>CM056051.1:170304284-170904284 GCA_029574335.1 Rana kukunoris | reverse complement strand
AGTGGGAACTGTCTGAACTCTTAACCTTGTTCATCATTATATATTTGAGATTATAACCTTTGGATATCTTATCCACTCCAACTACTCACTCTATTATGCTACCTTGTATGTGCACATGAGCGTTTCTTGGTAATTTTATGAATTTGATATAGTGCCTTTTTGCTGTTGTGATTTGTACTTTGAAAAACTCAATAAATACATAGAACAACATATATATGATATTAGGTTATTGCAGGATTACATTAAAGTAAATCTGAACAAAAAACAAGAACAATATATATATATATTGTGACAAAGTCGTAGAAATAGCGGTAATGCAATGCAGCAAAGTCGCTGATCTTAAGCAATAAATACAGCTTTATTGCACTCAAAATAAATAATACAAAACAAAATGGCCTACTCCAATTTAGGAGGCTAACTGACAGTAGTGTCCCTCACTACACTGTACTGGAGGGGCTATTCCAGCCTCCAGTATAAAACAAACAAAATAACCAGCCCAAATAAACAAATCGGTGACAGACCTTGTTCCTTCAATGCAGACAGTTCCCAACCTGTCCGACCAGCTCAGCATACCTCTCACACTGAGCTCTCACTCCCCCCTTCCCTACCAGGTGACTGTTAATTAATAGGGGGAAGAGAGGAGGTTTACCTGTTGGCCAGGCTTAACCCCTTCCAGGGCAGGGAAAACTGACCTTTCCAGCCTCTCACTGGTGTACATACAATCGTGTACCCTGTCACACATCCTCCCCCCCAGCTTAACACTTGGGTGGGAAGCGGCCATCTCTACAAACCCATGTACTCGGGACAGAGCATCTGCATTACTGTGGAGGAGACCTGCCCTATGTCGTACCACAAAAGTAAAGGGCTGTAAGGACAGAAACCACCTCGTGACCCGAGCGTTCTTGTCCCTGTTGGTGTGCATCCACTTTAACGGAGCATTGTCTGTGATGAGGGTAAACCGCCTGCCCAACAAATAGTAGCGGAGTGTTTCTACTGCCCACTTGATCGCCAAACACTCTTTTTCCACTGTGGCATAGCGCTGTTCTCGAGGTAACAACTTCTGACTCAAATACAGCACAGGGTGTTCCTCACCATCCACATATTGGGACAAAACTGCACCCAGACCCACCTCTGAGGCATCGGTCTGGAGAAAGAACTCCTTTCAGTTTGGGAAAGTCTGCAGCAGCCACCTCATCCAGATCAAAATAGGCTTTCTGTGCTTCTCCCAGGAGGAAGGGTGCAATGATCCCAGCCCACTCTTCCGGGGCCCAGCCTTCTCGGGTGGCGGTCCGTTCAAACGCCCGTAAGTAAGTCTCCACATCATCATCCGGGGTCATTTTCTGCAGACAGCTGCTTGCACGTATTTGGCTTACCCCCCTTGCTGGTGGGTTAGAAGACCCTTGGGTAGTCATCTGATCCAGGGTTGCTTTGAGAACAGCATGGTCTGACTTTTGTGCTTCAGTCAAAGCTTCAATCTGCAAAGTCAGGAGCCTGTTGGTCTCCTGTTGTACTGCAGCTGCGGCAGCTGCCTGTCTATTAGTTTCTTGTTGTGCTGCAGCTGAGGCCGCTACCTGTCTTCCTGCAACAGGGGATCATCTGCCTGGTCATGGCCAAAGCCACTACCCGAAATATCCAGGATATCTGTATCCCCCTCATCGCCTTCACTGGTAGCCTCTGGGGCGGGTTCCGGTTGACCAACCTCTGCCTCATCTTCTGTCTGTCGTGGGGCCCCACCTCCCCTGGACTGCTCCCCACGCTGATTCACCAGGACTTCCTTGACAGCCCTATTAAATCTAAGCTTGCTCTCCCTGCGTTCCCGTCTTGTTTTACCTCTTTTTGGATTAGAGATATACAAGTCAGGATGAGCAAAGGGAAATACTTCATGGACCCCTGTATTTCTCTGCTCCACTTCAGGTTCCCCTTGTTCTCCCATCACAGGGGGCTGTAATAGAGCGTGGAAATTAGGGAAATTCCTTCCTATTGTCAAAGGATATGGTAGACGAGGAACTACCACTGCTACGATCCTTTCCAAACTGCCCTGTACTAACACTTCTATGTTGGCAGTAGGATACCGCACAGTACACCCATGAATACACAACACCCCCATGGTTCTATGCTTCTGAATCCAACAAGGTTTTACTAATTTACTGGCTACCAAAGTCAGGGCACTGCCAGAGTCCACCAGGGCCACTGTCTCTTGTTTGTCCAGCAGGACAGGTACTCGGAACGTATGACCCCCTTCTACCAGACCTGCTAAACAAATGAGTCCGCAAAAGTCAGAGGAATCTTCCCCTAGTCCACACTGCATTGGCTCAGGAAGATTGGGGCATCTCGCCCTGATATGTCCTTTGGCGCCACACTCAAAACAAGTTATAGAATTTCTCCTAGGGTGGTCCTCTTTCCCAGGGTTTTGACTTCTAAAGTCTGTTTTAGAAAAACGGGCTCCGGATCCGAAGTCTGCTTCCACTCCACTCCTCCGGTCTCCTGGTCTCTGTATTTTCCCGATCGTCCTAGAGAGAGATCGGTCCAAATTTTTGGTAGACAGGTACCGCTCCACTTGTGCGACCATACTATCACAGTCCAGGGGATTTTCCTGAGTGACCCACTCCCGGAGGCCATTTGGAAGCTCTCTCACGTAACGGTCCAGTACAAGCGCTTCTATAATCTGTGCAGGGGTTTGAGTCTCTGGTTTGAGCCACTTCCGAGCCAGATGAATTAAATCGAACATCTGGGATCTTGGTGCTTTTCCTTCTTTGAACCTCCAGTTGTAGAAACGCTGGGCCCTCACTGTGGAAGTCACCCCTAAGCGAGCCAGGATCTCTCCTTTCCTACCAGGTGACTGTTAATTAATAGGGGGAAGAGAGGAGGTTTACCTGTTGGCTAGGCTTAACCCCTTCCAGGGCAGGAAAAACTGACCTTTCCAGACTCTCACTGGTGTACATACAATCGTGTACCCTGTCACAATAGATATATATATATATATATATATATATATATATATATATATATATACACCAATCATTGGATGTAGTGGCTGCAATCTTTTTTTTTTCAGTCTGAGTATGTTTATTGCAGATACAGAAAAATACCTGATCATCTTGTCAGAATTCTAGTGTCCTTGAAACTCTCAGCACATTGAACTGAAATCCAAAACAATGTTATCAGCTGTCTTAGCTATCCTCTATGAAATACAGAACACCATCCTGTGTAATAAAGAAGTGGAGAGAGCGTTTGTTGTTCAAATCATGAAAGCAGCCTAGGGTGACAACACTGGTCCTCCATAGATAGTTACAGTGCAGTGAGTGACTCCAGAAACTGTGTTACTGGCAGAATGACCAAGTGAAAACAGGAAGGAAACAAATAGCCCCCCAACAACTAAATGAATGCAGCCATCACAACTAATAACTGGTAAACTGCAATAGATACAATAGATAACACTTGAAGAATAAGGCACATATGAGCCTATGCTTACAAAGGCAAACCAAAGGGAGCAGCACAAGCCCAAAATTTGCAATTTTTCTGTCTCTGACAATCTTGGGACACCTGTGGTCAAATACAGTATCAGACTGGCTCAAAGATGTGGGATATACTTAAAAGATGTATGTTGCTCTGTCACCAACCACCAAGCACCAATCTCCAGTGCATGATCTAGACTGTGCATTGTGCAGCACAGTGGGACCAGGGCATCTTATTTCCCTATTATAATGTATGGTCTTTTTAATATTTTTTGTAAAAATATAAACATGGTATAAAGAATAGCCTAGGTCAGCATGTTTACTAAACATGGTCCTAAATACATTTATTCATAAATTCTTTATTTTGTGACATCATAATTACATTCATATATTTTTTTTTTTTACATATTGGACTTTTCATTGCCAAGTAAATTGTAATTTTAAGATTTTTTTTTACTTAAATGCAACTTCTACCTTCAAAATTAAAAAATACCAACCCATATGTTAACATGGCTCTTGCGGACATTGCAAATATTTTTTTGACATGCAAATAGCCTTTGTATGACAAAAATTTGAATATATATATTTATATTTTTTTAAATATAAACTTACCATTAAAGTTTACAGCACGAATATATGCAAGTAGATCTTTCCCATCAACAGGCTTCATTCTGGGGCACAGTCCCACATAGTTAGGACAGAAATCTTTGTGCATGTTATGGAGAGCATGAGCCATAGAATATACTGCATCAATTACAAACTGAACTTTTCCTTCTTGTTCATAACTGGAATCTCTTCCAATCTTTTCTAATCCTGAAACATATAAAAAAAATTATAGTTTTAGTCCAGCAGAACACTTGTATTGGAAATGCAACGCATAATGTATGTTAGTGTTATTTTGAATTAAAGTAATTAAAGTGTTTATTAACCCCCAAAACAATATATTTCCTGGTCCCTTAAAGCAGATTAAACAGCACAGTGCTTGTGCTGTGTAATCTGCCCCACCCCCCTCTAAACTGTAAAGAAAGCATGCCTGAACCTGCCACTTCCTGTATCCTCCTCTCTGTACTCACCATGGTGGTCAGAGTGTGTTCCTCCGTTATACGCAGCCCTGCTCTCAGCTCTCCTCTCTCCCCCTCACTTCCTTCTCTCTGCCTGTCATCTCTGTGTCTGTGTGTCTCTGTCACCCCCGCCGCCACAGCTATTAGTATAATAAAAAAATCTCTTATAGCCTGGCATAGCACACTGCATTTGTATTTTATAAAGACGAGTGTTGTAAATACTGATTTAGCGTGATCTTCCGGCCGGTCACGTGACTCGGCCAATTTCCAGAGCTACTATAGGAGAGGCTTAGCAGCCATGTGATTTCGCTTGCTGATGTCAGAGGGAGATCTCGGCCCCTTCTGCAGAAGCCATCCATCGGCCTGAAGATCATTCTAAATAGGTTTTACAACACTCATTTTTTTATAAATGACTATGCTGTGCCATGCTGTAATAGAGGGGCTGGCAGTGTTTGCGTTATATGGATTAGCAAACACTTTAATGCTCAGAGGTATGCATTTTATATGCATGTACTTCTATATAATTTTCATTATATTAGATAGGTATAATCATTTTCAAATTAGCAACTTCAGTGATTGAAGCGTGTGCATTCTGCTTCCTTTCTTAAAGGCAAAGTTCACTTAAAACTGATGCACTGATTGTGTATGCCATGGGTGCTCAGCCTGTGTCCTTCCAGCTGTTTCAGAACTACAAGTCCCACGAGGCATTGCAAGCTGCTCACAGTTACAAGCATGACTCCCAAATTGATAATGGGACTTGTAGTTACAGAGCAGCTGGAGGGTCTCAGGTTGAGCACCCATGGTGTATGCAATGCCAGTCTACTGCAGACGCTTCCTCCAGCTTGCTGCTCTGGGGGTAGGGAGGGTTTGCTGAAATACTGTTGAAAAGGTGGAGTCTGCCTTTAACTGTTGAGTCAAGATATCACATAGCAAGAGAGGGAATGCTTCCAGACTGATTTACTAAAGGAATGCAGACTGCTTACTTAGAAAAATAAGTTTTCAATGTATTTTGAAAATATTATCCAATGTGCAGCAGCAGCTGTGTAATCATCTTGCTTCTCCACGACCAATATATCAGGTGTTTATAGCAAGAGAGAAAGCCAGGGTTGAAGCACCAATGAGATTTTTATTGTTACAAGACAAGCAAACTTTAGGCAATAGTTTCAGCTAACTCCCATGCCACAGCATGTTATTTGCTGTAACAATAAAAATAAATGTACTGTAACCCTGGCTTACTACATTTTGGATCTTTGGTGAATCTGGTTGATGAGTACTACTAGCATAAATATTAGCTAGCTCTTATGTATATATATATATATATATATATATATATATATATATATATATATATATATATGTGTATATATACTACATACAGAACCTTACACTTGTAGTCAGTGTGGAAATTACCTTGATTCACAGTAATTTCCTGATGCTAAGGATTCAGAACACATTAGATGTGATACTTTGATTCTCACGTTTCTCTCTTTTCTAGCAATTACAAATTATTCGAAGAAATAGAACCATCATTGATTTTTCTTCCTCTACTGACTCACACCAGATTTCTAGAGCTTTGTTCTATTTTAAACAGCCGGCTGCTGTTATTTAAAGGGCATCTTCCATACCATTCACATTTATTTTAGCATAATTTAGAGAATGAGACACTGTAATTTTATTTTTATTTGCTCACATTATTTAAGCAAATTAACAAGAATTCATGCTGTCTACTAGCTCATGATTCCAATAATACCATCTGTTAGGTTGGATTTAAATACATCCTTTTAGTTAACAAATTTAATAGTAGGGAACACAACACAGTAAGCTTTGCTTCTTTTAAAGTACATGTTAAGAATGTATTCCCTTAACATGACTGCGGCAAGTCAATTACCTGACTTAGTTGGGACAATTCACAATTTATTGTCTGACGTATTTAAAAAATCTCATTTTTACATTAGGTATACAAGCACCCTATGCTCAGGCTTATAGTGTAAATACCTAATATGTAGTAGATATTTTACTTGACACATATCCAATCCATCCAGTTATAAACCTGTGCTGCCTCTAAGGTCATCTTCTGGCAGAGGTAAACACCTCAGTCTTTTAGTCAACTAGGCCTGCCATCTTCATCATGTGCTCCAAGAGATTGCAGCTTGTACTCCTTCAGACATTGGACCTTGAACACTAGGTGACTCCCCTGCTAACCTCTAATTTAGCTAGCGGCAAAGGCTCTAAAAGGCAGGCACACACCAGCACCAAATGGAATGGTGATGCGCAGAATGCTAAGTGATTCATAAACAATATCAAATATTTCACATGCCACTGCCACATGCCATTTCACAGGAGAGATCAGGCTCCACAATTAACCAAATTTTAGGTAACGGCTTGACTCTTTTCCACTGAAGGAAATAATTTTTCCAGCAACAGGAATGCAGTACACTGAGATGAAAAATATGATTCTATCTTTATTAAAATAGTAAACAGGGACCAGTTCTATTCTGACACATTTTGTGCTGAGGACAGTGATTACCTTAAACCACCGTATATAAACATTAAATAATCCCACATGTTCATAGGCCCTTCAATATTTAAACATGTTATATTGCATTGTGCAATACATATACAGTATATACTGTATATGAAACACATTAAAAAAGTTATACTGTAAATAATTATCACATTTTCAATTAGAGCGTACTCTATATAAAAACTAGTGTTGCTCACGAATATTCGCATTGCGAATATTCGTTACGAATATTGCATATTCGAGTATTCGCGAATAAATCGAATATTGCGGCGAATATTCACTATTGCGAATATTCGTATTTTTTCAAATTTATTTTTAAAACAGATCACATCCTAGTGATCTCCATTGACGTCTAAAAGCATTGCTGGTATGATTAGAGACCCTGGGCCGAGTAGCTGAGGCGATCCTTTTATGTTGCCGAATATTCACAATGCGAATATTCGTATTACGAATATTCGCGAATACTTTCTCTGCCCTTCTTTTGCATCAGACCTGTGTATTGCGATCTTAGAGCTTAGCATTGTGCTTCCTATAGGAAATGATCTCCGTTTTCGCGTGTTGTTCGCGCGCATGCGCAGACGAGAATTTCGCAATCAATTTCGCATTCGCATTAGCGAAATTTCACATTCGCATTAGCGTAATTTCGCGAAAAAAATTTTTTGATAAAATATCACGAATATTCGATATTAACGAATATTTCGCGAATATTCTTCTATATATTCGTGTAATATCGCGAAATTGAATATGGCGTATTCCGCTCAACACTGATAAAAACTAGTTTTATTGGATTTGTGGCAATTTGAGTCCAGTGAATAATCTCAAATGGTACATAGGTAAGCAATATACTACCAAGAGTAAAAAAAAAACTACAACAAATAGTTGCCAAAAGCAACAGCAATTATCTGCCTTTGTAGATGGATTTAAACACAGCACTGCTGTATCCTATAGGTCTGTTTTATTATGTGGCATATAGGTGCCTAAAACTAGAAAAACCTGTATCCAAGGTCCTTTCTAAAGATAATATTTAAAACTGTATGCCTGTAAAAGATTCTGAATGAGTCATTTATGTGGTGGCAGTGGGTGACCAGAATGACTGACCTTCAGTCATGTATGAATTCATGACTTGCCAAAGTAATTCTGAGCAAGCTCCACCATCACATAAACATGACTAATTGAGGACCCTTTAGAGGTATACAGTTAAGTCTGGAAGGAAAGGAAAAGTTAATAATAATTCAGACATAGCAAGTGATCCAAGTGGAATAATAATCTATTCTATTCACTTTTCATTTACACAATTTACTGTATGGTTCTTTAATTGTACCCCACATGTATCTTTTTTGACTATGATTATACTGGCTTGTTATTATAAAGATTCACTGTAGGGTTGACAGCCCAGTCATGAATTATGAAACAGAGTCAAAGTGATTAGTGTGAATCACTAAAACCTAGTGATAGATTAGTCTCCGGTAAAGATGATTTACAGTTCGATGTTAGGCATAATTGTCTTCAGTGGTACGAGTCACAGCCCTGTCAAATATAATAGAGCAGAGTAAGATGGTATCCAAAAAATATAATGGCAAGCCATTTGGATGATTAGCATGTTTTCCTATGTTAAAAACATACCTTGCATATCTATCAAATAAGAATTAGAAATGGCAATCTTTTCAGAAGCATATGGATTACTATTTACTAATAGGTAGTGACAGTGATCAGTTTTATTTAAAATCCTAAAGCTGAAATCTGGTGATATGCCTGATATCATATGTAAAATACGTGCCTCAGTACTCACGTTTCAACACATTTAGATGCATACCGTGTTTAGATGTGTGCAATTCTTTCAATACAATGAATGACTACACATGTACACATTTATAGATGTTTATGTGCATTTATGCATGTAGACACAGCTATGTGTATGGTTTCCCGGACGAATGATGCGCTACCCATTTGACATTTCTTATATAACCGAGGGCAGGGCCACCCGTGATGTGGACAGGTGACCCCGCCCCCCTGTGATGCAAAGGGGGTTTCCGAAGTTTCCTGTGGTTTCACGGGTGACCCCGCCCCCTCTAACACATCACAGGGAATTCCCGGGATGCGTCAACGGGGCAGTGTCACCCGTGACACCACAGGAAACAATCGGAAACCCCCTTTGCACCCTCGGTTATATAAGAAATGTCAAACGGGTAGCGCATCATTAATCCGGGAGCCTTGGAGGAGGCTGTATTGTTTGTAGCAGAGAGCCTGGGTCATAGAAGGATTAACAGCGCTGTGTTTTATTTTATTTTTGATTAAAGGACTTGTCCCAAGCTGTGTTTTTTTACCTTTTTTGGCACTTTTTTGGGTGAAATGGAAGGGGTACAATGTACCCCGATAACAGTTCACATAGGGGGGGTGGCATCTGGGGGTCTCCTTTGTTAAAGTGGGCTTACAGATACCAATATGCCCCAGCCTGCAGACCCCCACAGCCACCGGGCAAGGGTTGTGAGGATGAGGCCCTTGTCCCCATCAACATGGGACATCCTCCCCATGTTGAGGGCATGTGGTCTGGTACGGTTCAGGGGAGGCACTCTCTCATCCCACCTCTTTTCCTGTGGCCTGCCAGGTTGCGTACTCGGATAAGGGTCTGGTATGGGTTTTTGAGGGAAACCCCAAGCCATTTTTTTTTTATTTTGATGCAGGGTTCACCTTAAAATCCATACCAGACCTAAAGGGCCTGATATGAAATTTGGTGGGACCCCTACGCTTGTTTTTGGTTCCAAAGGGCCTGGTAATGGGACCCCTGCCTTTTTTTCAATTACTTTGATCTGTATTCCCGAGACCTGACAATTCATGAATAGTAGTAGTTTAAATTACTTTTTTTTCCCTTTAGAAATGACATTTTGTGCAGGGACAGTTCTAAACATGGGAAACGTGTGCTACTTTACAGGCATACTATAGACAGCCCCCAAGTATGAAATTTAAAGGAGTATTTCACTTTATTGTTTCATTTTAAGCATTAATAAAATCACTGCTCCCGAAAAAAAATCAGTTTTTAAAACTTTTTTTTTGCATTTATACATGTGCCCTGGAACAGGACCCAGATCCCCAAGCACTTTTTATGACAAAACCTTGCATTTTAACCTTTAAAATTAGCACTTTTGATTTCTCCCATACACTTTTAAAGGGTGTTCCGTGGCTTTTGAATTTGCTGCAAACACCCCAAATTGTTCTTTATATTTCTGTGGATTTGTACCTGCTCTAGAATATAACTACTTAAATCATTTCTGATATCTCTCAAATCAAATGTGTTCCTTGAGCACAAAGTGCAAAGGCCCTTGGCATAAGTTTTCAATGTCAACCTCCGACAATATTTTAGATAATAGTTCCTATTTCAACAATGCACTTGAAACATATACCATTTTCATAAGGCCATATTTTATTTTGTTAAAAAAAAATGTTGGCGCCACTTAATGTCTAATATATACTCCAAAGGTTAGCCACATATATCTTATTTCCATGTTGTAAGTATATTGCAAAATATTGTAGTATGATACTGCATCCCATTCACAATAAGACCTTCCTCTGCCAACTTGTTAGCCTCTGGGCAGCTAAAACCTTTACTTCTCTGGCAAGTTACCTAATTCAAATCCTTTACCTCAGCAGAAACCCTAGCACTAATACTCAAGCTGACCATAAATGGATTTCAAACAAACATTCTTAGGAAACATCTTAGGAACATTTAAATGATAATTCTGAGATCATTCTCAGAACATTTAAAGGTAATTTACAAGATTTAATTTGCAATTAGCATTTGATTTTGGAAGAAATAGACTTTACACAAAAAATGCATACACTTGAATATGATTGTATACCTAGTCTCATACAACCAAAATAACTACCTAGAAGGGGAAAGGAGGGCAACAAGAATCCACACCAAAAAAGTGGTTACTTTAAGAGACTAATGTAGCATGAACCAGAACCAATATTAGAAAAACAGCACATTTTATTAACCACTTCCCTACCCACCCATTGTCATATGACGTCCTGGGCTTCCTGCCCATCTAGGGGAGCCTGTGGCATCGCTTGGGACCTGGTGCGCGTGCCCAGCAGCCGTGATGTCCGCCAGGCACCCGGATTGCCCGCACTCACGGGAGAACTGTGGATCTGTGTGTGTAAACAGTTATAATCATACACTAGGGAATATATTTATCCCCTTCAACGATGTGTTAACCCCTTCCCGATCAGTGACATTTATACAGTAATCAGTGCAGTTTTATAGCACTAATTGCTGTATAAATGTGAATGGTCCCAAAAATGTGTCAAAACTGTCCGATATATGCGTCACAATAAAAATCACAGATCGCCGCCATTACTAGTAAAAAAAAAATACAATAAATCTATCCCCTATTTTGTAGACGCTATAACATTTGCTCAAACCAATCAATATATGATTATTGCGATTTTTTACCAAAAATATGTAGAAGAGTACATATTGGCCTAAACTGAGGAACAATTTTTTTTTTTTTTATAGATTTTTTGGGGATATTTATTACAGCAAAATTGTTGCTTTATTTTTGTTTATATTGCAAAAAATAAAAACTGCAGAGGTGATCAAATACCACCAAAAGAAAGTTCTATTTGTGTGAAAAAATGTTTTGTTTGAGAGCCACATTGCACGACCGCACCATTGTCAGTTAAAGCGACGCAGTGCCAAAATCGCAAAATGTGCTCTGGTAAGGAAGGGGGTAAATTCTTCCAGGGCTGAAGTGGTTAAATACTAATAAAAAAAATGGATGACCACATAGAAATATGTCATAAAAAATTACAAACACAACCATCAACAAAGCCTTAGACAGCGTTGTCTTCCCACTGACATGAATCCGACCTCACAAGTGGCCACTTGAAAAGGTGGGTTAACTAAAATGCGGTAAGCCAGCTAAACTGTTAGCCCACTGAACCACTTTAGCCCCGGACCATATTGCTGCCCAGTGACCAGAGCACTTTTTGCAATTCGGCAGTGCGTCGCTTTAACTGACAATTGCGCGGTCGTGCGACGTGGCTCCCAACAAAATTGTCGTCTTTTTTTCCCCACAAATAGAGCTTTCTTTTGGTGGTATTTGATCATCTCTGCGATTTTTATTTTGTGCGCTATAAACAAAAATAGAGCGACAATTTAAAAAAAATGCAATATTTTTTACTTTTTGCTGTAATAAATATCGCCCAAAAATATATAAAAAAAGCATTTTTTCCTCAGTTTAGGCCGATACTTATTCTTCTTCATATTTTTCGTAAAAAAAAACGCAATTATCGTTTATTGATTGGTTTGCGCAAAAGTTATAGCGTTTACAAAATAGCGGGAAGTTTTATGGCATTTTTTTTTTTTTACTAGTAATGGCGGCGATCATCGTTTTTTTTTCAGTACTGCGACCTTATGGCGGACACTTCTGACACTTTTGACACATTTTTGGGGCCATTGGCATTTTTATAGCGATCAATGCTATAAAAATGCATTGGATTACTATAAAAATGCCATTGGCAGTGAAGGGGTTAACACTAGGGGGCAGGGAAGGGGTTAAGTGTGTTCCTGGTGTGTTCTAACTGTATGGGGGGTGGATTCACTAGGGGAAATCACTGATCTTCTGTTCATACATTGTATGACCAGAAGATCAGCGTTTCCCCCGCTGACAGGAACGAGAGGTATGTGTTTACACACATACCTCCCGTTCCTCGCTCTGTAACGAGCAATCGCGGGTGCCCGGCGGCGATCGTGCCCGCCGGGCCGCAGAAGTTCCGACATAGAGCTATGGGCTCTTGCCCAGGGGAGCCGACCTGCCGCCGTATACGGCGGCTTGTCGGCAAGCGGTTAATGTATAACCTCACAGGGGAACTAAAGGAATATGGTCAATGGCTTGGGAATAAAGAGCTTAATGCAACTAGAATCCAGCAGATGAGGGATGTATAATGATAGGAAGGACAGACATGTATGGACTATCTAAATATTAGTTGAATTGGATTGTGTGTGCAAACATCCCTTTGTATAAGTAGCCTGAATCAAATACTGTGCAATATGGTCGATTCAGTATATTTTTTTTCTTAGATAGAGCAACATACTTGACATACTTTTTTTATTTGCACTAACATACAATTTTTCAGGACAAGCTTTCGGGGTGTTACCCCTTCTTCAAGGTCCAAGCAGTACTGATTCACAATTTTTTGGTCAGAATGTTAAAACAAAACAAGAAAAAAAAATCCCAGAGAAAGAAAAAGAAAAACAAACACATAAAAATCAATGGTTATAAAGATAGCAGCAGAGTTGGTGAGATAAGACAGAGGAAGAGCAATAGACTTGAGGGAGGGATGTAAGTCTCCTTACACACGGAGCGGTCCGTTTTTCGGTCCGCTCCGTGTGTCCGTCAGCTCAGCGGGGGGTCTCCGCTCAGCTGCCGGCAGACAGGGCGGTCCCCGCACACTGTGCAGGGACCGCCCTGTCTCTCCTCCGCTCTCCCCTATGGGGAGTCGGATGGAAACGGACCATCTGTCCGTTTGCATCCGATCTGTTTGGCCGGACGGAAGAAAAATAGGACATTCTTCCGTCCGCAAAAACGGATGCGGATCTGGCGGACGTTAGCGGATGCATCATCCGCTAACGGATCCACTCCCATAGGGGCTCATTACAAGTCTGTAAACTGACTTGTAATGAGCGGACGAACGGTCTGCTAGTGTGAAAGGACCCTTAGTCACAGAGGGGGGTCATAAAACTGTAGTGTAATGGGTAAGGACACCAATATCAAAATTGAGGCCATTCGTTTTTGTGTCAAAAAGAATAATCATTCTTAGTTCAAACTTTTTCCTTTAATGGATAGTTCTGAAATTCCCTTTAGGAACTAAAACATTAAGGTCTTCTGTATTGTGGTGAGGTTGTGAGAAGAGATGTCCCACAGGTGTGCTTAAACTGTCTTCCTTATGTTCCTTGATGGTATGTCTGTGTAAATTCACCCTCGCTTGCAACTTCCTGTTTCACCAACATAAGATCCTTTGCCACACCTTTTGCATTGGATAAGGTATACAACATTACTTGAGGTACAGTTGTATGATCCCATGATACTGAAGGTCCCATTTGTGTGTGTGACACTTTTGGATAGATTGATCTGTTTGCATAGTTTGCAGCGTTTTTTATTGCAGGATTTGCTTCCATTATTAGTGACTTCATAATCAGAGTGAAGTTTCCTGCTGATTAGTTTGTGTCTGAGGTTGGGTGTTTGTCTGAAAGCCAATAATGGGGGTTGTTGGAATATTCCTTTCAGAGTTTCATCCTCTATTATAATGGGTTGTAAATCTTTGATTATCTTTTTTATTCCTTCTAGTGTTGGGTTGTATGTGGTGACCAGAGGTACTTGGTTATTTGTTTTTTTCTCTGTGTATTGGAGGAGATTTTCTCTCTGGGTTTTCAAGGCTGTGTTTATGCTGTTATTGATGTTTTTTCTTTGTAACCTATCTTATGGAAATAGCCTGCCAGTGTTCTGAGATGTTTATCTCTGTCTTCTGGATCTGAACAAATTCGATGGTATCTGATGGCCTGGCTGTGTATGATGGTTTGTTTAGTGTGTTGGGGGTGAAAACTGGAACTATGAAGATCACTGCATCGGTCAGTCGGTTTTCTGTATATCGAAGTGTAAAGCTTGTCATTCCTGATGTACACTGTAGTGTCTAGGAAGTTGACATGTGTGTTCGAATAATCCATTTTTAGTTTGATTGATGGGTGAAAAGTGTTGATCAATGAGAAGAATTGGTTTAAATTTTCTTCGCCTTCAGTCCATATCATAAATATATTATTAATATAGCGATAATATCTGTATGGCTTTTGTTGTATGCTGTTCAGGAATTTGTCCTCCAGGTCAGCCATAAATAAGTTTCCATGAGCTGTATAACATCCTCAGCAGTGTATTTGTGGTTTGGTGAGGATGATAAGAATCTGTGACATGCTGCCAACCCATCCTTGTGAGGAATGTTACTGTACAGAGATTCTACATTCATAGTGACTAGAAGTGTATTTGGTGGTAATTGTTGTACATTGTTAAGCTTGTTCAGAAAATCAGTGGTGTCTTGCAGGAAACTAGTAGTGTTTATCACTAACGGTTTTAACATGCTTTCTACAAGGCCTGAGATATGTTCGGTAAGTGTATTTATACCTGTTATAATAGGTCTGCCTGGATTTCCTGGCTTATGAATCTTGGGCAGCATGTTGAAGTCTCCAATATCTGGATTATTCGGAATCGCATTGATGAGTTCTGAATGTAGGTGGCTTGGTATTGTCGCAATCAAACTTTTTAATTGCTTAGTAAAATCTTGGGTCGGATCTTAATCCAGTTTTTTGTAGTAAGTAGTATTTGCCAGCTGCCTCTGGCCCTCTTATATATATATTTATCTGTATACATCACAATGACTGCTCCCCCTTTATCTGCTGGTTTGATGGTTATGGCCCGATTTTTGCACAGATCGTGTACAGCTCTTCGCTCCAGTGGTGAAAGGTTATATAATACTTTCTTGGTAGATAGATAGAGCAACAAGTTAAAGAACTCTGATGTGGATATGTACATAAGCAGTGCTTCATATCATGTCATATATTCAAAGGCATGCTGCTGCAGGTTAATGTCAATCAAACGGCCAAGGACCAAGCTGTAGTTGATAAACAAGTCTCCAGTTTAGGGGGGGGGGGGTAAATTCAAATGCATAAGCATCAACCACAGTGTATCAAGAGTAGAGATCCAGGTCTAGCAGAAGTGATGTTTTAGTTAAAGTCAGTGTATAGGTATCTCACGTGAGAAGTCACATCCATCCATGCTGGGCAAGCTGCAGACACTCTAGGCAGTTCATAATAAGCATCAACACTCTCACCTGTCCGTCTCTTCAAGTATCTCTATACCCGATGCTACCTCAAATTTTGCACTCCTGTTCTTGACAGGTATGTGTAGCTTCCATCTTTCTATCCTCAAGGTGCCTCTGTTATGTATGGAATATACTTTCTCTGTATGCTGCAACCAGCCTTAGACTTGAAGGGTCAATCGTCTACAGCCTCCTTCCATGTGGTGCACCCAGGGATCCTAGTCAGCTAACCAGTCTCCCTCAGATATTAGATGGCCACATGTGATGTCATACACGTCAACAAATTTCATCGATGGGCATATTCTACTCAGCTTCATCAGGACCAACAGGTTGCTTGCCTCCATGACATTTTAAAGCTGTGGCTCCACTAATCACTTATTAATCACGATGTCTTAAAATAGAAGATCTATATTAAACCAGTGGATACATTATAACAGGTAATTATTGTGGTGAATAGAAAAAGAAAATATAGACAGCCGCACTCCAAAAAACCTTGATGGTTGTCTTTATTTAAAAAAGGAAAAATGCACTACAAGCCACAGCACACTGCACAGGAGTAAAACGGCTGATGTGTTTCGCACCATAAATTAGTGCTTAATCATAGCTATGGTTAAGCACTAATTTATAGTGCAAAACGCGTCAGCTGTTTTATGGATACAGCTGGATACAAGCCAACAATTTTTTTCAATTTTGTGCATTCCATTAAGACCCCCCCAGTGTCTGTTAAGAATGTTATTTACTTCATCCCATTGTGCACCAAGTTTGATGATCATCCTTACCAGCTGAATTTGTTCCTCTTTTTCTTTTCCAGTTTCTTGGATTATGGCCAATTGTTTTTTTTTTAGGAATTAATACGGCCTATCTGTTTCATATGCCCTTTTTGTAGCTGTTCTTATTTGGAAATGGGAGTAGCCTTGTTCTTTAAACCTTTTAAACAGTTCAGTTTTTTCCCTTCTGAATTTCTCAATGGCAGGACAATCTCTGTGACAGTGCAGGAATTGCCCTAATTAAAGAAAGTGGGATGATGACTGTCAGCTTTAAGTAATGTATTGGCCAAAGTAGGTTTACAATATGTACAGGTAGATAACCTAGCACTATCCAATTTAATTCTCAAATCAAAAAATAAATCTTATGAAAATCATATACTTGGTCAACCTAATATTCAGGATCTTAGCATTGAGTTGGTCAATACATTTCTTTAGTTCTTCCACACTTCCTGTCCATACAATGAAGACATTGACAATGTATATTAACCAAAGTTTAACATGGTCAAGAAACAGGGATGTATTGTAGACAACTTGCTCTTCCCAGTACCCAAGATAGAGGCACAGTGGCCCTATCAAGGTCCCTGTAGGACCTGTGTCCTTGCTTGGGTCACCGGCTGATAGCACTGTTGTGTTAAAAACCAAAGGGTGTAGTTCTGGTGGCCACCACAGGTGTCTCACAGCAGATGGACCATACAGGTCATTAGGCTGCACCTGATGGGACTTCACCACATTTCACCTAGAACCAGTGCTTCACCATTTTCCCTGCAAACCATGTCCCTGCCTGAGTCCGACCCATTCCTGTCCTTATCCTGAATCCTGATCTGGAGACCTGTCCCCTGGAACCTGCCTCATGATCCCTGCTTGCAACAACCCATTCCTGTGGCTAGACACCTGCTGGCTCAAATGTCTCTCCCTCCATTACCCACAACAACCACAGTTGCAGCCCAATATACGCTGCTTAAAAATAATAAAAATAAGAATTTGCTTCATCAGTAAATCCATGGTCACACAGGTTGTTTTTGATATATTAGCACAGTTTATTCCCCCCTGTTTTCACAATGTACCCTGCTACCTACTGTCAGTACCCTGTTTCCATGTGCTACACATACTGTGCTATTCAAATGCCCACTGCCCAGCCTGATGACCTGCCCAACCTGCTGATCCAGTGCCTGCTGCCCAGCCTGATGACCGTGACTGTTATCCAGCCTGCTGATCAGGTTCCTCATGCCCAGCTTGCCAATTATGCTTTTCTGCCTGATTCCCAGAGTGCCACTGAGGCTGTCCTGCCTGATGCCCAGATTGCTGCTGATTTACCCTTGCTTGATGTCCAGCCTGATTCTGGTGCGCCATGCTGTCTGCCACTCAAGTTGCATGCCTGCTGCCCAACTAGTTTTTGGAGCAAGACCCAAACTTCCAGACCCTGGCAGTGGGGCGCATAATTCATTACCTGACTCAGGTGGCACTCCTCCCAGCAGGTTAAAAGACTCTGGCCTGAAGAATGCAACGAAGCCCGCAGACATGAAGAGGAAACTTTTTTCGCACCTTTCCCGCACCCACATGGACTGTCAAGTTAACGGCAGAATGTAGCATATGGAGGCCGCTCTTTAAGACATATGTCCTTGTTTGGGTCACCTGCTGATGGCACTGTTGTGTTGAAAACCAAAGGGTGTAGTTCTGGTGGCCACCAGCGGGTGTCTCCCAGTAGATGGACCACTGGTCATTAGGCTGCACCTGATGGGACTGCTGGGATTATATAAGTCCACCTTGCATCCAGGTCCAGTGCTTCAGTATTTTCCTGGGAAACTATGTCCCTGCCTGAGTCTGACCCATTTGGTTCCTTGATCCTGAATCCTGATCCAGAGACCTGTCCCCTGGAACCTGCTTCCTGCTCCCTCTACTCACTTTCTGCTCCCAGTGCCTGGCTCACTATTCCCTTATCTGGTGTCCTTGTCCTGTTTTGTTATATGTGTTTCCCCCACTTGTATACAGTTAGTTGAGGCAGAACGGCAAACCGTGTTTCTGCCTGAGTCTGACCCGTTTGGTTCCTTGATCCTGAATCCTGATATGGAGACCTGTCCCCTGAAACCTGCTTCTTGCTCCCTCTACTCACTTTCTGCTCCCAGTGCCTGGCTCCCTATTCCCCTTATCTGGTGTCCTTGTCCTGTTTTGCTTATATGTGTTTCCCCTACTCGTATATAGTTAGTTGATAGTTAAGTGTTCATATAGGGTTTGCTGTGTTATGTTTATCTTTCACTTGCTTGTTTATGGTTACTGGTATTGGTTTTGGAAGCGTGTCATTATCTTAATAAATATATATATATATTTTCACTCATTCATCTGGTCCTGATTCCTTTAGGTGCAGCCAAATGATCTCATCACCCCTGCTGAATGCCTGTATGTGGTATCTCTGACAGTCACTCTAGTTTGTAGGTAAAAACCACTACCAAGCTGGAATAAATTATTCCCAAGTGCAAACTCAAGTAGATCAATAATACATTTATTCTGAGGTCCCATGCACAGTTATTTTTCTCTAGAAAGTAGTGGACCATGATTGTATGTATAGTCAGTTATAAGGTCACAAAATAGAGCTCTTGTCCATAACTTGGGAGTTTTTACAGGTAGATGCATAAATAGTATTTATAAATACAATATAGTGTCAGAAGAAGGTGTTGTTTTTTATAAACCTAGTGACAAGTTTTTTTAGCACATTTAATTTATTTTCATTTAGGACACTTGTATACTCCAGACAAAGACCTTGTCTGAGTGAAACATGTTGAGTTTTGGAGTATGGGTTTCATAGCTTTTTTTGTGTGCAATATTATCAGTGTGTGCTGGGGTTTACTTTGTGTTGGGATAAGAATTAGTTCGTTTTACAAGCTGAGACAGTATGTGTAAAGTTGGAATTTTTCCTCCAGGATTATGGTAGATTAGGATTTATTACATATATTTGTTTTGCTAATTTTTGTATTGTTAATGCTGTTTAAATAAAAGTTAAGTTTTAGAGTCTCGTGAGTGCTGTGGAAAGATATGTGCAAAGCTCTCACATAACTTATCAGCTGTAAATCCACATAAAGGTAATTTTTGTAAAAATTTGGAGATATTCAGGCAGGTTTATTTTTGTTGTATTGTTTATAGTGCATTTGGCCATAGCCTGAAGCTCCAATATAATGGCAGGTTTCTTTTTAGTCAAATAGTTTTTATTGAAGGAAAAGTTTGTAAAACAGGTTACCATACAAGGATAAAATTAAGGAGACCAGGTAGATCATTTGTACAACATTTCTCCACATGGGGACCAAAACTCCAAAGGTACAATCACAAATTGAAAAGATAAAATTAACTCCCTAACAGGGAACCATAAATGAAGTGCAAACTGGTTACCTTAAGGAAGCGGGGAGAGGGGGGAGGGGAATAGCAAAGGAAGGGCAAAGAAGGGGGAGAGGGGGAGGATAGGGGGGGGGGAGGTCTGTCTGCCGTCTGATCAGTAATCATAATAGAAATAACATACGACAAATAGAGAAACAAATATACAAGGCATGCCTCAGGAGCATTTTGGAAGTGCGCAGTCCATACCTGCCAAATAGCGTCAAACTTCTGCCTGTTACCCCTCCTATTCGCTATTAAGGACTCGTAGACATAATGCGACCGTGTGATCGCCAAAGCATCTGATGCATTGGGGGCCCTATCTGCTTTCCTTTGTCTCGCAATTAGGGTTCTAGCCGCTAGCAGGATATGGGTAATCACTACTCTAAGATCCGGTGGAAACTTCTCAATGCCTATATGGAGCACTGCCAAGGCAGGGGTCGGGCGAGTTAAGAATCCAGTGATCCTAGAGATGTAGGAGAATATGGAGTTCCAGAAGCTCGTTAGATGTTTACACAGCCACAATTCCTCCAACACAACGGGGATCCAAGATGTATAAACTTAGAAAGTCTATAGGGAGTCATATACCACCTGAGGGCAATTTTTTGGGCTAGTTCCCAATGGTTAACACAACTAGATGCTTTGTATATCGAACGGAAAGCTTGTTGCCATTGACCCTCTGATATAACTTCTCCCAAATCCTCCTCCCACCTTTTAAAAGGTTGAGATTTTATGAAAATCATCTTGTGCTGGAAAAAGTTATAAAAAAATGAAATACCTTTAGGTGGGGCTGGGTGAGAGGTGTAAAAATTCCAGACTTCCTTGTGGAAACGCATTTGGTGAGAGGGGAGGGACCTGAGAAAGTGAGCAACTCTGAGGTATGCGTAATAGTCTATAGTTTGTAAAGCAAATTTGCTTTGAAGTGATGCGAACGGGAGGAGGGTGTCTTTGTGGTAAAGATCTCCAACATTCAGAATACCCTTGTCCCGCCAGCCAGACATTGCAAGGTTTGGGATAGCCAGGGAAAGAATCTGTATGAGAACAGGAATCGTTATATACCCAGAGGGCAAGGAGGGTGGATCCTGCAGCTCCCTCCAAGCCGCAAGGGAGGCCTGAAGTGTGAGCGGTAAGGTGCGTATGGAGAGTGGTTTCCAGGCCTCTAGCAGCAGGAGGAGCTTAAGGTTGTTAGTCGGGCAGAGAGATGTTTCAATGTCAGCCCAGATAGAGTCTGAGCCCGAGCCGGACGGAATAGCCAGCCAAGACCTCAGTTGTGTCAAAATAGACACCCGAAAGTAATCCCGGACATCTACCAGTCCCATTCCTCCCGCCGTCCTGTGTCTGACTAGCAAGGCTCTTGCGCAACGTTTTGCTTTCCAGACACATTTGGAGAGAATCTCATTGAGTGCATTGAGATGTGTGTTGGGTATGGGAATGGGAAGTGTTCTAAAAATATAAAGCATCTGAGGGAGAATCATCATTTTAAACGTGGCCAGGCGTCCAGTCCATGACAACTCTGTGTTGGAAAGTCGTTTAGTCTCTGAGATCAATTTGTCGATAAGTGGTAAGTAATTAGCATCTGCAAGTTTGCTTGCGTCCGCCAAAACCTTGATACCTAAATAAGTGATAGAGGACTTGCTCCAAGTGTAGGGAAAAGTCTTCTGGAGATGGGCCTTTACAGATGGCGATATTCCCAAGTCAAGAATGATCGATTTTGTAAAGTTCACCTTATAGTAGGATATGTTACTAAATGCTGTTAGGGTATCATGGGCGTGTGCTAGGGAGATTTAAGGGGAAGAAAGAAAAATAATAATGTCATCTGCGAACAGATTAATAGTGTGAGACCTGCCTTGAATAGGGAAGCCTGTGATACCTTGGTGGGATCTGATCCTCTCCGCTAGGGGTTCTATTAGGAGATTAAAAATTGAGGGGGACAGGGGGCACCCCTGCCGTGTGCCATTAGAGATAGAAAAAGCGTTCGAGAGCAGATTGGACGTATACACCTGGGCACAGGGGGAGGAATACAAAGCAAGTATGGCTGAAAAAATAGGCCCCACAAAGCCAAATGTCCGCAGAGTATGTCTCATATATCCCCTAATGGCAGGTTTCTTGATGAAAGAAATTGACTTTGGTCTGTTATCTAAAGAAGCTAGACAGTCTTTTTTTTAAATCACAGAGTAAAAAAAAATACTATAGTGGATGCATTCAAAAAGATATCTAGACTTTACAAAAACAGACTCAATCTTGGTGCGCAGTGGCTAGCCCTTGAGATATCTATCAAATGACGTATCACTGTGCGTGGGTTAAAGTTCCTGACCAGACCTCATTTCCACAGTGATATTCAGGAATTCCTTGAAGGCTGGAGGCAGAGGACATCTTACACACAATACAGTATCTCTTAGATTATGAGAGAATGTCTTGAAAATATACTCACAACTCACAACTAAAAAAATAAAAGAAGACAATATTCTGAAGTGTAAGTCTGATACTGACTTTTAAACCCCAGAAAGAAGTTATAAAGATTTACTGAACAATATAAAGAAGGGATTAAAACTAAAAAAAAATAAGCAAGGGATGGTATTTACATTGTCCTAGTGGAACCAGTAAGGAACTACAACAGAGCTATCTGACTTATGCCCTGTACACACGATCGGTCCATCCGATGAAAACGGTCTGATGGATTTTTCCATCAGTTATCCGATGAAGCTGACTGATGATCAGTCTTGCCTACACACCATCAGTTAAAAAAACGATTTGTGTCAGAATGCGGTGACGTAAAACACAACGACGTGCTGAAAAAAATGAAGTTCTATGCTTCCAAGCATGCAGCGACTTGATTCTGAGCATGCATGGATTTTTAACCAATGGACGTGCCTACAGAATTTTAAAACAAGTTCCTAATTTTTTAACCAATGGATAAATAACCGATGGGGCCCACACACAATCGATTTAGTCTGATTATAATGGTCCATCAGACAAACCAGATCGTGTGTACGCGGCATAATTTTAAGGACAAAGCCTTTTCTGACAATCAGTATTTTTTTGCTGGAAAATTACTTAGAATGCACAAACAGAGACCATAAAGAAAGATATAGTGATTGTTGCAATTTATTATGTACACAGTATTTGCACAGCATTTTTTCAAACGCACTTTTTTGAGAAATACAGTTTCATGAATTTGAAAGCAAAAAACATAGGCCCAGATTCACAGAGCGATTACGCCTGCGCAACTGGTGTTGCGCGTGCGTAAGTCTAAATGTGCGCGTGCGTTTAGATGCGCGCGATTCAGAAAACGATTTACGCCAGAAATCTACTTTTTTTTGTCCGGCGTAATTTCGTTAGACAGACGCAACCGTCCGCGCAAAAATGCGCTAGACACACCATTGATTTGCTAGTCAAATATGCTAATGAGGGAGTTGCGGGGATCCACAAAAAAAACGCAGTTGCTGCGCAGGCTACGCGATGTGCGCAACAGCAAAATGTCCTGTCTAAAGTTCGAGCACATAAAAGCTGGTCTAAATTTTGAAAAAACGTCTACATCTCACAGAAAGCAACACCGTTACTGAGGAGCAGACCACACACACGTGTTGCACTACAATTTGACTGCCAACATGCCAGGGGCATCGTCGCTCATAGCTGCACTAGTGAATTTAGATGACCAAAGAAGGAGGATGGCACGGAGGATGGCACGGGAGAGGGTATGCCGCACACGCATAGACCTCTTTGGCATGAGTGATTCTGAGGTGTATCGCATCTTCAGATTCCCCCCTCATGCCATCCTGGAATTAACCACAACCCTGCAGGAGGACATCACCAGCCCAACACAACGCTCACAAGCAGTGCAGCCACTGGTCAAGGTACTGGCAACACTCCATTTCCTTGCCAGTGGCTCTTTTCAGCGTACAAGTGGAGTGGTGGCTGGGATGTCACAATCCTCCATGATCAGATGTGTGCACCAGGTTGTCCCAGCAATCCTCACACGCTTGGCCAACCTAATCATCAAACCCACCACTGAGGACCTGCGGCTGAAGGCAATGACAGATTTCTACAGAATTGCCAGATTCCCACGCACCATCGGGGCCATTGATTGCACACATGTGGCACTCCAGCCCCCCCATGAGACAGAGCACATGTACCGCAATCGGAAGAATTGGCACTCCATCAACGTACAGGTGATAGTTGATGCCCAAGGACTCATATGGCACGTCCGTGCCAAACACCCCGGATCCACCCATGACAGCTACATCTACAATCAATGCCACATCCGAATGGAATTCTATCAGAACGTGTATGGGAACACCTGGCTGGTTGGTGAGTGACATGGGAGTCAGGCATGACTATCCCCTCCCGTGATGCACACCTCACAAGTGGCACATGCATGACTAACATTCTCCTGTCTTTTCCCTTCCAGGTGACTCTGCATATGCACTGGGACCCCATCTCATGACTCCTATCCGGAACCCCCAAACCCCAGGGGAGGAAAGATACAATCAAGCATACATCAAAACCCGAGCAGTGGTGGAGCGCACCTTTGGCCTCCTGAAGTCACGTTTCCGATGCCTGGATAAGTCTGGGGGTACACTGTTGTATTCCCCAAACTTCGTGTGCCATATCATCGTTGCATGTTGCATGCTGCACAATCTCGCAGTGAGGAAGGGCCTGCAGGTTGAGCTACGTGATGACCTGACCCCCCAACCAGACAATCAACCCCTAACCGAGGATACCCCGTCTTCTGAGGGAAGAGCAGCCAGGAGGCAACTCATATTGGGCATCTTTGCACGTTAAACATACACATTAATCATGGCACAATGAGAATGCATGCATGCACACCACTGTGGTCCCTAGCACACACACCCCACATCCTCATCAAATTGGATTGGCACCAGTCCACCATGCACGACTGGTGAGCAGTAATGCCACGTCAAGGCTCCAATTATGTCACTGTACATTCATACACCATTCACACGGACCTGGGAATCACTTCTCCCTGGTCCTGGGGAACCCTTCTCCACCAAAATTGAGGATGACACCCCTTTTCCAGCAGGAATGTCACCCCCACATTCAAACAGCATGCACAACCCAAAATTTAAAAAAAATGTCAGCAAAAAAAAAAAAAATGACAAAAATGTCAGCCAAAAAAAAAAAAAAAATGCCAAAAATGTCAGCCAAAAAAAAAAAGGGTAAAAAAAAAATTATTGCCCTCTGCGTGAGCCACGCCTGGGGCGCCCCCGGCCACGGCCCCGGCCCCTCAGGGGAGACTCATGGGGGAGGGGCAAACCCGGGGAAGGAAGAGCAGCCCCTGATATCTGCCCACCTGGCGGCCTGCCCTCCAAGGCCACGGCAATTCTGTCCAGGGAAGCACCAAGTGTTGCCGTGTTGGCCTGGATAGCCTGGGTAAGGGCCCTCACATCCTGCCCAACGCCTGCTGCTGTAGTCTGCAGTTCATTTAGGCAGGTTGTGAAAGCCCGGGAGTGGGAGTCCAGGTTACCCAGCGTATCCTTCATGGAGGACAGGCTCTCCTCCACCCGCCCAAAAGTCTGGCAGAGCTGTCCCAGATGGCGGGTCTGGAGGGCCTGGTCCCTTTGCAGACTGGCGGGCAGGAGATTGGGCACCCCCCTGGTGCTCTGGGATGACATCCTGCCTCCAGCTGATGGTTGTGGGCGGGGAGAAGGGGAGGCCCTTGTGAGGGGAGCCATGTTGGGGGAGGAGGGGGGGGGGCTCCCCTTAGGGAGGGCAGGCTTCTGCCAGCCAGAGGGGAAGAGTCCGCACAAACCACTCGTCCAGTGCCTGACTCCTCCTCCTCATGATCGTCCTCCTCATGATTATCCTCCTCCTCATGATCGTCCTCCTCCTCATGATCGTCCTCCTCCTCTTGAACCTCCTCCGCGGACTGTGGCCTTGTTGGGGGGGCCTCATTAGGCTGCTGTCCTGGGGTTGGAGCGGTCAGGCCAGATGGCCCTGCACCCTCCTGCACATCTGTGGATGACACAAACCATTCACAGGTTGGAGGATCCACACTTGGCACATATTCCCTTTCACCCCCTCCCCCACACATGCTACACACCTGATAGAAAAAAAAACCTTACCTGGCACCACGGGGACCGGACTTGTGTCAAAGCCTGGCAGGCCCTCCACTTAATGCCGGTGAAAGGTCGGGGCCACCACATGCTCCGTCGCTGTAAGCCTAATACGGCATGGTGGGGCCCCTCCTGTGCCCCTGGCATGGGCATGCATTGCGGCCAGTTTTTTTTTCACCTGACGCCGGAGATCATTTATTTTTTTGTCAATCCCAGACCGGGTCCGTGTCTCCCCCTCCCCCGATGAAGTCACCTGCTACGTGATCCTATCCAAAATCTCCCTCCTCCTGGCCGGGGTGGTGGTGGCACTCTGCGGGCCGTGGAGAAAACGCCCATACTCGCTAATGGCCCGGGCAAGAATTCTTTTTTCCCCCACAGTAAAATTCAGCTTTCTTTTTCTCTCTGTCATACTTCCAAACAAACTCACTACCAGTCACCAAAAATCAGTCACAAATACAAGCACAACCAATCAGGCAAGAACACACACAAAGAGAAAACGAACACCCAAAAATCACACTAGCACTCAGCAAGAAACAGTCACAAAAAAAGAAAAAATAAAAAATAAAGCAAGAAAACAAACGCTCAGAAATATATCAATCAAACAAACAGTCTCTCAAACACTTATCAAAAAACACTTTCACAAATATACCAACAAGCACTTGATCACACAGAACACTAATCTGACAACTACAAGACACACTGCAACGAACAACAGGAACAAAAGCACTTGGTTAAATGGGAAGGGACACAAAGGGATGTACTTTTGCAATGCAAGTGCGTTTGTGTGTGTCTATTTATGCTGTCTGCGTAGTTCACAACGTTGCCCTAGTCCATTTCCAATTTCACTGATTGCGCCGCTCCCGAGTTGTGAGCATGCGCACAGCGGAGCTGACATGGTCTCCTTCACGCGCGCATGCGCGAGCCAACCGGCCCTTCATTTGCATGGGGTCACGGCTCATTTCAATGTAACACGCCCACGTCCCTCCCAATTTGTATTACTCCTCCTTACGCCTCAGGAAAAAACCTTACGCTTGCGCAATTTCCTGCGCAAAAGCTACGTGAATCGGGGGATTACGCGGCTAGATGACGCAAGTCGAACGTAATGGCGGTGCGCTACGCCGGACCGATAATGCGCCGATGTATGTGAATCTGGGCCATAATATATAACCGAGTTTTGGTAAAGTATAAAATATTGTGTTACACTGAGTAGATACCTAACATGTCACGCTTTAAAATTGTGCGCACACGTGGAGTGGTGATAAACAATGATACTTAAAAAGCTCCATAGGCGATGCTTTAAAAAAGTTTCAGGCTACCTGTGTAGAGTTACAAAGGTGGTTTAGTTCTGGAATTTTTGCTCTCACTATAACATTCACAGTGATTCCATACATGTGTGATGCGAACACCGTTTACATATGCATCAGCGATTTACGTATGTGTTTACTTTAGTGTGTTACCACAGAGGGATGGGGCTTCTACATTGAGAAAGTAACATTTAATAGCACTCACATCTCATTTGGTTATTTAATTTTTTACAAGTTTGTGTGGATATGTGTGGATATGTAATATACTATTAATAATTCTATGCTTAATTGCATATCTGTTATGTCTCCCTCTCTCCTGAAGAAGCGATCATTTCCTGCAAAATATGTTGTTATGCAACTCTAATAATAGAGAATGTAATGTACAGGTATGGTTTTTATTGTATAGTGGTTTTACAGGATTTACAGTGTATGGTTTAAATAAAATGTGTATATTTTTTAAATAACTGTGTTGTGTGGAAAAAAAGTTCAATTGCGGTAAATTTGAAAGAACTAAAATAATATTGTGTTATATATTAAATTTATTGGTAAAAGTCATTCATTCATGCATTAATAACATTTTCTTTTGCAGGTCTGGGTAAATATTAGCTTCTACACCAAGGAGAAAAAAAATCATGAAACTGTTTTCAGAGATACAGAAAATTATTTCCATCAATGAGAGAAAATATTTATTTACTAGTATTTAATGTGCCTCATTAAGCCAGGGTCATCTCAACACAAGCATCTTTAAGGCACCATTTCCAGGAAAAAGCTATAACACTGGAAAAATACCATCTAAAAGTAATTTGCCAGTGTACAGTAGATATTCCTAGAAAGCTTTAGATTTTATAGGTCATATTAGCTGCTAATGGAAGAAAGCAATTTATTACTGAATTCCACTACCTAATCTTGCAGAATACAACTTTTCATTAGAATAATTACTGAAACATTAAGGAATCCCAAGTACATCTTTAAAAATAAATTCAACACACCATCTCTGCTTACTGCATTTTTATATACAGTATGCTTTCCAATATACATTGCATATAAACAGCAATGTACAATGTATATAAAAAATGTGGAAACGTTAGACATAATAGAGTAGGGACAAACATTTCAGACCATAATGGACACTAAGCAGTAGAATTTATAGATATACTATTCACGTTACAAAACATACTTTAAAGCCAGTAAATAAAACCCTGTATATATCTAAGATCCAAATTAACCACTTAACCTTGGAAATGACCCAGGCATTTTTCATGGCCAGGGAATTTTTTTCTATTCAGCACTGTGCTTCTTTAACCAGCAATTCCTCTGTCATGCAACACTATACCTAAATGAAATTTATAAAAACATGTTTACAAAAATAGAGCTTTCTTTTGGTGGTACAGTATTTTATTACCATTGGGCTTTCAATTTTTTGCTATATAAATGAAAAAATACTGAACATTTCGGGAAAAAAAACTTTTCTTAGTTTCTGTTATAAAATTTTTGCAAACAATCTCAATTCATACATTTAGGCCATAATGTATTCTGCTAAATTTCTTTGATAAAATAACCCAACTTAGTGTATACTATTTAGTCTGTGTGAAAATTGTGGAGTCTACAAACTGTGGTGTATGTATTTGAAAATTCCTAATGTACTGACTTCCTAATTTCTTGAGTCCATAAAATGAAAGCACAAAACAAATACCCCCCACATGACTAATTTTTGGAAAGTAGACAGTCTAATGTATTTGAAAGAATTTATAGGGGGAGCTAGATATGGTTGAATAGAATCCTTGACTAACAACCTGGTGTACATACACAACCTTGACAAAATTTATGTGCACATGTGACTATAAAAATTTATATAAAGAAAAATGCTTTAACAAACAAGTGAAGAAACAAGTGAAAAAAAATAATGCAAAGTCCCAATGATGAATGGATCTAAATGGGTTACTCAGAGTCCATATAGAATCAAAACAACCAATTCCGTGCTGCTGTGATTGATCTTGAAATATCTAATGACGTAATCCTTCACCAAACTGTGATATGACACCCAAAGTGACTGGATATGTAGTCTGCTTACCAGAAAACATTGACTTCTTTACCCAAAAAGAAAGTCAATAAACGCTTATGCAAGATTGTGCCTGCTCACATAGACTGTAGCTGGAGATATAGTACACCTTCCTCTCCATAGGTAATGGCCAGATATAGAATGACAATGGAGGACATCCATAGCATATTATTGTTTATTAACCTCCCTGGCGGTCTTCACGTGTGTGGCACGGGGTGAGATTTTCAAGCTACGATCGGTAACCCCGTGCCACACACGCGTTTACCTCGCTGGATGCAGAAAAAAGTTTTCTTACCTTTTCTCTGCGATCCAGCGATGAATCCCCGCAGTACTCGGCGGCCGGATGTCAGCCTGATTCTGTGTGTTCCGCCGATTCCCTTCCCTGCGAGCGTCGCGACGTAGGGGGGGGAACGGCGCCAAATTCAAAAATGTAAACAAACACTATACATACAGTACACTGTAATCTTATAGATTACAGTACTGTATGTAAAAAATACACACCCCCCATGTCCCTAGTGGTCTGCCCTGTACACTACATGTCATTTTATATAATAAAAACTGTTCTTTCTCCCTGCAAACTGTAGATTGCCCATAGCAACCAAAAGTGTCCCTTTATGGCAAAAATTGTATTAGAGCAGCTAAAAAACTGCGATAATAAATCAGAATCACTTGCAGAATTTAGCGATAGCGATTTATGGGGAAATTCGTCATAAAAAAAAAAAAATAATGACAGCAAAAATTCTGCAACTGAGCAAATTTCAGTGATTTTGATTTGATTACATTATTGAATAATTTTTACTATAATTATATTATCATTTGTGATAATTTTTTATAATTATTTATTATATTATAATTTTTAATTAATTAAAAAAAAAAAAAAAATCATACCCGGGATGCCTATTAGACTCTTGTTTGGATAGATTTAAGTGAGTCATTCCTAAGAATTACAAGCCTACAGTATAAAACGCCAAATTCCCTTGCAAATAATGGTACCGCTTTTAGCACATAAAATCTTAAAGAATCATACCGCCAGGGAGGTTAAAAAGAGCAATATTAAAAGAATAGCCAAATGGCTACTTACATTTAAAATTGCCTACCCGGCACTGAGGCTGCTGGCTTGTCAAGCAATGTCTGTGGGGATCCGCCATGTTCCCGTCCACCTCCGTGGATGGTGTGCGTTCCACCTGCTTGTGTCCAACAACCAGCAGGGCCGGAAACGGCGTGAGTAGCATGACCAGGTACTGTACTGCCTCAACGTACATTTCGTGGTTAAGTCCTCTTATTTAGTAAGAGGCATGGCAATGTTTTTCGAAGTTGTAATTTTTGTCACAATTTTGTTGAAATTTTATCAATTTACTTTTTTTTTACATACTGTCACCATTGCAGTAGAGCATCATCATACAACTGGTGTGGCGGTGATTAGGGATACTGACAATGTAAAAAAAAATAAACAATTATTATTCAAACAAATTTTTTATTTTATTTGTACATACCCTCATCAGCGTAGTTCAGTATCATCATTGTGGGTGTAAGGCCGCATACACACAAGCAAATATATCTGTTCAAATCGGTCGGACAAACCGATTTGAACAGATCTGTCTGCTGGCCGCTTTGGTTTGATCGCTGTACACACGTTCAAACCAAAATCCCCGCCAGCAGACAGCGCGGTGACGTGGTGGTGACGTTGATGCCGCTACGTCACCGCACCAGGAAGTAAATTACTTCCGCGCATGCGTCGAATCCATTCGACGCATGTGCGAGAAGATATGTCTGCTGGTTAGCGTACTAACCAGCAGACATGTCGGGCGGACGGATTCCCAGCCGACAGATTTTAAAGCATGCTTTAAAATCTGTCGGCTGGCCAAATCCGTCTGCTCGCCCGTACACACGATCGAATCTGTCTGCTGGGACGGTCTGGCAGACCGTTTCAAGCAGATAGATTTGATTGTGTGTACGCGGCCTAAGGCTTGCTAGAGTTCCCCCATAATATCAATGCATTGTAAGTCTTGCTAGAGTTTCCCCAATAATATCAATGCTTGTAGAGATATATCCTTTAACCCAGAACTGTTAGGATTAATTACACAGAAGCTAGAAACAGCCTTGCAATATTTTAGCTGGTTTCATGCTTCTAGGGCAGATGGTTGCACGCTTAGGAATGTTGTATAATTGTGACATACTGAATTACTTGTATAAACAAATTACTTTACTATAACTGGCTCAACCAAGGGCGTTCCTTTTCTTGTATATTTTGAATAAGTGCAGTGCGCACAAGGAATACAATTCTAGTTTCGATTCACCATATCTCCGTGTGTGTCCTGACTATCCGATGCATCAGAGGGTCTCCATACATCCAGAGGTCCTAAAGCCCGGGTCCAGTTGAACCACCAACCTCACAGTGGGAGTGCTCAATGATTTTTTTTTTACACTGTGATTGTTTGTTACAGTGATGATCACTGTAACAGCAATTATTTGAACTGCCATTAATGGATTTAATTTATGACTCATTATTTATTATTGTGATTGGCCTACACACATCACATGTACAGGGTGCTGTGATTGGGCCAGGTACAATGTGATCACTGGCGAACAATCAAAAATCACACAGTAGTAAACGATGATGTCATGTATGGATTCCATTCACGACTCTTGTTTACTATGTGGCATGTGTTTGCATAGCAGTCATGTGGTATCTGGGCAGCTCACAGTGGCCCGATACTGTGCATCCAAATCCGCTGTTTCCAGCCGACACAGAAGTTGCAGAGCATGAGCACCATGATTTATGGGTACATCACAGTGCCTGCAGGATCCAGGCACTGGTGGCAGTCGGCAAGTGGTTAATCATTTGAACAGTGAAATACAAAAAATACAATTTTCTGTGAAGACCCCCCCCCCCCCACATGGGTACATGTCTATCTTATCTACTACATATTGCATTTTACATTAAGGTGAAACCTAACCTAAAAATGTAAATACAATATATTTCAGCTTAACGGTTTTAAGATGTAGTGACTGCATTTCTTTTTTAACCCCTTCCATACAGGGCATTTTCACCCCCTTCCTGCCCAGACCAATTTTTAGTTTTCAGCGCTGTTGCACTTTGAATGACAATTGCGCGGTCAGGCAATACTGTACCCAAATTAAATCATTATGTTTTTTTCCCCACACAAATAGAGCTTTCGTTTGGTGGTATTTGATCATCTCTGCGGTTTTTATTTTTTGCGCTATAAACAAAAGAAGAGCGACAATTTTAAAAAAAACACAATATTTTTTTCTTTTTATTTAATACATCTCACAATATTTTCTTCAGTTTAGACCGATACGTATTTTACGTATTTTTGGTAAAAAAAAAACGCAATAATCGTATATTGATTGGTTTGCGCAAAAGTTATAGCGTCTACAAAATAGGTGATAGATTTATGGCATTTTTATTTTTATTTTTTTTACTAGTAATGGCGGCGATCTGCGTTTTTTTTTTTGTGACCGTGACGTTGCGGCGGACATATCGGACACTTTTGACACGTTTTTGGGACCGTTCACATTTACACAGCGATTATTGCTATAAAACTGCACTAATTACTGTGTAAATGTGACTGGCAGGGAAGGGGTTAACACTAGGGGGCGCTGAAGGGGTTAAAATGTGTCCTAAAAGTATGTTCTAACTGTAGGGGGAGGGGGACTCACAGGGGGAGGAGATCGATGTGTGTTCCTCTGTACTGGGAACACACATCAGTCTCCTCACCGCTGACAGGAGGTGGATCTGTGTGTTTACACACACAGATCCACACTCCTGCCGTGATTTCCGGAAATCGCGGGTGCCCGGCGGCAATCGCGGCCGTCGGGCACGCGCGCGGGATCGCGGGTGGTGCGGCGCGCGCGCGCGCTAGAACGCCGTGAAGACAGGACGTTGTGCAACGTCCTGTCTCATCGGCAAGGGGATCACCATGACGTGATTCCCCTATACGGCGGTAGGGAAGGGGTTAAGGCTCTTTTCTCTTTATTAGGCTGGGTTCACACTACGATTTTCTATACAGTTTTTGGATACGTTTTTTAAAAAAAAAAAACGTATGCAACCGTACAGAAAACCGTGGCCATAGACTTTACATTAAAAACTGTGTTTGCCATAAATCATATGGTTGTATCCGGTTTTCAAACCATACGGTTTTTAACTTTTTTTTTCCTGGAAAAAAAACGTGGTCTACCACAGTTTTTGGTCCGGTTCAAAAACCGTATTTCAATCGTATACGGTTATTTTAACATAGGACTCTATTTTTCTATATTTATTGATAAATAAAAAAAAAAAAAATTCAGTTTAAAAAACGGATGCAACCGTATAGCATACGGTTGAGTACGGTTGGGTCCGTTTTTTAGAATACCTTTTTTTTAAAAAAAACTGTATCCAAAAACTGTATAGAAAATCGTGGTGTGAACCCAGCCTTAGTTGGGAAAAGTTCTAACTCATAAAAAGTGCAACACAGACAGAATGCACTGGAAGTTGTCAGCTAAAAAGATTTCTGACAGAATCGTTAGTTTTGCACTTACTGTATCTAACACTTTCAGTTGTATATTTAAAAGGCAGAAAGGAATAGTGGGAGCTGTTATGTTGCTTATTTGAGGGCGGGGACGTTGGGATACGCAGCCCCCCATTATTTCTGGGGGGAGCCCTGCCCAAGTGGACCGAATGTCCTGGGTGGGCGGCGTGTCCTAGTCTCCTGGACTGATGTGGGCTATTACTCCCAGTTTAACGTTTGCCTGAGCCCGGACCTAATGCACCCCCCCTTGGAATCCCTCCTCCTTCCCTTCCCTCCCCCCCCTCCCTGCCTCTTGTCCCGTGTCCCCCCCCCTTCTCTCCCATTGTCCCCTGCTCTGGTTATTGTCTTTATTTGTCTTTATTTATTTTTTATTTGTGTATTGGCTTTTTGATCTCTTAATGATGCTATACTGTGCAACTGTCAATACCATGTGAAAATTGAAAATAAATATTTTACAAAAAAAAAGGCAGAAAGGGACCAAATAAGATACGTACACTTTAAAAATGTTATAAAAGAAAATCAGAAGCAACCCGATGCTTGACTTTCTTAACATGAACCTACATGGGCTTTGTACAAGTGAGGAATAATGATAATGCACTAGTACCAGCCACTTTGTTCTCATCCAGCTGTTGCAAGGAAGTTCAGATCAAACGTTAAGCTTTAAAAAAGTAAGTCAGTTTGGCATTAATGGCCTGCTACTGTACTGCAAAGCCAAAACAAGCTTACCTGAAATCATTACACTTTGATGTGTCCAACATAGAAACCAACTTTGCTTTTTGTTTACTCTTTATTCGTGGAAACCATCTATATCAGCGGTGGTAATTTTGCAGTATCCAGTGACAATAATTTTTTATAGTAATCTAGTAAGTGCCCAAAAATATGAGAAGCATGTGGGACAAATCAGGAGGCATGCCACAGAATATACAAAGAAAACATATAGATGACAAAAAACTACAAGGGATAGATAAAAAATTAAATATTTAGAATAAACTGATGAATCTGCACTCAAGGAAACCTAAAATTGATTCACTGCATGTTTATGTCTATATGTCTAGGGGATTTGATAAAGTACCTTTATATATCCAGTCCTCTGCACCTACAGGCATTGCTGGACCGGTCCCCAAAACTCTTCCTGACTAATGCTCCAGTGTTCTAAGGTCCTCTGACATAATCAAGTCCTGAGTAGGGAAGAGCTGAACACCCACCTGTTCGGTTCGCACTAGAACTTGCGAACACATCAAATGTTCGTGTGAACTTTAGAACCCTGTTAAAGTCTATGGGACTCGAACATTTTATTTATGAATGAATTCTCTCTGAATTGCCGGAGCCGACAATTCATTATAGCCGCAAGTCAGTTTTAATTTTTTTTCCTTTCAGAAATGACACTTTGTGCAGGGACAGTTCTATGTATGGGAAACATGCAATGTTTCACATGCTAACTTTACACCCCCCCTAGGTACAACATTTAAAGTATTATTTCACTTTTGTTTCACTTTTAGCATTATTAAATTCACTGCTCTCAAAAAAACGGCAGTTTTTTAAAAAAAAATGCATTGATACATGTCCCCTGGAACAGGACCCAGGTCCCCAAACACTTTTTAGGACAATAACTTGCATATTAGCCTTTAAAATTAGCACTTTAGATTTCTCCCATAGACTTTAACAGGGTGTTATGTGGCTTTTCGAATGTGCCGCGAACACCCCAAATTGTTTGTTGTTCGACTCAAACTCGAAGCTCATCCCTTGTCCTTAATTGCACACCAGGATGCTGAGGAACAGTCCACCACCAGAGCATGGGGGAGCACCATCTGTCGGGGGAGTAGCAAGCATGTGCAAGCAGGTCACCCCTGCAGTACGTGACCCCGTCCCCCTCTGATGCACCCTCTGCTACGTCACTGGGGAAGTCCAGGCTTTCCCCTTGCGTCAGAGGGGGAAGGGGTCACATGACGGTTGCCCCATCTCACAAATATAAGAAATGTCAAAGTTCCAGTCGTGTCATTTGCCGGGCTGTGTCCGGCGGAGAGAGGAGGCCAGCGATACTGCGCTCTGGATCCCGGACGATCTTCTCATCGCTGAACCAGAGAGGAGATCACCGGATGCTGGATACAGACAACGTTGGGTCAGGGAGCCGGGACCGAGTGGATTACCACCGCTAGATTTTTTCTTTCTTTTTTTTTATTAATAAAGGACTTTTTTCTCCGGTGTCTGTGTGTGTTTTTTACAACTATTTACACTTCTTTTTCTAAAATGGTAGGGGTACAATGTACCCCATTACCAATTCACATAGGGGGGGCCAGGATCTGGGTGTCCCCTTTGTTAAAGGGGTCTTCCAGATTCTAATAAGCCCCCCACCCGCAGACCCCCACAACCACCGGGCAAGGGTTTTGGGGATCAGGCCCTTGTCCCCATCAACATGGGGACATCCTCCCCATGTTGAGGGCATGTGGCCTGGTACGGTTCAGGAGAGGGGGGCCGCACTCTGTCCCCCCCCCCTCTTTTCTGCGGCCGGCCAGGTTAACGTGCTTGGATAAGGGGTCTGGTGCGGATTTTTGGGGAAACTCCACGCCATTTTTTTTTAAATTTGGTGTGGAGTTCCCCTTAAAATCCACACCAGACCTGAAGTGTCTGGAATGGATATTTGGGGGGAACCCCACGTAATTTTTTTTTAAATTGACGACGGGGTTCCCCTTAATATCCATACCAGACCTGAAGGGCCTTGTAATTGAATTTGGGGGGGACCCCCACACTTTTTTTTTTATTTATTTTTCATGAATGAATTCTCTCTGAATTGCCGGAGCCGACAATTCATTATAGCCGCAAGTCAGTTTTAAATGCCTTTTTTTCCTTTCAGAAATGACACTTTGTGCAGGAACAGTTCTATGTATGGAAAAATGCGATATTTCACATGCTAACTTTACACCCCCCCAGGTACGAAATTTAAAGTAATATTTCACTTTTTTTGTTTCACTTTTAGCATTATTAAATTCACTGCTCCCGAAAAACGTCAGTTTTTAAAACTTTTTTTTTTGCATTGATACATGTCCCCTGGGACAGGACCCAGGTCCCCAAACACTTTTTAGGACAATAACTTGCATATTTGCCTTTAAAATTAGCACTTTAGATTTCTCCCATAGACTTTAACAGGGTGTTTTGTGGCTTTTCGAATTTGCCGCGAACACCCCAAATTGTTTGTTGTTCGACTCAAACTCGAAGCTCATCCCTAGTCCTGAATTGCACATCAGGATGCTGAGGAACAGTCCACCACCAGAGAATGGGGGAGCATTATCTGTCGGGGGAGTAGCAAGCATGTGCGAGCAGTTCACCCCTGCAGTACTGGTGCAACTGCATTCCAATTGAGGGTTGTCTGGTTTCCTGGAGTTATGCTTTAAATCTGTCTTCTCATTAGGGAAAATATCTGCATTGTAAGTTAGAACAACTTACAATGTATATATTTTCCCTAGGCTGTAAAACTATGTGTAGGATACATTTCAGTGCCATTTTAGAGAACTTGGTACAGTGTATACAGAAGGGTTAATTTATGCAAGCATGTTTGTATTCACTAATAACATTTGGTTTTCAGTTTACTAGACATGTGTTGATTACTAATAACGAAGCAATGCTCAGTAACGTGCCTCTACTATTTATGATGTTTTTTCGACATATTTTTGTTGTGTTTTTGAAGCATTGAAAAAGCATCAAACATACCTGTTAAATGCCCATGAAAGTGTTGTTTTTCTAGGAGCAAGTGTGCAAAGGGGAAGTGATGTTGAGGAAATGATCTGCTTTGAGGTGTGGTTGAGTTGTAGTGTGATAGGAGGCATTTTGTGAATTCTCTGCAAGATTGATTCGCATACTTTGACCCCTTTGTCATGGACTTACCTCCTTCCTGGCTTCTTATCACTGACATGTGCTGGCAGCCATCTTGCTTCCTGAGCTTCTTGTAACTTCCTACTTCCTGCGGCTCCTCCTTCCCATTGGGAGGAGCTGGATGCTCAACACATATATACCACGGCTGTTGCGAACCTACCATAACTCCAAGGCCGCTGGGCATCCTGGAAAGAATCAGCTGTCCTGGGCTGTCTCACGCTTGTTCTGGTGGCCTTCTCTACGCTCCGACATTGCCACATATGTAGCGGCATGTTCTGTTTGTGCTCAGAACAAGTCCCCTCGGCACCTTCCGTTGGGACTTCTACAACCCATTACCACTGGGGAGCGCCCATGGTCACATCTGGGGTTGGACTTCATTGTGGACCTTCCTGCGTCCAGAGGTCATACGGTCATTCTCACGATTGTCGATCGGTTCTCCAAAATGTGCCACTGTGTTCCACTTAAGAAATTATCGCCAGGGAGGTCTTCCGGTTGCACGGTTTGCCCAAGGAGATCGTTTCAGATCGGGGAAGCCAGTTTGTGTCCAGTTTCTGGCGCGCCTTCTGCTCCCAGTTGGGTATTCGACTCTCCTTCTCTTCGGCTTACCACCCTCAGTCTAATGGGGCCGCAGAGCGATCCAATCAGGCCCTGGAGCAATTCCTTCGTTGATATGTCTCCGATCAACAGGACAATTGGGTTGACCTTCTGCCATGGGCTGAGTTTGCCAGGAACATGGCGGTTAACTCTTCTTCTGGGACGTCCCCCTTCATGGCCAATTATGGGTTTCAACCTGCCGTGTTACCGGAGTCATTCTCTCCCCAAGATATTCCGGTGGTAGAGGACCACCTTTCGTCTCTATGTGCTTCATGGGTACAGATCCAGAGGTCCCTTCGAGGTCTCTGCGCAGCGCCAGAAGCTCCAGGCTGATCGCAGACGGTTGCCTGCTCCTTCCTATCAGGTCGGGGACCGTGTATGGTTGTCCACCCGCAATCTCAACCTCCATGTGCCCACTCCCAAGCTGGCTCCTCGCTTTGTTGGTCCCTTCCGGGTACTCCGCAGGGTGAACCCCGTTGCCTACACTCTTGTGCTCCCTCCTGGTATGCAGATTTCCAATGTGTTTCACGTCTCCCTGTTGAAACCACTAATATGCAATCGCTTCACCTCCTCGGTGCCTCGGCCTCGTCCTGTCCAGGTGGGCGATCATGAAGAATATGAGGTGAGCGATATCCTGGACTCTCGCTTGGTCCGCGGTCAGTTGCAGTTCTTGGTCCACTGGCGCAGCTATGGTCCAGAGGAGCGTTTCTGGGTTCCCTCCACAGATGTTCATGCTCCTGCCCTCCTCCGAGCCTTCCACGCGCGCTTCCCTCTGAAACCGTTTTTTGCGCAGCGGAGGAGGGGCCCTTGAGGAGGAGGGGCCCTTGAGGGGGAGGTACTGTCATGGACTTACCTCCTTCCTGGCTTCTTATCACTGACATGTGCTGGCAGCCATCTTGCTTCCTGAGCTTCTTGTAACTTCCTACTCCCTGCGGCTCCTCCTTCCCATTGGGAGGAGCTGGATGCTCAGCACATACATATATATATATATATATACCATGGCTGTTGCAGTACTCCCTTGCTTGGTCCTTGTCTTACAGCCTCCTGTGATCGTGCTGCTGTTTGGATCACCAACCCGGCTCCTACGGACGTTCCTTCTGGTTCCTGATCCCCGGCTTCGTCTCACCACCCTTTGGCTACTGACTCCGGCTTGGCTGACTTCCATCCCTGGCTATTGACCCTGGCTTCGGCGGAGGACCCTTCTGGCTGTTGATCATTTGTTTGGACTTTACCTTGCTGTTTGGTTTTTTAATAAAGACCTTCTTCTTCATTTACATCTGTGTACGTCTGATTCATGCTTCCTGACACCCTTTGACACTTGGCTTGGTCCAGCTCAAAATGTTAATGGAAATATTTACCCAGCATTATAGGAGGGTGTTGCGCCAGTATTGGTATTAATGGCACTGACTTATTGCTGACACAAAAAGCTTGGCCACTGGCAATAATGCTCAATTCCTCTGCTCCTACCTGGCACTGTCAGCATTGCTGGCTGGCTTGATGCTTCTGCTTGCACACAGAAGAAAATAATGTTACCACACAGCTGCGCTGTACAAACAGGGAGTGGCTGGAGCTGCTCTGTACCAGTTCTTTATAATTTTTCAGTGCATTCTGTGATACAGGAACCTTCGCTGCCTCTCCCCCATTGCCCAGTTTACATTTATCAATGCTTCATTAACATGCCATAAATGTTATATGTGTGGTTAAGGTGCAGTTACAGCGAGTTATTATTGAAATTAATAAAGGTGCCTGATAAGCGTCAATGCCTCATGAAAGTGATATGCTGTGCCTGTGTGTACTTCACTGTGAGGTGCCCATTGTAAAATTCATGGAAGGCATTGAAGGGCAGTTATGAGGCTTTAAAAAACTGCTTAAGTGTGTTGTAATATGTTTGCCCGATTTATGTAGGACATTATATCATTATATATGTGTACACATACAGTACAGTACCTAGGTATGTGAGCTATGGCCTGTTAATCTAATTACGCATTTCAAAGGGGACTTGTTGATCGAAGGGGATACTGACCAAACAATATTTACTCCATCTCACCTGAGAACCCTTCATTGGTTGCCAGTAAAAGACAGAATTGAGTTTAAAGCACTCTGTCTGACACATAAGTGCATCCAGGGGAAGGCCCCCCAATATCTATGTGAAAAAATTAAAGCTTACAACTCCAATCGTGTTCTGCGATCCACCAACCAAAATCTACTCCAGATACCGAAAGCTAGATACAAGTCCAAAGGAGAAAGAAGATTTGCGGTCCAAGGTCCCAGACTATGGAACGCTTTACCAACCAGCATTCGGTTGGGGGAAAACCACTTGGCCTCATCAAAACTCATCTCCTTTGATGTCAAAGGAGACAGGAACAACGAGCGCCCAGAGGCGATTTAGTTCGCATGTGCTGCGCTATATAAGTTTTTCACTCACTCACTCATATATCAAAAAGGACAGATAGTGATTCTGTGCTAAATTGATGTTAATATGCAAAAATGGAAATTAGGGCAGTTTATGACTGCAGCTGTTTATGGCTAGGGGGTCATTATCTATCACTCTGAAAGACAAAAGCAGATCAAAGTCCTAATAGAAACAGCTAATCTAATTGCTCAGCCCTTCGGTGTATAAGGTGTTTAAGCTGGTACTTAGTCTTGTCATTCTCCATGAAGATGAAGGCCACATGTCTAGATATTGTCTAGAACAAATGGGACTCTGATGGCTACTGTTCATTGTCATATTTACTATGGATTTTGTCATCTGTTGCAAGTATCTTGAGGAATTTGTTCTGTCTGAAGTTTCAATAAATGCATCTCTCTGGAAGAATTTGGTTGCAGTGGGCAATTACTTACATTATACTAATAACTAAATAATAATTATCCTCATCCCACTACTACATCACTACAAAGTGTTTTTTAAGTACAGGGTATTGAAACACATGTGAAAAAGCCCTTAAGGTTGTATTGCACCAATTATTGCCTTTACTGAATTTAATTCATATAATTTTATTATTGTGTATGTTCATTTTTTTTAGCTGGTATTATCTGCTATTTTCTATGAGGCTTATATTAATATTAGGAAAAAGTTAGCCATTCCCAGTGGAGATAGCATACAATTTTATGAGATACAATATTGAATCAAGATAAATAAAAGTTTTCCTAGGGTAAACAATGTGCTGTATATGTTTGTGAATTGAAAGCATTGAAGAGGATATTATTTTATAATAATATAAAAACTGTTAAAATAACTCATGCACCTTAGTGAGTTGACCCAAGGTCGACTGGAAAGCAGAGTACTGGCCATCTAAGTTTGGAATGAAGGGGATACACTTGATCGAGTTTAGTCTTGAACTACATGTATGCTCTTTTTACAGCCTTTCTAAGTGGAGAAGCCATAGGAGGAGATACTACAAAAGAGTTGTGTGCTTTGTGCCCTGCAGGAGAAAAAAGCATTTATAAGTAATGTAAGGAAATAGCTGCCCCATCCACCAATATAGTTAAAAGCTATAGACCAAAACATGGATTTAAAAATATTAACATGAGTTTTTACAAATTATTGACTTGATTCTTTGCATAAAAAGTATATATATTGTATATAGGAAATGACATAAAGACGTTTTTGTATGCTAGAGATTTTCCGTAAAGACAGCAGTGCTTAGATGTTTAACTGGAAATTCTTGGTCTACCATATAAACAGTGGATTTCTTGTGAAATAAGACTGTCAATGTAAATATTGTGCCACAACTTTGTGGCAAGACTAGACAGAAAATTATCTAAACATGTTTCTGCAAAGAACCATTACATTCAAATTTGGTGTACAGTGATTAATAAAATAGTTATCCTGGCTATAAAGGAGGTGTGTAAAATAAACAGTTTCTATAACACATTCTAAAATATTCATGCTCTCCAAAGCAATAAAGACTCCAAATTGGTGAATTTAACTGAAAACATCAAAACACCAAGGCCTGCCAGAATTTTTATTTTTTCATTTAGTCTTCATTGTTCATTTCCGTCCCTGTACAAATCAAAGCTGTAAAATGCTTTTCAATTGTCAATAAAGCGTAAATTATGCAGTGTACATTTTAACAGGCAATTTGGAGTTTATAGCTCTATTGGTCTCTGTAACACTGAGTGTTGTGAACGAGATGCAGGTGAAAATCAAGATAATTCAGGGAAAAGCTTTTTTTAAAACACATGAATACAATTAAAGGAATTTTGGACAGCACACCATAAAATATGTACCTTTATGAAACATTGCTTGGTACTTTATGGCATGTATATTGAAGTTTTAGTTTCATCCTAGTAGTATAGTCTACTTTTAGAAATGACCCTTATTATGAATGGGCTGTCATCGCACCACAATGGATGAAAAAATGTAAATGAACATTTTTTTCAAAATGCAGCCCACCACAATGCATGGTATATGCATTGTGGTGTGCTGTGGAGCGTTGCGCATTGCACTCTACTGTAAAATGTGTTGGACGGTGCCACTAAGAATGAATAGCACCTTGACACGCATTGTGGCACCATGAATAAATGCATGCATTATCAAATCACACAAATATGAATGTCCCCTAATGTATAGTAAATGGGCCAGATTCAGATACATTTTCGTATCTTTTCAGCGGAGTAACATATTTCATTTACACTACACTGCCGTAACTTAGAGCGGCAGGTACGGTATTCAGAAAGAACTTGCGCCCTAAGTTACGGCGGCGTAGTGTAAATGTGCCGGTGTAACCATGCGTAATTCAAATGAGGCTGGCAGTGGGCGTGTTGTATATTAATGAATCGTGACCCCTACGTAATTGACGCGCCAAACGAACGGCACATGCGCCGTCCGTGGACGTATCACAGTGCGCATGCTCCAAAATCACGTCGCAAATATGTCATCCTTTGTCCGTAAGGAAGAAGTCAATTCTAGAGTATAAGGAGTGAGCAGAAAATAGGAAAGTCAGGTCCTTTCCAGATCTGCGGAGGCATCTTCATAGTTGTAGAGGCCATATTTATGGAGAATATGAAGGATAGATTGGTTGGTCGTCTGGAAGCAGAGGATGAATCTAAAGTTAGGTTGGTAACTGGGTTAAAGTCTCCTCCTATAAAATTAAGGATTCTTATTTCACTTTTTCCACCAGGGATAGTAGGTTAGCCAAGAACTTTCTTAGTTTTGCATTAGAAGCGTAGAGGTTAACTAAGGGGAACATCGCATTAACAGATGAGGATAATGAAGCAACCGCGAGGGTCAACAATATCCTTGATATGGTGAAAAGTGACAAATTCCCTAATTGCTTAAGGTCTTTCTAGGATGGTAGCCAAGTTAAAGTGTAGGGAGTTCTTGAAATGTAGATGTAGGTGTTTAGTGGGTGCAAAATGTGTCTCTTGAGCAAAGAGAACATCTTCTTTGAGAGCTATGACTTTCTTCATGAAGGCAACTTACTTAAAGGGGCTATTAAGGTGTATATGATGTAGGGGCATGTGGACTGGTCTAGAGGGCTTAACTATGAGAAAAGGGCAACAAAGGAAAAAAAAACAAGTAAGAAAAAACCTGCAAAAAATGCAGACAATATGGGCAGCTTAAACTGCTGACATATGTGCACTGAACAGTTAAATAGAAATCAGATTAAGGATCCAGATTAGTAAGGTCAAAAGAACAAGAACGGGAACACATTTGAAGCCGTCTGCATGGTTTAGGATGGGGAGACTGCAGTTCTATCCACTAGGGGATCTGTAGACATCAGAAATGGGAGCATGTATGAGAGCAAGAGGATCCTTCAGCCATGCCACTGGCACCATGTTTCCTGTCCCACTGTCTGGCAGTTGGATAGAAGTATGTGAACCATTGAGGAGGCTTGGCAGGCTTCCTGCATTTTGACATTGTTCCCTGTTATGTGGGCAGTGTTGGGAGATGGTGAGTGAGTCAGTACCGCTTCCTGTAAGTTGCTTTTTTCACCACTCAGATAGGAAGGCAAGTGAAGCTCCGGTCTAAGTGGCCATCTTCCTTGCCGACTGGACACATCTCCTTTGTTGATTATATTTTAAGGTAAATATATGGTGGAGCACCAATTATGTAAGTGTTTATTTTGGGAAAAGTATAGGAAAATGGTAAAATCGTTTATAATTTATTTCCAATAAAAAACATGGAACTAAAATGTATGTACCAATATATCCTCAAAGGAAAAAAATACTCTGGAAGAAAAAGGCCTGGGGTCAAAAGTTAGCTTATTTTAGAATACCAAAGCTACTTTCCGTTTGTTCATAAGATTCATATGAGTCATTCTAGATATGATAAAAACTTGCATGGGATATTAGATATAACTTTACAACTTGTAAAAGGCAGCTCAGCTTGTGTGCATTGGGATCACTTGTCTAAAGTTTAAAATTGATAACTGGTCCTCTCTCAATCTTATTTTGGTCTGTCAGTGAACTGGAGCTTTATTTCATATAAATAAACCACAGAGAGAGAACAACCCATTTGCTGGTAAATTCAGTAAAAGTGCTCACAAATCAACATTAGGCCCACAGCTTTGCAATAAAACAGCAGAACCTTATCAAAGTAAAAAAAAAAAAAAGTAAACAAAGAAAATGCATATAGAAGAAAACACAATAAATATTGAATATCTACTTGACTGCCAAGGGCTACAGAAAAACATGCTTGTACTCTGAAATACAGTACAGTGTACTGTATATAATGATGGTTAGATAAATTAAAATATTTTTCTTTATTTTTTTAGGTTTTAAATGTTTAAGTTATTGATTATATCTGTGTTGAAATTTTTTTGTATTCACATTTTGTTTTACATATTATCAGACAAATCAAATAAAGCGTGCTTCACATTTTTCTATCACTGATTATAACCTCATAAACTGGCCATACATTTCTCTTTTTATTTATTTTTTTGTTCAGCCAGTGGGCTTAATGAAAAAAATAAGCAATTCCCCCATCCACACATTTGAGATGGATGCAAGTGTCCTCCCAGTTCTGACATTCTATTCTGACTGCAGAGGAGTCATCTGGATGGTCCTACTAAACTGGCCAAATTTCCATTTACTGTATCTATAGTCAGCTTTACTGAACTATCTGATAAGGGCTGAGTCTTTGCTTTGATGACTCATTTATATACAAAACAAACAACTGGCTCCTTTTGTAAACTGATAAAACTATATATATGAAAAGGAACTAGGGCTCCAACTGCTGGAAGGATGGAAGACTGCATAATATGTATATGTAATATTTATGTGTCTAATATTTTTAGAAAATGTTATTTTTAGCTTGACCATAGTAACCACAGAAATATATACACAATTACTATTTATTCCCATTAGTGAACGGCAAACGTATACAGTATAATAAGGACATTAGAGCCTTAAAATGCTAAAGCCTAACTCTTGCCAAACAGTTAAATACACAAACAAAATACAAATACACAAAAGGAAGCTGTTTTACCAGTCAAAACACTTGTATTTCTATATTTTCTTGTAGTCCTGAGATTTACACACTCCTGTCTCGCAGGGCAGGGGACCTGATTATTTTCTGCTGCAGGTAGGTAACTCTTAGGCCTCGTACACACTATCGGACATATCCGATGAAAACGGTTCGCGGACCATTTCCATCGGATATGTCCGATCAGGAGTTTGATCCGATGGCGTGTACACACCATCGGATCAAATTCCCCGCCGCCGGACGGCGCGGTGATGTGGCGGTGACGCGGCGGTGACGTTGACGCCGCCACGTCACCGCCACGTCACCGCACCAGGAAATAAAACACTTCCGCGCATGCGACGGATCCATTCGGCGGCGGCGCGGCGGCGGTGGGGGACGACATGTCTGCTGGTAAGTGTACTAACCAGCAGACATGTCGGGCGGACAGATTCCCACCGGATAGATTTCAAAGCATGCTTTGAAATCTGTCGGGTGGAGAAATCTGTCCGCTAGCCCATACACACGAGCGGAGATGTCTGCTGAAACGGTCCATCGGACCGTTTTCAGCGGACATATCCCCTCGTGTGTACGAGGCCTTACAGGTCTTGCCCCTACTCTACCTCATGACTGGACAGTAAAAGGAGAAGGAGCAGACTACATAGCACATCTCTTTGTCATTCTGCTCTTTCCTCCTATCAGTGTGTTTGTTGGTAACTCATGAGCACTAGAGTACAACTGATTTGCTCAATGAGCTGTTTCTCTATCTCCCAGGCTGAGCTCTTCTGTACAGGACACTGCATTAGACTCATACCTAGTAAAAATCTAAGTTCCTTACAATGCCTGGGAGGCAAACAAATTCAGAGTAGGGGTGCCATGCTGTGGAATGCCCTCTCCTTGGAACTCAAGATGACACCCAACCTGCTCCTCTTCAGAAAAAAAACTGAAGACGGAACTGTTCGTTCAGGCTTACGGATAAATTGATTTTTTTCTCACACTTCGCCCCTCCATCAAAGGGCCCACCTGCCACTCTAATGACCATGAACCCAGAACGGCCCTGACTATTCAGACATCCATGATGTCAAGTACCCTCTCTCCTGATTTCTTCCTCTTTCTTTTCTTTTCTATCTTTTTTTTTTCTCTCCTACGCTTCACGGCTCTTTCTCTTGCTCCTCTAAGGGCTGGATACCCTTCACCCTTCTCCACCCTCTCTTTTCTCTCTACCTCCTTCCAAACCGTGGATTGATTCAGAGTAACATCTCACCAGCGGCGCTTAGACTCTCACTCTCCAGTGGGTATTTGGCACCTAACTAAGCTCAAAAATCAATCAATCAAAAGAAATACATTTAATTATGTTTTATATCTTCATTTTTTTGTCCATTATGTGCCTTGCTTTAATTCATACACCTAGATATTTGTCTTAATGCAAAATGCCATTATTCTAAGTTAACTTAGAATATGATTTTTTTTTATATAATATCAGTATGCTAATCAAAGTAGTATTCATAGACGTATGCAGTTTTGCACACATTTATCCATTAACAACACTTACCGTTAAATATGTTTTCCTTATACTTGTGTTTTTAATGTGTCACATAATTATAATCTGTACTGTTCCTATCCAACCAGTATGTGTTTAATTACAGCCTAATCAAGGCTTATGTTTTCTTTTACCACTTCAGCAATGTAGCATTTGCCAAAATGTATTTTCTTTTACCATTTTTGTCAAATGTATTTGTATACAAATATTAGCTTAAATTATTTATTTTGAAATGTACATTTTATTTAACCACCTCCCACCCACTGTATAGGTGACTCTCTCGTTTTGGGACAATGTCATATGGGGAGACCTGTACTGATAATCAGGGCACTGATGATTAGTGCCCTGATTTTCAGTAAAGCCCCAACATTGCCCAGCAGAGATGCCAGCCTGTGCCCATCAGTGATGCCAATCTGTGCCCATCAGTGATGCCAATAAGTGTTGTCTTACAGTGCCCATCAGGACTACTCATCAGTGCCCATTGATGCCACCTATCATTGCCCCTAAGTGCTGCCTATAATTTCCCATTAGTGGCACCTATCAGCGCTCATCAGTCCTGCATACTAGTGTCTTCTATCAGTGCCCATCCGTGCTGCTTATTAGTACCTCCTCATCAGTGCCATGTCATCAGTGACCATCAATGCCATCTCATCAGTGCCCATTAGTGCAGCCTATCAGTGCCCATCAGTGAAGGAGAAAAAAAACTTTTTTTTTAGCAAAAAAAAAAAAAAAACAGCGATAATTAAATATCACCAAAACAAAGGTCTATTTTTGTGAACAAAATGATCGAAAAGTAATTTCCATTTCCATCTGCAGCCAATTGGGTTCTTCTACATTGCAAACATAATCAAATGATGGTTCCCAGTGGCAGCTTGTGGATTTTTCTTTGGGGGTGTGGCAAGCAGCCAAACCCCTCCACTCCCCCATGGAAATTCAATACCCCCTCCCCCCCTGCTGTCCGCTGGTCGGTCCACCAGCATTTACCCCAAGCGGCGGCAGGATCTGGAATCCAGGCATCGATGGGGACGGGCATCCAGGCATCAGCCAGCAGCTCTTTTCCTCCTCGCTTACGCTGTGCATCTCCTCCCCTCATCCTAGGCATCCAATATGATCGCCTGTCCTTTCAGCCAATCGGGTGACAAGTTTCAGACCTGCTTTCCGATTGGCCAAGAGGAGGATCAGTGTTGCAACAGAAAATGTTCATTCGCTGTTGCAACACACCTGGGTGGGCTTCAGATGCATCCTCTGTGACCTGAGCCCACCCTATTTTGAAGCCTATTAGATTGCCTGATGAAGGAGCGTGCATGCTCCAAATGTGTGATCCTCCCCACTTTCTCTCCATCCAGAAGTGATGTGTCCCACTGCTCTTGAGCCATTCTGAGTGCCTCGATATGCTAGGAGCCACCAGCACAGCCCGATCACCAATTGCCTTCCCACCTGCGAGCTGACCACCTTCCCCCAGGAGTGGATGAAACTTTAAATCACCCTACATGTGCTGACATCTCTATGATCTTGTGAGTTCCTATTAGTCTGTCTTGGCGCTGATCTCCTCTTGTGTTTTGCATTCTTTTAATTGGCCACTCTCTCTCCTATAAGTTGGCAGAGCGCACATGAGTATATGCATTTTTTCCTGTGTCTGGAGCTTATTAGAGCCTCTGGCTCTAATTAGGTGCTTAAAAAAACTGGCCTCTGCAATTCATGCACCCTGACAGGGGCCAGACACATGATTAGGGGGGGGCGCGGCCACCATGGATAGATTCATGCTATGCATGAATCTATCCATTGCATACAGGGGGTGGCCTGGAGAGAGGGGGCGGTGCCTGGACACCCTTAAAGGACAAACTGATCCTGATGGTTCCATCAGTTTACAGTTTTGTATAGAACATCCTAAAACTGTAAACTCTTGCTAAATGATTCTCTGATTTCCCTAGCAGTTCTCCTCTTATTAGACTTATACTGGTCATGTCTATGTCCCTAGCATCCAAATCCACTTAGAGATCCCACTTTTTTCAGCTGCATAAGAAATCGTAATGTTGTTTTAACCACTTCCTTACTGGGCACGTACACCCCCTTCCTGACCAGGTGAAATTTCAGCTTCCGGCACTGCGTCACTTTAACTGACAATTGCGCGGTCGTGCGACTTGGCTCCCAAACAAAACTGGCGTCCTTTTTTCCCCACAAATAGAGCTTTCTTTTGGTGGTATTTGATCACCTCTGCGGTTTTAATTTTTTGCGCTATAAACAAAAAAAGAGTATATTTTTTACTTGTTGCTATAATAAATAGCCCTTTTAAAAAAAAAATATATATATTTTTTTTCTCAGTTTAGGCCAATACGTATTCTTCTACATATTTTTGGTAAAAAAAAAATCGCAATAAGCGACTGGTTTGCACAAAAGTTATAGCGCTTACAAAATATGGGAGAGAATTATTATTAATTTTTATTATAATTTTTTTTACTAGTAATGGCGGCGATCTGTGATTTTTATTGGGACTGCGATGTTATGGCGGACACATCGGACACTTTTGACACATTTTTGGCGCCATTCACATTTATACTGCGATCAGTGCTATAAATATGCACTAATTACTGTATAAATGTGACTGCCATTGAAAGGGTTAACACTAGGGGGTGAGGAAGGGGTTAAATGTGTACCCTAAATTGTGTTCTAACTTTGGAGGGAGGGGGGTGACTGGGGGAGGTGACCGATCTGTGTCCCTATGTACAAGGGACACAGATTGGTCTCCTCTCTCCCCTGACAGGACATGGATCTCTGTGTTTACACACAGAGATCCATGTCCTTGTCCCTGTAACCACCGATTGCGAGTGATGGCGGACATCGCGGCCACCAGGCACGCGCATCGGTATCTCAGGAATGAGGCGGGCACGCGCACGCCGGCGGCGGCGCTCGTGCGCCCTCTAGTGGCCTGGAGGAGCGGAGGATGCCTAAAGGTGTCCTCTTAGAGAATTAGAGCCACCCTGCCGCCGTACAAAGTCGTACGGCCGTCGGGAAGTGGTTAAGTACCTTCAGGGCAGAAGCCGAGAAAGGATCTGCAATCACGTTTTCTAAATGTATTGCATAGTATAAAGCAGATCTGATGAGAATATTTTTTTCCTCTAAAAAAGTAGAATTTTACTTTTAGTTAAATCATTGAATTATAAAATAGTATGAAAACTATTTTTTTTAAGTAACACTGGAGCAAAATTAAAATGTAGAAAACATATTTCCTCATAAGAAGGGTGCACAGTATTATGCTTGCCCCACTTCCAATGCTGATGATCTTTCATCTCTTCAAGAGCCCCAGGATCCAAAGAATCCTCTTCATCAGACACTTCTAGGACTGTAGGATTCCTGGTTCTCTTTCAGTCACCTGGGTTCCTTCTGCTGTCTGCCTTTCAACTGTGTACTGCTGTGTTTAGGGGCCAGTGAAAGGATTCACAGAGCAAAAGGGGAACCAGGAATATGACACTCCTGGAAATGTGCCAGATGAAGAGGTTTTTCCAAACACCATAGCTTTTGAAGAAAATAAAAATCGACAATGCAAGCAGCAGGAAATATAAGTATAATAATAAGTATAATATATTAAGTATAATTGCTTCTTTACAGAAGAATTTGTTTAACTACATTTTAATTTAGTATCAATGCTGCTTTAACCATTGTGTGGCCATGTTCTATGCTTTTTATATTTAATGTAATCATTTACCAACATTACATTACATGTTCCATAGATTCTGTCTGCTAGAGACACCAAGAATCACATGTCTATTATTGTAAAATATATTTTATTATTGCAGATATAAAATAAAAATCAAGTAGGAAATCTTTGCTAGGGCTGGATAACAAAATTGTATCTCCTAAACATGCACAGATTTTATGGATTGGTAAATTGAATTATTCCCCTCCAAAATTGGTAGTACTGAATTCAAATGTGTGTGTTCTAAAACATTAAAGGAGTTAAAAAATGATTTTTTTTTTTTTTTTGCTGAAATTAATGTTTACAGGGTTTAGAGACATAATAGTTAACTGATTCCTTTTAAAAATGATTAAAAATAGATACAAATCAATCATATAATGTACCAGCAGTTTCAGTTTCGTTGTTGCATGCTTTTTCATGCTTCTGTGATGTACAGAGACACAGAGCCAGTAGAGGGCAGTGATGGTTTGTAAAATGAAAGTGATTGGTTCTGAGGGGTTTTAGACACAAAGCAATCACACCTCCTTGATTAGTGACCACAGAGAGAAAGCTCCCATGACTTTTTTCATCAGGAAACAGACAACCAGGAAGTGTCCAGAACAGAGAAGGGTTATGTGGCAAACCTAGCCACTTCTAGAACGCTGGATGTTACATGTTAAAAGGTTGTCTGTATTATAGGCTATGTATTCTGCTGGGTCTTATGTGGGCATAGTAATTGGTATGCTGGCAGCCGTAAGCCACTAGCATTCAAGTACTTTGTTTTATGTTGCCCAATTGGTGTTCGGCAGTTTTAAACCAAACTCCCACAACACATAACCCCAGACCCCAGCTATCAACCGACTTTTCCCTCATGCAGCAATGCCTGATGGGAGAATTATCCAAAATGTTAAGTTCCCCATCTGGTCCTCCCTGTATTACCCCTGTTAAATCTATTTGGCTGTTTGGAAACCCCTTGCATGGGGAATTCTATAAATATGGAAGCCTGTGAATAAAAAGTGAGTTGACTCTCAGAGCTGTGTGTCGACCGGTTACTGGGGAGATTTGGGACATTGCCTTACATTTCAATGCTGACTGTGGATTTACCCTGGTTACCAGCGGAGATCGTGGAGTTTAATATTGTACTCCGCTACAGGTTACAGCAACATCATAGCAAAAACAAGCAATGAGGACATGAAAACAGGACTACAGTAAGGTAAAGGAACCTATTTAGCTAAACAAAAATTCCTTTAGTGATCCTTTAAGGGTTTTTCTTATTAATGTTTGTACCCAAGATGCACACACTTTTCATATAACATTAAACAAAAAATATGTAATGCTATATGGAATACTAGTTGAAAGTAATATGAATCTTGACCTGTGTTTTTTTCTGCATTGAACAATGCAGTAGAATGCCAGGCAACTAGAAACCAGTTGTTTCCTATGTGCCACATTAATTGCAGTGTCATTTTGGAAACTCTCAATAAAGAGTTGAAATGCAAAAATAAACGTAAGCAGTGTAACAGTGCATAGCACTACCCTTACCACTTGTACTGCCTGACAAAAAGCACATGAGCCCACATGCAAACATAGATCATTTTAGCATGTGACAAGTGTGAACAAGCTCTAATAAATAGATCCTTAGAACTGGTATAGAAAATTTGACTACAGCAAATCTGAACTTTGATTACTGCTACATTTCGAATGTTGTCTTTAAAATGTTATCACACTTTTCACTGTAAATGTCATTTTGTATTTTACTTTAATACATGTTTATTCAAAAGCCTTCTTTGCTGGCCTAAGGCAGTGTAGCCAGACAGAACAATTTAAGCATTCAAGGACTGAATGAATACAGCTCAGAATTTTGGGTTAGACACATACGAAACTTGCTTAATTTTATACACCTAACATTTTCATTAAGTTTGTTAATTATACAAAGTCTTCAACTGTGGATTATGGTCCTCAAGGTCTAGAGATATACAGCCCCATAAAATAATACTCAATAGTAAAATAAACACGTCTACTACTTTCCATATACTTTTCAAATCTTGTCATAGTAAACAGATTGGTGTAGAAGATTTAGGTTATCTTTTAGGCCCTGTACACACGATCAGAGTGGTCCGATGAGAATGGTCCGACGGACCGTTTTCATCGGGCCACCGCTGAAGTTGTCTGATGGTCTGATGTGCGTACACACCATCAGTCCAAAATCCAATCGGGTCAGAACGCGGTGACGTAGAGCACAACGAGGTGCTGAAAAAACGAAGTTCAATGCTTCCAAGCATGCGCCGACTTGATTCTGAGCATGCGTGGGTTTTTGGTCCGATGCTTTTGTGTACTAACCATCGTTTTGGTCCGACGGTCAGGCGTCCATCGGACAGATTTTAAAGCAAGTTTTAAAACTTTGGTCCGATGGACAACGGTCCGATGGGCTGTACACACCATCAATTTGGTCCGATGAAACTGGCCTTAAGGCCAGTTTCATCAGACCGGTCTGATCATGTGTACGCGGTGTGACAGGAAATCAGGTAAATTTATGTGTGTTGTCACAGGCGGGAGATAAATTTCTGCCTTGTTTAGACAATACACCAATTACTATTAGGCGTCGGCTGTAGAAATGGCCGGAGAGGTTTGGGGAGTTAGAAGCCTTCAGCTGTTCAAAATCAAGCAATTAAAGCCCCTATAAATAAAGCCTAAGGATAACGGCTGATTGCTGCATCCTGGAGCTTTGGGAGTGAAGGAGCAGTCACAAGCATTTCTGAAGAGGTGAGGTGCTGATGGATATTTCTGTGTGAGAAATATCCAAGAGACTTTTTCTGTTGTTTTCTGCTGTAGGACCAGCAGTGTCTGCCCAGCAGTAGGCTGTGCCAGACTCAATAGGTAGGTTCCTGTGTTGGGAAGGTAGACGCCCCAAGTGGCCAGGGTTTATTTAATGTTTTGTTTTGTTTATGCTGTTTTTATGCTTGCACGTGTATCCAGCAATATGGAAAAATAAACCATATCATTTGTTTTCAATCCTCCTCAACTGCCTATCTGTACAGTTCAGCGTGTAGTGAACCCATCAAGGGGGTCACACACACCCGCTACCAAGTTAATCCCTCACAGCGGCCTTAGATATATGAGCTTATGGCACACAGAGCTTAACCCTTTAAAGTATTTAAAGTGTTTAAGTATGTATTAATAATTTTTATTTTAACACATACAGTACAGCTCAAGAGCTAAAAAGTTCCCCAAGAAAATCTGTTATATATTTTTCCCAAGCACTTGCCCTTTGGAACTTTCCATGCAGTTTGCTCCTGCTGACTCAGTTCTTCTTCCCCAAGCTTCTGGTTATCACAGTACTTCACAGTAAAGGATTAACAGAGTGGTTGTGAGCAGCTGTCGGTCCATTATCTTGGAATGAGGGAGAAGGAGAGTGGTTTGAATTCCAAGGCTATGATGCTGTGTGGTTCTATTGATTCATACTGCATAGGGAAACATGTAGTCCTGGCCAGGGGTGCACAAACCAAGCTCCATAACACTATTCAAGGCAAAATAGCCACCCTGAAACAGGAAACATGGTGTAGTAATTATGTCACCAGCTTCACCAGTAACTAAGACAAGGATAAAAGAATGATGAAGCTACATATCAAGTTAATATATTGATCAGCTGCTTAAATTCTTAAAAAAGGGTTTAATATCACTTCAAAACTTACATATAAGTAAAATAAAAAACAAATAATTGTTTCAATTTTACGTTTCTAACTTAACAATCTAAAATATTTGTAGCGGCAGCTACATTTTAAAAAAGCTTTACCATGTTGGTATACAGCATACATGTACTGTCTTGTGTGTGCCTTTCAGCAATGTTTGTAAAACATTAATACAGTAGATTCATTTCAAAGTGAAATTAAATCCTGCTCTGTCATACTGTAGCTGCTGGTTCCAACATTCTGTTATTGGCTGGGGCTTTCTGTCTGTCCACCTGCAAGGTGATTAATTGTGGCCAGATTCTGGATGGAGGCCAAACCTGTTATAAGCTAGCTAAGCCTGCAGTCTCAAGCCCCATACACACCATCAGATTATCTGCAGATTTTTGTCTTCAGATTTACCAAAACCATGTAGTACAAGGGCCTGCCTGATTGCATACAAATTTAAACTCTTAGGCCGCATACACACGATCGAATTTATCTGCTGGAAACGGTCCGACATACCGTTTCAGCAGACAAATTCGATCGTGTGTACGGGCGAGCAGACAGGTTTTTCCAGCAGACAAATTTTTAAGCATGCTTTAAATTCTGTCTGCTGGGAACCCGTCCGTCCGACATGTCTGCTGGTTAGTACACTAACCAGCGGACATATCTGCCCGTACATGCGTCGAATGGATTTGACACATGCGTGGAAGTTTTTTACTTCCTGGTGCGGTGACGTGGCGGCGTCAAAATCACCGCCACGTCACCGCGCTGTCTGCCGGCGGGGATTTTGGTTTGATCGTGTGTACACGATCAAACCAAAATAGCCCAGCAGACAAATCCGATCAAAACGGTCTGTCAGACCGATTTGATCGGATTTATTTAGTCGTGTGTATGCGGCCTTAAGGTTTGACCTCATATTATATGGTTTTGGTAAATCTGAAGACAAAAATCGGCAGATAATCTGATGGTGTGTATGAGGCTTTATGCTTATGATTTTTGCTTTGCTCAGTTCATGCGTGGTAGCCAGGCCCTATAGCAATGTGTATAAGTTCTGGGGGCAACCGAGTAACGGTAGGACCTTCTTGCCTTATTGGTAAAGGGGCTGCTATTTGTAATGATCACAGTATCCAGCTATACTGTCTGACCACTTGCATTAGGGGTAAGCATGATACGAGCCATATAAGCATATGAGCACTGTGCACGTTAAAATCAACATTTGGTAAATCTTGCTTGATCTTATAAAAACACCTTTCTTCCTAAAAACTTATATAATTCCACCTGGGACATTTCCTGAATGTACTTTTACCCTTTTCCCAAGGTATGGGGGGAGTGATTTAGCTTATAGTATGCTAGCTTTCACTCTAGTACATGCCACATCAGCAGCAAGACTAATTGAAACATCTGCTCTACGATCCTTGTTTAGATTAAATAAAGATTATTTTTTGTATCAATCGGCATTCAAACAAAAAGGCTACATTCCCACTGCCAATTTAGGCTGTTGCGAATTGGAACTCCAGCAATGTTCTGATTTCTGCTGCAGCTGTGAGTAGCGGGTGTGTGTTTGCCGGCCCACTTCACTTAAGGGACAGGTTTCAGGTGGACACAGCTATTCACAGCTGTCTGCACAGCAATTACCTGCTGTGATTGATGCTTAATGCACTTTGTGTGCATCAGAAAATTCATGCAATTCTGCAATTCACACTGGCCTAAATCTCTAATGTGAATGTAGCCTTAAGGTGGTTATGGAGCCAAAAATGTAATTCTAATCTAAGGTGCCTGGTTGTGTCCCTAAAACTCACCTGAAATGAGGATCAAAGTGAAACATCTTCAAGATTATGGTGCAAGTGCAGTTGAATGTGCATTTCTACTGCTAGTACAGTATCAGGCCGCGTACACATGTCCGAGAACCTCGTCGGGCTAAACTCATCGTTACGCCCGTCGAGGTTCCCGATGATCGGTCGAAAAGGTCGTCGAGCCAAATTTCCTCATTGAACAACGAGGAAATAGAGAACATGCTCTCTATTTTGGCTCGACGAGCTTCCCGACGGGACGCTCGTCTAAAGTGTACACACGACTGGATTCTGCCGAGAAGCTCGGTCGTGTGTACGGGGCCTTACAGTATGTGAGTTGTAGAAAAATATGTAAGTGCAGCGCAATAAAAGTCCATATAAAAGTGACTGAAGATGACACCCAGTGATACAGCAAAAACTCTTCAAACAAAAGTGATGTTTCCTCCACCAACAAGAGAAATGCTTCCTTACCAGATGGGATGGACCATTTGCGTTAAAGGGGTGTTCCACCCAAATGTAATGTTTATTAAAAGTCAGCAGCTACAAAAAGTGTAGCTGCTGGCTTTTAATAAACAGACACTTACCTTTTCCACGTTCCAGCGACGCGCCGACCGGGGCTCCGCTCCTCTCCCCCCCTCCCTGGCCGGCATCCTCATTGCGACTGTGGGCACCCAGCCATGACAGCCTTCGGCTTCACGGCCGGGCACCCACTGTGCATGCACGAGCCGCACTGCGCATGAGCGTGCGGCCTGCCGCTGATTGGACAGGGGATATTCTAGGACCTGTCAGTGTCCTAGACGATCACCAAAGGGAGGGGCTGCAGTAAGACGATTAGGCCTAATTGCCTTACGAGCCCCTCGGCGGAAGCAGGAAGTAGGACAGGAAGTCCCACTCCTACTGAAGCCCCCACTCCCCCCCCAAAAAAATTACATGCCAAATGTGGCATGTAAGGGGGAGGGGATTAAGCGGAAGTTCCATTTTTGGGTGGAACTCCGCTTTAACAACTGGTCAAATCAGCTTGGTCTCACCATGGAAGAGAGGATGCAGGTGGATCCAGTAGAGTGGTAGGTAATCCGATCAGAAGTAAAAAATAGAGGATAAACAAGATCTCAGTGTAGACTGTTTGTTTTTTATTCCAAAGATAAAAAGGTTTGCTATACAGCAAAATCCTATACTGGATAATTTGCACAGAAAAGTCTGCTGGGGGACTGATAACTGGTATAGCGGATACAACTAAAACCATAAAAAAGCATGGCAACTTGCCGTAGTGTACAGCTGCGAGCGGCGATGGAAAGGATTCGGGTGACGTCACAAAGCTCCTTCCCTGTACGCACGTTACGTCTGATTGGACTTTGCCAGCGGTGGGTGGAGCCAGGGTGAACCCGATGTCTAGAAATACAGACACGGTAACCATGGTAAGAGTCCCAAACATTACACAGGCTGCAACAGGAAGCCAGAGTGAGAGGAAACTCGACACACCTGCCTCGACGAGACAAAAACCCATGGAATCACCACGCCAACTACTAACAGTATTAAGTACACCCCCAATTAAGCATGTAAAGTGCCATTATATTATAAAATACATGGATGTGCACCCGTGACCTTTCATATATACACTACCACATCCTGGATGTATATGGCGAACATAAAATCATAATCTGATAAATTTAAACAAGACTGAGTACATTTATATAATACATCACATTTTAAGACAAACCGAAAAAGATCATAGGGAAATGACAAAGACATTAAATCCAACAAAATTTTTTACCATAAAGACCCATGAGCAGCCATTTATTGGAGATGAAGCAGTTGAGATCAAACTCAACGTTCAACCCCCTCGGCACTAAAACCTGACTCTCATGGATCCAAAATGACTCACACTGGCTGAGTTGGCGGATAAAGTTCCCCTCTCCAGTGTAGTTGGACTTTCTCAAGACCCCCAAAACTTCAAACACCTCGGATCCTTATTGTGGAAATATCGGAAATGTTAGGATACGTTGTGGGTTCTAAGCCCTTTTATAATGTTGTTAACATGCTCTCCAATGCGTACATGGAGAGGTCTGGATGTCCTCCCGATGTACTGTAATCCACAATCACACTGGAGAACATACACAACCCCTACAGTGTTGCAAGTAATGAGGCTTTTGATAGGATAAGTGTTCCCTGTAGTATTGGCTACAAATTCCTTCAGTTTTTTTTAACACTTTGTCAGCATTTCTTACATGGTGGGCACCTCCCACATCCATAGAAACCAGTTAGGAGTGGGAAAATCCCCCCAACTTTTACCACAGGAGGGTCCACAACACTCAGTATGTGAGTTGTACCCACATATTTAACTGTTCATCGGCATGACATTTTTTGTACGAAAAAGTCCCCAACATCCTGGCCATTTTCAACATAATTTAATAAATACAAGATTGCCCACTAAAAAAAAATATGGTAACATTTTAATCATAGAGCAGAGAATCTGGAGTCAATCAAGAGTAATATTTTAAAGAAAGTCTGAATGAATGAATCTGACAAATATTTACTGGAATATATTGACACATCTTCAGAACAGACCTGCAGGAATAATATAATAAAACTAATTGGTATTCCAGAGACACTAGAATGTTCTTCATTTATGGACTTGATTGCTTTATGGCCTTAAAGCCAGTCCAGCCAGACCTTGAATTAAAAGTTTGTCTACTCAAAATATAAAATAACTTTCTGCATTGTTACTATGAATGAATATCAGTAAGAAAATCCACATGTAATCATTGTAATTTTTTTTTTACATTTGTCTGACAAAATGGGTCTTATTGAAAAATACCAGAGAAAAATAAAGTGAGAGATGACTGTAAAATCACTCTTTTATTACTTCCTGTTAAAATGTCACAAAAAGAGAAGGATCATTACAGAAACATAGTCTTTCTTTGCCAAAAGGAGTAGTTTATATTTATTTATTCAGCTAAACATAAAATGAAACCTTAAAGCTAAAACGTCTATACAGTGTTTTTCCAATTTTGTTTTAGGCAAGGTGACATGCAGTATCCAGTTGGTGACAAAGAATGCACAACCTAAGACCCGAAACAAGCAGTTCAAGTAGATAGACCTATCACATCAAACATTTTTGGCTCCAACTTTGTGGTATTAGACAGTCATAAATAAGCTTTCTGATTGTATGGGATCTTAGAAACGAGTGAGGAGTGTACACCCCTCCTCCTGAACCATACCAGACCACATGCCCTCAACATAAGAGGTACATTGCCAGGGTGTACTTCCTGGCAAAGCACTTTATTACCATGTTGATGAGGACAAGGGCCTTTACCCCACATCTCTGGCCATGTGGTTATTGCCAGCATGGAGCTTATCTAAATCCCCCTTAACAATAAGGCTTGGCTCCCACCAAATGGGTGTTTGGGATGCCTAAACAGTTTAAGTTTGAGCTAAACACAATTTCAGACCAAACTTTGGGTCATCCCTAATTGTGAATAGTGCTTGATGGCCAGCAACAAAAGACTCCAAGCTCCAATGCTTCTCCCAGCACTACCTCAGTACTTGAGGCTCTTGTTCAAGGAAGGAGGGCCATTGGGTGTGACAATATGCTTATCGCCAAAAAAATCCCAATCGGCCACGCTCAAACCCACAAAAATACTAAATAGTAAATACTAAAAACTTCTGACACCAAACTCATAGGAATACTACAACTTACATACAAGTTAAAAAGTACCTTTTTTATCTACTCCATATATATTACTCTTACTAACTACTGTAAAAGGTTATCCCAGATTTGTAACGAGTTAATGGTACCCATCTATCTGAGGCCGCGTACACACGATCAAATCTATCTGCTGGAAACGGTCTGCCAGACCGTCCCAGCAGACAGATTTGATCGTGTGTACGGGCGAGCAGATGGATTTGGCCAGCCGACAGATTTTAAAGCATGCTTTAAAATCTGTCGGCTTTCTTTCAGATGATTCAGATGATGTTTTTGATATTGGGGTCTTTTTTTTTTCCGAGATCCCTTTCACTTGCACAGTGAGTTCCCTATAGGGGTGCATGTGACTAGGGGAATTGGATTCTCTCTCCCCTATCCCCCCCCCCGTTTTTTTTTTCTTTCCCCTTTCGATTCAATTTTTGTAGGTTTGCCTGCCGGAATAGTTTAAATATGATATCATATTTCTCATTTTTCTTGTTGTTTCAATATTGAGCTTTCCATGCTGTAATGCTGTGACTTGATTTGTGTGTTTTTTTCTTTATAATAAATAAACACTTTGAAAGTAAAATCTGTCGGCTGGGAACCCGTCCGCCCGACATGTCTGCTGGTTAGTATGCTAACTAGCAGACATATCTTCTCGCACATGCGTCGAATGGATTCGACGCATGCGCGGAATTAATTTACTTCCTGGTGCGGTGACGTGGCGGCGTCAACATCACCGCCACATCACCGCGCTGTCTGCTGGCGGGGATTTTGGTTTGATTGTGTGTACAGCGATCAAACCAAAACAGCCAGCAGACAAATCTGTTCAAATCGGTCGGTCCGACCGATTTAAACAGATTCATTTGCTGGTGTGTACGCGGCCTAAGAGATGTATTCCTTCTATATACTAACCTGTGCATGCACTCTCAATTTCACACTCCCAGATACACACACACACACACACAGAGTCCTGCGAGAGCAATGTAGATCTAACTCAAAACCTGGACATGGGATGATACACCACTCGTGTTTTATTTCCTGGTTTTGTATCTTAAATACAATATATTATCAGGAAATCACCTAATGTTTACAACATTACACTAATTGAAAGTGTCCTCCTGTAGCCTATTACCAAAGAAAGACAAATCCACTTTAATGGAATTGTTTAAAGACATATATTCGTGAAACTTAATAACACCTGTTGGTAAAACAGATCTTTTCAGAGTATACATCTGTGTTATTGCACAATCTCAAAGTTAGTTAACTCTAGACACACTTATCAGTATTCATGATTATTATTCTGTAAACACATTCTGGGAATATTGCCAAACTGTCTACAATTGTTGTTTCTCATGTTCAGTATCATAACATAGAAAATTCTTCTGTGTTGTCACATATTAAAGTGGTTATAAACCCTCCTGGGTGAGTTGCACCTATAGGTAAGCCTAGATTAAGGCGTACCTGTAGGTGTTTGCAATATCTCCTAAACCTACACGGTTTAGGAGATATTTGCCAAAAAGCGTACACTGATGTCTACGGCGCATGTGCACCGTAGACCATCGGTGCAGGCGCACTATAAAAGCCGTTTTAAAGAACAGATAATGCCATATTTTGCAGCTCCCGCGTGCAATCACAGCGCCGGAGCAGCGATACCCGGAAGTAACCTCCAGGAGAGATGGCTGCGGCTGGAGGGGGAGACGAGGACGGCATCGTGGGCTTAAGTTATAGCAAAGGAAAAACTGAAGCCAATGTTCAAGTAACAAATCCTTACAAGCCACACAGACAGGAATTATCTGTGGTGATTTCTGCTGGATGCACTTTGTATGACTCAAACTGCCCTAAATTGCTGGTGTGAATGTAGCCTCAACCACTTCCCATCCCAGCCATAGTAATATAATGGCTGCAAGGTGGCTCTGCCATCCCAGGCATATGACGTCCTCGGCTTCCTGGCTGCTAGGGGGCACGTGCACACCACATCATTCAGGAGCCGATGCGCATGCCTGGTGGCTGCCGTGTCTGCCACAAGCCTGTGATTGCTTGTCACAGAGCAGGGACGTGGATCTGTGTGTGTAAACACACAGACCCACGTCCTGTCAGGGGAGAGGAGAGCGATCGTGTGTTCCTTGAAAATATGGGATAGGATACCGATCGGTCACATTCCCCAGTCAGTCCCCCCCACAGTTAGAATCACTCCCTAGGTAACACATTTAACCTCTTGATCCCCCCCCCTTTCCTGTGTAATTGTCAATGGTTCCAAAATAGTGTCAAAAGTGTCCGATCTGTCCGCCACAATATCACAGTCCCGATAAAAATCGCAGATTGCCACCATTACTAGTAAAATAATAATAATAATAATAATAAAAATGATTTTGTAGATGCTATAACTTTTGCACGAACCAATCAATATACGCGTATTGCAATTTTTTACCAAAATATGTAGAAGAATACAGCCTAAACTGAAGAAGAAATTTGTTTTTGTTTTTTTTTTTCAAAATTGGGATATTTATTATAGCAAAATATAAAACATATATATATATTTTTTTAAATCTTAATTTTTTATGTTTATAGCGCAAAAAATAAAAACCGCAGAGGTGATAAAATACCACCAAAATAAAGCTCTATTTGTGGAGAAATAAATGATCAAGTGATCAAATGTTCATATGGGTACATTGTTGCATGACCATGCAATTGTCATTCAAAATGTTACAGCGCTGAAAGCTGAAAATTGGTCTGGGCAGGAGGGGGGTGAAAATGACCTGTATTGAAGTGGTTAAGGTGGTTATGCAGCCATAATGTGCAATTACAATCTGATGTGAAACCAAATAGCAAACATTCTTTGCAGATACTATGGGCCAGATTCAGGTACAATTGCCCTTGCGCAGAGTATCAGAGATACACTACGCCGCCGTATTTTACCTGGCTCTAAGACGAATTCAGGTAGATTTCGGCCCGTAAGGTACGGCGGCGTAGTGTATTTCTCGCGGCGGAATCGAAATACGCGATTAGGGGGCATTAAGCATTTAAATTAGGCGCGTCCCCGCGGCGATCGAACTGCGCATGCTCCGTTCAGAAATTTCCTGCAGTGCATTGCGCAAAATAACGTCGTTACATCAGTTTTTTTGAGTAGCGTCGTTTACATACATTCCTATTCCCGGATGACTGGATTTATGGCAAAAAAATAAAAATAAATTGAAATTCGACGCAGGAACGACGGCCATACTTAACATGGGCTGTCTAACGTTAGACAAGATTTTTGCTTCCCTAACTTTACGCAGCAAAAAGATGACTACATATTCCGTAAGAGAATGCGACGGATGATCGTAACTTCGTGGATCGACGGAAAAAGCTAATTTGCATACCCCGACGCTGAAAACGACGCAAACTCCACCCAGCGGGGGGTAAAAGATTGCAGCGTCGATCCGACGGGTACGAAGACGTAAGCCTGTCGGATCGAAGCCGTCGTATCATGGTTTGAGGATTCAAACTAATGATACGACGCGGGTAATTTGAAATTACTCCGGTCTGACAGGAGATAGACCGAAGTAATGGCTCTGTGAATCTGGCCCTATATTTCTGAAAGTTTTCATTTAGTTTTGTTCTGTAGTGTTGAACATGTTTTATTCCAATCGATAAATGTCCCTAACACTCACCTGGAATGAGGACCAAATTGAAACATCTTCAAGATTACAGAGCAAGTACAGTTGAATGAACATGTGTACTGCTAGTACAGTATTATGTGAGTTGTTCCTATATATTTATCTGTTCATTTGAATTACATTTTTTTGTAAGAAAAAGTCTCCAACAGCCTGGTCATTTTTAACATACCTTAATGAATACAAGATGGCCTACTGAAAAAAAAAATATTAAATGATTTAATCACAGAGAAAAGATTATTGAGTCAATCAAGAAGAATATCAAGAAGAAAGTCTGAATGGATGCTTTTATCTGACAAATATTTACTGGAATATATTGACAAATCTTCAGAACAGACCTGCAGAAATAATCTAGTAAAATGTATTGGTATACCAGAGACACTTGAATGTTCTTCTTATATGGTCTGGCTTTTTGGATTTAAAGCCAGCCCAGCCATACCTTGAATTAAAAGTTTTTCTACTCAAAATATAAAATAGCTTTTTGCATTGGTACTGTGAATGAATATCAGTACGAAAAATAATCATTGCAAATTAAAATAAATAAATAATTGTCTGACAAAATGTATTTCAAAATACAGAAAGAAATTTGGGGCAAGTATTAAAAAAGAGCAATGTAGCCAAATCTCAGAAATGGTCAAGTCTAGCTCCTGACAAGTTACATAAGTGGACAAATTCAAGTTTAACAAGGTGGCATATGGTCCCAATCAAAGTTGCCCAGTTTGTACTAAATTATTCTCCCTTATGTTTTTGCTGATGTGCAGAGATCATGACCCTTTACCACATCTTGTGGCTTAAGTTTTTTTGGCCAATGTGAGTTCCTGTTTTACTAGATTAATAGAATAAAATAATTCTCCAAACCCCCCAAATTCCTCTTTTATGCACTAAACCCCAGGCTTATTCAAAGTTCACTTTAGGCTTTTAAGTTTCATCCTTACTGCAGCAAAACAGGCCCTTGTTAAAACTTGGAACTCCTCTACCCTCACTCACTGAAGTTAAGTCAAGAGTCACAAACTACTATATGTTGCATGAAGGAATATAAAATAGAGGTATAAATGTAATGGAGATGCATTAAGTTACTTTGTATATATGGTTCACATAGTGTCTCCCTTTTGGCTCAGATGCTAATTTATTTGATCTTTAGAAACTTTAGTCTTTAGTCTTGCCTACATACCATCAGTTTTAAATCTGACCATGCCAAAACATGCTTAGAATAATGAAGTTCAATGCTTGCGAGCAGGCGTCGACTTGATTCTGAGCATGCGTGGATTTTTGATAGATGGACCTCCACACAGACGATCGTTTTTTTCTATCGTTTTTTTTATCCATAGGAAAAATGTAGAACATGTTCTATTTTTTTTCACCAATGGAAAATAAACCGTTTTCATCGGACAAACTGATTGTGCGTACAGGGCTTTATACTTCATTCCGCCATTTTGTGCTTCTGTCTTCATATGGCACATGTGATGTATAACTACATAATTTCTGTTACTGTCACTTGTAACATCATATACAAGATTTTTTCAGTGTCCCTTAGTAATAGATAGAATAATATAACCATATTTATTACCATATGTTCTGTATATTCGGATATATGTTTTATCTGTCAAATTTCAGTAAAAATAATTTGACCTTAAAAAAGCATGACTTACTGTAGATTGGCCTTCAAAGCTTTGATATGATTGACATTACCACACCTCCTGCAAAGCTGAAAACTCAAAATCCTGCAGTATTGCAACCATTGACTCCCAAAAGTGATGGAAGCCAGGCCTGGGCTAAGTATTTTTTTTTTGATTAGTAAAGCAAATGGTTTGTTCACAAATGGGTATGTAGGGCCTATTCACATCTGATGTTTTGGGGTACTTACCCTGAGTGAGTGAGTGAGTGAGAAACTTGTATAGCGCAACACATGCAAACTGAATCACCTCAGGGCGCTTGGTATCCGTTTCCTACTATATTTTGCCTTCAGAATAGATGGGTTTTGAGGTTTTGAGGCCTTGTGATTTACTTCCATTCAGATGCTGGTTGGTAAAGCGTTACAGAGTCTAGGTCCTTGGACTGCAAATCTTCGTTCTCCTTTGGACTTGTATTTGGCCTTGGGTATCTGGAGTCGATTTTGGTCAGTAGAATGGAGAACGCGATTGGGGTTGTGACATTTTAATTTTTCACATAGATATTTGGGCTCACTTCCTTGAACACATTTGTGCGTGAGGCATAGTGTCTTAAACGTAATTCTGTCTTTTATGGGCAACCAATGAAGGGATCTAAGGGAGGTGGAAATTTTTTAGTTCACACCATTGTGTTAATTTCCAGTGCTGCCGCAGGACTGCCCCATGCATTTATCTCCACTGCAACATGGATAAATGCATTTAAAAACATAATGTAAAAAAATGTAATGGAAAAAACGTCTGCATATTTTGAAGGAAAAAATATCAGCAAAAAATCACTCCAAATACATGGGATATTTTTGTCCCTCGAAATACGGAAGGCATTCGATTCCCTCTCACGGTCCTACTTTTCAGATGCTGGAACAATGGAATTTTGGTCCCAAATGTATTGCCTTTCTTTACTCTCTTTATAGCAATCCTACAATGCAGATATTCATTTGCTATTATCACACAACTGAGTAAGCTCAGGGTGTAGTGCTCTGCGCCCTGAGCACTACGCCTCCAGCTCTAATCATGTGCTGGAACTGGAATCCATGCGTCTTGCACCCCACGTGTAGATTAGGGGGCTGGACGCCTGTGCACCCCTAATGGACAGACCACCACTGGTCGCAAGTAGGGTACCACAAGTCTTCGCACTGGGTCCTGTTCTATTTAACCTATATGTAGGTAAAATAACTAAAGGATTGTTGGGCAAGGTATGTCTTTTGGAACATGATTAGGCATTGCTGGAAGATTGGTCAAATCAATGGAGATTACAGTTTAATATTTCTAAATATAAAATAATGCACCTAGAGAAAAACAATCGATTGAGAGAATACAGCATTGGTGGTACAGTGTTAGACAGCATTAAAGAAGAAAAAGATGTGGGGTTGATTATTTCAAATGATTGTAAAATGAGCAAACAGTGTGACCAGGTGGTGAGAAAGGTGAATACAAGTCTAGGATGCATCACTAGAGGGATCCCCAGCAGGAAGAAGGAGGTCTTGATTCCCCTGTACAGATCTTTAGATCTTTAATGAGACCTCATTTATTATACTGTGTCCAGTTCTAGAGACCTCACTTACAAAAAGATTTTGCTAAGGTAGAACAAGTCCAGAGACAGGTAACAAAAATGGTGAAATGTGTGGTGGATAAAACATATCGAGAGCGACTTCAGGAACTTAATATGTACAGTCTGGAGGAAAGAAGGGAAAAGGGTAGACATGATTGATCGAAACCTTTATATACATAAAGAGGGTGAATAAGGTCCAGGAAGGCAGTCTTTTCAATATGAAACCAAAATCAAGAACACAGGGACATGACCTCAAACTAACTGGAGGAAAGTTCAAAATGTAGAAAGTATTATTTTACTGAAAGGGTAGTTGATGATCTGAATAAACTACCAACAGAGATATTGGGAAAGTCAAAAGTAAATGGCTTCAAACATGCTTGGGATAAACATGGATCCAAAAAAAAGGGCAGACTCGATAGACTACTCATTCATTTTCTGCTGTCAAATTTCTGTGTTTCTCTCCATATCTTCATGTGACTTATAAGATATTTTACCTATTTTAGGTGGTTCTTTCTGTATAGTTACTGAGCCCCCCCCCCCCCCACAGTTTCTTGCACCTGTTGGGAGTGAAGTTTCAAGGCTCAACAGCTTTTTACTGATGTTATGATATAGATGAGGTACTATACACATAGGACATTTTCAATATATTAATATATATAACAATATATTTTTATAATATGTATTGTTATGTGAATGATGATATGATGTTCAATGCAGAATAATTACCTCCTGGCTATTTCTCGCAAATAAGTTAAATTGTTTATGACATGTGTTGAAGTGCTCAAGGCCCAATACATCTTGACTTTGTGGTTGGACAATAATTGTATTTGTATATATTTTGTATATGGTACAGTAGGCCCTTTATGGAGCTTTTCAACTGATCTACTATGCTCTTTATATATAGTGCACACCTCTTCTAAGTTTATTTTTTATTTTTTTATGTAATCTTTATTTTTAAATTTTCTGTAAAACAGCATACAAAAGGACATAAAACAGAACAAATAGCAAGAGGGACATAGATAGAGAACCCTCACTTGAGTCCTATATATTTCAATCAATTAGGTCAATCAGAGACACATAGGGACGAGCGTGTCGGGGGTATAGGGAACATCACATTACAGGCAGCATGCTCACCGGGTGCCATTTTGGAGGTACCTGACATCCCCCTGCGAGTCCTAAAGAAATAGTTGTCCAGCGATTCAGACCGGCACCGAGGTGTTCTATGTGACTGTGGGGGTTTCCTGTGCATCGGAGGCATGTTTTGGCGAGCAATTCCCCCCAAGAAAGCTGCTGTACGAGCGGTGTATATAGCGGGTCACACGGAGCTCGGGAGAGCACGGTTTCACTCGTGCATGCCTTGGCCACGTCCCAGGTTGTTATCATTTTAACTTTTTGTACTGAACAAAAATGTACTATTTCTACCAATATTGCATTGATTTGTATTGTTGTTGTACTTTTAAAGTGCCACTGAGTAAATCAGTTTTTGTTTTATAGTATTTGAGGTATGTGGTACACGCTATGAAGGGATAGCTAGTTGTAATGCTTAAGGCATTTTCTATATTTTCAGTAAAAAAAATGAGTATATAATGTTAGCTTTTCGAAATTGTAATATGATTGAATGAATGACTTGTATAGCGCAACGCATGCGAACTGAATCGCCTCTGGGCGCTTTTTCCAGCCAGAGTCTGCTTGGCTGGTGCGGTCATTTTTACCCCGTAGGATCTTGACACGCTATGGACACACAGTCATACACACATATATACATATATACTGGGTCAATTTTTTTTGGACGATCCAATTTACCTACCAGCATGTCTTTGGAGTGTGGGAGGAAACCGGAGTACCCGGAGGAAACCCACGCAGACACAGGGAGAACATGCAAACTCCAGGCAGATGGTGTCGTGGTCGGGATTCGAACCAGCGACCCTTTTGCTGCTAGGCGAAAGTGCTACTCACTGGACCACTGTGCTGCCGGTGATTGGTGAAGCAAAGAGAGAAAACTGCACAGGGCAGATTTCTTAAAATACATTTTCAGTGACCCGTCATGGGCAGTATTAGCTTTACTTACAGGGCAACAATGGAAACTCAGATTAAAGTAAACTAAAATAAACTGTGGACTTTAGCCCAGGCACAGTGTTAGCTGGAATGCATTATAAAGTCACTATCTACAGTAATTAGTTTCCCTTGTTGATTGGAAATGATATTTAAATTTAGAGTTAATGAATAAAGTTTCTAATCTTTCTCCACTGTGAATATTCAATTAGCCAATTTGTGTCATCTGTACATAATGCTGTTACAAATCAGTTCTTGCTGCACTTCCCCTGTGTTAATCTCCCTGCCCATATGACTTTTCAAACATCATTCCTCACTCTTCATTGTACATTCCTTATAGTTGATCACTTTTCAATTCTGTGAATCACTCCCTAGGTAACACATTTAACCTCTTGATCCCCCCCTTTCCTGTGTAATTGTCAATGGTTCCAAAATAGTGTCAAAAGTGTCCGATCTGTCCGCCACAATATCACAGTCCCGATAAAAATCGCAGATTGCCACCATTACATGCGAAGATCCCCTCTGTGATCTCACCAGCATCGCCAGCATATGACCCGTTCCCTCACCTTCTTCAAAATACCTCTGCTGGAGAAAGAAACGTTTATTTTCAGCTTTTGACAAAACCAAGTGTTTAGCTATATGTTGGGCCTCCTGCCAAAGTCTTTCAGTATGTTCAGAGGGGGAGTCCACAAAAGCGGACTCAGCCCTCTCAACCTCCCGAAGCACTGTTTGTTCCCAGGCCCTGGTCTCAGTTTTAATATAATTAATAGATTTAATAAATTGGCCCCTCAAAAAGGCTTTCAGTGCATCCCAGAAAATACCAAGACTGACTGAATGCTTATTAGTGCGTATGTATACAGACAAGTTAGCAGAGACAGGGTCAGGGCTAGGAAAAAGCAACAACCAAAATGGGTTAAGTTTCCAACAAACCTTCTTAGTCATCCCAGTTAAAAGAATAGTAACACAAAAGGGAGAGTGGTCAGAAATCGTCCTGGCCACATATTGCGAGGAGGAAATCAGAGGGAGCATCTCATCGTTACCTAAGCCCAAATCAATCCTAGAGAGGCCGCCATACGTAGCAGAATGACAAGAGTAGCATTTAGTCTGCGGATGGCGAAGTCTCCAAACATCCCTTAAACCCAGCCCCGACAGGAGCCGAGCAAAAGGCGTCGGCCCCCCTCTCACAACAGTCACTGAAGCTCTGGAAGAGCACCTGTCAACATCAGCATCCAAATAATTGTTAAAATCACCTAACACAATAGCAGGGATACCTGGATGGCGAGACAAAAAGGTAGCTAAAGTTTTGAGCACTTCCGCAGAGAAGGGGGGAGGTATATACACATTAGCGATGATGCAGATCAGACCATCCAGCAAGCATAACAAAAATATAAACCTGCCATTAGGGTCAACCAGGAGGGACAAACATTGAAAGGAAACATCTGAGCCAATTAGCACGCTAACCCCTCTGGCATACGATGAGAAGGCAGAGTGAAACTGCGTGCCAAATACCCAGGAAGAGAACAGAGACTCCTGACCAGGGAACAAATGGGTTTCTTGCAAACACACCACAGAGGAACCCAAATGTTTAAGCATATGTAGAACCGCCAACCGTTTCACTCTGTCTCCCAATCCTCTAACATTCCAACTGGTTAACACACATCTCTTAGCCATAACATAGCAGAAGTCATATATAGGGAACCCCAAGTACAGAGTCCCATGAAAAAAGCAGTGGAACAAACCAATAGAAATTCAGAGATCATAGTACACAGTAAAATGACTTTCAGCAGGCAATTCACAAATAAGGCCATACATCCTGAAAAAAAAGAGACGTTAGGTAGACTCAGGGAATTGAGACCAACTGGGCCCCATTCAGAGCAAAAAAAAAAAACCTGTAAAAAAGAAAAAAAGAACAAAACTAAAGAAAAAATTGTCACGTCCACGCAGGACTCTCAACCGGGGGGTAAAGTTCAGTAGCCGGCTTCGAAGAGCCAATAGGCAACAAACCTTGTGCTGCATTCAACACTGCAAACTGTGCCTACTCATTCCGTGAGAACAGTCTTTCGCCTCAAGAGGAGCAAAAGAATGAGCAAGGAGAAGCGCCTCCAGCCGGAGTCAATCCCCGTTCAGGGGGAGAAAGGGGATCAAAGTCAAGTGTTTCTTCGCCTCCTGGCCACATCATCACGAAGGGAGCGTTCCTACATATCCAGCCATTGCATAGCAAGTGAGGCTTTATCGAAGAAGTGAACCTCATCTCTGGCGACCACACGCAGACGAGCAGGATAAAGCATAGCATATTGTATTTCCAGAGAGCGAAGCCTCCTCTTAACATCGGTGAATGGGGCACGCTGCTTCTGCACCTCCGCCGAGAAATCTGGGAATAAGGATATTTTAGAGTTATCCATCACTAAAGCATCCCCCATAGTACGAGCTTTAGATAGGATAACATCTCGGTCTTTATAGTTAAGCATCTTGAACAAGAAGGCTCGAGGGGGGTTACCCGGGGGTAACAGCCTGGCAGGAACTCTATGCGCATGTTCCACAGCAAACATAGGGGAGAATACATCTTTCCCAAACTTCTCCAGCAGCCAGTGTTCAATAAAATTGACTGGATTCTTGCCTTCCATTTTTTCAGGTACACCGATAGCCCGCACATTATTGTGGCGAAGCCTGTTTTCTAAATCATCGAGCTTTGCGGCATGTTTAGCCACCATAAGCTGCTGAGCATGCGATTCCCTCTGCATGGGGGCCCAGTCATCCTCCAGAACACTAATGCGGCCTTCAACATCAGTAGTGCGGTCCCGCAACTTCTGCATGTCCTGGCGCATGAAGGACATCTCCACCTTCATCCCTTTAATCTCCATTGTCAGAGCTGTCACTGACATGTTACAGGACGTGACCGCAGAGAGAATGTCTCTTAATGTAGGTTCAGGCCCAGCCAGGTCCGAGGACACAGCAACTTGCGGCAGAGAAGAGATTGGAGTGGTACTCACTGCGTCCCATGGTAGAACAGGGGCTGTCGGGTCCTCCAGAGGAACCGTATCGTCCGCATCAGATTGGGAACCACTGTGCTCCTCCGATCCCGCCTGAACTGGCTCCGGCATTTCCCTCGTGCCATTAAGGGAGAACAGCTTCTGCGCCGCCTCCCTGTACTTAGCCTTAGCAGCCTGTGCAGCCGCGCCACCATCTTGCGCCGCATGTTCCAGGACAGAGCGGGCCGTAGCTCCGCGTTTAGACATCCTCACCGCCGCTATCCACAACCGCACCAGCCAGAGGAGAAGAGGGAGAGCACCGGGCTGTAAGTATACACAGCGTCGGGTTAGCAGGAGCTCACAGCAGGATAAGCTAAAGGATTTTCGGCGGAGCCCACACGGAATGCGACCGGCTACATCCGCTGCCAAGCCACGCCCCTCCCTTATGTTTTTGCTGATGTGCAGAGATCATGACCCTTTACCACATCTTGTGGCTTAAGTTTTTTTTGGCCAATGTGAGTTCCTGTTTTACTAGATTAATAGAATAAAATAATTCTCCAAACCCCCCAAATTCCTCTTTTATGCACTAAACCCCAGGCTTATTCAAAGTTCACTTTAGGCTTTTAAGTTTCATCCTTACTGCAGCAAAACAGGCCCTTGTTAAAACTTGGAACTCCTCTACCCTCACTCACTGAAGTTAAGTCAAGAGTCACAAACTACTATATGTTGCATGAAGGAATATAAACTAGAGGTATAAATGTAATGGAGATGCATTAAGTTACTTGGTATATATGGTTCACATAGTGTCTACCTTTTGGCTCAGATGCTAATTTATTTGATCTTTAGAAACTTTAGTCTTTAGTCTTGCCTACATACCATCAGTTTTAAATCTGACCATGCCAAAACGTAAAACACTACAACGTGCTTAGAATAATGAAGTTCAATGCTTGCGAGCAGGCGTCGACTTGATTCTGAGAATGCGTGGATTTTTGATCGATGGACTTCCACACGGACGATCGTTTTTTTCTATCGTTTTTTTTTTTATCCATAGGAAAAATGTAGAACATGTTCTATTTTTTTTCACCAATGGAAAACAAACCGTTTTCATCGGACAAACTGATTGTGCGTACAGGGCTTTATACTTCATTCCGCCATTTTGTGCTTCTGTCTTCATATGGCACATGTGATGTATAACTACATAATTTCTGCTACTGTCACTTGTAACATCATATACAAGATTCTTTCAGTTTCCCTTAGTAATAGATAAAATAATATATCCATATTTATTACCATATGTTCTGTATATTCGGATATATGTTTTATCTGTCAAATTTCAGTAAAAAAAAATTGATCCTGCAGTATTGCAACCAATGACTCCCAAAAGTGATGGAAGCCAGGCCTGGGCTAAGTATTTATTTATTTTTTGATTAGTAAAGCAAATGGTTTGTTCACAAATGGGTATGTAGGGCCTATTCACATCTGATGTTTTGGGGTACTTACCTTGAGTGAGTGAGTGAGTGAGAAACTTGTATAGCGCAAGACATGCAAACTGAATTGCCTCAGGGCGCTTGGTATCCTTTTCCTACTATATTTTGCCTTCAGAATAGATGGGTTTTGAGGTTTTGAGGCCTGGTGATTCACTTCCATTCAGATGATGGTTGGTAAAGCGTTACAGAGTCTAGGTCCTTGGACTGCAAATCTTCGTTCTCCTTTGGACTTGTATTTGGCCTTGGGTATCTGGAGTAGATTTTGGTCGGTAGAATGGAGAACGCGATTGGGGTTGTGAGATTTAAATTTTTCACATAGATATTGGGGCTCACTTCCTTGAACAAATTTGTGCGTCAGGCATAGTGTCTTAAACGTAATTCTGTCTTTTACGGGCAACCAATGAAGGGATCTAAGGGAGGTGGAAATTGATTCTTAGTTCGCACCATTGTGTTAATTTCTAGTGCTGCCGCAGGACTGCCGCATGCATTTATCTCCACTGCAACATGGATAAATGCATTTAAAAACATAATGTAAAAAAATGTGAGGGAAAAAACGTCTGCATATTTTGAAGGAAAAAATATCAGCAAAAAATCACTCCAAATACATGGGATATTTTTGTCCCTCGAAATACGAAAGGCATTAGATTCCCTCTCACGGTCCTACTTTTCAGATGCTGGAACAATGGAATTTTGGTCCCAAATGTATTGCCTTTCTTTACTCTCTTTATAGCAATCCTACAATGCAGATATTCATTTGCTATTATCACACAACTGAGTAAGCTCAGGGTGTAGTGCTCTGCGCCCTGAGCACTACGCCTCCAGCTCTAATCATGTGCTGGAACTGGAATCCATGCGTCTTGCACCCCACGTGTAGATTAGGGGGCTGGACGCCTGTGCACCCCTAATGGACAGACCACCACTGGTCGCAAGTAGGGTACCACAAGTCTTCGCACTGGGTCCTGTTCTATTTAACCTATATGTAGGTAAAATAACTAAAGGATTGTTGGGCAAGGTATGTCTTTTGGAACATGATTAGGCATTGCTGGAAGATTGGTCAAATCAATGGAGATTACAGTTTAATATTTCTAAATATAAAATAATGCACCTAGAGAAAAACAATCGATTGAGAGAATACAGCATTGGTGGTACAGTGTTAGACAGCATTAAAGAAGAAAAAGATGCGGGGTTGATTATTTCAAATGATTGTAAAATGAGCAAACAGTGTGACCAGGTGGTGAGAAAGGTGAATACAAGTCTAGGATGCATCACTAGAGGGATCCCCAGCAGGAAGAAGGAGGTCTTGATTCCCCTGTACAGATCTTTAGATCTTTAATGAGACCTCATTTATTATACTGTGTCCAGTTCTAGAGACCTCACTTACAAAAAGATTTTGCTAAGGTAGAACAAGTCCAGAGACAGGTAACAAAAATGGTGAAATGTGTGGTGGATAAAACATATCGAGAGCGACTTCAGGAACTTAATATGTACAGTCTGGAGGAAAGAAGGGAAAAGGGTAGACATGATTGATCGAAACCTTTATATACATAAAGAGGGTGAATAAGGTCCAGGAAGGCAGTCTTTTCAATATGAAACCAAAATCAAGAACACAGGGACATGACCTCAAACTAACTGGAGGAAAGTTCAAAATGTAGAAAGTATTATTTTACTGAAAGGGTAGTTGATGATCTGAATAAACTACCAACAGAGATATTGGGAAAGTCAAAAGTAAATGGCTTCAAACATGCTTGGGATAAACATGGATCCAAAAAAAAGGGCAGACTCGATAGACTACTCATTCATTTTCTGCTGTCAAATTTCTGTGTTTCTCTCCATATCTTCATGTGACTTATAAGATATTTTACCTATTTTAGGTGGTTCTTTCTGTATAGTTACTGAGCCCCCCCCCCACAGTTTCTTGCACCTGTTGGGAGTGAAGTTTCAAGGCTCAACAGCTTTTTACTGATGTTATGATATAGATGAGGTACTATACACATAGGACACTTTTAAAATAAATAAAAATATATAACAATATATTTTTATAATATGTATTGTTATGTGAATGATGATATGATGTTCAATGCAGAATAATTACCTCCTGGCTATTTCTCGCAAATAAGTAAAATTGTTTATGACATGTGTTGAAGTGCTCAAGGCCCAATACATCTTGACTTTGTGGTTGGACAATAATTGTATTTGTATATATTTTGTATATGGTACAGTAGGCCCTTTATGGAGCTTTTCAACTGATCTACTATGCTCTTTATATATAGTGCACACCTCTTCTAAGTTTATTTTTTATTTTTTTATGTAATCTTTATTTTTAAATTTTCTGTAAAACAGCATACAAAAGGACATAAAACAGAACAAATAGCAAGAGGGACATAGATAGAGAACCCTCACTTGAGTCCTATATATTTCAATCAATTAGGTCAATCAGAGACACATAGGGACGAGCGTGTCGGGGGTATAGGGAACATCACATTACAGGCAGCATGCTCACCGGGTGCCATTTTGGAGGTACCTGACATCCCCCTGCGAGTCCTAAAGAAATAGTTGTCCAGCGATTCAGACCGGCACCGAGGTGTTCTATGTGACTGTGGGGGTTTCCTGTGCATCGGAGGCATGTTTTGGCGAGCAATTCCCCCCAAGAAAGCTGCTGTACGAGCGGTGTATATAGCGGGTCACACGGAGCTCGGGAGAGCACGGTTTCACTCGTGCATGCCTTGGCCACGTCCCAGGTTGTTATCATTTTAACTTTTTGTACTGAACAAAAATGTACTATTTCTACCAATATTGCATTGATTTGTATTGTTGTTGTACTTTTAAAGTGCCACTGAGTAAATCAGTTTTTGTTTTATAGTATTTGAGGTATGTGGTACACGCTATGAAGGGATAGCTAGTTGTAATGCTTAAGGCATTTTCTATATTTTCAGTAAAAAAAATGAGTATATAATGTTAGCTTTTCGAAATTGTAATCTGATTGGTGAAGCAAAGAGAGAAAACTGCACAGGGCAGATTTCTTAAAATACATTTTCAGTGACCCGTCATGGGCAGTATTAGCTTTACTTACAGGGCAACAATGGAAACTCAGATTAAAGTAAACTAAAATAAACTGTGGACTTTAGCCCAGGCACAGTGTTAGCTGGAATGCATTATAAAGTCACTATCTACAGTAATTAGTTTCCCTTGTTGATTGGAAATGATATTTAAATTTAGAGTTAATGAATAAAGTTTCTAATCTTTCTCCACTGTGAATATTCAATTAGCCAATTTGTGTCATCTGTACATAATGCTGTTACAAATCAGTTCTTGCTGCACTTCCCCTGTGTTAATCTCCCTGCCCATATGACTTTTCAAACATCATTCCTCACTCTTCATTGTACATTCCTTATAGTTGATCACTTTTCAATTCTGTGAATAAGTACATCTCTTACAAGCATCTTTTTGTAGGGTTTCTTTGTCTTTTCTAAATTTGATGCATATCTACTTCCTAAATTGGGAATCACATGTATACTTTAAAGTGGTAAAAATTGTTGCATGTTTGCGATTGTACAAACAACTTTGCAAGGACTTTTACAAAACCATTTGCCCTGACACTTTTAGAGATGAAAACAAAAATGTGTCTTACTGCCTTTTGTAACATCTCTCTCATTTTAAAGCACCAAGTAATCTTACGCTGCTCTTCTTCTTTATAACCAAGAAATGCCACAACAATAATTATGAAATGTGTTTTTTTAAAACAATATAAAAAGACATGTAAATCGTGTTGCCTAGTACAGCTGTGAAAAACAATTTAGGAGCAGTTTAATGTGTGTTCACTTTTGGCAACCTTGTTAACACTGTAATTATGTGCCCTGCATGTGTGGGAGTTGACATGGCAGATTCCAGATCTCTGACTATTACCTTTCAATGATACATGATGTTGTGTGTATGTTTCTATTGTTCATATCCAGTGAAACACCATATTATATTTTTTATAATTTTTTTATATCCTCATATCACTAAATGCCACCACTTAGAAAGTCTCAAAGCCTAATTATCTGCTTCAAGCTGATAACCTCAAACAGTTACAAAGATTTGTCATTTATCAGTACCTCGCACCAAATGAATATAATTGAAATACAATTACCAGATCATGTTCTATATTATATTCATGTTACTTGCTTTTATTGAATCTGTGACAATGAAGAATATAAAAGTGGCAAAGCAGTGTTAATAATTATACACTAATTATAGTTTGTACTGTATATTACTGGAGAAGAGCTGCCAATGCTGCTTTTTCAAAGAAATAACTGTACTATATTAATTTTTCACCATGAGGTACAGTGAAAACTTAATTAAAAACAAAACCCTATTAAATCCCATTGTTCTAGAAGTGATCTATAGAAGCAATTTTTGCAGTTTCTTTCAAATTTTTATTTAAAACATAATATCACAGGGAAGAATGTTTTTGAAATACAACAAGCACTTTTTTGCATGTTTCATGGCATTATATAATTCATGCCAATGCATGTGTTTTATGCAGTATGTTTTTCAATTTAATATTGAGCGATTAGCTCATAAAAAGTTCCATGAAATCATTTAAAAAAGGCTTCAAAGTGTAAAGTGTTTTAAAAGTTTTAGGCTACATGCACATGGCCATAAGAGTTTTACTGATTGATTAGATACGTTTTTCTAGAACAAGAGTTCCTTCATAAATGATCAGTAAATGCTGGCCTTTGGATATGTTTAATTCATTTTAATGGTAAGTTTATTTTAACAGTGAGAGACAGGATAACAACAAAAATATTCAGAAAAACGCATTTTCCAAAAAAGTTCTAAATTGATTTGCATTTTATTAAGTGAAATAAGTATTTGATCAATCAGCAAGATGTCTGCCTCCCAAGTATCTTGGGAGTGCTCCTAACCTCTGCTTGTTACCTGTATAAAAGACACCTGTCCATAAAAGCAATCAATCAGATTCCAATCTCTCCACCATGGCCAAGACCAAGACCAAAGAGCTGTCCAAGGATGTCAGGGACAAGATTGTAGACATGCACATGGCTGTAATGGGCTACAAGACCGTTGCCAAGCATCTTGGTGAGAGGGTAACAACAGTTGAGTGAGTGAGTGAAGAACTTATACAGCGCAGCAAATCGCCTCTGGGCGCTCGTTGTTCCTGTCTCCCTTGACATCAAAAGAGAAAAGTTTTTATCCTTCTTCTAAAGGCCAAGTGGTTCTCCTCCAACCGAATGCTGGTTAGTAAAGCGTTCCATAGTTTCTCCTTTGGACTTGTATTTGGCTTTGGGTATCTGGTGCAGATTTTGGTTGGTGGATCGCAGAATGTGATTGTAGTTGTGAGCTTTTATTTTTTTGCATAGATATTGGGGGGCCTTTCCATGGATGCACTTATGCGTCAGACAGAGTGCTTTAAAAGCAATTCTGTCTTTTACTGGCAACCAGTGAAGGGTTCTCAGCGAAGGTGAGATTGATTCCCATGTTTTTTTCCCAGTCGCAAGACTGGCGGCCGTATTTTGAACGACTTGCAGACGAGAGATTTGGTACTTTGGGAGTCCGAGGTAAAGGGCATTTGCATAGTCCAGTCTGGAGTTCACAATTGTTCCGACCACGACTGCTATGTCTTCTTTAGGAATAAAAGGAATCAGTCTATGTAGTAGGCGCAGCAGATGGTGAGATCCGCTGACTACTGACCCTATTTGTGCATCCATTGTCATGTAGGTGTCGAAGATGACCCCGAGACTTTTGACTTTGGCGCTAGGGGCGATGATTTGGCCCAGAATGGGCAGGGGTGTCAAAGTTGTTGCCAGCTGATTCTTACGACTGGCGTGAAATGGGAGAAGTTCTGTTTTGGAGCTGTTGAGTTTAACCACTTCCCGCCTGGCCAATAGCAGATTTACGGCCGGGAAGTGGTTATAAAATCGTGACTAGACGTTCTCAAACGTCCTGCACGATTTCATGCCGCGCGCGCCCGTGGGAGCGCGCAGAGCGGCGATCGCTGATGCGGGGTGTCAGTCTGACACCCTGCATCACCGATCTCGGTAACGAGTCTCCGGCGGAGGCTCGCTACCACGTGATCAGCCGTGTCCAATCACGGCTGACCACGATGTAAACAGGAAGAGCCGCCGACGGCTCTTCCTCACTCGCGTCTAACAGACTCGAGTACAGGAGAGCCGATCGGCGGCTCTCCTGACAGGGGGGGTTCACGTTGATTGTTTATCAGCGCAGCCCCCCCTTGTATGCCCACACTGGACACCAGGGATGCCCACACTAGACCACCAGGGATGCCCACACTGTCAGGGCAAAACAAATGTAAAAAAACGCAAAAAAATAAATAAAAAACAGGATTTAAAAAAATAAATAAAACAGGAAAAAAAAAGAAAAGAAAGATGCCAGTCAGTGCCCACACATGGGCACTGACTGGCAACAGATACATCAGTGCCACCCCTCAAAGTCCATCAGTGCCACCCCACAGTGTCCTTCAGTGCCACCCCTCCGTGCCCATCCATGCCCAGTGCCCATCTATCAGTGCCCATCTGTGCCACCCATAAGTACCCATCAGTTCCACCCATAAGTGCCACCCATGAGTGCCATTCTGTGCCGCCTATGAGTTCCCAGTGCTGCCCATGAGTGCCCATCAGTGCCGCCTATGAGTGCCCATCAGTGCCGCCTATTAGTGCCCATCAGTGCCGCCTATGAGTGCCTATCAGTGCCACCTATGAGTGCCCATCAGTGCCACCTATGAGTGCCCATCAGTGCCGCATACCAGCGCCGCCTATCAGTGCCCATCAGTGCCACCTCATCGGTGCCCATCAGTACCACCTCATCAGTGCCCATCAGTGCCGCCATATAAGTGCCCGTAATTGAAAGAGAAAACATACTTATTTACAAAAAAGTTAACAGAAAAAAATAAAAATGTTTATTTTTTTTTCTAAATTTTCAGTCTTTTATTAGTTGCGCAAAAAATAAAAACCGCAGAGGCAATAAAATACCACCAAAAGAAAGCTCTATTTGTGGGGAAAAAAGGACGGCAATTTTGTATGGGTACAGTGTAGCATGACCGCGCAATTGTCATTCAAAGTGCGACAGCGCTGAAAGCTGAAAATTGGCTTGGGCGGGAAGGTGCGTAAGTGCCTGGTATGGAAGTGGTTAAGATAACTCTTTGTTAACCAGTTTTCTATCAAACTGGTGCAATTATTCGCAAATGGAAGAAACACAAAATAACTGTCACTCTCCCTCGATCTGGGGCTTTATGCAAGATCTCACCTCATGGAGTTTCAATGAACATGAGAATGGTGAGGAATCAGCCCAGAACTACCCAGAAGAATCTTGTAAATGATCAAAAAAACAATTGGTAACACACTACGCCATGAAGGATTGAATTCCTGCAGCACCCATAGAGGTTCCTTTGCTCAAGGAACCACATGCACAAGTTGTTGTAAGTTCTTTGAATTGTATTTGTTGAGTGAGCAAAAGCCAGTGGAGGGATTGGCAGAGAGGGGTACTAGTCGCTGAATGGTTGGTAAGGGGGATGAGTCTGGCAGCAGCATTCATGATGGACTGAATGGGAGAATAACCTATGTAAATGTAATCCAGGCAAGAGATAACCAGGAAGTGAATTAGAAGCTTTGTGGTGTCATTGGTTTAAAAGTGGCATATTTTGGTGATGTTGTGAAAGTTAAGGTGGCATGATTTGAACAGGGATTGGATGTGGGCCTGAAAGGACAGTTCAGAGTCTAGGGTTATCCCTAGCACCCTGGCATGTGGGGACATACTGATAGTTGTGCCATTGATCTTAACAGAGAAGTCAGGGGAAGGGGCACATGGGAGAGGAAATACTATGAGCTTGTTTTTGGATAGACAAAGTTTGAGAAGTGGTGTGGAACCCAGTCTGATATGTCTGTTAGTAAATCAGTGATACCTGGGGAAACTGATGGGGTGAGCTGAGGGGTAGAGAGATAGATTTGGATGTCATCGGTATAGAAATGGTAATAGAAACAATGGGAAGCTATCAGCTGACCCAGGGAGGAGGTGTAGATCAAGATTAGGAGAGGTTCACAAACAGAACCTTGGGGGACCCCAACGGTAAGACGAATAGGAAAGGAGGAAGTAGAGTTGTATGTGATAATGAAGGTCCCCCAGCATGAAGAAACAAAACTGAAAAATGGGCCTCAAGCATTTCCAGAGGCTAATCATGGCGTTTACATCCAACCAATACCCAATAGTCTTAAAAAGTTGTCCCTTGTTTGGAAGCATCTAATCTATAGACTTCTAAAAAAAGTATTCTATATACAGTAACTATCAAATATGTAAAACTGTCCCATAAACTGTTTGTCCAACCTCTAAATGATTGCATTTGTAATTTTAAAAAGTTGGCAAAAAATAAAGGTATTGCTGAAAAAAACATGTGGGGTTTAACCTATAATTTTTGAAAATGGATTCTTCATAGTCCTGAAAAGGAATTCTTCATAGTCCTGTAACTGTTTTTTGCCTACATACCTTATGCTATAATGTGCCACTCTTTCTCATCTCAGAAAGTTAGGAAGGATGCTGTCAGTACGTTATGCTGCATAAACATTTTGAGTTTGTGTTTTCTGTGAAGTGCATTCCATTCTTTGTCTGCACTTTTATTGTAGTGTCTATCTGCAGGATTTCAAACCTACTTAAAATGTAACAGAAAGTGATTTTACATTTATGTCAAGATCAGTGGTCTTCAGCAGACAAAATCAGACACAAATTACATTACACTGAGAAAAGCTTGCAAGTTTAACATGATACTCTGGGCTGCATCACTTTAACCATTAACCACTTAAGGACCTTGGGTGTTTTTCAGATTTGGTGTTTACAAGACTAAAACTTTTTTTTGTTTTGCTAGAAAATTACTTAAAACCCCCAACCATTATATATATATATTTTTTTGAACACCCTAGGGAATAAAATGGCGGTCATTGCAATACTTTTTGTCACACCGTATTTGCGCAGCGGTCTTAAGCCCCGTACACACGGTCGGACATCCAACAAAATTTCCCTTGGATTTTTGTCCTAATTGATTTGTCCGATCACACCCATAGCATACACACGCTCTGACTTTTCTGCAAACTTTTCTAAAACTTTTCCATTATCACGTGGTTTTTCTGCTCTTTTCTGCTCTTTACTGCCACCCTTTGGTTAACTTCTGCTATTGTTGGTTGATTTTAACATTGGTTCTGAGCATGCGCATTTGTAATTTGTCCAAAAGTCCGATGGTTTGCTGTACACACGATCAGACTTTGCACCATCAGACTTTTGTTGCCTGAAGGTTGGTCCGTTCACAGACCCATCTTTTTGTCCGATGAAAGCCAAAAAAGTTGGTCCGATGGAACGTACACACGGTCGGACAAACAAGTGGGACACAATCATGAAGTGGAATGAAATTTATTGGATATTTGAAAACTTTTTTAACAAATAAAAAACTGAAAAATTAGGCGTGCAAAATTATTCAGCCCCTTTACTTTCAGTGCAGCAAACTCTCTCCAGAAGTTCAATGAGGATCTCTGAATGATCCAATGTTGACCTAAATGACTAATGATGATAAATAGAATGCACCTGTAATCAAGTCTTCGTATAAATGCACCTGCACTGTGATAGTCTCAGAGGTCCATTTAAAGCGCAGAGAGCATCATGAAGAACAAGGAACACACCAGGCAGTTCCGAGATACTGTTGTGGAAAAGTTTAAAGCTGGATTTAAATACAAAAAGATTTCCCAAGCTTTAAACATCCCAAGGAGCACTGTGCAAGCGATAATATTGAAATGGAAGGAGTATCAGACCACTGCAAATCTACGAAGACCTGGCCGTCCCTAAACTGTCAGCTCATACAAGGAGAAGACTGATCAGAGATGCAGCCAAGAGGCCCATGATCACTCTGGATGAACTGCAGAGATCTACAGCTGAGGTGGGAGACTCTGTCCATAGGACAACAATCAGTTGTATACTGCACAAATCTAGTCTTTATGGAAGAGTGACAAATAGGAAGCCATTTCTTAAAGATATCCATAAAAAGTGTCATTTAAAGTTTGCCACAAGCCACCTGGGAGACACACCAAACATGTGGAAGAAGGTGCTCTGGTCAGATGAAACCAAAATCAAACTTTTTGACAACAATGCAAAACGTTATGTTTGGCGTAAAAGCAACACAGCCCATCACCCTGAACACACCATCCCCACTGTCAAACATGGTTGTGGCAGCATCATGATTTGGGCCTGCTTTTCTTCAGCAGGGACAGGGAGGATGGTTAAAATTGATGGGGAGATGGATGGAGCCAAATACAGGACCATTCAGGAAGAAAACCTGATGGAGTCTGCAAAAGACCTGAGACTGGGATGGAGATTTGTCTTCCAACAAGACAATGATCCAAAACATAAAGCAAAATCTACAATGGAATGGTTCACAAATAAACATATCCAGGTGTTAGAATGGCCAAGACAAAGTCCAGACCTGAATCCAATCGAGAATCTGTGGAAAAAACTGAAAACTGCTGTTCACAAACGCTCTCCATCCAACCTCACTGAGCTCGAACTGTTTTGCAAGGAGGAATGGGCAAAAATGTCAGTCTCAGTCTCTTCAGTTTCTGGAATCCGGAAATAGAACGCGGAACTTGAGTGTTTATTCTTTGATGTAAGTGTTTAAGTTGTTTATTATATTCTTTGAAACATACTTCACTATGGCACTATCTCTTTATTTGAGCGGCTTTTGATGACACCCTGACCCATCCTTGGACATTGGACACACATTGCTTTGTCATCCATCCACAGCAGCACAGGATTGAGAGGCATCCACCTGGGATCATAGCAGACTGACCCACAGAATTGAGAGAGGCCTTATTCTTGCCTTATTAAGGTAAGCGCAATGTGAGCTCATTCCCCAGGAGAATAACCACTGTTACAAGATTTTGCTAATTTTTCACAGCTTATGGGACAATTCTCATATATGCATTAGCACTTTAGCACGTGTTGCACAGGAGTTTTTATTGCTATTTATGTTTATTTAACCACAGCCAATGGGACTTTTTCACCCATGTACTACCACTTTAGTGCACTTGTTTTTTGTTCAGTGTTTATTTGTTTATGCGCTGACCACTTACATATTCATATGTAGGTCATGCCCACATATGTAAACGGCATTAAAATCACACATGTGAGGTATTATTGAGAGCAATAATTCTAGACCTAGACCTCTTCTGTAACTATAAACTGGTAACCTGTAAAAAGGTTATGGGTATTTTTAATACCAAAGTTTGGCGCTGTTCCACAAGTGTGTGGAATTTTAAAGCGTGGCATGGTAGGTATCTACAGTATTTTCGCAGCATAACATCATATTTCACAAAATGCAAAAACAAAAAGACTGGGCTAATTTTACTGTTTTTTTTTTTATGCATGAAACATTTTTTTTCTTGTTCTTTCTTGTTTTATCTTTAAACGTTTTACTTCTGTTGACTTAATATTTATGGTGGTGATGTATTGTTTTGCAGCATGCCAGGTCAGTAGACCTTGGTGGTTTCACTTTCTCAAAATGTAAAATGTGATGGTTGCAACCAGATCAGCAACCAAACACGTAACTGTCTCTAATTATGAATAGATGTAATCAACATCTGACAAGCTCAATTTTTTTTAAAATGATACGTTTTAAGTGTTATATAGTGTGTAATTACTGTATATCATATATTTATTTAACAAATATTTTACTAAAGGGTGTTTTCCTTTTTTTTATAAATTCTTTATTTAAGAAAGAAGAACGTGCGGAAATAAAGAGACCACACTGGCGTATATCATAATAAAGTAGTCATTCCTATGAACCTTGTAGATACATTACAGTGTTAGAGAAAAAAAAGAAAAGTATCTTCTACCAGAAGGGAATCACATTGAGCTTCAAAGGGACAGGAGTGTTTCATACCCCACATGGCAGTTTTTACATGATGGGTTTTCTAATAAGAAAGCCCAGTAGTATCCTTATGACTGGCAGGCAGCATTAATATACTATGTCATCTTGCCATCTACACTAGCATAGCAACTGTTAAAATATCTGGTGTCCCTGGCAGAGTTCTCTCCAATTGAGTCACAGTAAATACGTAACAATTCTAATTCTTTCTAACTTTTGGCAAACAGACAAAAAAGTTTGTTGAAAGTTGTGCTTTTACATGTTTATGATTGTCACTCCTGTACAGCTCAGCTAATAACAGACTTAGACAAGAAGCAGTAATATGTAAATTAACCCTTCTAATAGCAGAGTAAGTCCTGAAATGTCATCCCATAAAACAGAATGATAATTCAAAAAGGTTGCTTTTTTTAGCACTTTTGAAATAAGTTGATGTTTCTGAAATTAAATAGGGGATTTTCATTTTTTTTTAAATCATCGCTGAAATAAAAAAGAACTGATGTCATTTTACAGCCTTCAATCAATACTCACAATTAAGTTGCCTAAATTTCTTTGAACTGTGCTTATGATTTTGATATACTTGGCTAGTTTGATCACAGGGCATATTTAATAAGACACTTCAAAGGAATGCATGTAATTTATCCATTGTGCAAGAAAACACAAGAGAAGGAAAAAGCATAGAATTTTGTTCACAGAGGCAATGTGAAGAATAGGATTTTTTAAAGGATGCCTTCCTTAGGAGAAATTTGAAGGCTGCCATAAAAAAAAAAAAAAACTGTGTGCTGTCCATGATAATATATATATATTTTTTTAATTGTCTATTTATAGGTTTTGCAAATCGTACAAAAAAAAGTACAGATGAATCATTAACGGTATAGAAACATGGGTATACATTGTATTTGTGAACTACTAAGCATACAAAAATAGTATAAGTATAGGGGTGGCGATGTGGTGTACCCCCTTCTTTAAGGCCCAAGCAGTACTAATACAAAGTTTAAGGCAGGCCATACATGGATAGTAATTCAGCCAGTCCAGCAGGGACTGGATGAATTTTGATCAACGTATGGACAGGCTGCTTAATCTATTAATTGAGTAATATCATTGATACCAGCAATAATCACAAAGCACCTACGCCGACGTATGTCCAGATACGCCGACGTAAGTACAAATGTGGGCCGTCGTATCTATGCGCTGACCCACAAACCAAGATACGTCGAAAAATAGGCTTCAGCCGCCCGACGTAAGTTTCCTACGCCGGCGTATAATGGGCGCATATTTACGCTGGATGCATGTGGTGCTCCCATTGATTTTCAATTCAAATATGCAAATTTTGCAAATACGGCGATTCACGAACGTACTTGCGCCCGGCGTATAATATACGCGGTTTGCGTAAGTCGTACATCAGGCGTAAAGTTATTCCCCATATAGGAGGGGCAACTCATGCAAAGGTATGGACCAGGGAACGAATGCCATCGAATTTTACGTAGTTTACGTTGTATATGAATAGTGCTGAGCGTAGGTTACGACATAGGCAGTTGTTTCGATGGGATTGTGAGCATGCGCACTGGGATACGTCCACGGGGAGTACTTGTCTGGCACTCGGCTCATCATTTGCATGGGGTCATGCCTCATTAGCATGGCTCACGCCCACTTCCACCTACGCCGGCTTACGCCGACGAAATATACGCCGCGCTGGTGCAACGTTGGGAGTATGGCTTTGTGAATTCCATGCTTGCCTCTCTGCGCAGCGACGGCGTAGCGTAAAGAAGATACGCTACGGCGGCATAAATATGCGCCGATGTATGTGAATCCGGGCCTATATCTTTAAGTCATCAAAATAAACTCACATTATATGCCTGTTGTACAAATCTATACATTAAAACACTCAAAATGTCACAAAGGAGTTAAATGTTATTCAGATGTTTCATTCATTTGAACATATCAATGCATATTTGTCCGGTCTGTGGAGAATCATGAAATGTCTGGGTTCCTAAAATGTGTGATGCTTTACAAATCAGATAGATGTACCGTAAATATTCAAGAGGATAAAAATCTGAATTGCTGACTTTCTTTATTCAATTACAATACTCATGGCACTCATGGAGTACTCAAATAACTATCAAGAGATAAGGGTTACCAGAGTGTTAGGTCTGCTTTATTCACACAACATGGCTTTAGTGAAAGGATAATTCAACAAAGTATAGATGTCATTGCACATATTTATATTTTTGATAATTATGAAACATCACACATTGAAAACAGAAACGGTTTAATAGCACATCTATCTAATAAGTAACTACAAAAAGGAGATGTTATCCGCATTTTTTAATAATTTTTGCATCATTAATTTGAAAAACAGGTTGAGCAATCCAAGCTGCATAATGTTTGGATAATGATAGAATAATGATAGAAGATATATGTAAGCTCAGTGTATTGCTTCCATATTATTCTAAACAGGTGAAGTGATTTTTACACTTTTGCAGAGAACACTGAAGTAAATTATGCAAAAAATTAATGTGCAAATGTTAAGTTCATGGAAGCTCAGTCTCATCTGCTTTTCCAATCTGTATCAGCAGAAGATACTTAGTATGGTTCACATAAGTATATTGTTTTAATAAATGTATTCTGCTGTTATCCTCTAAGCAAGAATAGGCATACACATAGATTACCCTGAATAATATACAAGGATCTCCGGGCTTGGAAAGTTATGGCTAGAAGTACAAACTTTGTACTGAAGGACAAAAGACTGATGGGCCATGCACACGGTCGGTTTGGACCGATGAAACCGAACTTCAGTCCGTATTCATCGGTTTGGACCGATCGTGTGTACGCAGCCTGAGAGTCTGAGCCGCCCATTCCCGCCCCCTCCACAGCTCAGCACTCCAGTAAGAAAGGAGGGGCAGAGGAGAGAGAGGTGATTGACAGTCAGCAACTCTCTGCTCATGGAGCTGTGAGAACCGAGTTATTAGAGGTGTTTGATCGCTTGGTTTACAGTGTAGAGACACCAGGGCACAGATGCAGCAGTGGACAGATTCTGCATTCACCTAGGTAAGTATGAATCCAAAAACTGAAACCCATACTTCTCTTTTAACTGTAGTTTCCAACAACGTTTCTAGGTCCCCAAAAGGTTAAACCATGTTCCCTCTCCACCCCTTATCAACCCCTCATGCACACCTATGTAACTCTGATAGGCAATTATTTTATTTGAACTTATCCGCCCCCCCTTCCCCTATTTGAATAAGTAAGAGGTACATACATTCATCGATCTGAAGGGCCTGAAGTGAGTTAGGCCTCGTACACACGATCAAATCTGTCTGCTGGAAACGGTCTGCTAGACCGTTTCAGCAGACAGATTTGATCGTGTGTACGGGCAAACAGACGGATTTGGCCACCCGACAGATTTCAAAGCATGCTTTGAAATCTGTCGGCTGGGAACCCGTCCGCCCGACATGTCTGCTGGTTAGTACGCTAACCAGCAGACATGTCTTCTTGCACACGCGCCGAATGGTTTCGACGCATGCGTGGAAGTGATTTACTTCCTGGTGCGGTGACGTGGCGGCATCAACGTCGCCACCACGTTACCGACACGTCAGCGCGCTGTCTGCTGGCGAGGATTTTGGTTTGCTCGTGTGTACACGCGAGCAAACCTAAATGCCAGCAGACAGATCTGTTCAAATGGGTCAGTCCGACCGATTTGAACAGATAGATTTACTCGTGTGTATGAGGCCTTAGGGGGAGCCACATGCCATTTGTTTCTTATTACCCTGGCTCCTTTGCTTATGTGGCTAAGGTTTTTACAGTATATTAACTTATATATAAGTAAATTTGTTTTATTTCAAAAAGTTTTTAATAGGATTTTCCAGAAGACAAAATGTACATACAGCAAAAACATGGGCATTGAATGCGAATAAACAAGGAGTGGGGTGAGGGCTGGGAAAGGAAACAGGGGGGAAGAGAGAGGAAAGGGGAAACAAGAGAAAAGGAGACATAAATGGGAAGGCAGAGGGTGGGGGGGGGGAGCCAGTGAAAAGAAAAAGGGGCTTGAATGCTGCAGTGCAATTGTAAAGGAAAGGGGCAGAGTGCCTGCCCAACATATAAACAAATGATGAGATACAACAATATTCCCGATGCCCCCAGCTGGGAGGGGCAGGGGGAGAACAAGTACCCTGCTAGGATATGAACTGGTCGGATCTAGGAGAGGCAGGTATATGCAAGGCACGTAGTATAGAGGAAAAACATAACACATTTACAGCAGGGAGGTCCAAAAATATCAGATATAGTGTAGCCCCGCGATGAGGGGAACAGTGTTCAAGTTCTGCATGGGGGGAGAGGCACCGAGGGGTTGCAGAGATTTCGCTGGTGGGTGGGGGAGGGAGGAGGCAGTGTTCAAGTCGCCGGTAGTGGTTATGGATAAATGGTGGTCAAAGCAGAGGATGATGATGGTTCTCCCCCTGAGGACGGGGGAGGAGGGGACTTGTAGTATGTGAAGGAAGATTGTTCAAAGGTGGCTATGTCATCCTGAGATAGCATTGAGCTCATGAAGGGTCGCCAGGTTGAGAAGAAGCGGGACTGTGCAGCGTCTCGTGTGAAATCGGTGGTGGCTCTTTCTCTATAGAGGAGGAGAAGAAGGTCCCGTTGGAGCTGAGTGATGGATGGGGGGTGCGGGGAGATCCAATTTCTCAGGATCACCCTACGTGTAGCAAGGAAGCAGAGTAGAGGCCAATCCTTACACGGCCGTGGAGCCGCTGGGGGGATGAAAGTGGCGGAGACATCCTGCTGAGATCTCTGGAGTAGGAGAGGGTCCCAGTAGCCGAAGATGAGGAGGAACGGATCTTTAGGCAGTTTGAGGGCACAGTGGGCACTTGGCACGGGTGGGGTCTTGCGATGAGAGGAGAAAGAGTATATGGGCCCAGTGGAGGATCTTTAGTTGGCTTTCTCTCCATATTTCATTGGGGGTGAGACGCATAACTGTGTTGAAGCCTTGGAGCAATTTGTGAATCAAATCATCATCTGGGAAGTCCTTACCCCAGTTGGATGCGGATGTGTCAGCCAGGTGGATCGAGGTTTCAGTGAGAAGGGGTTTGTATATGTCAGATATTTTATACGAACCATCTGAGAGCAGCCGATCCGCGAAAGAGGGGGAGAAGCGCCTACATGGGTCGTTGCATGATGAGCGTAGGTAGGTGGCACATTGCCAGTAGTGGAAGACATCAGATTTGGGTAACTTAAAGGTTTCCGCCGTGGTTCCAAAGGATAACGGTCGACCAGTTGAGATGTCGCATAGAGAGGCAAATAGTGTGAGTCCCTTTTCCTGCTACCTTTGGAAGGGTTTGTGATCCAGACTCGCGGGGAAGTTGGGGTTGCCTAGGATAGGGAGATGTCGTGACACAAAGGGGGACAGCCCGAGAAGTTTCCTGGTTTCCCTCCAGGCGATGACCGTGTTCCTGAGTAACAGGTTGTGCTGGAGTTTGGGGGCAATTGACTTCCATTTACAGTGTAGAAGGGCCGCCAGGGAGAGGGGGTGTACCATGTCAGATTCCAGTGAGTAGTTCGAGTATCTTGAGGCTTGAGATATCCAGTCTAAACTAAATCTTAACAGACATGCTAAATTGTAAAGCCTAACTTTGGGGAGACTAGCGCCGCCCTCGCGTCTGGGGAGAAAGAGTTTCTTCATAGCTATGCGTGGCCTCTTGCCGTGCCAGATGAATTTAGATATAGCCGATTCAATGAGTTTAGCATCTTTGTGGCGTACGAGAAGTGGGATAGTCTGCAGTGGATATAACAGTCTGGCAAAGCTGACTATTTTGACTAGGTGGCATCTCCCCAGGAGCGAGAGCGGTAGATCTGACCAGTTCAACAGTTCTTGAGATATTTTAGCAATCAGAGGGAGGTAGTTTAGGTGGTATAGAGATGAGGGTAGCTTGCCTATCTTTATGCCGAGGTAGGTGATGTGGGAAGTGGCAACGGTAAAAATGGAATGTTGGGACCAGGGCGGTTTGGGACGGATGCCTAGAGGGAGAATTTCACTTTTGGAATAGTTTATTCGGAGGCCCGAGCAGAGTCTGAAATTGTCAAAAATTGACTTGATGGTGAGCATGTCGGAGGAGGGGTCCGCTGAGCAAATGAGGACGTCGTCTGCAAAAAGTGAGGAGCGAAGTTCGTGCGTGCCGGATTTGATGCCATGGAGGGGTGCTACCTGGATGAGATGTCCGGAGAGGGGTTCAAGGGCTAAATTAAAGAGGAGTGGGGAAAGGGGGCAGCCCTGTCACGTCCCCTTGTGGAGCCGGAACTCTCTTGAGAGCATCCCAGCCGCCACCAGGGTCGCCGAAGGGGTCGTATACATGGCGTTAATGAGGTGACAGAAGGGGCCGGAGAAACCCATTTTGGCCATGGACAGAGAAAGCCACTCGAAACTCACAAGGCCAGCATGACTTTGCAAATATTTAAAGTGGCTGTCCTACCCTTTACAAAGCCCGATTGCGCCGGGTGTATCAAGGAGGGGATAATGTTTGCGAGTCTGTTTGCAACGATTTTAGAATCAGAATTAGCCCACATGCCGCTGTACACCTTATGGAGGGTGGGTTCTACAATACTTTGCAGGGTCTTGTAGAATTCGCTTGTGAAACCGTCAGGGCCCGGGGCCTTGGAAGGTGTGAGTTTGCGTATGGTGTCTGAAATTTCGGTAGTGGAGATGGGGGCGTTGAGGGCTTCTAGTTGAGAGGGGGTAATTTTGGGGATCACCAGGTTTTCTAAGAAGGCGGCCGCCACAGATTTGTCGATGGGGACCAGGGCGTATAGGGCCGAGTAGAATTGGAGCATCGCTTCGTTTATGGCCGTGTGTGGTGTGGATGGAGCCTTTGGGGTCTCTCAGGGCCGTGATATGGGTGGGATTAGATGGGCCTTTACTTAGTCTAGCGAGCAGTTTGCCCGCTTTGTTCCCGATATTGTGGAGGGTGGCGTCTAGGTTCGCTTTTTTAACTGTTTCTATAGTGTCTGCCCAGGTGTCAAAGGATCTTTTAGCTGCGTGCCATTCGTCCCTGTTTTCAGGGGAGTCAGTAACATAAAGAGCCCTTTGGGCTTGGTGCAACCGGAAACTGGCCAGTTTGTATTGTGATAGGGCGTTTCTTTTGAAGGAAGTGGTATAGGATATGATCCGACCCCTGAGGAAAGCCTTACCGGCGTCCCAGAAGAGGTTTGGGTCGTCCATGTGGAGGGCATTCGATGAGGAGCATTCCGCCCAGGCGTTCTCTATGAAACATTGAAAGTCAAAATGATTGTTGAGGTAGGAGGGAAAGCGCCATATTTTCGGGTGGGGGGGAAGGTCTAGGTTGTCAAGTGAGACTGAGATCGGGGCGTGGTCTGACACAGCAATGTCAAATATTTCGGAGGCGGAGACTAAGGGAATTAGGTCGTCTGAGGCGAAAAGGTAGTCAATTCTAGTAAAGATTGCGTGGGGGTTGGAGTAGAAGGTAAATTCTCTGTCAGCTGGGTGGGCTAATCGCCAAAGGTCATGAAGGCGGAGTAAATCCATTGTGGAAGCAAATAGTGAAGGGTTGGGGGGGGCAAGGCCTAGGTTGGATCGTTTAGGGGAAGATCTGTCATCTATCTGGTGTAGGGTGTCGTTGAAGTCGCCTTCCACCAGGTGGGGGAGGTGGGAGTGTTGCAGTAGCCATGTGGACAATTCACAATAGAAGTCCTTCCCTGGGGAATTAGGAGCATAGATGTTTGAAAGGACAAGTTCCTTGCAGCCTATCTTAACATGGGCGGATAATAATCTGCCCTGGGTGTCCGATTTTATCGCAATGAGGTTTGGGAGGTTTTATAAATCATGGGAGCTTTTATAAATCAGCATGAGAACACCGGCCTTCCGGCCAACGGCCTCAGAGCCTAGGACCGTACCCACCCAGAGTTTTTTCATGCGTGGGAAGTCTGATGCGGGGAGGTGGGTCTCCTGCAATAAAGCAATATCTGATTTTTGGCCTTTTCAGGTGTCTAAGGATTTTCATTCTTTTGTTTGGGGACCGGAGTCCCTTCACGTTCCATGAGATAACTTTCATGTTATTGGTTCGGGAAAGGGGGTCTGAGAAGGATTTTTAGGATGGGTATCGCGTGACTCAGCTCCGACGATGGCCAACTTAGGCGAGGGATATGGGAGACGTAGGGCACTTGCGGGAGGGGCAGGGGGGAATGAGCGGGTGCCTGGGGGAGTGTGTGGGGGTGGGGGGATGGTAGGGGGCGGAAGGAGGGCGTGGAGAAGAGAGGGGGGTAACAAGAGCAACAAAACCAAACTTGTGAACTTTTTTCCACATGGAGTCGCTGTACGGGGCGGCTCCCCTGTCATGACCTTGGTGGCATGGGGCCCGGAAGCCCAGAGCAAGATGCAGGGCATCATGCGGCTGGCTGGTGCATACCCGGGTATGCCGGGTCTGCCTATGTAGACTGTACAGTGAGGCCAGGAGGCGCTATCAGTGAGACCAGTGACAAAATAGTAGTCTAACAATACAACAGGTTACATAGAGCAGAGAGGGGAGGGTACAATAGTGGGTACCAGGACTCATAACAACGTAGTCTAGTAGAGGCATCAAAAGTAAGCATGAAACATGGTAAAGGTTATGACACAACAGAGGTTAAACAAAGGTGGATATTATGATTAATCGAACCGTCTATAATGCTGAGCATGGAAAGAGAAAATGCAAGGTGAACATCAGAAGGGGAAAGGGGGAGAGAGAGCATTGCTGAGTCTGACCTGACTGGAAGGTGCAGAGGGTTGGACCATAGCAGAGGCCCCGGGGCAGCAGGTGCCCGGACAGATCACGTTCTGCTGGGGCCCATCAGTGTGAGTCACAAGGATAGGAGTATAAAGCAGAGTCATGCGAGTGTTCACAGAGCAGGGAGCGGTTATCTTGTGGCGGCCAGGTTCGGGTCGACGCCCGAGTGCCTGAAGCGCTTCGGGGAGTCCTTCCTTGGGCTTCTTTGATCCAGGGAGCGGTTAAGTGAAGGGGCTTTGGATGGGGTCTGGGGATGCGGCTGCGCATGCCGCGATCTCAGGAAAGCTTCGGCCTCCGAGGGATCCTGGAAGGTCAGCTGGTCTCCGTTAGGGGCCTTGAGGCGTAGTATGGCCGGGAAAGCCAGTGTACATTTTATTTGTTGCTTAAAGAGCTCCGAGCAGATCGGTTGAAAAGCCTTTCTTTTCTTTGATACTTCGGCAGAGTAGTCAGTGAATACTAGGACTTTTATGCCGTCGATTTGGAGCTGGCGGGCTTGTCGGAATGTATGCAGTATGAGGCCTCGTACACACGAGGCAATAGATTTGTTCAAAACGGTCTGTCCGACCGATTTGAACAGATGTACACACGAGCAAACCAAAATCCCTGCCAGCAGACAGCGCGCTGACGTGTCGGTGACGTGGCGGTGATGTTGACGCCGCCACGTCACCGCACCAGGAAGTAAAACACTTCCGCGCATGCGCCGAAACCATTCAGCGCCGGTGCGAGACGACATGTCTGCTGGTAAGTGTACTAACCAGCAGACATGTCGGGCAGACGGGTTCCCACCCGATTGTTGTGGAAAATTCTATAAATGTATGTTGTCAGATGTCCCCCCAGTGTCAGTTTTGCTGTAATGCGCTCAGGTGAGCGTATTCACGCATACAGACGTTGGTGGAAGGCCATTGGCGCAACACCTTTTCATGGACAACAATTTGCGAGCTCCTTTTAGGGATGTTCATTTATGCCTCAGCAAGGAACTGGCCACTTCTTGTCGACTGCATTAAATGACTCCGAGTGGACAGATCTGCGTACATGAAAACTGTAGCATAACTATACAGATTTTATGGGTATCTGATCCATGATTTTAGTATGGTTGGCAAAGATGGCGACAGTTTGGCTTGCAGATGGCTTTGTTCTGAGCCATGCTTTCTAAAGCCTTTTGTTTTACAGAGCATGGCTCGGCACCCAGCTGTTTTGCACACCTCACTGCTAGCATTATTTTGAATCACATGTCTGTGATTGGTTCTTTTGAAAGTATACAAACATGTTTGATTGGCTGTTTTGTAAAGCCACCACCTTCTTTTGTTACTCTTATTGACACTATAAATAAATGGGAGCTAGCTGCTGCTAGGAGCAGAGATGCTGGGGAGCGATGGATGAGAACAGCTGTTGTAATGTCTCTTGATTGGTATGGATGAATGGCATGGAATATATGGTGAGTAAATCTGTTAGCTTAAACATGGCATCATTTCATTTAAGATGGCGAATGTGCATTAGAGCACATGGCAAGATGGCAGTGTGCTTTGCACACCCCAGATTGCCATTACAGATGGCGAGCCAGGTAGGAGTGGACAGAGCCCCTTTGAGCATCGGTACAAATGGGGGACGGTAGTCTTATGTTCCGATGCGTGGGGGGGCTCTGCTCTACAAAAGAAAAAAAATTGCCATCTTTTTGAAATGATGTTTGAAGTTTGATTGAGTAAGATTGTGTGTGCACATGTGGAATCCTGATTGTATGTCTGCTGTGTGATAGATGTATGTATGAGGTGTGTGTGTGTGTGCACATGTGGAATCCTGATTGTATGCCTGAATTTGATAGATGTACGATTGTGTGTGTGATTCTGATTGTATGACTGTTGTGTGATAGAGTGTGTGTGTGATGCTGATTCTGTGTATGACTTGTGTGATTGCGTGCATTTGTGAAAAGCGATTGGATGCATGTGTGTGATTGCGTGCATTTGTGGAAAGCGATTGGATGCATGTGTGTGATTGCGTGCATTTGTGAAAAGCGATTGGATGCATGTGTGTGATTGCGTGAGTTTGTGAAATCGAGTGGATTTTGATCGTGTGTGTATGTATGATTCGTCATCGACTGGAAGTTTGCTTTGTATGTCTAAATGCTGTTTGAAGTGTGGCTGAACAGTTTTGTAAGTAAGTGATTTGAATTGATTGTTTAACCAGATTGAACCTGCTGGAGAAAGCTAAGTTTTGTGTGATGTATGGAGCAGATAGGTTCTATTCTAAGTTCTATTCTAAGATGTTTCCTCTGGCCATGCGGCTTGGGGGGGGGAAGGGCGATTTGTTTGTTTGTAACAGTTTGTAAGGAAGTGACTTGATTAACCAGATTTAAACTGCTATAGAAGGCTGCCTTTTGTGTAACATGTGCTTTGGTGGGGAAGGGCAACTAGTGTTGGATCTGTGTGTTTCTTGACTGCACAATTTTTAGAGCAAAGTCATGTGTAATATGTTCATGATCTTTATGAGGAATAGAAATTGATAAATTATGCATTTTTAAGGGGCCAGACAATAGCAGCTGCTGTTAGCATGAAAAAAAAAAGTTTTTATTTCGGAAGGTTTTAAATGTAAGCTCACTGTATGTACAGGTATATATTTTTTTAATGGCTTGTTTACATGAGCTTTGAGAAAATAGTTTTTGTTTTTATGTTTCATATAACCAACATTTTATTTGAATGTGCTGGTTTTCGCAAAAGGTCAGCTTTGAAGCAGCCTAAAATGCGCTCATTTTGAGGGGTTCACATCATAAAAAGGTCAGATTTAAAGGAACCTAAAGTGTGTGCCTTTTAGGTTGGTTGTTTTTAGAAAATGTTTTTTTATTGTTTGTTTTTGATGATCAATGTTTTGTCTTTGTGGAAGAAAGGTTCTAGGCAAGTTTTAAAAAAAAACTGCATATGGCGGCCATTTTGGTCATCAGTGGCCATTTTGGGGGCATAGTCTGTTTGAACTGTGGGTCACCCCAGGGGGGAGGTGCAGCCACCTCTCCTTTTTGTGTGGTATTTCTCTGGCTATTTTGCTGGTGGATTTTAGCAGCCTTTGGGGCAGATTTTGATGTTTAGTGCGAATTGATTAGCGCGCTCTTTTCTGTGTTAGGATCGGGTGGAGAACATTTTTGTTTTCCTTTATGTGTGTAGTATGGTATGTCCTGTGGTAAACAGGTGATTTGGAAGCGCAGTTAAATTGTTTTTCTGCAAGCGTAAATGGCGCCATTGTTGCTTGGTTTGTTGTCGGCCATTTTGTGACTCAGTGTAAAGCGCTATCTTTTGAGTAGCGTTTGCGGACGCTAGGGCCAGTATATACAGGATCTGACTAACCTGTTGGCTGACTTTGCAGTGTAAAAGTGGAGACTTTTTGTGTAACATTTCGTTTTTGAATATGTTACTGGCGCTGACTGCGTTTTTGTGCATAGCGATGTGCGTTGTTGTTTGAATGTTTGGGAGTTGTTCATTGTTTTTGAATAATGATTGGGTCAGGGGGGATCAACTCCCATTCTGCAGATGGGAGGAGATGGTTTTATTTTCCCTGAACCAAAGGTGTTTTGTTTTTAAGAGGAAAAAAAAAAGAGTGAGATTTGAGTTTTGGCTTTGTTTACTACTTTTTAATACTTCCAGGGGATATATGTGGTCCATGGAGTTTTTTGATTTGTTAAAACGAGGCAGTGAAGACAGACTTCCCCTCTCTCTCCATCTTTCTGTCATTATGTAAATAAATCAGATTTGGGTTTTAAAGAGCTGAGCATACAACAGGAAGTCCTTTCTCAGCATTTATATATAAGCAGGAAGTCAGTGGGAGGAGTTTTGAAGTCTTCTGAAAGATGAGCAATGAGATTTGTGTCCTGAAGGGACAACAGAAATATTTTGGCATTTGAAAGAGTGTTTTAAAGTTTAATTTCAGTTGTTTTTGTGAAGTTTTATACTGTAAATACAGTTTTGGGTATGAGAGGAAACAGAGGGGCGTCACCATTATTATTGTATCATGTAGACGCAGGTAGAAAGAAGCCATAATATAGTTTTGAAAAGTGGAGGATTTCATAGTGGTTTGTAGGTTGTCTGACGAACACATTTTAGGAGGCTTTATATCGTGATACAGATCTGGCCGTGTATAATAGCCGGAGATCTTATTAGCGATTATATTAGCATAAATGTGTAGGAGTAGTACGCTAGTGTCCTGCTCAGGCCGTGTAGAATATTCGGAATGCAGGCATCGGTTTTGATGATAAAGGCGCAAGTCAGAACCGCTCCGAAAACAAAGCGCGGTGTGTTCTGGACGCAGAGCTCACTAAAAAAAAGCGATTCGAATCGTCATGGGATGTGCCGCCCATGCAGTGCATCAGTCAGACAGCTGCACCGCACATGAGGTCTGGGTTAGGGGCTCCGGACATGAGACCTCTAAAAGAATGTCATAGGTGGTCAGAGGGTACAGTAAGGTGTACTCCTTTGGAAGGTACTCTGGATGGAGGTATGAGACCTCAGAATAAAGATACCTTGGATGTAGATCTGATGTGGTTTCAGAAATCTGTAATGATGTGTGGATGGAGGTGTGGTACGCGCCTCAGGAGAACTTTGTATAGCTGGTCTATGCAAGTTTCTCGCGCTGTTCTCGTATTTTTCCATTGTATTTTCTTGTATTGCGGAAAGAGTGAAGGCAGATTTCCGGCTGGTTTTTGTTTTTTCATTTTTGTTTTGAAAGCTATGAATATCTCCCCCACATTTGTATTTGAATGTTTGTATGTAGTAACGTGAATGTTTTTTTTATTCAAACTTACCGCGGCGATCTTCTGATGCGTCGCGGCTTTTGTATTTTTGTAGGAACGGGAAAAGTAAGGGTTACAAAGGGTTTTTGTTTGAATCGGTTTTGGGAAGAATGTCATTGACAATGTACAGGAATGTCATTTTTGTTTGCCATTCTCTGCAGGATAAATATGAAGGATGGAGTAATGATTTCTGCTTATAAGTATTTTTCAGGTCCAAAGAGTTTCCGGAAGTGTTTGTACATAGAGAGCAGGTGTATGTAGACAGCTGTACACATGGATAATTACGGGTCTAAGGAGGTGAAAGTATCATAGGCTATTTCATTGTTTCTTTTTATAATTTCTTCCTCCAGTCTGTATTGAGGAAGAAAAGGGGGGGATGGTAGATAAAATGTAAAGGTGACAGTTCTCCGAACTAATAACACTAATCTTTCTAATTTTAATCAAGTTTTGTGCCAAGATTGTCTTTCTTTGATAGAATTTGAATCGGCAAGCAGCAGTCTGGTGAAGTAGGTTCCCATTTTATTTGCTAAGTAACTGTCAATGGTCCCGGGTATTACAGGCGCTGGTAAGCGATTACAGGAGATGGTAAGCGATTACAGGCGACGGTGAGCCACGCACAGGTTAAGCAGCGACCACAGTTACGAGGTCTGGGTTGTTGTCATTGAAGGCCAACCAAAACCAGGGTCGTACTCCCTCAACTGTCACTCTCATTCTTGGGTGATGGGGTGGGTACGATCCCTGTAACATGAACTTCACAGGGTTCAGGAGTCTCTCCTGGACCCCGACACGGTAATTGGTTTTCATTTTTCCCCAACCAGGTGACTGGTTCGTTTGTAAAGAAGCTTGATGGACGAGACCACGCCAGCCACTGCAAGAAGCGGCTCAACCACATCAAAGAAATGAGGAGTATCTTTGTTTATTTTGTATTTGTTTGTTTAGTAAATTTTAGCAAGGGTAACGATGGAAAGCATCCCAAGTTATTATTTAAAGTGTATTCCATGACTAATTAAGAAGACGAACGGGACCGATTGCTGGGTCTGTTCTGAGTCTCCGTTGAGCTTTAGTCCCCAGCGATGACAGTGGTACATGCTAATTATGAGGATTATTGACAAACGAGTGGAGACTCCAAACAGACACCTGTCAATGGAATTTATTAATATGTTTTTAGAGGGTAAAATTGATTATTGTTTTTATGGCTCCGCCTCTTGTCAGTTGGGTATCAGGACTGGGTAGTCCACAAGTGTGTAACTTTAGTTTGGTGTTTATGCAGATCTACAGCTATAAGGGAATTGTTCACCAACCCGGACTAGGTCTGGGCACGGTCTCCTGCATATACAAGGTGGGGGGGTTTGAGCTTATGATACGTTTGAACAATTCACACCTATTGAGGATGGAATGTTTCATGTAACTGTTGAAGCTACAAGGAAGTTCTCACAGCCCAAGGGGGGGTTTCTGGGAATTTACAAGTAAATATTGTTATATCTGGTTCGGGGGATACTGGGAATTGGAGTTCAGGCCCATATGGATAAGGTTTGGGTCCCTACAAGGCAAAGCCAGAGCTGTAACTGAGTGACGGTTGGGAGTTCTTTGAAGGGTCTGGGAATCTGAGGGGATTTAATTCTTATTTTTCAGCGGATTGTGGTTGATTGAAATGGGAATATATATACTCATGTCGTTTTTATTTCTATTCTTTCTATGTCGTGATGAGCGCTCCTGTTGCCTGATTGGACGCGTGACCAGAGCCGGAGCAGATGACCACGTACCAGATGAGACGCCCCGGAGCAGATGACCACGTACCAGATGAGAAGCCCCGGAGCAGATGACCACGTACCAGACGAGACGCCCCCGGAGCCGGACCCACGGACAAGACACAGAGGACCACTACCCAATCTGCGATTACTACAGCTCACCAAGTTGTGTCCTCCTTATGTCATGTCTCCTGAAGAACAGAGTCTACATGTCAAGCCGTGTTTTCCTTTTTATGGATTGTAAGGACTGATTAGTTTCCAGGTGTAAAGAAGATCATCGCGGGACACTTGGGAGAATATGACAAAAAAAGGAGGGACTGTTGTGGAAAATTCTATAAATGTATGTTGTCAGATGTCCCCCCAGTGTCAGTTTTGCTGTAATGCGCTCAGGTGAGCGTATTCACGCATACAGACGTTGGTGGAAGGCCATTGGCGCAACACCTTTTCATGGACAACAATTTGCGAGCTCCTTTTAGGGATGTTCATTTATGCCTCAGCAAGGAACTGGCCACTTCTTGTCGACTGCATTAAATGACTCCGAGTGGACAGATCTGCGTACATGAAAACTGTAGCATAACTATACAGATTTTATGGGTATCTGATCCATGATTTTAGTATGGTTGGCAAAGATGGCGACAGTTTGGCTTGCAGATGGCTTTGTTCTGAGCCATGCTTTCTAAAGCCTTTTGTTTTACAGAGCATGGCTCGGCACCCAGCTGTTTTGCACACCTCACTGCTAGCATTATTTTGAATCACATGTCTGTGATTGGTTCTTTTGAAAGTATACAAACATGTTTGATTGGCTGTTTTGTAAAGCCACCACCTTCTTTTGTTACTCTTATTGACACTATAAATAAATGGGAGCTAGCTGCTGCTAGGAGCAGAGATGCTGGGGAGTGATGGATGAGAACAGCTGTTGTAATGTCTCTTGATTGGTATGGATGAATGGCATGGAATATATGGTGAGTAAATCTGTTAGCTTAAACATGGCATCATTTCATTTAAGATGGCGAATGTGCATTAGAGCACATGGCAAGATGGCAGTGTGCTTTGCACACCCCAGATTGCCATTACACGATAGATTTCAAAGCATGCTTTCAAATCTGTCGGGTGGCCAAATCCGTCGGCTTGCCCGTACACACGATCGAATCTGTCTGCTGAAACGGTCTAGCAGACCGTTTCCAGCAGACAGATTTGATCGTATGTACGAGGCCTGAGAGATTTGTCCGCATAATTGAGGTATTTGGCTATGATCAGGCGCGGGGATTTGCGGTCTGAATTAAAGGCCCCCATGCGGTGGGCGCGTTCTACCATGCATGGGCCTGGGAGGCCCAGTGCTTCTGGGATGCGGTGGGAGCAAAAGTCAGATAATGCAGAGGACTGGAGCGATTCGGGGACCCCCACAGACCTAAGGTTGCTTCTCCTGGATCTATTTTCCAAATCATCTAGTTTCTGGAGAATGTACTGGTTGGTCTTATCCTGGGCATGTTCCAGGGCTTGGGTCTGATAGAGGTCTTCCTCAGCGTTAGATAGGCGATGCTCTAGATCGTTGAGCCTAGTGCCATGTTCCCCCAGTTGGGCTTTAAATTGCGCAATCCTGGCGTTCACGGCCTTCTCCACTGAAGCTGCAATCATGGGGTTCAGTAGGGCGGCTACCGCTTGAGCGATCCGCTTCTTGGTGCCATCCCCAGTGTCCTGTGTCAGGGATGCGTGTGGAGAAGGAGGGGGGGATGTGCTGCCGCTTACCTCCATCGCGGCCGGCTGCTGTGATGTCCGCGAAGCGGTGTAGGCCGAGACCGGGGCCTCGATTTGCAGCTGGGCCGGGGCCGGATCCTAAACTTCACAGAGGAAGTAAACTCATTTTTCTTTACTTGTCACTACAGTGCATGCAGCCGATGACATCATCAGCGCATGTGCTCTGAAGGTCCGGATTACCATGCCAGACCTTCATTTTTGTAGAAGGAAAGGTACCCCAAGGGGCTTTGAGTTGCAGCGAAAAGTTATGATGGATTCAAAAGTTGAAAAAATATAATTTATTTAAAAAGGTACATGGTGAAAAAAAGCATTCTAGTGGGATCAAGACATGAGTTCCAGAATGCGATTTAGAAGAATATGCATATGAATAAATACAACTATATGAGTTCATGTAACAATGAAGTAAATAAACTTGTGCTAGAAACTGTTTGTTACAAAAAAAAAAAAAAAAAAAATATTTATACAATAAATTATATACAATCATTGGTTGCCATATTGGCGTAGGTAAGTATATTTATCAAAGAATAAATGTAAAAAAACTGAAACCATAGGTCCACCACAGACCCCATCACCGAGAAACAGCACCCCCAGGAAACCACATGGAATGGGAGGGTCGATGGGAAAAAACAGGATGCCAGACCTTCAGAGCCTGTGCCGTAAACGATGGCTGGCTCTCGCGCACATGTGCACCACTGACGTCATTGCAGCTCCGGTCGCTCACAGCGCTGTAGCCCGCGATCCCAGAAGAAACACTTGAGAAGATGCATACTAGCTCCTTATACCATTGTCTTTTTTCCAGGATTTAGAACCTCTTTAAATGTATCCTTAAAGCGTAACTAAACCCAAGAAAATAAATAATATTTTGCTACTTACCAATCCAGACTCTTTAGATGTGTTTATTTTCACCTGGTAATCCTGTTAGTAATACACTTTCATACACTTTCATGTTTAGGGTGACAGTGATCACTCACTGTACTTTATCTATAGATTTTTTTTAAACAAATCCTTATTTGGAGTACATCTCCCATGTCCTCATTTCCATAACATGTGGAATGTGTTATGTAGTCCACAATACAAAACTGGAACTGATAACTTTGTTTTAGATCGGTGCACAAGAAATGCCAAAACACTGCATTTATGGCAAGATAAACGCGTATTTTTCCTTACTTTTAGAAAATGTACCTAGCCTAAAAAATGATTGCAGTCACCACAGCTGGTAAGCTGCAATATATTACATTTTTGGGGGGGGGGGTTGACATTTTTAGCTCCCACACTCAACTTTTAAACATAACCTTTCACGACAGTCAAAGGCTATCTCTTCTTTAATAGCAAAATTATTTAAAAAAAACTCTCTGTATATGTTTCCTCAAAATAGGATTCTCAGCTGCTGGTAGATCCAAAGGAGACTGTGAGTGCAATTTGCTTGTTTCTATAATACATGGTGTAGTTTTAATATATTATTCTATATGGAGTTTTACATTGATTTTATACTGCCAAAGTGAAGGAGAATATCAGAGGAAATGTAAACCTGTGACACTCAGGATTTACCAAGCTGAGGGCTTTTTGACCTGAAAAATGTGCAGGGTCATTACCACTGGTGCGTTTATCTGTGAGCACAGGTGTGGGGCAGAGCACTGCTTTTTGGAATGGCTTCACACAGCGGTGCTTCTGAATATAAATGGATTCAAAGCAGATACAAAGAAGATATATTGTAAAAGACCATTTAAAAAGTTTTACTCTTATTTGATTTCACTAAAGAAACTGTGTTTTTCTTTTTGGTCACAACACAAGTTTTTTTTGGACTTAATTTTTTTACATTTGTTAACATACATTTTATCAATGGAATAGTTGGATATGTTATCTGATAGTGTGGGGAGGGTTTAGTAGGTAAGCTTGAATTTTACTTTTTTATATAGCATTTTTTACACCTTACAAGCAACATACTACTATGGTTACTAAATTACACAGCGGTGTTGATAAACATTGCATAGTTTATAACATAATGCTAAAATTCAGTATGTTATAGTTAGGAGAAGGTGATGTGATTTATTTTGAAGAATGGATTTTTTTTTTATATATATATGTTTATATGTCAGTGTCCATGTTACATTCTGTGTAGAGCTACAGTATACTTCAATTTCAGTGTATGATCTGTGATTGTATAATGATGATAAACTAAATTCCAGAAAAGACTGGTGCCCAAATTACAGTTCACATGCTAAAATTGATTGTTAATTAAAGTGAATGGTCCACAAATTAGCAGGTTGCTGAAAAGTTCTAAAAAAACAACAAGATAAAAAAGGGGGAAAAAAATCCTTCTCCAGCTCTTCTTTACAATATTTTATTACACATGTTTTCACTTTATTCAAAATAGGCAAAGAATACTGGAGAAGGACCTATGTTTCGTTTTATAAATGGCCAAACATGGAAAAAATATTTTTAACAATAAAAAAAATTTAAACCGAAGTATATACAGGCCTTTATAAATTGGCCCCTATGTCACCTTGTTTACTTCTTAAAGCAGAGGTTCGCCCTAAAAATATTTTTCTAACATTACATTGTGCATAATTCCAACATTTACAGTATGCTGATTTTACATTTTTTTTTTGCTGTACATACCGTCTTATAGCTATTTTCCACCCGGCTTCTGGGTCCTCACTCCCGCGGGAGTAGGCGTTCCTATGAAGAGGTGTAGTGTCATGTGGGACTTCGCCTAGATGATTGACGTCTTGACAAAAACTTCCCCCCGGTGCACAAGTTTCCGAAAGAAGCCGAACTGCGAGTCGGCTCTATACGGCGATATACGGCACCTGCGCACCGACTAGGAGCCGTGTAAAGCTGACCGCGCAGGCGCCGTATAGAGCCGACTCGCAGTTCGGCTTCTTTCGGAAACTCGTGACGCGCCTTATTCGCCGAGGGGACGTTTTTGTCAAGACGTCAATCATCTGTGCTAAGTCCCCACCTGACACTGCGCCTCTTCATAGGACCATTTTCATCAGTTAACCGATGAAGCTGACTGATGGTCCGATCGTGTCAGAACGCTGTGACGTAAAACACAATGACGTGCTGAAAAAAATTAAGTTCAATGCTTCCAAGCATGCGTCGACTTGATTCTGAACATGCGTGGATTTTTAAATTAAACAAGTTGGCTTTTTTTAAACCGATGGTTAAATAACCGATGGCGCCCACACACGATCGGTTTGGACCGATGAAAATGGTCCATCAGACCGTTCTCATCAGTTTAACCGATCGCGTGTACGCGGCATAAGAAAAATGTTTTTAGGGTGAACCTCGGCTTTAATGAGGGTGTTAAGTGTTTACTTCTTTTTTTAAACTTAACATTTTTATTATTTTTGACAAAATACATTCAGTGAAGTGTTTACTTCTGACATGCTAGGTGGACATGGCACATTTCTCAGTGATTCTGTCATGATATCATTAACAACTATCACTAAGGGCTTGACCCATTACTTCTTTCTACCACTGTATCTAAGAATACTGTATTTTTTTTTTTTGCTCGCAAGCCTACCACGTTTAATTTCCTATGCTATTTTAATATGTTTGTTTTTCTTTCTAGCACAAGATGTTCCAGTGTTGTAGACATGAGAAGATTGGTATTCATTTTATAGCGTGAACTGTTTCTTCCTGTCTGTTTTTTTAATTGAAGTGCTGGATAGTGGAACATTTCATTTGTAACATAGCATAGTCTTATTCATTCCTTTCTCCTGTAGTGCTCAATAAAATTCCTTTAGGAAAATGAAATATATATCTGTATTAATGTACTACATAAACAGATGATATAATATTTATCAAACATCCTCAGGGACTTTAATTACAACATATATAAGCCTTCAATTCATGACTTATTTTGATATTATTCCCATCAGCATTGATTGCTTGCATTGTTTTGCCAGAAAGATGAGATGAAACAGTGGTGTAAAATTAAAATTTGACTGTCGTCTGTGAAGCATCAGTTTCTAAAAGATTGATGGGAAAGCTGAAAGTAAACATGATACGTGCAGATAAGATAATTCCAGCGATTTATTTTATCATCCCCTTCTATTTGTAACAAATGCCCACACCGATGCATTGTCATCCCTGGGATATGAAAGATTTGTGAAAAGAGTGGACATATTTATATGACATAAGGGTATGTGTACATTATATCATCTTGAAATGCTGTTTTATTCACATGGCACAGAATGTAATAATATACAAGTATGATGTGAATCCTCATAAGCAATTATTGTCTTTATCAACTGAATGGTGATGACTGTGAACTCAATACAAAAATAAAATACTGATGGATAGACACTTTTTAGCATTTTACTAGGAAAAAAAATAATGCTAACGATTATGGATGAACTATGGATTTGGACCGAGCTGGAATTTGGCCTAAATTTAGATTGATCTGATTTTGGCAAATGGGTGAGCTAAATGGGTTGATCTGATCCTCTGGCTGCAGCATGAATTGATACATTTAATCAGTTGTATTTCTAGTGTTGCTAAATTTGAGCTCATCCTGCTTAGGCCAGATGTTAGGGAGGCAGTGGCCTCACTACTACTCACTGGACGACTGACAAGAAAAAGTAAACAAAGAAACAGGTGTGGTGACTGACATCACTGAGAAAATATGGCCATGACAGGAGCAAATCTTCTAGGTAGTAAGCCAGTTTTTTGTCTCAGTGGGTCCGCAGGCGTGATCAATGAGGTTCTGTATCACTATCATTACACAACATGATTGAAGATGAATATTTTTTCTTAATAAAGGATTTGTCAATATGCCTGTTTTTATTTTTTATTTTTTTTTACGGTTTACATTTTTTGGGAATGAGTAGGGGTACTATACATCCTTTACTCATTCAAGTGAAGGAGGGTGGTATCCAGGGCCCCTCTTTTTTTAAAGGGGTTTCAGATTTTGATAAGTCCCCTTCTGACCCATGATAAGGAAACGGTTCTTTGCCAGGAGGTTCTCCCTGACAGTGAATCCTCCCCATGTTGAGGGCATGCAACCTGATATGGTTCAGAAAGACACATATCCCCCTTTTCTTGGCCAGGCTACATGCTTGATGATGAGATTTGGTATGGATTTGGGGGGGATGTCACCTTTTACTCTCTTTAAATCAATACCAGGCCAAAGGCTCTGGTATGGATTTTAGTGGGGTCCTACGCTGTTGTTTTGCTTGGGGTCTCCTTTTAAATATGTACCAGACCTTTATCAAAGTATCAAAGATAAGTGTCTAATATGCATTTTTAGGGGGTATCCCATCAGCAGTTGGCTGATGTCAAGATCTCCACATCATCCAAACAGATGAAGAAGTTTATTTATTGATGCTGCTCCAATATGATACAGTAATATAAATAGTTCATTTGGGTCAGCTTTAAATGAACTAGGAGACAACAAACCTGGACTTCTTCTAACATGAATGTGCTTGTTTGGCAGACTGTTCAGATTTTTACCACCAACAACTGGAACTAAGGATTTATGTGATCTATTGGGGTTCACCAAAATAAGGATGTATGTATTGAAGTGATTTAATGTATTGCAGTTTGCTTAGATAAGAATCAAAGGACAGATTGTGAACATATTTAAATTGCTCTAATCAGTGTTCACATTTGTCTTGCACATTTTCAAAAAGCTGCTGACTATTAGATTTTTATTTTAGTATGTGTCCTTAAACTAATTTCTAATTGTGTTAATTATTAGAGCCACAATTGCGATTTTTCTGCAATGCTGAGGTATCAAGGGAAGCCCAGAACAGTTGAAAGAAAGTTGCTTTTCCTTTTTTTTTCTATCTAGAATGTAATCATAAAATAACTTCATAACCATTCTGGCACAATTATAACCCTTTCTCCAGATAAAGGCTGACATTTATAGGAGTTCAGTACTTCAAAAAGCCATGGAATAGAAATATGTATAGATTTTTTTTCTTTTGTAAATTGTTTATTTAAAACAGTGATGCTACATCTCAAACAATTACATGAATGAAATGCTTTTTGAGTGTTGTAAAGCCCAACACACTGAGAATAAGATGCAGAGTGGTCATTAGCTCCTAGGACCCATCACCTGACATTCATTCTGCCATTCTGTGTTTCACCAAACTTGTCTCCTGACTTTGTGATAACACTCTCTCTCCCACTACTTGTCTTAGCTTTTTCCTTATTTCACCTTCTATTTTGGTACTTGTACTCCCGCCTGGTATTGTCTGTGGCCTGGACTCTGACTTCATTACTGCTTGCTAGAGTCAGTACCTCTACTGCTTTGACTGTTGCTGACCACAATTTTTTCTGACTATATCTCTGCTTGTTATACCTGTGTGATTGCAGTGTCCAAGTTACATCCAAGTTTTTTTCAATAGATCCCATCGTTGTATCTTTATCACCTCAGCCATCCCCAGACATTTTTTTTGGCCATCTGCTGTGTTTGAATCCACTGCAGGTAACCATACCACTTTTGGTCCTACTATACCCTGTTACCACTTTCATGGCATATTGGACTAGAGAATTCAGGGAACCCTCTGATCAACTCTGCCTTAAACAGGTACATGACAAGATTATCTCTCTTTGCAGATGAGAAATTAGTCCTCAGATTCCTTTCCCGATTTGAAATGAAGGATGTAGTGTATTGTTCTAGGGAGGAGGGTTACATCGGAAGAGTGTATGTTAACCTCCTTGGCGGTAATCCTGAGCGTGACTCAGGGTTGTTTTTTTCTGCTAGGAAAGCAGAGCCTGCAGAGCTCTTTGCAGAGCCTGCAGCGGCGTCCTCTTACCTTTTTCTGGTGATCCAGGGATGATATCCCATTGCTGTGATCACCAGCGAGATCACCACCGATCCGTCCTGACATCTGACTTCCTGGTTCTGTTCACTGCGAGCAGCAGCGGTGCATGGGAGCGGAACTGGGCGGGAAAAGTAAAACACACACATAAAAAGAGGTGAAACGTTGTAATCTGAGAGGATTACACTGTATCACCTCAGGATCTGACACTATCACGTTACAGTGCCCCTTGCCTGTCATTTGTGCCCATAAAAAATCTTTGGAACATCAAAAAAGCGCCACTTTGCTACAAAGGCACTTTTAGACCAGTTGAGTGACAGTGGCAGTGACACGGAGGTGCTCGCAGAACTGAGCGATAGTGAGTCGTGGGGAGATTTGTCGTCTGACTCTGACACTGATCCAGCAAGTGATAACGGCGGTGATCCTGCACCTGACCTCAGCAATGTATGCACTTCGTGCCCTATAGACTCCGATACGGACCAGGTAGCGCCCCCAGAGATTCCCATTCACTGGATCACCTGGGATGAAGGTAGATGTTGAGAGTGACAACCCTCTGGCATACCTGCAATTATTCCTCACTGAGGAGGTAATTTAAAAAAATTGTCACAGAGACCAATCGCTACCAAGAGCAGCAATCCGCTATGCTGCATGCCAGGTTTTCCAGTACCAGAAAATGGGAACCGGTGACTAAGGAGGACATCTGGCAGTTTCTCATACTCATCATTCTTCAGGGGGAGGTGGGGAAACCACTCCAGAAATGGTACTGGACCACAAATAGGTTACTGTCCACTCCGTTTTGTCACCGTGATGTCAGAATACTGTTTTTCACTTATCATGAAATATTTCCACTTCACTAACAATGAAGAGTTTGATGAGGCCACGCATCCTGCGCCCAAACTAAAACAAATCTGGGAGGTATGCCAAATGATTATGACCAATTTCCAGCAGGTCTTCGTACCAGAAAGGCATGTCAGTGTGGATGAAAGTCTGATGGCCTACAAGGGATGCCTAAGCTGGATACAGTTTATTGCATCCAAAAGATCGAGGATTGGCATCAAATTCTACATGCTGTGCAAGTCAGCCACCACATACATCTGGAATTCTGTCATTTACACCGGTAAAGGTACGAAGTTCAACCCCAGGTGCCGCGGCTATGGGATGGCCACATCATCTGTCCTTACACTGCTGGAGCCATTGCTGAACCAAGAATATTGTGTGACAACGGACAATTTCTACACGTCTCTGGAACTGTATGAGGTTTTGCTACAAAACAAAACTGATGCGTATGGTTCCATGCTATAAAATGTATCACACTCAGGATGTTTATTGAATTATTTTGTTTGACAAAATTCATTATTTTTCATTACATTAATGAATAAAATTATATTATTTATTAGATTATAATTCATGATTTTGTGTTTTAAATTTATTACATCTGGGATGTCTAGGAATTCTAAGAATTGCAGGCCTATAATACATATCACAAAATTTCCATGCAAAAAATTGTACCGCTTTTGGTACAAAATTCCAGATATAATCATACCGCCAGGGAGGTTAATGACAAAGAATGATTCAAATTACTTTTTCAGTGCATACGACCTCATAGCCTTATAGAATGGATGATATCTTTATGAAAAAGAGAAGACTTATTGGTTTGTTTGTAGTGTTTTCGATTTGGTTAAGGGAGAATAAGTCATTTTAAGTAATTTTTTACAGCTCAGATGGTGAACAAATAATATTAGCATCTTTGAATTATTTAAATATAATATTGGCTTGAATAAGAGATGCGCCCAGGCTCACAATCATGGTTTGCCATTTCAGGGGTTATTCCTGTAATTGTTTTATCTTGAGAGGTTATGGAACTTGTAAGGGACACAATTTTGTTTTGCTCTCAGACTAAGTATTAGAGTCTTTGGACCGTCTATGAATATCAAGACTTATGGACTGTGTGAAAGGTAGGAAACTTGCATCAAATAATGTATTTGTTTTGGAGATGATCTAAGTTGTAGACTAATTTTAAAGTTAAAGATTTAACTATATCTGTTCACTTGAGCTAGCAGGTGAACATGGTGTTTATACAGACATATGTGCAACAACCATTCTGACACATTATACTGTGATCAGTACTTCTGCCACTAGGTGGTAAAATATGGCCCCTTTAACAGCACTGATCTTGACTCAGCAGGCAGATGACAGGTCCATGTCCGCTCCACTTTTGCAGAGTGGACATGGACACAGCCCGTTTTCCTCTATGGATGGCCGGATGTAAATGGACCATCTGTCCATTAACATCTAACTATTATCCGATTTCCAATCTATCTGTTTTTAGGAAATCATATTCAGGTGGGTGTAAATGCACATATGTGCATTTACATCTGCGGCTCCATAGAGGGCACTGGATGGTCTTATCGGGCCCAGTTTAAAAATGGACAGGCAAAACCCGATCAGTCCACCTGTGTGAAAGGGGACTTACATTTAATGCTTGTATAATGTCATTTTCTTTCTAGAGGAACAGCATGGTTATGGTGTAATTTCTTGTATCTGTGTTCTGGTTATTTTCAATAAAACAAGAAAGGCAATGGCAAACATTGTTTCTTCCTTGCCTACACCTCTCTTATCATTCTTTTTGATATATATATACTGTATGTCTTCTCTTGTCTTCCTCCCCCACTCTTAATGTTGTTCTTCCACTTCTTTAGCTAAACGCTAAAACCAATGTTGTCAAGCTAAGAAACTGGTTTCTGTACGCCCAATTAATTCTTTGACTGCTTTCAGTATTACGGTGACACTAGTTGACAAAGTTTCTAAGTCGACATGCTTATTTTTAGACCCATGCATTTATAAAGCTGACTCAATACCTCTGTCTTTGTTCTCTCAATAGACAGTGCCCAGTGTACTTGGTTTTGAAGCTTTTGTCATTCGCACACTTTGTGGAGCTTACTTTGTTTAAATGTATGCTGCTTTGTCTAACCATTGTCTTTTAAATGTACAATGGCCCAGATTCAGGTACATCTGCGCATTATTGGACCGGCGTAGCGCACCGCCTTTACGTTAGACTTGCGCAATGTAGCCGCGTAATCACCCTATTCTCGTAGCTTTTGCGCAGAAAATTGTGCATGCGTAACGTTATTTCAGAGGCGTAAGGCGGAGTAATACAAATTGGGAAGGACGTGGGCGGGTTACATTGAAATGAGCCGTGACCCCATGCGAATGAAGGGCCGGCCGGCTCGCGCATGCGCACTTGAAGCAGACCATGGTCAGCACCTCTGTGCGCATGCTCACAACTCGGGAACGGCGCAATCAGTGAAATTGGAAGTGGACTAGGGCAACTTAGTGAACTACGCAAACAGCATAAATAGACAGACACAAATGCACTTCCTTTGCAAAAGCACATCCCTTTGTATCCCTTCCTATACAGCAAAGTGCTTTTGTTTATTAGTGTTTGTTTGTTTGTTTGTTTGTGACGTGTCTTTAAAATATTTGGGGACTGTTTTGCAGAGTGATTTTTGTCTTTTATGTGTTTTCTTTGTTGTTATTTTGTTTAAAATATATTTTTGCTGGGCATTTTTTATTTTTGCTCGTCATTTATTTAATTTTTTTGGTTCTGTTTGTGTATGATTTTGGAATGTGGGGGTGATATTCCTGCGGGAAAAGGGGTGTCACCCTCATTTGTGGTGGAGAAGTGATCCCCAGGTCTGTGTGAATGGTGTATGAATGTACAGTGACATAATTGGAGCCGTGGCATGGCGTTGCTGCTCACAAGTCCTGCATGGTGGGCTTGTGCCAATCCAATGTGATGAGGATGTGATGTGTCTGTGCTATGGACCACAGTGGTGTGCATGCATGCATTCTCATTGTGCCATGATTAATGTGTGTGTTTAACGTGCAAAGATGCATATGTGAGCTGGCATGAGATGGGGTGATGAGATGGGGTCCCAGTGCATATGCAGAGTCACCTTGAAGGGAAAAGACAGGAGGATGTTAGTAGTGCATGTGCCCCTTGTGATGTGTGCATCATGGGGGGGGACAGTCATGCCTGCCACCCATGTCACTCACCAACCAGCCAGCTGTCCCCATACATGTTCTGTTCGAAATCTGTGGGGATGGGGCTATGATTGTATATGTAGCTGTCATGGGTGTCATGGGTAGTGCCATGTGTTGGGCTGCTGATATCCTCCTGCAAGGTTGTGGTTAATTCCATGATGGCATGAGGGGTGAATCTGAAGATGCGAAACACCACAGAATCACTCATGCCATAGATGTCTATGCATGTGTGATATATCCTCTCCCGTGAAGAGTGAAGAGTGAGGGGCTTGTATCAGATAAGAATATTGTATTAGATTAGATAAAATTGTAAAGTTTAGATAAGCAAATAAAAAAATAAATAAAAAACATCTCCCGTGCCCTCCTTAGTGCCCTCCTCAGTGCCCTCACCCTTCTTTGTTCATTTAAAGTCAGTAGTATAGCTATGCGCGACGATGCCCCTGGCATGTTGGCATACAGATTGTTGTGCAACACGTGTGACTGCTGAGCTCCTCACTAACAGTGTTGCTTTATCTAACATGTAGACTTTTTTTCTCTTTTTAGACCAGCTTTTATATGCTCTAATTTTAGACAGGACATTTTGCTGTTGCGCACACTGCGTAGCCTGCGCTGCCCCAACGTTCTTTTGTGGATCCCCGTAAGTCCCTCATTAGCATATTTGACTAGCAAATCAATGGTCTGTCTAGCGCACTTTTGCGCAGACGGATGCGCCAGTCTAACAAAATTACGCTGGACAAAAAAAAGTAGATTTTTTGCGTATCTCGTTCTGGGGATGCCGTGCATCGAAACGCACGCGCACATTTAGACTTACGCCGCGCATCTCCTGTTGCGCAGGTGTAATCGCTCTGTGAATCTGGGCCAATGTTTTCAATAAAACAGGCTGTTTTCAAGAACAAGACAGTCTCGGCAATGTGTCTAGTAGGGATGAGCCGAACACCCCTGGGTTCGGTTCGCACCAGAACCTGCGAACAGACCAAAAGTTTGTGTGAACTTTAGAACCCTGTTAAAGTCTATGGGACTCGAACATTTGAAATCTAAAGTACTAATTTTAAAGGCTAATATGCAAGTTATTGTCCTAAAAAGTGTTTGGGGACCCGGGTCCTGCCCCAGGGGACATGTATCAATGCAAAAAAGTTTTAAAAAACTAACGTTTTTTTAGGAGCAGTGATTTTAATAATGCTTAAAGTGAAACAATAAAATTGAAATATTCCTTTAAATTTCGTACCTAGGGGGGTGTATAGTATGCCTGTAAAGTAGCGCTTGTTTCCTGTGCTTAGAACTGTCCCTGCACAAAGTGTCATTTCTGAAGGAAAAAAGTCATTTAAAATCACTCATCTTAGGGTCTGGTATGGATATTAAGGGGAACCCTGCATCAAATTATGTGGTGTTCCCCCCAAATATCCATTCCAGACCCTTCAGGTCTGGTCTGGATTTTAAGGGGAACTCCACCCCACTTTAGACTTCAAACGTTCGAGTTCCATAGACTTAAACAGGGTTCTAAAGTTCACACGAACTTGCCGCGAACACCCCAAATAGTTTGCTGTTCGGCGAACAGGCAATGTTCAAGTCGAACATGAGTTCTACTCGAACTCGAAGCTCATCCCTAGTGTCTAGCACCATCTTAACTGGTAAGGCTTCATTTTCCAGAATCATGGGCATGGTGTGAATGAAGCCTAATGCTGCGTACACATGATCGGTTTTCTCGTCAGAAAAACCTTGATTGGTTTTACGACGAAATTCCGCTCAAGCTTGTCTTGCATAGACACGTCACACCAAATTTCGCCCGTCAAGAACCGTGTGACGTACAACACATAGGACGATCGAAGATCAATTTAATTCAATAGGCAGTTTTTTCCGCTAGGGAAATTAGACAAACTGCTCTTAAACTTTTTCTGGTGGAAATTCCGACAGATAAGTCTGATGGAGCATACACACGGTCGGAATTCCTGTCCAAAAGATCACATCTGACTTTTTCCAATGGGAAAACGGATTGTGTGTACGCAGGATTACAGTTACAGACAGTATATGGTTTTAGAAGGCATAGGAGGAGGTTATTTACACTGGCCTCTATCTCAAACAGCACTGATCTTGACTCAGCAGGCAGATGACAGGTCCATGTCCGCTCCACTTTTGCAGAGTGGACATGGACACAGCCCGTTTTCCTCTATGGATGGCCGGATGTAAATGGACCATCTGTCCATTAACATCTAACTATTATCCGATCTCCAATCTATCTGTTTTTAGGAAATCATATTCAGGTGGGTGTAAATGCACATATGTGCATTTACATCTGCGGCTCCATAGAGGGCACTGGATGGTCTTATCGGGCCCAGTTTAAAAATGGACAGGAAAAACCCGATCAGTCCACCTGTGTGAAAGGGGACTTACATGTAATGCTTGTATAATGTCATTTTCTTTCTAGAGGAACAGCATGGTTATGGTGTAATTTCTTGTATCTGTGTTCTGGTTATTTTCAATAAAACAAGAAAGGCAATGGCAAACATTGTTTCTTCCTTGCCTACACCTCTCTTATCATTCTTTTTGATATATATATACTGTATGTCTTCTCTTGTCTTCCTCCCCCACTCTTAATGTTGTTCTTCCACTTCTTTAGCTAAACGCTAAAACCAATGTTGTCAAGCTAAGAAACTGGTTTCTGTACGCCCAATTAATTCTTTGACTGCTTTCAGTATTACGGTGACACTAGTTGACAAAGTTTCTAAGTCGACATGCTTATTTTTAGACCCATGCATTTATAAAGCTGACTCAATACCTCTGTCTTTGTTCTCTCAATAGACAGTGCCCAGTGTACTTGGTTTTGAAGCTTTTGTCATTCGCACACTTTGTGGAGCTTACTTTGTTTAAATGTATGCTGCTTTGTCTAACCATTGTCTTTTAAATGTACAATGGCCCAGATTCAGGTACATCTGCGCATTATTGGACCGGCGTAGCGCACCGCCTTTACGTTAGACTTGCGCAATGTAGCCGCGTAATCACCCTATTCTCGTAGCTTTTGCGCAGAAAATTGCGCAAGCGTAACGTTATTTCAGAGGCGTAAGGCGGAGTAATACAAATTGGGAAGGACGTGGGCGGGTTACATTGAAATGAGCCGTGACTCAATGCGAATGAAGGGCCGGCCGGCTCGCGCATGCGCACTTGAAGCAGACCATGGTCAGCACCTCTGTGCGCATGCTCACAACTCGGGAACGGCGCAATCAGTGAAATTGGAAGTGGACTAGGGCAACTTAGTGAACTACGCAAACAGCATAAATAGACAGACACAAATGCACTTCCTTTGCAAAAGCACATCCCTTTGTATCCCTTCCTATACAGCAAGGTGCTTTTGTTTATTAGTGTTTGTTTGTTTGTTTGTGACGTGTCTTTAAAATATTTGGGGACTGTTTTGCAGAGTGATTTTTGTCTTTTATGTGTTTTCTTTGTTGTTATTTTGTTTAAAATATATTTTTGCTGGGCATTTTTTATTTTTGCTCGTCATTTATTTAATTTTTTTGGTTCTGTTTGTGTATGATTTTGGAATGTGGGGGTGATATTCCTGCGGGAAAAGGGGTGTCACCCTCATTTGTGGTGGAGAAGTGATCCCCAGGTCTGTGTGAATGGTGTATGAATGTACAGTGACATAATTGGAGCCGTGGCATGGCGTTGCTGCTCACAAGTCCTGCATGGTGGGCTTGTGCCAATCCAATGTGATGAGGATGTGATGTGTCTGTCCTATGGACCACAGTGGTGTGCATGCATGCATTCTCATTGTGCCATGATTAATGTGTGTGTTTAACGTGCAAAGATGCATATGTGAGCTGGCATGAGATGGGGTGATGAGATGGGGTCCCAGTGCATATGCAGAGTCACCTTGAAGGGAAAATACAGGAGGATGTTAGTAGTGCATGTGCCCCTTGTGATGTGTGCATCATGGGGGGGGACAGTCATGCCTGCCACCCATGTCACTCACCAACCAGCCAGCTGTCCCCATACATGTTCTGTTTGAAATCTGTGGGGATGGGGCTATGATTGTATATGTAGCTGTCATGGGTGTCATGGGTAGTGCCATGTGTTGGGCTGCTGATATCCTCCTGCAAGGTTGTGGTTAATTCCATGATGGCATGAGGGGTGAATCTGAAGATGCGAAACACCACAGAATCACTCATGCCATAGATGTCTATGCATGTGTGATATATCCTCTCCCGTGAAGAGTGAAGAGTGAGGGGCTTGTATCAGATAAGAATATTGTATTAGATTAGATAAAATTGTAAAGTTTAGATAAGCAAATAAAAAAATAAATAAAAAACATCTCCCGTGCCCTCCTTAGTGCCCTCCTCAGTGCCCTCACCCTTCTTTGTTCATTTAAAGTCAGTAGTATAGCTATGCGCGACGATGCCCCTGGCATGTTGGCATACAGATTGTTGTGCAACACGTGTGACTGCTGAGCTCCTCACTAACAGTGTTGCTTTATCTAACATGTAGACTTTTTTTCTCTTTTTAGACCAGCTTTTATATGCTCTAATTTTAGACAGGACATTTTGCTGTTGCGCACACTGCGTAGCCTGCGCTGCCCCAACGTTCTTTTGTGGATCCCCGTAAGTCCCTCATTAGCATATTTGACTAGCAAATCAATGGTCTGTCTAGCGCACTTTTGCGCAGACGGATGCGCCAGTCTAACAAAATTACGCTGGACAAAAAAAAGTAGATTTTTTGCGTATCTCGTTCTGGGGATGCCGTGCATCGAAACGCACGCGCACATTTAGACTTACGCCGCGCATCTCCTGTTGCGCAGGTGTAATCGCTCTGTGAATCTGGGCCAATGTTTTCAATAAAACAGGCTGTTTTCAAGAACAAGACAGTCTCGGCAATGTGTCTAGTAGGGATGAGCCGAACACCCCTGGGTTCGGTTCGCACCAGAACCTGCGAACAGACCAAAAGTTTGTGTGAACTTTAGAACCCTGTTAAAGTCTATGGGACTCGAACATTTGAAATCTAAAGTACTAATTTTAAAGGCTAATATGCAAGTTATTGTCCTAAAAAGTGTTTGGGGACCCGGGTCCTGCCCCAGGGGACATGTATCAATGCAAAAAAGTTTTAAAAAACTAACGTTTTTTTAGGAGCAGTGATTTTAATAATGCTTAAAGTGAAACAATAAAATTGAAATATTCCTTTAAATTTCGTACCTAGGGGGGTGTATAGTATGCCTGTAAAGTAGCGCTTGTTTCCTGTGCTTAGAACTGTCCCTGCACAAAGTGTCATTTCTGAAGGAAAAAAGTCATTTAAAATCACTCATCTTAGGGTCTGGTATGGATATTAAGGGGAACCCTGCATCAAATTATGTGGTGTTCCCCCCAAATATCCATTCCAGACCCTTCAGGTCTGGTCTGGATTTTAAGGGGAACTCCACCCCACTTTAGACTTCAAACGTTCGAGTTCCATAGACTTAAACAGGGTTCTAAAGTTCACACGAACTTGCCGCGAACACCCCAAATAGTTTGCTGTTCGGCGAACAGGCAATGTTCGAGTCGAGCATGAGTTCTACTCGAACTCGAAGCTCATCCCTAGTGTCTAGCACCATCTTAACTGGTAAGGCTTCATTTCCACTGGCGTTTTTACAGCCACTTTTCTGAGCGTTTTTTTTTTTTGGAGCTGGAGCTTTAAAAAGCGTTTTTGAGCGTTTTTGACCGTTTTTTAATGTCTGCCGTTTTTACAGCTCTATTGCTGGAGCTTCAGAACACACTGGTCCCGCGTTTTTTTTTGCAGCTTAGCCATCTACAGCTCAAAAACTTCATGGTGGACATGATGCCATAGACTAACATGGACAGGCATTTTTAAGCTGCAAAAAACGCTCAGAAAAGTGGCTGTAAAAACGCCAGTGGAAATGAGCCCTAAGAGTCATATCTGCATAGTTACATAGTTAGTCAGGTTGAAAAAAGACACAAGTCCATATCTGCAGCATCTTTGCAATGGTTTATGGGCCCAGCTGCAGTCATAGTACTAAACACTGCTGAATATACAGTTCATATTTACATAAAAAAAGTCTCTAAAAAATACATAATTCAGAAAGCATGAATGAATACTGCTAACTGTGCTTCATCAAAATGTGCAGTCCCTAATCTGACAATCCCAAACTACCAGTTCTGAAAGTTTAAAATTAAGCTGTTGCAGATAGGATAGGGTACAATAAAGTATTTACAAGAGCTCAGACCAAACCCACTCACAGATGAGTGGAGAGCAAAACTGAAAGTTTCAAAGTAATATATCCCGGAGCATAGATGATGGTCAATAAAAGTGGGAGAGGTGACAGAAAGTACACAAGAGAGCAAATCTTAGCAATAAACCTAAGAAAGCTATACTAGACTAAGCTGAGAAAAGGCATGCACATGCAGAACTATAAAAATAGTGGAACGCATGCAAGCTATTAAAGAAAAAGAGACCTTCATGTAGCAGCACTGTTACTTATGCCGCGTACACACGGTCGTTTTTTGCGATGAAAAAAAACGACGTTTTTTAAAACGTCATTTAAATTGATCGTGTGTGGGCAAAACGTCGTTTTTTGTCTTAAAAAAAACGACCAAAAAAAAATTCCAACATGCTTGAATTTTTTGTGTCGTTTTTCAAAACGTCGTTTTTTGTTTCACAAAAAGTCACCGTGTGTAGCAAAAACGTCTTTCAAAACGACGTTTTTCAACCCGCGCATGCCCAGAAGCTAGTTATGAAGCAAGCTTCAATGGAAAAGAGTGGTGAACGTAACCTCGCTTTTTGTGAAAAAACGATGGTGTGTATGCAAAATTGTCTTTGAAAAGTGACGTTTCAAAAACGTCGTTTTTTACTTCACAGAAAATGTCGTTTTTTTTCATCACAAAAAATGATCGTGTGTACGCGGCATAAGTGGTCTGCAAGACCGTTATGGATCACTTTTTACAGACTTGTTGCTCATCCAGTTGATGACCTTACCCTAGAATATGATAAAGGCAAGCTGATAGATGACTACAAATAAAAAATAGAAAGTGTAGACAGTGAAAATGTTCTTATATAAATATTTGCACTAAATACTAATGACTGAAATAATAAATATACAGCATGAAACACATGTTTATGTGCAAAAAGATAGGTCACTTAAAGGTAAACTGCAAAAGAGACATACTAACAAAATGCTAAACATGTTAAAGGAATATAAATTGCTTAAAATATTAAATACACTGCATCATTGTTCACCTGGTGCACTGCCCCCAAAACTAAAACTCATATGATCCATAAGATAAAAATGTCTTCACTCAGCTCTATCGAAGAAGAAGAAAAAAGTATAAGGCCGCGTACACACGACCAAATAAATCTGTTCAAATCGGTCTGACAGACCGATTTGATCAGATTTGTCTGCTGGGCTGCTTTGGTTTGATCGCTGTACACACGATCAAACCAAAATCCCCACCGGCTAACAGCGCGGTGACGTGGCGATGACGTTGACGCCGCCACGTCACCGCACCAGGAAATAAAACACTTCCACGCATGCCTCGAATCCATTCGATGCATGTGCAGGCAGATATGTCTGCTGGTTAGCGTACTAACCAGCAGACATATCGGACGGATTCCCAGCAGACAGATTTTAAAGCATGCTTTAAAATCTGTCTGCTGGCAAAATCTGTCTGTCCGCCCATACACACGATCAAATCTGTCTGCTGAAATGGTCTGCCAGACCGTTTCCAGCAGATAGATTTGATAGTGTGTACGCGGCCTAAGGCTCCATTTACACCTGAGCGTAGCGCAGCAAAATCTGCTGCAGTGTGTTTTTTTAGCTTTCTTGTGTTTTTTAGTGGAGCGTTTTTGGAGCCGCAGCATTCATTTGAATGGGCCTCCCACCTCTCCTAAAATTATCCAAAGAATCTCATGTACCAATTCTTGGCATAGAGCTGGCAGCATTTGGCGTTGCAATTTTCGACGCGAGTGTAGTGTATTTTGTCGCTTGACATGTTTGGGGGTGCTATTAAGAGAAAATTATATTGTAAATGCATCCCACATTTTCCAGAATCATGGGCATGGTGTGAATGAAGCCTAATGCTGCGTACACATGATCGGTTTTCTCGTCAGAAAAACCTTGATTGGTTTTACGACGAAATTCCGCTCAAGCTTGTCTTGCATAGACACGTCACACCAAATTTCGCCCGTCAAGAACCGTGTGACGTACAACACATAGGACGATCGAAGATCAATTTAATTCAATAGGCAGTTTTTTCCGCTAGGGAAATTAGACAAACTGCTCTTAAACTTTTTCTGGTGGAAATTCCGACAGATAAGTCTGATGGAGCATACACACGGTCGGAATTCCTGTCCAAAAGATCACATCTGACTTTTTCCAATGGGAAAACGGATTGTGTGTACGCAGGATTACAGTTACAGACAGTATATGGTTTTAGAAGGCATAGGAGGAGGTTATTTACACTGGCCTCTATCTCAAACAGTTACCAGAAAGCTACCAGAAATTGATCACCAAGCAAGAAACCATAGAGGCATTCAGAGGGAATGGATTTTATATCACAAATGAAGACCACGTTCTACCAAATGGAAAAATCACAGATGAACTGTATTTGCTAAAATACAGTAAATTGATTTACACTGTCAAACAGGACACAAATTTGAACTGTAGTCACGCTTGGTACTGTTGTCTTAGGCCTCGTACACACGATCAAATCTGTCTGCTGGAAACGGTCTGCTGGACCGTTTCAGCAGACAGATTCGATCGTGTGTACGGGCAAACAGACGGATTTGGCCACCCGACAGATTTCAAAGCATGCTTTGAAATCTGTCGGCTGAGAACCCGTCTGCCCGACATGTCTGCTGGTTAGTACACTAACCAGCAGACATGTCTTCTCGCACACGCGCCGAATGGTTTCGACGCATGCGCGGAAGTGTTTTACTTCCTGGTGCGGTGACGTGGCGGCGTCAACGTCACCGCCACGTCACCGACACGTCAGCGGGCTGTCTGCTGGCGGGGATTTTGGTTTGCTTGTGTGTACACGCAAGCAAACCAAAATGCCAGCAGACAGATCTGTTCAAATCGGTTGGTCCGACCGATTTGAACAGACAGATTTGATAGTGTGTACAAGGCCTTAGACACAGGTACAATGTACCCCGTACCAATTCACATAGGGGGGTGGGATCTGGAGGTCCCCTTTGTTAAAGAGGCTTACAAATTCTGATAAGACCCCCACCTGCAGACCCCCATAACCATCGGGCAAGGGATGTGGGGATGAGGCCCTTGTCCTCATCAACATGGGGACATCCTCCCCATGTTGAGGGCATGTGGCCTGGTACAGTTCAGCAGGGGGAGCTCTCTTGTCCCCCCTTTTTTCCTGTGGCCTGCCAGGTTGCGTGCTCGGATAAGGGTCTGGTAATGGAAATTGGGGGGACCCCCACGCCCTTTTTTCCCCCACAAATAGAGATTTTATTTGGTGGTATTTTATCACATCTGTGTTTATTTTTTGCGCTATAAACAAACAAATAGCAACAATTAAAAAAATATATATACGTTTTTCTTACTTTTTGCTATAATACTAATATATAATAATATCCCCCCCAAAAAAAGAAAAAGTATTCATCAGTTTAGGATGATATATGTATATATATGTATATATATATATATATATATATATATATATATATATATATATATATTCTACTACATATTTTTGTTCAAAAAACTTGCAAAAGGCATATATTGATTGAACAGCGCAAACGTTATTGGCCCAGATTCACAGAGCGATTACGCCTGCGCAACTGGTGTTGCGCGTGCGTAAGTCTAAATGTGCGCGTGCGTTTAGATGCGCGCGATTCAGAAAACGATTTACGCCAGAAATCTACTTTTTTTTGGCCGGCGTAATTTCGTTAGACAGACGCATCCGTCCGCGCAAAAATGCGCTAGACACACCATTGATTTGCTAGTCAAATATGCTAATGAGGGAGTTGCGGGGATCCACAAAAAAACGCAGTTGCTGCGCAGGCTACGCGATATGCGCAACAGCAAAATGTCCTGTCTAAAGTTAGAGCACATAAAAGCTGGTCTAAATTTTGAAAAAACGTCTACATCTCACAGAAAGCAACACCGTTACTGAGGAGCAGACCACACACACGTGTTGCACTACAATTTGACTGCCAACATGCCAGGGGCATCGTCGCTCATAGCTGCACTAGTGAATTTAGATGACCAAAGAAGGAGGAGGGCACGGAGGATGGCACAGGAGAGGGTATACCGCACCCGCATAGACCTGTTTGGCATGAGTGATTCTGAGGTGTATCGCATCTTCAGATTCCCCCCTCATGCCACCCTGGAATTAACCACAACCCTGCAGGAGGACATCACCAGCCCAACACAACGCTCACATCCAGTGCAGCCACTGGTCAAGGTACTGGCAACACTCCATTTCCTTGCCAGTGGCTCTTTTCACCATTGTGTCTACAAACTATGGGAAAGATTAAAGGACTTTTATTTATTTCATTGTTTTTACTGGTAATAGTGGTGATCTGTGACATTACGGCAGACAAATCTGACCCCAAACTACACTTTTTGACATTATTACATTGATCAGTGCTATAAAAATGCACTGATCAATGTAAAAAGTATACTGGCAGTGAAGGGGTTAACACTAGGGGGTGATCAAGGAGTTAACTGTGTTTTCTAGGTGTATTCTAACTGTAGTAGGGGCGGGCTGCCTGGGACGTGACAGAGATCACTGTTCCCGATGACTGGGAACCGTAGATCTCTGCCATGTCATCTCTCAGAATGGGGATCTGCCTTGTTTACAAAGGCAGATCCCCATTCTGCCTCTGTACTAGACAATCGTGGGTAGCCAGCAGACATCAAGTCCGCCTGACCCACAGGCACGCTCCCACAGCATGCAGAGGGCAGAAGTGCGTACTGCCATTGGCACGTGCCAACCCGCAACTGCGCCTGCGCGGGCTTACCTACAATGATGGCGGTTTGCGCAGGGGTACAACTGCTACGTCTGGTCCTTAAGTGGCTAACAGTTCACATTCCACATGCCTGGATCACTGCTTAATTTCCACATACAATTAACTATTTAGTCCCTTTTATGAATGGATTTAAATGCCTTTTCTTGAGGTATTTACCAAGCGTTTTCAGCGTTTCTTGGTAAATACCACAAATTAATTGATAATTTCAGTATCACATTCGAAATTTAGGCAAAATGTGTCCTGATACCTAAATATCTCATGCAAGTTCATTCTCTGAATGGAGCCCATTGTCTTGATATTAATTCTAAATTACTATGGGGTACGTTTATTATTTATAAAACAGAGGTATGCTTTAAAAAACAGCATAGTGATGTGCTTATGAGGTTTAAGAATTAGGAAAATAGGCATATGGCTGGCTCTCCTCCAATCATGCAGCACTTTGCCAAAAGAGCCATCATTTTAAGAATTTGCCAAAAATTGAAGGCCATTGTGTGTATAGCAGTGTATCATGGAGAGTAGATAGAATGCTTTAAATATGTTTATATATCTAATAAAGCTATTGTAATTTACATTTTATTATGCCCAAATTGTATTCCTAAAGTATAATTTGTGTTTAATATTGACTATATTCTACATTTTTCAAAAATGATGTGTATAAAGTTTCTATATAGTTACCTCTTTTGAGCATTTACATTTCATAGCTATGTTGAAGACTTATATCCTGCATTGTTGTATTTTGATATTATTTAGTAGCATATTTATTTCTAAGGACATTTGTACCGTGGCTTACTGGTATCCTGGGGAGCTTCTATATCACAGTCTTAAAATGCTTTTGCTATAAATACGAATTTAAAACCTGAATTGTATTTCTGAGTGCTACTATCTAGATATTTTCTTTACTGAGGGCTTAGCTGTAATTATACAACACAGCATAAAATAAGTGTATAGAACTAAAAATGTGATAGATGAGCAGTCCCAAAGTGGAGGTTGCAGATCCACTGATGGAGAATAAATCTCTTGATAGCTAATACACATTTTATTTCTTAAATCAGCAACATGAAATGGAAGCATTTTTTCACAGCACACCAGGGGTTGTAGTTGTACAATATTTGATTTTCATATTGTGTACTCGTACACCGGAGAATTATTACAATGGAGATACCAATATTAATAAATGAGAGCTGTGTATCAGTTTCACTTGACTGCCTTCCAAGATTTCTGCCATGAAAACAGCCTGTTTACGAAAGCCACAGCATATGCAGATTAACAATGAAAAGAAAATGTATTCATCTAGACTGAAATTGACATGGATTGCAATGAAAATGAAATAGGCAGGAAAACCAATGAAGAGCTGCCAGTTTTTTTACAACCACTTTACTAGCAAATATCAATACAGGATATATGTGTATATATATATAGTAAATATATACATGTGTATATATATATATGGAATACTATTCTGACTCTGATTGTTGTTAAGCGATCTATCCCTTGTGAGACCTCTATGGCTGGTCTGTATAAGCAGATATAATCACTAAGGACAATCCTCATCAGATAGCTTGAACTCACCAAGTACCGATTCTACTCACAGAGGTGCTTTTATGCCAAACATCAGGTTACAGCAGATGACAGGATACAACACATGAATAGGTTGTGGTACTTATGCGGTCAAAAGATGATATTGTATGTACAGTAGCTTGCTATGCAGAATACATGTTCCCTGTTACATGTGGCCTGTTAGCTTCCAGCCATTACACAGGAAGTACAATCACAGGAAGAAGGGTGGAGCATTACATATAAAGGAAGTGTGTCATAAATCAGGGAAAATAAATGTAGACAATACAAATGCATAACATAAAAGGTCACTAGATGGCAGCATGTGAACTAAACATAACGTCCATAGAAAAATGGTTCAGAGAAACTATATATATAAATCTATATATATATATATATACAGTATATATATATATTCTATGCCTCGTTGGGGCGGCACAAATACATTTTATTCAAAAAGATATACTAGATGTGGAGTTAAAACTATAAATACACAACCATGTAATTGTAGGAGAATCCACTGTAGTGTATGAAGTGAGAACAGGCAATACAGCTAGTTTAAAATACATATGTAAATCAACTTTACTGATGGAAGATTCCACCTGATTTGTACTTGTTCAATCAACATAGAGAATTGTAAACATTTAGTTGTCTATACGCAATTGGTAACAATAGTTTAGTGCCCCCTGATGTTGTATTTAGGTTCTCCTTGCCCCCCTATGCATTTTTATCAATCTAGTCCAGAGCCAGTGAGGTTGGGGTTTATCTTTCTATATGATCCACTGTTGCAACTGTCCAAATGATTGCATTGCAGTTGGACATTGCAGTTGATCCCACAAGCTAGACAGACCCATAAACTATATAGAACATTCTCCCTTTGACAAACGGTGTGTTCCTCTTAAAAATTCAATATTATTAAGATGCTATCTAGTGATTTTTCCTCACCATTATCATCTTTAATACTCCCTTTGATCAGAGCCAATATGAATACTAACATTGCTTGCTTCTTTCATCCTCTTTAGATTCCAGTTCTTCCTTATTTGTAATAATTTCTTGCCATTGACAGCAGCATTTCCTATCAGCCAGATAAGTTATTTTTTTACTATTGACAGATAGCAAAATAATTTCCGTTCTACCCATATTCTTCTGGTTCATGGATTCTTATTTTATGCTGGTGGCAGCAAACACTCCTTCTTGCTCTACTTAATGGTGTTCATGTAATGACATGTGAGTGCCATTCATTAGCGTAATATGCTGAACCCAGGCTAAGTGGTGATATTACAGGAAGTCTGTAACAGTTTGGACTTATAGGAAGTGGGTTAAATGATGCTGGCCATCAGTATGCCTGGAATATAGAGGAATAGACAGAAAGGAATCACTGCAGAGCACTGCTCCTGACTGAATGTGTATATTGTAATGCAAGATTTTTTTAGAGCTATCTATAGCTATGCTGTGTTTTTTTTTCTTTTTAGCTGGAGTTCAGCTTTAAACAACAAAAAGTAATTGAATGTAGTGTTTTAAATAACTTAAAAATTAAACTACATCCACAGGTTTAGGCTGCACTGAATGGGGTTCCATGCAGTGTTTTAGGAAAAATGTACAGTATCTTTCCTGCTTTATTTTGTTGTTCTAATAAAAGACTTCTGTATTACGGAATATCAATGGGGAATTTTCAGCTGCCATTATACCAATATTGATGAAACTAGGCACCCTCAATCAGGAGTGACTGCAATTCAAAGCCATAGATGCTGCTCTGGGAACTCTCAGCAGTGATGCACATGTGTTCATACAGTATTAACTAGAGGCAGTATGCTACATGGGATTGCAAACAGCCCACAACCCCCATAAATAATTAATTAATTACCTAAATAAATAAAAAATCGACAGCACTTGTTCTTTTTTGGCAAAATGTTTAATGGCCGTGGCACTATATTGGTATAATATAAATTAAATTCATAAATAAATATTAAATATTATTATTTAAATAAATATCATAACTCAATAAATCTGTAAATATGTCAGCTCAGTTATTGGAACTCGAGCCAAACCAAATATTTAAAACATAAAACATCCCCCCCGGAAATCCGGGGTGATTTAAACCACATACGTGCCTACGACAGGGGGGGGGTAGGGTGGGTAGCTCCTTAAGATTCTGCTTGCTAAACTAGTCTGAGGTGAATTACCTCAGAGCACCCCTATATATAGGGTACCAAACCTTCTGGAAAAATCCACAGCTTCTCATTGGTCCGTTTAATACCTTCAAATTCTTAAAGAGACAGTAACCTAATCAAACATTAATACTAATAAAAAATGCGGGAATGACCTGATCTGAAAAAAGGGGGGCGGGGCTGCCACAAGCCCATGAAGGCGGGCACAAATTCTTGCTCCCTCCTTTTACATGGGATTGCAAACAGCCCACAACCCCCATAAATAATTAATTAATTACCTAAATAAATAAAAAATCGACAGCACTTGTTCTTTTTTGGCAAAATGTTTAATGGCCGTGGCACTATATTGGTATAATATAAATTAAATTCATAAATAAATATTAAATATTATTATTTAAATAAATATCATAACTCAATAAATCTGTAAATATGTCAGCTCAGTTATTGGAACTCGAGCCAAACCAAATATTTAAAACATAAAACATCCCCACCAGCCGGGGTTTTGTTTGTAAAACAAAAAACCCCGGCCTAACCCAACACCACGGCCTGTTCGATCGCATTCTGTAAACCTAAATTGAAAATGTCAATCCCGACGTCTGAAAGATGTATGCCATCCTGGCGGTACAAACCAGGGAGAAAACCTTCCAAATCAACATGGCGGTACGCAAAACCACGAACTATCGGTAAAAACTTTGCAACAGCCCGATTGATACGCGTCCTAATCTTTTCCCGAAAACGAAACTGTTCCGTCGAATACCAGCAGAGTCTAGGGATTATTTCAGAGAAGACCACAACGGACGAGGGAGAAATTAATTTAAATCTCTGAATATCGCTTTTTATTTGAAAAATCAGATCCAGTGTCCGAACTGCACACAGGTCATTCCCGCCTAAGTGAATAATCAAAATATTTGGCAACGGCCAAACGCTCAATAAATTTAATAGTAAACTGTAAAGGTTAGCCCATCGAAGACCTCTGATTCCTTTCCACAAGACCAAGAAGGCCTCTTGCGGCAGAGACAAATTTTCGGAGTAAACTCGTTGTGCAGCTCTCTTTCTCGCCCAATAAATGTATGAGTGGCCAATGATCCATGTACACTGTCTGGACCCTAAATAATAAATCAGATAAACAAATTAGGACGAATGTATTTCTTAAAGCAGTTGGAATCCCACCTACCCAACTTCTTGATGTCTTCATACTGCATTCCATTCTCCGCTGCAACAGATGCTGCCCCAATTCGAAAAGAATGAGGGGTGAATTTAAAATTACTCAAACCCATAACATTAATGCATTTCTTAAAGACAGCAGAAAACTGAAAATTGGTAAGAGGGGTCCCTTCAATATGAATAAAAAGATGACCATTTGCACAAGGGCGAACTTCCAAATATTCCCTCAAGGTAAATAATGGGCAAACATTGCGTCCGGCCGAAGGGTGAATAATCACCCAACGCCCCTTACCCAGCTGATCTGTCTTTGACCTGCTGACTAAAATTTTTAGCAAATTTTCCTCAAAAACAATGTGATCCCACATTAAACCCCCTGAACTATCCCTGTTGTAAGGAATCAATTCCGAAATTCGGAATGCTCCAAAAAAGAAGATAACAAAAACAGCCCTAAAAAGTAAGGCTTCAAAGACTGAGAAGCACACGGAATTCGTCACTCCGCACAGTCTCTCAAGCATCTCTAAAGATATGGGTCTCCTATCGTCAGGAATTGCCTTCAGTCTTCTGTAGCCTTTTAACGCCTGTCTCACAGAAAAATAACTATTGCAAGACGGCATGTGTTGCAAACGACAGAAAAAAAATACCCCTGCTAATAGTTTTACAATATGACTTGGAGAAAAACTCCCAAGCATTAATGTTTCTAAAAATAACAGAACATGTTCCTCTTCCGGGAAGAGATCATAAAAAATTTTCTCCTTGCAAAACATTTCCCACTTCTTCCAAGCTCTAGAGTATTCATACCAAGTTTTATGCGCTACAGAAGACTTAATAGCCTGGGAAACTGAATTTAAATCCCAGAGAAGCCCTGGACACGGGTGACCTTCTGCGTCCGCCGTGGGAAGCAACTGCCGAAAACGCAGCATCTGAAAACAAGAAAGCGCATCTGCTAAAATGTTATCTCTACCAGGAGTAAATTGCGCTTTCAACCAAATGTTACGCTTTAGGCAAAGAAAAACTAGATGCCGCAATAATTTTATAACCGGTAAAGATTTTGAGGAAAGGCAATTTACTGCAAAAAGCACACCCTTGTTATCCGTTCTAACAAGAATGCGCTTATTTACAAAAAACCTCCCCCAAATCTCAATAGCTGCCACGACTGGAAACAATTCCAGGAGGACAATGTTTTTTGTCAACTCCCTCCGAAACCATGCTACCGGCCACACTCCGCAACACCAATGGTCTTTCCATATGGCAGCAAAACCTTTTGAACCCGCTGCGTCCGTAAAAAAGCAAAAATCTTCCGCAAACATAAATTCCTCTTGAAAAAATGAGCGCCCGTTGTACCCGTCTAAAAAACTTGCCCATACCACCAAATCCTCCTTTAAAGACTCTGTCAATCGGACGTGTGAAAAAGGAGATTTTAGTCCAGCTATCGAAAGGTAGAGCCGCCTAGAAAAAATCTTTCCTACAGGCATAACCCTGGAGGTAAAGGCCAGCAGCCCTAAAAGAGATTGCATTTCTCTCAAGGTTACTTTCTTTCTTCTCAGAAATGTTTGGATCATGTTCTGTAATCTAATAATTTTTTGCAAAGGGAGCCGAAATTCTGACAACGATATGTCTAACATTATACCTAAAAATTTGATCGTAGTGCATGGAAAAACGTTTTTTTCCGCCGCTAACGGAATCCCGAAAAGCTCCGCTAATTTGAAAAAACTATCAAGCAGACGATGACAAAAATCTGAATCTTTTGGTCCAATAAATAAAAAGTCATCTAGATAATGAACAATACCAGACCAATTGGTCTGTACCGTCAAAACCCAGTGAACAAAAGAAGAAAAATCCTCGAAGTAGGCGCATGAAAGCGAACAGCCCATCGGAAGGCATTTGTCGAAAAAATAAAAACCGTCAAAGAAAAAACCTAACGAGTTGAACGCCTCTGGAGCAATTGGCAAAAGCCGAAATGCGGATTTTATGTCGGCCTTGGCCAACAAAGCGCCAGGTCCCACCTCTCTAATTTTCCGAACTGCCTCATCAAAGGATGAATAAGACACCGAACACGCCGAGACATCTATCTCATCATTTAGCGATTCCCCAGACGGAAAAGACAAATGGTGGATTAGTCTAAACGAGTTCGGCTCCTTTTTTGGAACTAAACCCAAAGGAGATGTCCTGAAATTTAAAAAGGGTGGGAATGGAAAAGGGCCTGCTATCCGGCCTTCATCTAACTCACACTGTAATTTTTTCCAAACCACCTCAGGGTATTTATCCACTGATTTTAAATTTTTAACTACCACACAACCTTTACCTTCAAACGCAGGAAGAGGGAAGCCATAATGAAACCCCCTCATCAAAAGTTCAGCTTTCATTTTGTTTGGGTACCTGCCCAGCCACTGGAGCATATTTTCCAGTTTCACTGGAGTTCGTGCCCTTGCCAGCATGGTCTCTGTGAGGCTGAAAGGATGAGTTCCTTTTATAACATTTCACCACTGGATGTGACCCCATGCAGAAAGAGCACTCGTGCCTATACTTGCACGAGGTGTTCCAACGACACTGAGATTCGTTATAAGCGAAACAGGTTCCCTTTTTGTAGGCACTCCCTAAATTGCTCACTACCGTTTGTCTAGCTAAAGGCGGCTTTTGAGGAGTGATCAAATTCAGCCAGAGGCTGACATCTTTCATCCCGAATTTAAGAGACGGATGAACCACCAATTTATGACGAAAAGATTCGTCATATTGATACCACCCCATGCCACCAAAATTGCGATAAGCCTCCAGCACATGCTCTAAGTGCTGAAACAAACCGCAACACAATTCAGATTTTCTTTCCGCTAAAACACTTGAAAAAATACAAAAACCTTGAAGCCAATTAAAAAAGGATTTTGGCACGGATTTGCTCTCACTATGCCTGTCATCGATCTTTTTATCTTGGCGGCTATTAAAGTCTTTAAAATTTGGAAGGAGTGATATTACATCAACAAATTCCCCATTCCAAATTTTTTCCTTTGTAGCCATGGGTAAGTGGAAACCCAAAGGCGACACATCACACGGCATCACCTCCTTAAATAAAACCTCAGGGACTGTATTATTAGCGACAACAGGTTGACTGACAGAATTAACTGATGCAGAATGCCCACTAGTAACAGTAACATCTACATTCCCAGCCAAATCTGTATTCACGTTGACTGGATCTGCAGCTGTGGACACATTCTTCTGCACTACTGACTGCACTAGTGTAGTCAAAGAATTTACCAACTCAATTAAAACATTATTACAAACTGACTCACCTGACGTCACAGAGGCATTTGCACTACCCGCCACCTGTGGAATTGACTGAGCCATGCTATTGTACTGAATAGCTGTGTTCTCGCAGTTCCCAACGCCACCAGTGACAGCGGAATGCTGCGATTCTCTCGCTCTGACTGGAATTGAAAGCACAACGGGTGGTTGCCTAGCAACCCTCTCTTCGCCATCTTCACTCACGGCCCGCCCAGGGGATGTGCGCGGCCTGGAGGCTCTCTCAGCACTACCTACAGTGCTCCGTGCTGGTGTGCTGTGATGATCCGTCACCCTCTGACTCATCGCTCCCGACTCCCCGCGACCTACAGGGGCCCGACAGACCTCCTGCTCCCCCGCGCTCTTCTGCTTTTTCTTCCGACCGCACGCCGCAGGGCTCTTCGGAGCTCCCTTTGGAGACACTGCTACTTCCCTGACTCTCTCAGGCGGCTGGCTTCTCCCTCTCTTAGGTCGCGCTGACACCACCGCTCCGGACAGTTCCTGTGATGAAACTCCAGGGACCTCTACATCTTGCTCCACGCCTGAGGGAGACATGACATCCTCTCCTTCCGCAAGAGCAAGGCACTTGCGAAGCCATTCGTCTCCTCCACCGCTCTCAGCCTTCTCTAGTATTTGCCTCAGGAGGGTCTTCATTTCAAGCAGGTAAGCAAAGTAGCTCCTTAAGATTCTGCTTGCTAAACTAGTCTGAGGTGAATTACCTCAGAGCACCCCTATATATAGGGTACCAAACCTTCTGGAAAAATCCACAGCTTCTCATTGGTCCGTTTAATACCTTCAAATTCTTAAAGAGACAGTAACCTAATCAAACATTAATACTAATAAAAAATGCGGGAATTACCTGATCTGAAAAAAGGGGGGCGGGGCTGCCACAAGCCCATGAAGGCGGGCACAAATTCTTGCTCCCTCCTTTTACATTCTACTTTTACATACTGTATTTAAATTCATGGTCACATGATACACTGATTCCTGAGTCTTTTATATTTTTAACTGCAGAGGAGAGAAGTTATTTTTTAAATTGAGATAAACACTTTCTATCAGCCATTTAGTGGAGAGATACTCTCATGTCCCAGAAGTCGATTGATAACATTATGAAAGAGGAATAGTCAGCGCTGATATAGACTGCAGCACTAGATCACTGGTCTTCACAGCCAAAAGTGGAGAGAGACACATATGGAGGGCTGTAGTTTTTTATAAAGAGCTTGTGAATGGTTGGAAGGGGATTGGAGGGGTTGGAAGGGGTTTGTTTAGGCCTGGAGATTGACTTTAAAAGAGATCCAAACCCTTACTGGATGACATTTAATTTATAAATAAAAACATTGTGTATCATGAATAATTGCCATCTTTAAAAAAAAAAAAAAAAGTGGTGTTAACTTTTTTATTATCCATTTTTTCTAATATTGATGTCCTTTATCTTTTTGCAGTCATTTCATGTGCTGCCGCAGTTGCTGCATGTTATTGCTCAGACCAGGCTTCCGCATAATGACAATGGTGGAACATGCCTGCATAATGAATGTCAACACAACTGCTTTTAGTATCTTTTGAAAAGGGACTTCCTACCCTCCTCCCGTCTCCCCACGTTTTGGACAACAGTCTGGAAAGATATTGTTACTAATGTTATTAATATTGTTTTATGAGTAGGTACTGTTGAAGCTCCCTGATGTACGCATTGGTACACTTGCATGAACTATAAGCCCTATCCTTTCCAGGACTGCTCATGACAAATGAGGCACCTTATAGCAGGTCAGGCATAAATAACCATATGGACTCCACAACATACTTATCCATTTATAGACCACTGGAAAAATGCCTCATCAGATGTACAATGTTCTTGTCTACATGTTTTATGCTTTTTATGTATTCTATCTACTCACTGATCTTGTATGAACCATATCCTGAGACAATGAGGTTATACAGCCATAGACAGAAGGATTTGGACACTGACAAACAAAAAACTGTGATCAGCCTGGTATGACCCATCCCATAACCCATTCCATCCCAAGCATGCCTCAGTATGTAACAAGAAGGACTGAGAGTGTGTCCATAATCACAGAGGTGTGGGGTCTGTGTCCCTCAATGAATTTATAAAAAAAGTAGTTCAATGGATGAGTACAAAAATCCCATTTCCCTTCTCATTCATTGGGGGACATGGTATTCAGAGAAAATTGTGATGCACAAAAGCAGTGAAACTGAGCAGTGGCAACACTGTAAACAAAACACTAACATGCCCCTCTTTAAATAACAAAAAAAAACTGGGTACTACCTGCAAAAGAACTTTATAAAACATATAACCCCTGAATATACACATGGTAAAAATTACAGATGGTGTAAACAGAAGACCATATGTCAGCAAATATAGGGAACAGTTGCCTGATGCCAAAAAGGCTAAGAACCACTTATGGAGAGGATAGAGCGTGCCTTGACAGCAAAGGGAGGTACACAATCTGTAAGACATTAAGTCTGAAAAGTGATCTGTCTAAATTACCAAGAAAAAGTGAAATAAGAAGCTGGTTCCCATTTATGGAAACCATCAGGAATGGCAAATGGAGTGTTAGTCTAATGTAATAGTGACTGTGAGGTAAACACAGCTCAAACTACACCAAGACAATGATGAGAAATCTACTGCTGATGTACTGGGGTGGACAGAGGGTTAAGATTACATCCAAATCCAGTGTTTCCCATCTGTGACACAGGATCTAAAACACTTCTGGGTGAAGAGAACATTCCACTGGGTCCAGGTTCTGCCACCTGAGGTAGTCTTCCTGCTAATTGTCCATGCCTACAATGTGAACAGAAGACTAGTTTGTAACATGAAGTTCTGCCTAGGACACAATCCTTTCTATTTCCCTTGCCTCCTCAAGACTTCTGGTTTCCCCTTATGGTTGAAGTACACCACTGCCATGTCATCGTCTGAATAGATCCTGATCCTCCTGCCCATCAAGCCAGGATGTCCAGCATTGTAAGGAAAACCAAATCGCCCAAAGCTTCAGAATGCTGAATAGTAGATGGAACTTGTGCCTAGAACGCCCCAAAAAACATGTCAGACTCTCATCCATTGTGAGGATATTCCATAAAATTGGGGGGATTTCCCCAACTCCATAGCTGTTTTCCCAGTATACCAGTCCAACTAAAACCTTGTATTTACTCCTACAATCTTGTTTGCACTCCAAGTGACAACTGACAAGTTAGCTAGAAAACAGACTTTAGAAGGTTTAAGATCCAACTCAACTATTTCATGGTATGAACTGTTTGATCACATTGTAGGTTGGAATTTGAGCTTTGTAAAATTATAAAATAAAGAATAAGGCGCTATACATGTTAATGTAAAAAGCTAGCACGAAGAAAACACTGCATCAAACTTAAATGTGCACATTATTGAAAAAATAAGCAAGCATAAAGTCCATACGTTAATAAATCCCAACACCAACATGGAATGCTTCTAGATCTTCCACCAGGAGTGCTCAGTATGAAGATGGCCACTCACCCGAGCTGTTTGACCCCTTTTTACAGGACGGTCAAAAAACGCTTTGGGAACACCAGATTGGTTCCGCTAAAGGCATAAATACACTCCAATGGCCACTCAGGAAGTCTTATAGTGTAGTAATTTTTAATAAAGTAAAAACAGCAGCAATGATAGCAGTTACACTCACATATTGTAGTGTCTGGCCTGGTACTAAGTGTAAACAGCGTGTGTGAGTCAGCTGATCCCTGGGGGTGGTGTGCGTTCCACATCTCACTCCAAAGGGAAATGCATGGTGTGTGTTATCAAATGTGGACCTGGAAATGACGGATCCTCTGCTCCGACATATGTTTTGCCGTGATTGGCTCTTCAGGAAGTGGAATTTGAGCTGACTGTTCTCTCAACAGGAGGTTGCCCACATAAGAAGGCAAGCACAGAAGCTAGAAACTTGGTTCCACATTGAGCCAAATCACAGCGCTATAAGCTGGAAGTGATGGGGACCTACATTAAAGAATGCATGCTCCGCAAACTGACATTTCTTCCAGAGTGTTTTCCAAATGTTAGGGGGCTAAAAAGAGACTGATACCAAAAATAGGAAAGGGGATCTCATTTACTTACTAGTTCATGGCTGAGCTATAAAGACTCCTCAAACCAAGGATCAGTGTGGAGTGAAGCAGGTTCCCTTCTAATGAGTTTACCCCCTAGTTTCTAACATACTAACATCATGGTTATGGTTGGGCCTGCCAGAGAAAAGTGTCTTTAAATCTTCATATATATGATTCTTAAATAATGGTGTATTCTCTACAAGAATCATCAGTGATTTTATAAAGAAGGGACACTGCCAGATTAAGAGTGGGGAAAGCCTACTTCTTAACAAAGATCTCCTCAAATAGGTATCTTTAAGTTGGCATGTTCCACATAAATAAGAGCCATGGTGGTTGTCCTCAGGGATGTTTGACACTATTCATCAGATAGAACCTATTCAGTTGAAATCTCGGGGCTACTAATGCTGCAAGTAGGTCAGACAATAATTCCGCGTACACACGATCATTTTTCGGTTTGTAAAAAATTACATATTTTTTTTTATGTCATTAAAAACAATCGTGTGTGGGCTTCAGAGCATTTTTCGGGTTCTGAAAAACGACCAAAAAATAAAATTCGAACATGCTCTATTTTTTAACAACGTTTTTAACGTTGTCGTTTTTCAGGTTTTAAAAAATGGTCGTGTGTGGGCTTTAACGATGTGAAAAATCTGCGCATGCTCAGAAGCAAGTTATAAGACGGGAGCGCTTGTTCTGGTAAAACTAACGTTTGTAATGGAGTAAGCACATTCATCAGGCTGTAACAGACAGAAAAGTGAGAATTGTCTTTTACTAACACGAAAACAGCTAAAGGGTGACGTCATGCGAATGGAACTTCCCCTTTATAGTGCCGTCGTACGTGTTGTACATCACCGCGCCTTGCTATAGCATATTTTTGCCACGATCGTGTGTAGGTAAGGCCGTTTTAATAATCAAGTTGAAAAAAACTTTGATTTTACTAGAGCCTGAAAAACTTTGTTTTTTACAACCCAAAAAATGATCGTGTGTATGCAGCATAACTCTGCAGGGTAAGGCATTGAGGTACATTTTCATCCTCTGCAGTTAGAGTAATCAAGAAAAATTTGGCCCATGAAATCCTGCATATCTGCAGTGAGGGAGTCACACCTGATGTAAATAAGAAAAACTCAGAGGAATGTGGGAACTCAAGCAGGGGACAACATTCCAGGCTGTCAGTCTGAGGCCCATCTGAGGGAACACTGAAGGCCACCTTGGAACTTTTAGTGGATTGTGAGCTCCCTGGAGTAGGAGCAATGATGGGAAGGTGCTACCTTATGCTGATTGGCAGGAATGAGAGCTCAGAATCATCCTTGCAACACTCCACCTAGTGATGCAGATCTCAACCCTTTTTCATAGAAAGCCAGCATTAAAATAGGGGTATTAATGGCCTACTCAAAAAATGAGTATTCAAAGACTAGGCTATACAGTATCAAAGGCTAGTACACAGAGGTCTGGAAAGCACCACAATGTAATGTCAAGTGACCAGAGATCACATTTGTGTATAGATATAAAAAAGAAACCTTATAAATACCTTCTGCCCTACTTTATAAGTGGTCACATTTTCTCTGTTCCCTCTCTTCTCAGCTGCATAAGAGTGGTGGGGGGGGGACCAACATTGAGCCCCCCAGTGAAAGCTTGCTTGATGGGGGGGGGGGGTAAGAGCAAGTCTTATCATTGGAAAAGAGCACAATGAGTTCCTATAGAACTGACAACGGTGTAGTCTCCTGCTTAGTGCAGTCAATTTTTAATAGGAAACCAAAAAAACAGACAGAGGGACTGGCAGGAACACCAGATATTTCTCACAAAGGAAGCAGTACAAAGAAAACTGGATACTTTTTCATACTCGCACATAGTACAGCAGGCACATTTTAGGAATATGAAATGTTGTGGTAACAAACACTTTAAGGTAAAGGTGGCTGCTGTAGGTGAAATGCCAAGGAATCCTTACTATTTTTGCATAACAGGACACAAAGCACTAAATATTACATTTCCAGTTTTAGTAAGTTTTGCCTGCTCTCCCACTTTGAGTCCATGAACATTTTGGTATGAAGTCCCATGATTTGTAGTTAGCGTTACAACTTTTATGGACAGATTACTCAACATGCATTAATCATGGATAACCATTTAATGAGATAATCGAGCATCCAAGGGCCATACCTAGATAAATTATGTGCCACATTTTATAACGTGTTTCAAAATTTTGCATGTAGGACAGGTATGAAGTTTAGCTTTTGAAAGCTGTAAGCTGAATAGTACATAACAGGGAGGCCTACAGCTAATATTCTCTAATGTGGAGAGCAAAGATTGATCTGTGTTGCTTTCTGTGGAAAATTCACGTTTCCCTGGAGCCTGAGAGGAATGATGGATTAACACTGTTACTTTGACACACTTGCCTTTAAACCAGCCTTGTATTGGATTGCCCCCTGCAAGTACAGCTCTAAACGAGGAAAAAAAAGTTGCACACATAATATCATGAAAATAAAAGCTGCAATGAAACATCTGTTTAGTATGTCATCTGCCTGAAAAAATAAAAAAGCATGAAAGCACCATGGATTTTATTGAAATATTTACATATGTGTGACATAATTATGTTAAAATGATAACAATATCAGATAGCAAAGACATCAGAATTTCAAAAGTGGTGTCAGGCTTTATCTAGAATTTTGCATTTATAAATATTAATGTTATCACCTCTAAATATACAGAAGGTTACAGGCTAGGAATAGGAATATGTATGAGGATTATTAAAGATAAGTCAAATTTTAGGTGTTAGTCACCTTGTTACATATGGTAGCCACACCCCATAACCAACCATACACACTAGTTTTCTTACTTTGCAGTTAACAGATAGTGGGGTAGGAATAGAACCAAACCAAGACACCATAAAACATAATTTATTATATAAAAAATAATTGTTAAATTTAGTTAAAACATGTTTCCTTGAAAGAAACTAAACTTCGGGGGGGCGTGGCCGACTGCCGAGCGAGATGGACGTGTAACGGCACAGCTCCTGCACCGACCGGACCGACATTAGGCATCCCCGCTATCCCTGCAGCCTGCGATACCTGCTTACCAAGCCAGGCTGCCGCTCCTGACACCCAGAATGTCCGGACCGACCCGCAAAAGGAAAGAATATCGTCAGCCTAAGAAGCTGACTGATTTCTTTACGCTGCCGAACATCCAAGATGGCGCCCGCAATGCAGCATACGGAGCCTCGGCGGCCTACACGGACCTCCCGGACGATGCTGGACAGGAGCCATCCCTCACCTCATGCTCCCCAGATGCCGCACCATCTTCCCTCACCTCATCAGCAGGCAATAGCCCCGCTAAGTCTCGGATGAGGCTGGAAGCAGACTCGGCAGCAGACGAGGTGAGCCTTATGCCTATGCCTACTCCTATCTTGGCTCCTCCATCCCCTATTGCGGCCTTCCCCACTACAAACCAGCCTGTGCTGGATACTACACTAAAGGAGATGCTCATCTCCCTTCAAAGCTCCCTTCATAGTGACATCACCAGCATGTTCAATACATTTTCCACACAAATGTACTATATGGGCCAGAAAATGCACATTGTTGAGGAACAAATGGGGCAAATGACTGAAACAGTTAACAACCTTGTTGATGCTCATGACCATACGCTAGAAGAGCAGCAGTGGATGAAAGCTAAAATGGCGGACCTCGAGGATAAACGTTAAAATCAGGGGGATCCCTGAGGCGGTCCTTCCACATGACCTTAATACATATGCCAGAAAGCTAATGTCCTCTATTCTGCCTGACCTTGCACCCATGGAAACTATCATTGATAGGATCCACCGCCTCCCCAAACCCCCGTATCTCCCATCAGAAGTACCACGAGATGTCCTTATGAAGGTGCACTTTTTTCATGCCAAAGACCAGCTTCTGCGTAAATCAAGGCAACTCGGACAGCTGCTGGCCCCTTACAATAATCTACAGCTGTTTGCTGACCTTTCCCAGCACACACGCCAGCTGAGGAAGCAACTTGGCACTATCACGAAGCCGCTTAACAACCATAAGATCCCCTACCAATGGGGTTACCCCACGAAAATCATTGTTACCCGGAATGGGATTAAACACTCTATCTCCACAATTGACGAGGGCCTCAAACTACTGAACAACTGGGGTATCATACCGAACACACCTCAACCGCCGCCACGTGACCGCAGAGGGAACACCCAATCTGTGGAGGAAAACCACTCTGACAGTATGCAATAACTCCTCCATGTTTAGCGGGATCTCATCCTCATAAATCTGCAAATCTCCGGTCGGATGCTTTGCTCGGCACTTATTGTTCCACAAACTTACTCCCCATTCCATTACAGCAGTCACAGTTCCTCTAAACTGCTGTTCGTTTGCTGTTTTCTGGTTTACAGCCTGTTTCTTCTTGTTTCTAGTTTTCCCTAACCTGTACCTTCATTCCCGTGAGGACACACCAAGAAGCGGCCACGTTCTCATACTCATTTGATCTGAGCGAACACACCTGCATATTCGTGAGTAACACTTATTTTATCTTTCTGTTCTATATCCGATTCCAGAATGCCAAAATTCCTATCACTCAACGCCAAGGGACTGAACCACCCAGCAAAGAGAGCATCTCTATGGCGCACGGCCCTTCAGTCCCAGTGCGATATCCTGTGCGTGCAGGAAACGCACTTTAAAAGAGCAGAAGAACCAAGGTGCACCAACAAACACTTTAACCATGTTTACCAAGCTCCTGGCCCCACAAAAAAAAATGGTATACTGATAGCGATTAAAAATACGATCAGTTTCACTCTGCATGACAGCTTAATAGACGCAGAGGGTAGATATCTGGCCCTGGACTGTACTATAGATAACTCCAGATTCACTATTGTTACTGTCTATGCGCCCAACACCAGACAACTCAAATTCCTTTCTAAACTAATGCCCAAGCTTACGAATTTTCGCAAAGGCAACTTCATCATATGTGGTGATTTCAATATTGTTCCTGATAATTCCCTTGATACCTCGTCCCGCAACACTAGACTCACCTCACCGATGGGCCATTTCCTCAGAACCAACGACCTGTATGATGTGTGGCGATGTCACCACACCACAGAACGGGACTACTCTTTCTTCTCCCACCGTCACAACTCCTACACAAGGATTGATTACTTTCTGACTGATAAATGGACTCTGCCGAAAATCTCTACGTCCTCTATTGACACAATTACATGGTCAGACCATGCTCCTGTGTCGATTGTGGTCGACTCCCATCCAAATTCATCACGCACGAAAATTTGGAGAGTGAGCGCCTCGATTCTCCGGTCGCCTGAACACTCAGCCTACCTCCGTAAACACTTGGAGGAATTTTTTGCTCTGAATCAAGGTTCTGCATCCAATGCCACCGTTATTTGGAATGCCCATAAAGCATTTGTTCGAGGTCTTTTCATCCAATTGGGTGCCAGAGAAAAGAGGAGGAGATCACAGCGTTTCGACACTATCACTTCCCAGATCAAATCCATAGAGGAACGAAATCAGTCATACCCCGACCCTAAGCTTAAAGAACAACTGACGCTTCTTAGACAGGAACTCAGAAATTTACTGTTAGAATCCTATGAAAAGGCACAAAAATACTTTAAAGCTACATACTATTCCACAGGGAATAAAGCAGGGAAGGCCATGGCACTTAGGATTAAAGGTCACCGCCTGAAAACGAAAATTTCTCATATCTACCACCCCTCCACTAAACAAAAACTGATAGATCCCCAAGCTATAGCAGATGTGTTTAGCCATTACTATAAAACTCTATACAATCTAAAAGATGACCTTACTACCCCTCAACCATCAGTGGAAGACATAAATAGCTTCCTACAAGAAATTAATCTTCCTACAGTATCCCCGGTTCAATTAGCATCGCTTAATGCACCTTTCACTCCACTTGAGATTCTAAATGTGATTGCCAAACTCCCATCAAACAAATCGCCTGGCCCTGATGGTCTCACTGGAGACTATTATAAACAATTTAACACCATCCTTGCCCCCTTTCTGTCTCAAATATGTAATGACGCTGCCTCCTCCTCTTCTCTCCCACCAGAAATGTTGAATGCGTTAATAATAACTTTACCGAAGCCAGGGAAGGATCCCACCTCCCCTCAAAACTTTAGACCTATATCTCTACTCAATTTGGATACTAAAATCTTTGCTAAACTTATAGCGACAAGATTAGTAGATATCATGCCATCTTTGATCCACCCGGACCAATCCGGGTTCACCAAGGGGAGGCAATCGTGTGACGCCACGCGTCGTATCATTAATATTATTCATCACGCCGGCTCCACCAGAACGCCTTCTCTGCTTCTATCCCTGGACGCAGAGAAGGCGTTCGATCGAGTGAACTGGGCATACATCCGAGCCACACTCCAAAAATTTGGTCTACAGGTACACATCCTGTCAGCAATACTAGCCCTGTACTCGAAACCCTCGGCTCAAGTATACACGTCTGAATTGTTGTCCAAACCCTTCCCAATAACCAATGGAACCCGACAGGGCTGCCCCCTATCGCCCCTCATCTTTAATTTAGTAATGGAACCCCTTGCAGAACATATCAGATCGAACCTTTCTATCACTGGCTTTAAAATCGGAACAATAGAACATAAGATAAACTTATTTGCCGACGACGTGATACTAATGGTCACCAACCCCATATCTTCCCTGGCTTCGATACAATCAGTACTACATAGATTCAGCTGTGTTTCGTATTATAAAGTCAACGACACTAAGTCTCAAATTCTAGACCTGGGTTTAGATGCTGTTTCCAGCAACCTCCTACTGAACTTATATCCATACCCATGGGCAGATGTAGGCATTACATACCTGGGGATCACGCTCACTAAATGTTCCAAGTCTCTCTTTAGTAGTAATTATATTGAAGCTAAACAAATGTTGATCAAAGAAACTACCAAACTCTCCAAATTTGAATTTTCCTGGGCTGGGAGGTTAGCTGCCTTCAAAATGCTTATTCTTCCTAAGTTACTCTATTTGTTCCGCACTCTTCCTATACCACTCACCTCTTCCTATCTCAATTCTCTCCAGTCCACTATCCAACATTTCATTTGGAAAGGCAAGCGCCCCAGATGTAGCCAATCTAAAACCATCAAACATAAACTGGCGGGTGGTTTAGGATATGTGGATATTAAAGACTACTACCTAGCTACTATTCTGGCTCAAATGACAGACTGGGTTACCGATCACCCAACCACACTATGGGGGGACATAGAAAATACTAAAACTCCTGGGTCTAACTTACGAGATTGGTTATTCAGTTCCACAGCCACCCATCATCACCTCCGTCTACACTCACCGACTATCCGAGCATCGGTTACGGCCTGGAAAAAGCTGCACTTCACTAAATGGCCCCAAATCCCTACCAAACACCTGCAAATCCCAGTTCAAACCCTTCAATTTTTGTCGCCTGACCTAATTATGCCAAACTGGATGTCTACCCTTGCATCAGACACTGCGGACCTTAGGTCCAAGATACTACATAAAACATTTGATCAGTTCCGAGAGACGTTTCATACGCCTCCTTCGGATTTTCTGACTTTCTATAGGTTTCAACATTGTCTCATGGCCCACACGAGTATAGAAGGGGAGTTGCCACTCAAATTATGGAATTATTTCTTCTCCAATACCCCCACTACCAAGGGCACCTCTCTTATCTATTCCACCCTACAGGAAAAATCTATCTTCCACAGATCCAAACCCTACATTGATTGGGAGAAAGACTTAAACTTACAACTTTCTGACCACCAATGGCAAAATGCTATAAGATCAACTTATAGAGCCACCAACTGCACCTCCCTTTGGGAAATAACCCACAAAATTCATTTAAGATGGCATATGACGCCACAGAGATTGGCCAAATTTCAACCTCATTCGTCACCCACATGTTGGAGGGATTGTAGCCAAGTTGGCACCATACTTCACATCTTTTGGTCCTGCCCTGAATTAAATGAACTCTGGAACGCAGTAGAGCACATCATACAAGACATATGCCAATTCCCATTCACCCTTACTCCACAAATGGCTATTCTGAACGTAGACATTGACTTACTGCCTCCGACCCTTAGAGTAGTTGTAACACATGTACTCCTAGCAACTAGGCTTCTTATTGCCAGGCGTTGGAAAACAAAACTCTCCCCCTCTGTGATTGATGTCATCACATTGGTTCACTCTCACTGCGCTTACGAAAGGCTACTGGCGTCGGGTAAACTTACACACCAAAGAATCCATGATAACTGGCTTCCCTGGACTCAATGGTACGCTACCAAACTTATCTGATGGTGGTGTTCTCCCTCCCCCTTCTCCCCTCACCTCCCTTCCTTATTCTTACTCTCAACCTCTTCTATACTCTCTAGTCTCTCTATTTCTCTCTACCTACCTACCTCTCTAAAAAATGTCCAAGTTTTGTTCTAGGGCTACATGCACTGCACCAGTTGCTTTTTTGATGGTTTCTTGTCTGAGCATGTACCACCCGTTATGTATATTTACAACGTTTCGCTGATTGTTGTCTACTGTTACCAATACCTTATGAGATGTCAGTCATTTTTATATGACCCTCACTGACACATCAGGCTGGTGATCTCGTCACCTCCCCCTAGACACAGGATGTTCCCATTAGGGGTGTCTAGAGGTAATTTACTTTGTATATGGTTCAGCATCTACCACCAGTCTCAAATAGGTATCCACGCATCCTTAGAAATTTCTTAGAGATGTTTAGTGCTCTGTTTATGTTTTTCTTTATGTTGGCGAACATAATATAAGCCACTGATTGTCTGTTATGATATTTTGTGTATTCAATAAAAACTAATGATACGAAAGAAACTAAACTTCTGCATTTTGTACATATTTTATACTTTGTCACTCTGTGTATCTGCAAAAAAAAAAAATTGGAAATATTTAAGACCATAGTAAATCCAACTGAGATCAGTTTCCTAAAGAGTCATCTGTTGTCAACATTTTTAGACTGCTCATTTTGTTCAACATCAAGCAGATACTGTAACACGAGGGAGGGACATTTGATTTCAGCACTTTAAAATAAAATAAAGCAAAAAATCAAAGGCGATCCATGATCAGAACGGGTCATCCTGCTCAGATCGGCACACCACGTGATCCGTGGAGCACTCCACAACCTTGGCCATAGGAAGGGCCCCTGGCTTCGGTCTATCTCCGGAGCGGCGGCCATCTTGGTACACCCGACGGCTGTCTCGTCAGGAAGTGACGTTTCGTTGCCGCCATTTTGCTCCACCCCACACTCCTGCACACTCCTGTTACACCCAACAGAGTTTTACATTTCACAGTTATTTTCAACACAAAATGGAGATTATATACTTAGATACAGTTTTTGGAAATCCAATGGACTGTTTATATGTTACATTTTAAAAGTAGCAAAAAACCTTACATTTATGTGAAAATCAGAGGTGTTCTGTCACAGTAGCAAGCATGTAAGGTCAGCAGGTTTGCTGTTGCTTTTAAAATTTAACATGTAAACAGTCCGTCAGATTTACATATACTGGGCCAGATTCTCAGAAGCACTACGACATATAGTGGGCCAGAATCTCAGAAGCGCTGCGACGGGGTATCACAGATATCCCGTCGTATCGCCGTTTTTTTGCCCGTGTATCTATGCGTGTGATTCCTAGAATCACTTACGCATAGATACAGGTGAAGATCCGCCATGTGTAATACAATTACACTGGCGGATTGTAGATGTAATGACAACTCCGGCCGCTAGGTGGCCTTTACGTTTTTTTCTCATTTGCCTATGCAAATGAGGCTAATACGCCGTTCCCGAACGCTTTTACGCCGCCCAGTCGTTTTCGTCCGCGTAAGGTTACCCCTGCTAAGATGTGGAGTAACCTTACGAAGTCCCGTCGGATGCCGTCGGATGCCGTCGGATGCCGTCGGATGCCATGTTAAGTATGGCCTCGGGACCGCGTCGTGTTGTGCGTCATTTACGTCGTTTGCGTACGTTGATTCTCAATGGGGCTGGCGTACGCTACGATTACGTCGTTTACGTTGAAAAAATGTGACGTTCTTTGGAGCATGCGCACTGGGATTTCCTCGCGGCCGGCACATGCGCAGTTCAATCGGCATGGAGGCGCGCTTAATTTAAATACAAGCCGCCCCCTTTGAATTACGCGGCCGTACGCTGGGCCATTTACGCTATGCCGCCACAAACTACGGAGCAAGTGCTTTGGGAATAAAGCACTTGCTCCAGTACGAGGCGGCGGCGTAGTGTAAATGGCTAACGCTACGCCGCCGCAAATGTACAAGAATCTGGCCCACTGAATTTAAGCATATAAGCTCAGTTTTGTGTTGAAAATAACTGTGAAATCTAAGGCCTCGTACACACGATCAAATCTGTCTGCTGGAAACGGTCTGCTAGACCGTTTCAGCAGACAGATTCGATCGTGTGTACAGGCAAACAGACGGATTTGGCCACCCGACAGATTTCAAACATGCTAACCAGCAGACATGTCTTCTCGCACACCCGCCAAATGATTTTGACGCATGCGCGGAAGTGTTTTACTTCCTGGTGCGGTGACGTGGCGGCGTCAACGTCACCGCCACGTCAGCGCGCTGTCTGCTGGCGGGGATTTTGGTTTGCTCGTGTGTACACGCGAGCAAACCAAAATGCCAGCAGACAGATCTGTTCAAATCGGTCGGTCCGACCGATTTGAACAGATAGATTTACTCGTGTGTACGAGGCCTAAAACTTCGGTGGGTGTAACAATATTTGTCTTGTCTTTTTTTTTGCTGATCCAAAAAATAATCCGATCCTTGACTCTGATCCAAGGATGAATCCGATCGGTGAGTTTTTTGATCCGTTGCACCCCTAATATATATATATATATATATATATATATATATATATATATATATATTTAGACACCCTAGATAATAAAATGGCGGTCGTTACAATACTTTATGTCAATCCATATTTGCACAGCGGTTTCTTTTGGAAAAAAATACACTTTTTTAAATGAAAAAAATAAGACAACAGTAAAGTTAGCCCAAGTTTTCACCCCCTCCCCCCATTTTTCCTTATTCCTCCAACCCCCACACCTCAATCACGTGTCCTCACCCCCTTCTGTTCACATCCTCACTCATCACCTCCATCTCCCATCACTTCTTTCCCTCTCACTATCAACATAGCCATGTGCATATAGTCATTCTTAACATTTAGTTGATAGGTCCACATCCGCATCCATCCCCCTTGGCCACCGAGGGAGACCTCCCCTCGGTGGCTTTGGCGCCTGAGCTGATGTGATTTATGTTTTTAGGTAAGCAGCACAGCCATTGCCCCCCAATGTCTATATGTTTCCATAAATGTTTTTGTTGTCAGGTTGACCTGTATGAGCTTTTCTGCTTGTTCAGCATTTCTTTATAGTTAATGATTCTATATTAATTAATTTCAGAAACTTTTCCCGACGAAGCGACGCCTGTCGCGAAACTAGTTGAGAACCCTTCTCTTGACCCTTACTTCCACTGTGATCCTCCCCAAGGGGAATATCACTTTCGGTGACATGTATGGTCTGTCACAACGTTTGTATTGTTTTTAATTGTCTATGTTGTTTGATGTCCAGTATTTTCGATACTATGTTAATAAACGTATACATTTTTACTTTACTTACTATTTATATAGTTCTGATTTTTATTTTAACATAGTTCGAATAGTTCAGTATTTAAAAACTATACTCTTAATAATAATTGAGACCTTTTTTTTTACTTGAAGTCATCTTATATTAACCTGGTCTAAGTTGGTTTTATCCTCTCTTATACAATGTATGATGTAATCTTTTGAGTAGTTCGTTCCATGCTAAAATAGTTTTGGTTTAGCTACTTTTAGTTTATGTTGGAACTACAACTCAATATTGTTACCACATATGTGATCTTTTCTTTTGCTGCCACCATATGTACTAATGTATGCTAATTGTTAAAATTCAATAAACAAATTTGACAAGGAAAACATTTCTACAGGCTACCAGTTTTGAGTTACAGAGGAGGTCTAGTGCTAGAATTATTGCTCTTGCTCTAAAAATCATGGTGATACCCCACATGTGTGGTTTTAAAATCACTTACAAATGCGGGCGCGACTAGCATGCGAGCTCAGCGGGATGGGGCGCTTTACATTTTATTTTTCTCATTATTTATTTTACACTGTCTTTAAAAAAAAAAAAAATAGTCACTTTTATTCCTATTACAAGAAATGTAAACATCCCTTGTAATAGAAAAAAAAAATGACAGGACTGCTTTAATGCGAGTTTTCGGGTCAAAAAGAGTACACTAAAATGCAAAAATAAAAAAATACTGTCTTTTTTTGGCGTATAACACCCACTTTTTTACCCTGAAAATAGAGGGTAAACTGTGCCTGCATGTTATACTCAGGGGGCCGTGGAAAGTTGTTTTCCTGAAACTCCCCTCTTAAAGTTAGGGTGTGTGTTATACGCCGATAAATACGGTAAATGAAATGTATTTTTTTTTTTCAAAAAAACATTCTCCTTTAAGAGGAATGGGTGGAAGTGGTGCTATCCAATGCTATGGAGCCGAGCCGGGGCCATCTTTCCCTCACTTGGCATCCGTTACCGACAAACAGAGAAACAGATCGTGGCTGGAGGGGCCCCGATAAAAATTATCTTGTGGCAAATCCGCTGCTGAGACCACTTTTATCTGTAAGCCGACCGCCCACCGAAGAGGAGGATTACTGCTGCCATAACAACGGTATTCCTCTTCAAACAGCTGCCGCAATTATACGGTGGGCAGTGGTTTAAAGGGATAAAATGTGGGGAAATATGCATGCGTTGCAGGGATGTACAAAATATGTTTTTTCTTTTAATTTAACAATAACATTTACTCAAAATTACAATTTCTGAGTAGCAGTATTGCAAGGTGGGTAGCTCTAATATTTGTGCCTTTTGCAATCTTTATCCAATAGCAAAATCTGTTGAAAAACAGTTCAGCTAATTACAGATCCAATGAACAGTTACAGTAGCACTGAGTAAACACACCTGTTCATATATGTTGCAGGGTCTTTGCATAATTTTCAATAGTAACTTGCGGGGCATTAAATAAACAGAGATCTTCAAAAACCTGAGTCTGAGTTTAGTTTTAAAAGTTACTATTAAATCCCTTTGGAAAATGTTTATTTTGTTAATCATCCCTAAAGAAAGAGTACAGTATATAACAATCAGGGCTTTTTTTCAGGGGGAACTTGGGGGAACTCAGTTCCACCACCTCTGGCTCAGACCCTTTGGTGCCTGCTCACCACAATCACTTGTAAACACAGAAGTCTGGTTTCTGTGTTTACAAGTGACAGCTCTGCACTCTGTGTGTAACCCCCCTGAACTCTGTACTCTGTATGTAATGCAATTCTGGTATTTAATGCCCCTTTAAGACCCTTCTACTGTTTGTGAAATCTGAACGGGGTCATGGTTGAGTTCCTGCACCTATTTTCTGAGAAAAAAAGCTCTGATAACAATAATACTCTTCTTTCAACTGTGTTTCCTACATTTCTTTTATTTTTGTCTAGCAAAAGTCAATGTATGCATCCCGAGGACTATATTTCTACTCACACCATTCACTGACCTCAGCCTCCAGGGAAAGACCAACATGCCAATGCAGACATTTCCAAAGTGCTATCACATAGAGATATGTCATTTTACAAGACAGAAGACATTGACCTATTCCAAACACCATCAAATGTTTTATGTTGGTTGTTTACTGATGCATGTTATGGCTTTCCCAAAGCAAATTTTCCTGAAATTATAAAAGCAGTAATAATATACTGTTTAAACATTACCCCAGTTTCAAAGAAGTATAAACCCTCTCTGAAAAATACTTACTATTTATGGGATACCCATGCTCCTGTCACTCATAATAAATAACATAAGAACTGTTTTTACAATTTCTCCTATGGTTCTGTGTTATGTCACCTGTGAAAAAGAAATGGTCTGGAAAAACCTCCTGTTAAGCCAGCCATATACATATCGAAATTCAGTTGGTTCAGAATGAACCAACAGAATTTCAATCCATCCAAGGGCAGGTTGGTTGTACTGAAGTTGATCCATCAATCAACTTCAGTACAACTAGCCTGTCCGATGTTTTTTTTTTTTTTGTGCAATCACTGTCTGTGGCTACCGATGCATCATTGTATTCTGTGAGTTTCTGCAGGTGGGGAAGGCTCCCTTCCAGCAGAACACAATATAACGGAACCTGTAGTTGAAGGAAAGAAAGTTGCATAATGTATGGCCTGCCATAATCCGAGCTGGATTCAGCACTAATGAGAAGCTTATAAGAAAAATACTCTCTCTAAAGACAGATCAAAATTTGGCCAGTTCAGCATCTATGGCCTGCCTTACCTGTACTGCAGTGTACCTGCATTGATAGAACCACAACTCATGAGGTATCCCGTACACAGGGCACTATTGTTGGGTTGTCAAGCAAGCGGCCTATTATATCTTTACAATACAGACTATAGTCAGCACCCATACATACCTCATTTGTCCTAGAACTAGAATCCAAGCAGGTGAAATAAATATATTTAATATCCAATTGTTTATTTATCTCTACCTATAGTTTCTTATTTTTTTATGCTGCTCATTCACTCTTTTTTTTTTTTTCTCTATCAAAGTGGATTTTGCATTCCATAACATCATACTGTATATAGGAAGTGTAATTTTATTAGTAATTGAAGCAAGAACATAAGTCTTTACCAAGTCTCAGGCGGTGTACACACGACCGAGAAACTCGTCGGGCGAAACACATCGTTTTCCCCATCGAGTTCCTAGTTCGGCAGTTAAAAAACTTGTCGAGCCAAATTTTCCCATTGCCCAACGAGGAAATAGAGAACATGCTCTCTTTTTGGCTCGATGAGTTTCCCGACGGGTTTCTCGGGGGAAAAGTGTACACACGACTGGTTTTCTGGGCAGAATACGTCTCCCATCGAGTTTCTTGCTGGATTCTGTCGAGAAAACCGGTCGTGTGTACGCCGCCTTACCTAGCATGACCCCAATCCCTATCTCCTTTCTTCCAAACTAATGAAAATACTATTAGAAATACATATGTATAGAAGTCCTTATAATACAATTTACACTATCATCTTTGAGACAAATCAACAGCTATTCCCATATGTAAAATATATTTCTGATCCCAAAATGTTTTTACATATGGATACAGAAGGAAATTGTTAAAATACTGCTAGTTGCTTGTTTTATGCTGTCAGTGTCTTATTGTTTATTTGATAAAACATAGCTTTATGCTGCGTACACACGATAGGTTAGTCTGATGAAAACGGTCTGATGGACCGTTTTCATCAGACCAAACCCATCGTGTGTGGGCCCTATTGGTTATTTATCCATAGGTTAAAAAAATAGGAACTTGTTTTAAAATCATCTGATGGATAAAAAACCTATAGAAAAAAACGATCGCTTGTGGGTACGTCCATCGGTTAAAAATTCACGCATGCTCAGAATCAAGTCGACGCATGCTCGGAAACATTAAAATTCTTTTTTTTCAGCACGTCGTTGTGTTTTACGTCACCGCGTTCTGACACGATCGGTTTCAGTCAGCTTCATCGGATAACTGAAGCCCTGTACACACGATCGGTCCATCCGATGAGAACGGTCTGACCATCAGACCGTTTTCATCATTTTTTTTTTCTTTTTAAAGTGTATTTTTGTGCGTGAACTTGAGAGAGGAGCCGGACTGCAGGAGTTGGGAGTAGGCAGACCCTCCCCCCAGAGGCAATCTGCCATCCTTCTCCATGCCCCCGGGTGGCAATTGCGGGTGTGAGGGGGGGCCTCCCACTCACCCAGCCCTACCTGCTCCACTTGGGAGCCCAACAGGGGCCCCAATGGGACCCCACTGGGCAGAGGGACTCCCCCTATGAGGAAGTGAGGGGGTCTAGCCCACCCAACCAGAGGTCTTTTGCCTCTCTTTTTTTTGGAGACCGCATGGCCAAAGTGTGTGCGTGTTAAACCAATTTCGTGTGCGTGCAAGTGTGGTGTTTTTTTTGTGAAGGGGGGTGGGCATACTAAGCACAGGCTTACCTTGCATAGCACACCCCACCGGGAGCCAGGCTGAGACCACCAAACTCAATTCACATGTAGCCGAGACCGGGATCCAAACCCTTGGCTGCAGAGGTGAACGGGTTATCAGCGCAGTGCCAATCACGTTGAGCCACCACAGCTCCCGTTCCATTTTAATCAGTTAAAAAAACGATTGTGTCAGAACGCGGTATTGTAAAACACAACGATGTGCAGAAAAAAATGAAGTTCAATGCTTCCAAGCATGCGTCAACTTGATTCTGAGTACCGATCGTTTTTTTGCTATCGGTTAGGTATCCATCGGTTAAATTTAAAACAAGTTTGCTTTTTTTTAACCGATGGATAAATAACCGATGGCGCCCACACACGATCGGTTTGGACCGATGAAAACAGTCCATCAGACCATTCTCATCAGTTTAACCGATCGTGTGTACGCGGCCTGATGGAAAAATCCATCAGACCGTTTTCATCAGACTAACCTATCGTGTGTACAGGGAATTAGTTGTGTTTTTCTTAAAGCAAAAGTCCAGGAATAATCTAACCAAGCTTAAAAATGTTCTAAAGGCTCAAGTTTTTTTTTATCATCATGCATTCTATGCAGCAGCACTTTTTCTGTGCAGCAAACACCCAATACTTACCTAAGCCACATCATGATTCAGCAATCTGCACGAGAGCCTCAGCTCTCTGGGTACTCTCGCTCATCATTGCCTGAACAACTCTCGCTGCTGTCAATCATGGCCAAAAAGCCAAGGAGGAGAGGGGGTGGCGGGTGTGAACCATGGCTTTGTCTGTGACCGAACGTGCAGTGCAGTGGCTAGGGAGCAAGCCTGCTTGGGTGCCTCCTAGAAATCTGCTTGCTCTAGGGGCTCTCGGCAGGAGGGAGTGTCCAGGAACGTCAACGGGGGATCCGAGAAGAGGGGGATTGGGGCTAATCCATGCTAAACCACTGCACAGAGCAGGTAAGTATAACATGTTTGTAATTATAAAAAATTGCCTTTAATATCACCTTTAAATCAGCTTACAACCCCTCTTCTCTATATACTAACTACCCTATACCTATACTAACTACCCTATACAAGGAAGATGCTTATATTATACTTACCTATTCTCAGGGCACTCCACTCCTTTCAAATGATCAGCTCCCAGCAGCCACCCTCAGGGTGGGGTTGGACAGCTGACAATGGATGCCACATAGTAAGCCTATAGGATGACATCACCTGCCAGGCATTTTAGCCATTGTCACTCTCCTCTTCCCTGAAGCTGGCCAACAAAGCGATCATATGACCAGGCTGGAGTGCCCTGAGAATCAGTAAGTATAATTATCTTTCCTTCTGCAGGGTAGTTAGTATAACATTTAGAAGGGCGAGGGAGCAGGTTTAGGGTTTGTTAAATGAATCCTGGACTTCCAATTTAAGGACATTTAATTACTCCAGTCTTTCTGGAGGGTAGTATCAGCTAAAGCTAGGTTTTAACTTGAAAACAGTCATACATGTTTCATTTCAGTTCTTTCTTCTATACATAAGAAAAAAAACAAATGGGCAATTCTTGTAAATCATTGCTTAAAGCCTCATGAATTGTGGTAATGAAAGCTTTCGGGTCAATTATTAACCCTTTTAGATCGAAACCGTATTTACCAATTTATTTACTAAAAAGAGAAATAATAAGACATATAATATGCCCTTATGACTAATGTGCTGCTTTATATTAAATCATGAATCACTACATAGACCATAAATAAATTCAAGTATAAAGATATGTTTTCAATGATCAGTTTTAATTTAGCTTAAACAAACTAGCAAAAATATTTATATTATAAGTTTCATCATTACTATAAATGTGAGATCTTAAAAGCAAAAATAAAAATCACAAAAGTACAATGAACATTTCACTAAGAAACCGTATGGGGAGATAAACAGCATGGCCACCAAGCAGAAATAATGACACAGTTAGCACCCAAAGCATTCCCATCTATCATTTTTCTTTTATAGGACTTCACTAAACATGCCTGACCATACTGAGCCTTTCCTCAGGCATATGTTTTCTAAGACAGGCAGGCCAGCTTCTCTTGAAAATGTAAAGTCTCCTGTAGAGCTCTTAAGAAATACTGGGGCAAATAATCTACAAAATACATTTTGTATTAGACCGTAAGAGTACCATATGTCTATATCCTCTAGCTAGAACATAGGGTTAAATTAGATAGAACAAACATAACTTTAATGCTCTGATAGGAAAATGTTTACTTGTGAATAGTGATTTTTTTTTCACTACACAATCTACATAAGGTAACTCTTCACTAAAGGTTGTTTTTTTTGTTTTTTAAGTTTATATGTTTTTCTCGTTCAATATTTTTATTAGGTTTACAAGGAAGGTAGGCAGCAGATGTGCCCATGCAGGGACCAAAGCAACAGATAAGAGTAATCAATCATTATGTGAAGAGCAGGTCAATATCCACGCTACTTAACCACTTAAGACCCGGACCAATACGCTGGCAAATGACCCAAGGGGTTTTTGCGATTCGGCACTGCGTCGCTTTAACAGACAATTGCGCGGTCGTGCGACGTGGCTCCCAAACAAAATTTGCGTCCTTTTTTCCCACAAATAGAGCTTTCTTTTGGTGGTATTTGATCGCCTCTGCGATTTTAATTTTTTGCGCTATATACAAAAATAGAGCGACATTTTTGAAAAAAAATCAATATTTTTTACTTTTTGTTATAATAAAAAAACAATAAACTAAATTTTAGTCAAATATTTAGGCCAAAATGTATTTAGCCACATGTCTTTAGTAAAAAAAAATCGCATTAAAAATAAATTAGCTACCTAGCGGGAACAGCGACACTAATACAGCGATCAGAAAAATGATCGCTTAGTGACGCTGGCAATAGGGAGTGAAAGGGTTAACTAGGGCAGTGATCAAGGGGTTAAAACTTTATTGGGGGGGGTGGGGTGGCTACCCTGACACTAACACTGACTGACTGTCACACTGTCTGTCACACTGACACTAAATACAGTAATCATACATGTATGATTACTGCATTCAGTGACACTGTGACAGGGGGGAGGGGGGGGGCGATCGCGGGGGTTAAATGTGTTTGTGTCTGTGTGTAAGTGTGCTGTTGGTGCAGACTTACTTGGTGTGTTGTGATCTCTCCTCAGCGGCGCTTGAAACAAACGCTGAGGGAGAGATCACGTCGCTTCCTCCTTCCTGTGTTTACACAGGAGGAGGAAGTGACAGGGCGGGCGGGCGCGCGCATTGGCTGGGAGCGATCCGGAGGGGGCGGATGAAAACGGATAGCCGCCCCCACTTGTCGGATCGCTCCTGCATCCGCGCGGACCGCCGCATGTACGGGGGGGGGGTCCGATCGGACCCCCGATCCCCCCCAAGGCACCAACGTATATATACGTTGATGTGCCTGTCGGTGCCATTCTGCCGACGTAAATGTACATGCGGCGGTCCTTAAGTGGTTAATAATGTTATGAATTGTAATATTAAGCAGTCAGCACAATTTGTTGATCAGCAAAATAAAAGTATAAAAGTCCACTTGCGGCGCTGTATGAACAATAGATCCAAGAAGGGAGAGTTGATAAACCCTTCACCAGATTCAATGTGTATGGGAAAGCACACCATACCACGTGGGCATCCAATCTGCTTACCAGACAGCTGTAAAAAGTAGACATGTAATAGATATACCACAGCTCCAATCTCCAGCTTTAAATATTGGGTATGTAGAATCCAAGCCAGGAATACAGCTGACATCAGGCACTCTCATACTGCTAAGTTTTCTTTAACTCCCATATGAGATATTGAATCATCCAACCAGACGGCCAGCGGTACCCGCCTAACACTAACACGCTGGGAGCCGCAACCATTTACACATCATGATGTGCATTTTCCTGTACTAAAATATAAGTTACTTCGAATACATTTTTATGTATGGAGCAGCAGTGCTGCAAGTGAGAGCCAAAAGGGCTGAATGTCATTTATGTTGATGGGAAAAGGAATGCTGAAAACTCCTGTGAGGGAAACCTATGTTTATGTATGCTGAACTCTCTTTTAATAAAAAATGGGCAAACAAAGCCCTTAAAAAGAAGAAAACAGTGAGTGGGGGAGTCCTGGTAACAGAAAATGTCTTGCAACTGTTTACTTAGTGAAGTCTAGATTTTATTGACAGGATGTTACAAATGTAGGATGAAACACATATGATATGCATTTAAGTTTGAGTTTTGACTATGTGCTGTTGAGTTTATACAACCATTTATGTAAAATGTAAAAGACATGTGCTGTACATTTTTATTTCTGTCTTTTGGAAAATCTAATAAATTTACCCTAAAAAAAGGACCGGACACATTTCGATCCATGCATGGGCACTGGGGTTGTAGACCATCCTGATGGAAAATTTCCTCTCAATCAGTGTTGATATGCGTATTCTGAAGGCAGGGAAGTCTCCCCCTGTCAGAATACACCATTATCCTACATGCCCTGAATGTGTGAATGGGAGAATCAGATAAAAAATTGTTTTATTCATCCTGCTTATTGAACAAAAATGGATTCATCTATTGCCAGCTGAAGAGTCCAATCACATGGGCATTCCCATCAGGTTGGCCTCTCAATTTAAAAATAAAATACATCTGTCTGTTGGGCTCTGAATAAGGAAGGGATCTGTGTGATAGGATCCTTATGGCTCATGTGGCTGGTGTAAAGGAAAACTGGGTGGTTGAGCCATGGTTTTAGCACATCCCTATCGCCTGTCTGAACACTAAACAAACAGCTGCTACCAGCTGTACACATGTAGCATGATGCTGTGTTTAATCAGCATGTTGCTTTTGGTGGGCAGTGATGCCACCCTGCACAAAAAATTCAGTTCAATGGGGCTCCCTGCAACCACCATGCATGTGACTGTGGCGTGTTAGTAAAGTGTTAATCTACTCACATGATTATAAAAAATTTCAGGGCACATTTACTGCTGTTCAGACAGTGCATCTCGATCTCCAGCCCAGCAGTAAATAAGGCTGAGCCTGAGTGTGAAGTGAACATCCTGTTATTAGGTGAAGATATTTAATACTTTATCCTGCATTTGGCTACTGTTAGAAGGAGATAAAAAGGCAAGCTGCTGCAGCTCTAAGTGCATCCCAGCATCTACATGGAAAAGCTGTGCCTGGGGTATGTCCTTTGCCCCAAGAAAAAGGAAAGGCAGAAGAGGAAGAAAAGGATAGGATGAGGAATTAAAAAGGGGGTAAGGGGGATACGAGGAGTAGCATGTTTCCCACAGACTTGGGTCTAGATTGGTGTAAGAAGCTAAAGAGAAATTAGGCTTGAGGTAGTCAAAGAGGGTATTCATGGCTCCCAGATTTAAGAAATTTGGAGTTTGAGTCATTAAGTATGCTAGATAGACTATTTTTCAATGACTGGCTTCAGAACAGAAGACTTACTCCAGGCCTTGGCTATAATTTTCTTGATGACCAAAAGGACATACATAGCCAGGTTCTGTTGATATGAGGAAAGACCTTGGAAAAGGCGGTGGAGGAGGGCTATCTTAGCATCCTTGAGAATGATCAAGCGAAAAGGTATGCAATTAGCCAAATATTTTAGACCAGAATTATATCAATTTAGGGAAGGATCGCCATGTGTGAAGAACATCGTCATGCTGCTCACAACCTCTAAAACATCTATCACTGTGAGTTGGGCTCACATGAGCTGTACCAGCCAGGATCCAGTACCACCCGAAGAGCACCTTTTAAGCATATTGTAGTATAGTGCTGCTTGACCATACTTTACTTCAGACCTCCAAATCGATTAAACTTGCTAAGTCTCATTCCCAATGACCCACATATGAGGATATAAGGCCACAGGTTTCAAAGTAGCATATATGGTAGAGATAAGCTTGGGCTAACCAGGCAAGTCAATACAGATGTACTTAAACACTGTTTTAGTAAAACTGAAAGAGTGGGCAAAGTGAGAGATGTGAGAAAATAGTAGACTTGGGTGAACCCACAAATCATCCACCCTTCAAATTATTTTGCCTACTCATGTCCAGGGGAAAGAGCTGGGTACCCTGGAGATTCAGCAGCGTTATAAGGGGATTGGCAAGTACTAAAAAGCATTTGTGACTTCCGGTTCCGGCGCCACATGAGACAGCGGTAGTCAGATGCTGCTCCCGCCGCCATCCTCCTGTTCTCTGCTACAGAGCCCGGCCAGAGCTTCGGGGGAACCCCCATTCAATCCCACTATGTAGCGGGCACACATGGACTGCTTTCTGGAGCGATCGTACGCTCGAGCGGTGATTTCAGCACCCCCTGCGGGAGACGCGGCTCCAGGCGCAGCCAAAATGGCGGCCGCTCCGTGCATGGGTGAGAATTCACAGCCGCACGCTGCCCAGGACACACAAACGGTAGATCCTACCTCACCAGTGGGCATTGCCCATGAGGTAGTGGCCCTGCTGGGACCCACTCTGACGGCCACAGTTGATGCCGCGGTACACAGGGGGCTGGAACAGCTCCACCTAGAAGTACAGGCACAAGCCCAGAGGATCACACAGGCGGAGGACAGGATATCTTCCCTGGAAGATGATTCCACTGCCCAGTCAGCAATTCTAGCCCGCATCACCGCTGAAAACAGAGAACTGTGGAGCAAATTAGATGACCTTGAATGTCGTTCCAGAAGGAACAATTTGCGCATAATCGGACTGCCAGAGTCTGTGACCAATACCCAGCTTACAAATATATGCGCTAAAGTTATCCCTGAACAACTGGGGCTCCGCATACCTTGCACTGTTGAACGCGCTCATCGCATCGGTCAGTATGTGGAAAATCGCACTAAGCCCAGGCATGTCATCGTTAAATATCTGAACTATGCTGACAAAAGCGCCATTATGCAGGCATTCCGCCGCACGCGCTCCCTCTCACTGGACGGGACAAAATTATTGCTTTTTGCAGACTATTCGGTCGAGGTGATGAAACAACGTAAAGCGTTCTCCGCTATCTGCTCAACTTTACACCGTGATCGAGTGAAATTCTCCCTGGCATACCCGGCCACCCTGCGCATCCAAACACAGTCAGGGGAACACCTTACTTTTACTTCGCCTGAAGAAGCAGACCGGTACCTTACATCGGCCGGCTCAGAAATGGACCACGCCAACTCTGCGGATGACCCCTCCTTACCTCCGGTTACTTCTCCTGCATCCCGCAAACAACCCGGCAGCCCGATTAAACAGCCGTACAAGCGGAGCCGCTTTACTCAACGGGCGGATCTTTCGGACACTCGCTGACGGCGAATCTCAGAGACTGTCTTTCGTCGGAGCCCCACGGGTGACGGGTAGTATGCTCATCACTCTTTTTCCCACCTTGAGATAACCCTCTGTATGCACTGTAACTTTTCATAGACAAGCTCTTCCGCTCCTCTATGCATTGCCTAACATCTAATCCCCGCCCGGTATTAAATCACCCCTTTACCCTTCCTTGTCCCCCTCTACCCTTTTTCCCCTCCCCCTACCCTTCCTCCTTTGAAGCTCACACCACATTATTGAAAAGGGGGCTGGCATATGGCGGGCGCTCTACCATGCGCTCTACCCCCATGTGGAAAAAAGTGAGGTCCTTGTTGTTTGATAGGTGCTTCATGCACCAGACCTTTGTCTTATTGTGTTTTTGTTGTGTTAGTTTAATGTTTGCACTGTTTGTGACTACTTGTTTTATGCACATACCCTCAGGAAGCACGCAATATTTGGGTAACCCTCGGTTTTAAGATGCGGTGCCTGTGGTGAAACTTCATTCCACGATTCGAGCGCAATACATACCTCCAGTCCGGACATGGCCTCCTCAGCCAATGGGAATCACCTAAAGATTGTCTCGTGGAACGTTAAGGGCCTTCGTTCTCCAAGTAAGCGCATGTCCATTCTTAGGCACTTGAAGCGTCTCCGGACAGATGTGGCCCTGCTTCAGGAGACCCATCTCTCTGCAGACGATTTGACCCGTTTACGCAAATTGTGGGTGGGAACTGTATATGGCTCACCAGCCATAGGGCGCAAAGCTGGAGTGGCCATTCTCCTGCACAAACACCTAAAACACACTGTTAGGAACGTGAAGACTGACACGACCGGACGTAAGATCACGCTTCACCTGACCTTAGCTGACAAAGATATAGCTATCACTAATATCTATGCTCCCAACTCGCCAAACGCCTAATTTTTTCAAGACATGGTGGCCTGGATATTAGCTGCCTCATATACCCTACATCTAGTGGGTGGGGACTTTAATTCAGTTATGTCCACAACAATCGACCGAGTAGGGGACACAACACGTAACCCGACTAGACCTCTCGCACCGTCCTTGACCCCGACGCTCCTAACACAAGCCATAGATTCTATGCAATTCACTGATGCATGGCGTTTGACACACCCGACTGACCGGGACTACACTTTCTACCCCCCCCCCCCACAACTCCTTTTCTCGCATCGACTATTTTTTTGCCTCCCCTGCGCTTCTCCCGCTGCTATGCGACCCGGAAATCTCAGACACCAGAATCTCAGACCACAGCCCCATTGCAATACAATTGATAACTACCCAACCTTCTTCTCCCTCACACATATGGCGCTTCCCCTCATACTTGGCGGACAATGAGGACTTCCGCCAAATGCTCTATAGAGCGTGGTCGGAATATGCCTCTGCCAACGCACCGCACCTTACAGACCCAAACCTGTTTTGGGAGGCTGGAAAAGCCTTCCTGAGAGGAAAAAGAATTTCTTACGCCACGCAATTTAAGAAGAATGCCAAACAACATTACATGCGAGCGAGCGCAGCTCTACGCTCAGCTCACGAATCACTTACACTTAATCGCACGCCTGACAACATACGCGCTTGGAGAGCAGCCAAACGAGAATTTGACCTCTGGGCTGAACAACAAGAACTGGCTAAGAGCTCCTATTCTAATGTACACTTTCATAGGTTTGGTAACAAGGCGGGCAAACTACTGGCGAAGCTCTGCGCGGGACCACGACGCCCCACTCATATCTCTGCCCTGAAAAACCTGGATGGCACTCTAGTTACCTCGCCTACTGAAATTAGTACATTACTGGCTGATTATTATACCTCCCTATACTCGGCGGACCCGAATGACCAACCCGCAGCCGAAGCCCTTCTGTCTAGGATCCGCCTGCCTAAACTCCAGGAGGATCGTTTAGATGCCCTTAACGCACCCATAACTGTTGAGGATATCCGACAGACGATCAAGTCCCTGGCGTCTGCTAAAGCCCCAGGCCCGGACGGATACACAGCCGAATTCTATAAGCTGACTAAAGATTTAATTCCTGATACCCTTGAACTCATTTATGCAAACATGTGGGATGGGGGCCCCTATCTCCCTACAGTAACGCAGGCCCATATTAGGCTAATCGCCAAAAAGGGTAAGGACCCCTCACTTCCAGGATCTTATCGCCCAATTTCATTAATTAACGTAGATGTCAAAATACTATCCAAAATTATTGCCTCTCGCTTAGCCCAACTACTCCCCTCTATATTACACCCGGCGCAATCAGGATTCGTCCAAGGACGCTCAGCCACCCTAAACATACGCAAAGTTCTTCTGGCTCTAGAATATGCTAGAATGAACCCAGAACACGACGTTGCCATATTGTCACTTGATGCCGAGAAGGCTTTTGACAACATCAGTTGGTCATGGCTGTTCAGGGTGATGGCGGATTTTGGTTTTTCGGGTCCAATTATGCGTTTTTTATGGCGTATGTATGAATCGCCAACTGCACGACTGGTCACTCCCGACTTCATCTCTGATACGATCCCCCTGACAAAAGGGACTAGACAGGGCTGCCCCCTTTCCCCTTTACTTTTTAATCTCGCGATCGAACCTTTATCCAGACTACTCAATTCGCCTGATGGGGTCAGTGGCATCCCGATAGGTACCCACACCCTCCGTGCTGCTCTATTTGCGGACGACATATTGTTATTCTCCACACAACCCCTCACTGACTTTGACCGGCTCCGACAGCTCTTTCATACCTTCCAATTGTGCTCAGGCTTTCGAATTAACTTTGACAAAAGCAAAGTTCTATCACTTCATCCCAGACTTGCGGCCAAATGGCGCCACCAATCTCCCTTTGCCATAGCAGCACATCATATTACGTATTTGGGTATTCACATTGGCCGAGAACCTTCCACCTTATATACACTTAACTTCCCACCGTTGATAACAAAAATTGTAAAGGAGTTGGAAGCCTGGGCGGCCCTTCCCCTCTCGCTCTTTGGGAGATGTCACCTTTTTAAAATGGTTTCGCTTGCGCGCCTACTCTATCCTATGCAGACCATACCACTCTTATTGAAACACTCTGATGTGACAAAAATCCATAAGGCATTGTCTGCCTTTCTATGGTCTCACAAGAAACCGCGCATTTCCCTGCAAAAGCTATGTCTCCCGAAGTCTGAGGGCGGAGCGGGCCTGCCCAATATACGTTTTTATAATCTTGCCTGCCTACTCAGACAGGGCCTGGACTGGTTATCTGGCAAATCTAAGTACTCCGATACTCTCCTGGAGGGTGCCTCAGCCTTTTCCGTATGCTCTACCAGCTATTCTCCACTCGAACCCTAACAAACTGCCAACATGCCTCAGATCGAGTGTACTCCTTAGGGATACAATTATTGCCTGGAGAGAGATACGGAAACTGTTGGGGTTACCCTCCAGTATTTCTTCTCACCTGCCAATTCTAGGTAATCCAATGTTTCTACCGTCCACTACACACAAAGCATTTGAACAATGGAACGATAAGGGCCTTACCAGCATCACCTTGGTGTACCTCGCTACCCCTGGCAAGTTTAAACCCTTCCAAGCCTTGTCAAGGGAATTCTCCTTACCAGCTACACATGTCTTCTTCTATCATCAGTTGGTCAGCTATTTACGTTCATGCCACTTACCTGGGACGGATCCCCTACAAAAGTCCTTTATTGATAATGTGTTACACAGGGATGATTACTCCATTTCCAGCCTGTACTCCCACCTCATCGAACATCAGACTGCCAAATATCATCTTAAACCATTCCAGAAATGGTCCCAAATATTCTATGATGCAGACCTCTCGGAGAAAATCCTTGAGGGATACAGACGAGTTCACAAACTCACCGTATGCGAAACATGGCGTGAGACGCAATTCAAAATCATTCACAGAGCTTACTACCCCTTTCGTATCAACAAGACAGACCCAGCACAAGAACACTGCCCCTGGTGCTCTGCTCCGCGCCCAACGCTGCTCCACCGCCTCTGGGAGTGCAAACCTATCGTTAACTACTGGGACTCTGTGCTGTCCCTCATCCACAAGATCGCTAACCTACTGATCCCCAGGCACCACCTGATATGTCTATTCGGCTGTGATCCACCCTCACACACACCACAATCGCAGAGCTCGCTTCACGTCTCCCCCTGGGCACATATCTGCCTTCTGGTGGCCCGCAGGACTATAATGTCTCACTGGATTAACCCCACACCACCAAACTCAGCAGTAGTGAAAAAAGCCCTCTTATCGCTTTTCTATCTGGAAAGGTTGGACACCATTGTGTTGAACTTTCGTTCCACCTCACGTTTCTTTACAAGATGGCGTAACTTTATGGAACACTCGTTCACCCACGATGATCTGCAAAAACTCATGCAACCGTTCTGCTATACAGATTGGTATCTCAAACGGGACCTAACAAACTCCTTGGGCAACCTTAAAGTCTCCAATCTGTCTGACCCCTCTACATTTCTGCCACCCTGAGTCATGACAACGCCTACTAGGGACCCCTTGATGTTCCTGATACGTGTATGCCCTTATATGTTAACTTCACCTACCGCAACGTTTACAGTCAGTTTATTATCCTGGGTTACTAATAGTGTATTGTATTTCTTTTTTGTGTTTCTAATACTCCAATTGTTGCTTCCGCTCCTGTAAGTACTAGGCCTAGTACTGACACATCTTCTTGCTGCTGTAATATTGTTATACAAGTAGTCACAGTACCGCTGGTTTGAATGTGTTTTTCCTCTTTTTTATTTATTTTTTATCTTGTACATGTTTCTATGTGCATTTTAGCTTACTTTGTTTTATTCCACTGTACTGTGAAAATTCCAATAAAAATTTCCTTAAAAAAAAAAAAAAAGCATTTGTGACTCTGGCAATATCATGATTTTCTCTTGCAGCAATGACTAGAGATTCTATAAGTAGGGTGAAGTGGATCAGGAAAAGGGGTCACCCCAGACATATGCCTCGGGAGGCAGAAGTGATATCTGGCACAATGGAGCATTGCAGAAGGCCAAAGTCTACATATTTTAAACCGCTTCATCCCCGGACCATTTTGGTGGTCAATGACCAGGCCACTTTTTGCGATTCGGCTCTGCGTCGCTTTATTTGATAATTGTGCGATCGTGCGACGTGGCTCCCAAAGAAAATTGACGTCTTTTTTCCCCCACAAATATAGCATTCTTTTGGTGGTATTATATCACCTCTTCGATTTTAAATTTTTGCGCTATAAACAAAAATATATTAAAAAAAAAGTTTTTTTCCTTAATTTATGCCGATATGTATTCTACTATATATTTTTGGTAAAAACAAATCGCAATAAGCGTTTATTGATAGGTTTTCACAAAAGTTATAGTGTCTACAAAATAAGGGACTGTTTTGTGGCATTTTTATTAATATATATTTGTTCACTAGTTATGGCGGCGATCAGCGATTTTTATCAGGACTGCGACATTATGGCGTACACATCGGACACTTTTGACATAATTTAGGGACCATTGTAATTTTTACAGCGATCAGTGCTATAAAAATGCACTGATTACTGTAAAAATGACACTGGCAGTGAAGGGGTTAACCACTAGGTGGTGTTGCAGAGGTTAAGTTTCCCTAGGAAGTGATTCTTACTGTTAGGGGGCGTGGCCACACATGACACGTCACTCATGACCGTTCCCGATTCACGGGGCATGGTCATCATTGACAGTGTCACTAGGCAGGGTAGGGCAAAGCCTTGTTTGCAAAGGCATTCCCCTGTTCTGCCCTTGCCGACTGCAATTGTGGGACTCCCGGGAACATCAAGTTCCCAGGACCCGCGGCCGAAACTCGTGGGCGGCAGGTTTGAAGGGACGTACATGTATGCCAATCTGCCTGCCCGTGCCATTCTGTCTACTTAAATAGTCGTGCGGTGATCGTCAACCGGTTAAACTGATGTTACATATCTTTTCATTGATTTGCACAGTCACTTTAAAAATATGTAACATTGAATTTTTAGAGAACTATAGGCTATCTACTGAAACAGCACAGCAGAAACTGTCTTGCCGCAGGCGCACAACCGTTTTTCGGGTTCTAAAAAAATAAAAAAAATTAATGTCATTAAAAACTATCGTGTGTGGGCTCCAGAGCATTTTTCACCAACATGGTCTATTTTTTCACAACGTTTTTAACGTTGTAATTTTTAAGGTTGTAAAAAATTATCTTCTGTGGGCTTTAACGATGAGAAAAAACGCACATGCTCAGAAGCAAGTTATGTGACGGGAGAGCTTGTTCTGGTAAAACTACCGTTCATAATAGAGTAAGTACATTCATCACACAGTAACAAACTGAAAAGCGTGAATCGTCTTTTACTAACACAAAATCAGCTAAGGCAGCCCAAAGGGTGGTGCCATCCGCATGGAACTTCCCCTTTATAGTGCGGTTGTACGTGTTGTACGTCACCGCGCTTTGCTAGAGCATTTTTTTCACGTGTAGGCAAGGCCGTTTTAATGATCGGGTTGAAAAAAGTTGTTTTTTCTAGACCCTTTTAAAACTTCATTTTTTAGAACCCGAAAAACGGTTGTGCGTACGCGGCATCTGCCTTCAGCTTTGCTTTGTGTAATTGAAACTTCACCATTGTGACTCATTCAAATGTGCATGTGTACATTTACAGATCTACTTAGCTCTATGGAACAAAAATATGTGAAAAGGAACCTAAAGCTTCACCTTCAGGATCAAAAGGACAATACAACATGCAATATTTCATATTTGTTTTAAATCAAACATTTTGCTTTCTTTTTCTGGTAATAAAAGATGAGAATATACTGTCTAGAAAACAATTATATGGTTCCTTCCATCAAACTATAAGTTTTTTGTGTTGTTTCTTTTATTACACTCTATTTGTAATAATATTCACAAGAATTACCAGAATAAGACTTTCTATCAAGCACATGGAAATAGGCAATTGACAAAATATTGTGACAAGGCATGTCATTACTTAAGCACATACAAGACCATGGCTTTTCTAGTTTCATTAACTTAGTAATGAAATACAGTCAGCTGCATTACACATTAAACTGGATACAGCTTCCCTAGAATGAGAATACCCAGTTTATGTGAAAGTTTATGTTATGTGAGCTGTTTTAATGAAGATGACACCCTTGGGAATTTAATATGTAATAATGCTGCTATCACAATCCTCTTCCATATTATGTGTGACAGTGTGAAATTTGGATAATATCCATAATATTTATTGGATGATCCTGAATGAATAATTGTAAGAAAGAGGTGTCACTTTTACTTAGAAGATCTTAATGTGAAAATTGTGAAGTAATGCACATTTGGATAAAGATTATGGCCCGGATTCACGTAGAGCGGCGTATATTTATGCCGGCGTAGCATATTGTCTTTACGCTACGCCGGCACAATGTAGAGAAGCAAGCATGCTATTCACGAAGAATATGCGATCCACGTTGCGCCGGTGTAGTGTATAGTTGTCGGCGTAAGCCGACGTAAGTCAAAGTAGGTGGAAGTGGGCTGGAAGTGGGCGTGATATATTTAAATGAAGCTTGACCCCATGCAAATGATGGCCACAGCTTCAAAAAAAGAACTGCACATGCGTCGTCTCTTGGACTTCCCATAGTTAATAATGTATTATAATACATGAACATCAACATCCACAACAGCATCAAGTTGTTAAAACTGAACTTCAGGGTTAAAAGATACATTGGAAATACCCATAGAGGACTGAGAAACTACTTTATACTTACACACAGCCTGTCTATCATGAGCAAAGCTCAAGAGAAAAAGTTGAACATTTCAATCAGATGATTTAGATGCCCAACCATCCGTTACACTCTTTAGCCTTCTCTCCCTGATACTTGCTGGAAATGGCAAACATAGGGACCGTGATGCACATTTGGTGGGATTGTCTCTCAATGAAAAGGTTCTGGAAATCCTATCTCTATACCACTGGGAGACAGACAGGCTGGCAGATCCCAAACCACCTTATTGTCTATCCCAACACATACCTTCTGTTGCTGAATGTGTCACATAGATTGATGTAATCAGATGGAGTGCCTTACTGTTAAAACATATTGCTAGCTATACAAGTAACTGGGCAGCTTGAACGGTCGTCAGAGGCTCACAGGATTTTCATTATCTTCTATCTACATTACAGACATGTCACCTATGCAATCTGATCCTGATGAGGAGAGAAGATGAGCATCTTTCCTGCCCCCACCTCCTCCCCCAAACTCTCCCCACATGAATCCTATACCTCCTTTTAGGTCTGAGACAACGTGGGGAAACGAGGGATAGTTGCACCAGATGCAGAGTTTTCAGCATGGAGGAGGGCACTGGATTGCACCCTGCTCCCTGCATTGAGAAGAAACTGTAAACTGAGTGCTCTGACTTTTAAACCATCTGGACCTCTGCTGCTGAAAATGCTAAGGTGGGGATGTGCAATTGCCCATTGTGTTCCTCCAATGTGCAGCAGAATATGTGTCAGTTACCAGAAAAAAGGACCCTCTCTCCCAATGTTAGCTGCTTTCAAAATCTGGCCAGCTGGATCAGGGTTGGCATAGTCTCAGCAGCGTGCACGTGGGCACAAAAACAAGTTCATTACACTGCAGCACTGATAACTGTCCAGCTCAACTGTCATCACACCAGCAAGGGGTCCAGATGTTTAGAGACTAGGTACGTTTAATGAGTTTAGTTCCACTTTAAATGCACCCCACAGAGCCCTCACCCTCCCAGCTTCCTTCCCCATTACCAAATTAGTCCTCCTCAGACTGATTTGACCAATGCAGGGAAGTTTTTCCTTCTAGTGACACCACCAACACAGAGGCATCTTTTCCTTTTAGTGATGCCAATGATGCCTGGACATTTTCTCCTTTTAGCGATACCACCAACACAAAGGCAGATTTTTTCCACCTACATTTCTTGTCACCGTTACCCTTTATGTTTTACTGCAGGATAGATGCTGTACCACTCTTAAGCTCATATGTTACATGTGTGCTGTGCTCAGTACCATTAACCACACCTCAACCTTTAGTCTACCTGGGGCCTGGGGGGGGGGGGGCACAGTTTGGCATATTTGCCCTGGGCTTTGGATGGCCTTGTCCTGGCTTGTCCTGGCACTGCCTCCTTCCCTAACTGAGCTACCTATATTCACAGCCCCCCCTGAACTGAAGCTTTTAATTGCCCTGCTGGACTATGCAAATGCCCTTTATCTCGGACTCCCAAAGTACCAAATCTCTCGTCTGCAAGTCGTTCAAAACACGGCCGCTAGACTTGTGACTGGGAAAAAAACATGGGAATCAATTTCGCCTTCACTGAGAACCCTTCATTGGTTGCCAGTAAAAGACAGAATTGCTTTTAAAGCACTCTGTCTGACGCATAAGTGCATCCATGGGAAGGCCCTTTAACATCTATGCGAAAAAATAAAAGCTTACAATTCCAATCACGTTCTGCGATCCACCAACCAAAATCTACTACAGATACCCAAAGCCAGATACAAGTCCAAAGGAGAAAGAAGATTTGTGGTCCAAGGGCCCAGACTATGGAATGCTTTACTAACCAGCATTTGGTTGGAGGAGAACCACCTGACCTTCAGAAGAAAGATCAAAACTCATCTCTTTTGATGTCAAAGGAGACAGGAACAACGAGCGCCCAGAGGCGATTAAGTTTGCATGTGCTGCGCTATATAAGTTCTTCATTCATTCATTCATGATGTCACATTTGTGGTGGCACAACAAGTAAGGTTAAAAATTGTATTCTTCTAGTGTTCACTACGCATGCACCAAACTATGACACATATACCACAATAATGCAGGAGAAGAAGAGTATGACTAATACAATGATAGCTCATTTTCTATGTAACATTGGAGTGACTAATACATGATTCAGTTTATGAAAACTTGGAAAATATTGTGCCTGTCTGTTTCTACCTCCTACTATCTTATGCTGATGCTCAAATTACATTTAAAATATATTTTCTTTCTGAGCTGTTCAGCTATGCCATGATGAGAAGACATACCACAGAGTTGGGTAGACCTTCTAAGTTGTCAGGGGTAACTGCTGACATGAGACAAAGTAGACGCTAGATCGATTTAAGTCCTTAGAGAGATGGTCAAAACAAATAACCAACAGTAACAGAGTTATCAGTATGATGTGTAGGTCATAAGTAGACAGTGGTTCAAGTTGCAGACAAGTAAATAAAGCAATTACTAACAATAGCAATGGAAGCCTATGATCAGGATACACACAGACAAGCTAGGTACAAATGGCGATATATTTTTTTTACAAGAATAATTTAAGGCATGACAAAGGTCAATTAAACAGACCACTATACATTTCAGGTTTTCCTTTACTTTGCACAGCTGCTTTAAATTAATAACATGGTATTGATAAGAGCTATTAAAGGAAATTGCCAAAACATGGCCCGGGTACTTGAGGACTGAGATTGAGAATCACTGCTTTACAGTGCATGAGCAAGCAACCAAACATGGTGATATAGTGCAGATTTTAAGTTCTGGTCTCTCTTTATAGTCGACTGATGAGGGCAGATGACTAAACAGCAGGTGGCATACGTTCAGTGCTGATAATTACAGTAAATTATGGCCACAAACAGGGACTTCAATAAAATCAATTCACTTGTGTTTAAAGGGGTTGTAAAGGTAAAAAATGTTTCCCTAAATAGCTTCCTTTACCTTAGTGCAGGTCCTCCTTCGCTTACCTCATCCTTTTATTTTGCTTTTAAATGTCCTTATTTCTTCTGAGAAATCCTCACTTCCTGTTCTTCTGTCTAAACACAGTAATGTGACACTTTCTCCCTGGTGTGGAGAAAGCCTCTTGAGGGAGGAGTGGGCAAACAGGAGTGTCAAGACGCCCACTAACACATAGCTCCTTTCTCTATCTGCAAAGTAGAGAGTGTCCTGACACTCCTGCTCGCCCCCTCCCCCCTCAAGAGGCTTTCTCCACACCAGGGAGAAAATGTCGCATTACAGTGTTTAGTTACAGACAGAAGAACAGGAAGTGAGGATTTCTAATTCTGGGTCGCTGTCGCCGATCCTGGCCTGTCGTCCCACCACCCCCCGTGAGTGGCCCTCATGGCGGGGGTGCGTGTTCAAGTGTTCCTGGCTTGGGGACCAGAGCTTTGATCTACCAAGTAGGCCCGGTAGTTAGGCTGGGTCTACGCTTAGTCCTGTGCTGTCCATCCTAGAGGGAGGAAGCCAATTAACCACTTTCCCACCACGCCATAAGCATTTTACTGCTACGGCGCGGCGGGGTTATCTTGGGACGATGTCCCTGGGACGTCGTACTTCACTTTCGCGATTGCGCGTCCCCTGGGACACGCTCGCGAAAGTGTCCGTGCTCGCCGGGTCTAGAAGACCTGGCGCATCACGGATCACGGTAAATTGCCGCTGATCGCGGCCGTTTACCACGTGATCGCGCCGTCAAATGACGGCGCGATCACTTGTAAACAAACCGGCGTCATTTGATGACGCCGGTTCCTCCCTCTCCTCCCTCTCTTCTCTGTACAGTGTGCGAGGAGAGGGGGGGGAGCGGGGTGTCAGCAGCTGAGCTGTGGCTGGATCTGTGACAAATGCAGTCACAGATCCAGCCATCCCTCAAAACATCCCAGCTCTGCAATCCCCCCAGTACCCAGCAACCCCCCAGTACCCAGCAATCCCCCCAGTACCCAGCAATCCCCCCAGTACCCAGCAATACCCCAGTACTCAACAATACCCCAGTACTCAACAATACCCCAATACTCGGCAATACCCCAATACTCGGCAATACCCCAGTACTCGGCAATACCCCAATACTCCAGTACTCAACAATACCCCAATACTCGGCAATACCCCAATACTCGGCAATACCCCAGTACTTGGCAATACCCCAGTACTCGGCAATACCCCAATACTCGGCAATACCCCAATACTCGGCAATACCCCAGTACTCGGCAATACCCCAATACTCGGCAATACCCCAGTACTCGGCAATACCCCAGTACTCGGCAATACCCCAATACTCGGCAATACCCCAATACTCGGCAATACCCCAATACCCTGCATGATACTTTGCAATACCCCAATACTCTGCAATACCGCCTATGGGGATTTTTAAGTAGCGAAGTTTGGCGCCATTCCACGAGTGTGCGCAATTTTGAAGTGTGACATGTTGGGTATCTATTTACTCGGCGTAACTTCATATTTCACATTATGAAAAAAATTGGGCTAACTTTACTGTTTTGTTTTGTTTTAAGCACAAAACAGTTTTTTAAAAAACACGCGTTCAATACATTTCTGCAAAAATACCGTGCGAGATAAAAAGTTGTAACGGCCGCCATTGTATTCTCTAGGGTCTTTGCTAAAAAAACATATATAATGTTTTGGGGTTCTATGTAATTTTCTAGCAAATAAATGATGATTTTTCCATGTAGGAGAGGAATGTCAGAATTGGTCTGGGTGTTCCAGAACGCCTGGTGGCGCTCCATGCATGTTGGGCCTCTGTATGTGGCCACGCTGTGTAAAAGTCCCACACATGGGGTATCGCCATACTCGGGAGGAATAGCAGAATGTGTTTTGGGGTGTAATTTGTGGTATGCATATGCTGTGTGTGAGAAATACCCCGCTAATATGACAGAAACAAGATTTTTTTTTTTTTTTACAGAATTTTCAGTCGTTTTTCTTTTATAGCGCAAAAAATAAAAAACCCAGAGGTGATCAAATACCACCAAAAGAAAGCTCTATTTGTGTGAAAAAAAGGACAAAAATGTCAAATGGGTAGAATGTTGTATGACTGAGTAATTGTCATTCAAATTGTGAGAGCACCGAAAGCTGAAAATTGGTCTGGTTAGGAAGGGGGTTTAAGTGCCCAGTGGTCAAGTGGTTAATAAAGCACCTGTTCTGGAGAGCACTGAGCAGAAGGCCAGGTATGTTCAGGAGAGGCCTTGAACCTCATTGAAGGATGCACTAATACTGAGAGGCCAAGTGAAGGTCGTCTGTCAGTTCTGGATTCATAAGAACTTATTTCAAGAAGAGATCTGGGTGCTTAATCCTATGCTGAGAGGATTCTGGACCGAATACATTTCTACCTATGGGAAGGTCTGTGACATAGACTTTGCTAAAGTTTCTGTGTGACACCCTGGCTGCTAGGCTAGTGAGAGAGGCCTATTCAGGTGCACAATACCCACTCTGGCTAGAGTAGCGACGAAAGCTACGTTGCTGGAAGCAGAAGGGTTTCCCCAAACAAAGTTATGCACCATACTACCTATTACCGTTCCACCTCTTCAACTCCTACTTTTATTCTTTTACCACGTTTGGTAAATAAAGCATAGAAAAGGAAGCGCAACGTGTGGACATTGAAGTTTCTTAACTCTCATCGTATACCCTAGATGGCGAAGGAATAGAGGTAAAATGCAACCCAAAACAAACCAGCAGCTCCTTCGGGGGTAGTGCTACACATGGTAATTGGATTTGGGACCTATAAATTTTGCCACACAGAACTCTTTAGTTGAACTTTAAGACTAAAGAGCAATGACTTGTGTGCTGGAATTTTTTGGAGAATTAAATGTCTATTGGTGACTTGGATCTGGCTTACCATGGAGACCCCTGATATACTGTTGCTAGTGTAGCTTGCACTTAAACGAAACAATACCATTCAGCTTGGTATCCAATCGATAAGCACCAGGTTATAAAGGCTGCTGTAAGCTCTTTATTGCTTCCTCTTTCATATAACCACTCTCTAGCAATCATTAGATAGAGGCTGTAATTCTCTAGCTGGAATTCAGACATTTAATAGTAAACTCAGTTCACAGTCTCTGGATTCAGTGACATCAGCCCTCCTTTCCTATTTGGCTAGAATGACTATTATATATATATATATATATATATATATATATATATATATATATATATATATATATATTTATGGCTGACCTCAACAGGGAAAAAAAAAAAAGAATTCCAGCCATTAAGAAAAGATGAAATAAGAAATGTGAAAAAGGAAAGTACCACATTTATCGGCGTATAACACGCACAGGCGTATAACACGCACCCTAACTTTAAGAGGGAAGTTTCAGGAATAAAACTTTCCACAGCCCCTCTGTGTATAATACGCAGGTACAGTTTACCCTCTATATTCAGGGTAAAAAAGTGTGTGTTATACGCCAATAAATACAGTAAATAAAGTGTTTTCAAACAATGATTTTACAGCTGCTATCTAGAGACGTGACATAAAAGAGGGTGCACAAAAAGATGGGATAGCAAGAGGAACAGAATGGGCTATTTTAAGCTATTCTCCTTCCTGAAGACCTGATACGGTACATGATTTGGTCACTTTTTTTTTTTTGCAATGTTTCTTGTCTGCTGCATGGATTTTTTTTTTTTTCAGCCAGTTAACTTGGCTCAAACCTGATACCCAATATGCCATCCAAAATGTCAGCCAAACCGATGCTGTTTTGTAGTTTGATGTGCTAGACTATGCTCCCTTGTTATACCTGGAACTGTACTTTTGACACTTTACAGTCTGAGATCCCAGTTCTCTTAGTCCAGTGACGGTACAAAAGTGGCACTTTTCAAATTTGATTCTCTATGCAAGGTACTTGACAGGATGAATACTATGATTCAATAGTACAATAATTCAATAATTCTAAAAAAGCCATGTTATAAATTTAAAAAAGATTTTAATAGTGGGGGAAAAAAAATATTTCTGATAAAATGGGATAATCCATTTGCACCTATGAATTACGGTAACATTTTTTTGTTATGAAACAGGAAAATATTTATTTATTTTTTTAACTTTTTTTAAACCTTTAATTAAGAAGCTGGACCTATAAAATTAGTTCTGTGGATAAGAATATGTTTTTTTTATAAAGAAATTCCTTGTACTGTAAATAACCTTGGCTAGATGCAAACAAAAAAAAAAGATATAGCCGTATACCTTTGTTGTCTCTTAAGTACAGGTCTTGACTATTGAGTGTTTTAGATACCAATGTTTCTATAGCAACCACAAAAGCAATAAAGTCTGTAGCTGGACAGAATGCACTGTGTGAATTTTCAAATGCCAGAGGCGCCTTTTGTTTCAATATGCTAACGTCAAATTTCATATATAGTGGAATTTTATTCTGTGATTGTGTTAATCAGGTTTTTCTAATGGCTGCAACCTCTCAAACTTCCAATATTTCTAAATATCTCTAATCACAAAAGTTTGGTTCTTAAAATTTGTAGTTAAAATACATGCATAGAAATATATCATTATTATAAAGAATTAAAAAATAAATAAAACAAATGCCATTTAGATTATATTGTTTATATTCACATTTGCCAGGTTTTTTAACCATCTTTGAAAATATGGTACTTCATAAAAAGAAGATTTATACCATGTTCTTAATATTAAAGCCAATACTTAATATTTATGCCTCTAGTTCAACATGTCCTATGGGGATCTAAATAGTATCTAATCAATGTTAAAGGATAAGTTCACCTTTTACCAAGAAATAATAACTGCACATTATTTGTTTTACTCATTTTCGTGTTAGGAGCCTGGAGAGCATTGTACCAGCAGATTACCGATGCCATGCAGATCTCCGGCAGACTGTCTATGTAAGCTGTCAGGCAATTTAACACTGACAGGAAGAATCAATAAACTACAAGCTAACAGCCACAAAGGCTGTCGATAGCTGTAGTCCAGTCACTCACAGAACACTGTGAATGAATGGCCGCCAGGCCGTTCACTGTCAAGATTGGAGGTTGGGGAATGAAGGTGTTCAGGATCGGTCCATTTGTAACATGTTACATGACATACCCTGAAAATGGGTGTAATGTGTCGACATGCCACGTACACGCGACCGTTTTTCGGGTTCTAAAAAATTACATTTTCTTTTAATGTCATTAAAAACGATCGTGTGTGGGCTCCAGAGCATTTTTCACCTTCATCTAAAAAATGGGCAATTTTTTTTTCGAACATGCTCTATTTTTTCACAACGTTTTTAACGTTGTCATTTTTAAGGTTTTAAAAAATGGTCATGTGTGGGCTTTAACGATGTGAAAAAAATGCGCATGCTCAGAAGCAAATTATGAGACGGGATGGAGTAAGCACATTCATCATGCTGTAACAGACAGAAAAGCGTGAATCGTTTTTTACTAACACAAAATCAGCTAAAGCAGCCCAAAGCGTGGCGCCATCCGCATGGAACTTCCCCTTTATAGTGGTGTTGAACGTGTTGTCACCGCCCTTTGCTAGAGCATTTTCTTTTCACGATTGTGTATAGGCACTTGAGTCCCAATCACGTCCCTGGACGTCCTCGGCTTTGTGCGGTGATATCAGAATGATGCCTGCAGCTGCAGGCATCATTCAGATATCGCTGTCTTCAGCCTGCGATTCTGTGCACCAGAAGAATCGCAGGCTCGATCGTTCTTCTAGGCAGCGGGAGGGGACGTCCCCCCTCCTGCAGCCAATCGGTGCTTCTCCGGGCTCTCCCGTGCCATCGGGTGCCTGGAGAGCAAATCGGCCGGTGCTCGTTGATGAAGCATAGAGATGACTGGTGACCAGACGGTCACAGTCATCTCTATGACCGTCGGAGGACCGGGCGCGTCATGATGACGTCATGCCCGATACCCGGAAATAAACAAAGCCGCCATCGCGGCTGTCAGCATGTAATCAGTGATTTTTTTTTCACCGATTTCATGCTTGTAAGCCTGTAAGAGAGATGTGGGGTCTTATTGACTCCACATCTCTCCATAAAGAGGACCTGTCACAGTGATTCCTATTACAAGGGATGTTTACATTCCTTGTAATAGGAATAAAAGTGATAAAAAATAAATAAAAAAAAGTGTAAAAATAAAAATCGTGGGTGCGCGATATACGCCAATTCCTGCTTCCCATGCTGTGTTTGAAGCCGCCGCCGACATATACCGAGCACAGTACACTCGGGTACACTCGGCCAGGCTCGGCTCCCCTCGCGGTCAAGCCCTGTGCCGCCTCCTAGCCTTTATGTGAGAGAAGCCGAGCGTGCCTGAGCGTGCCTGAGTGTACTGCGCTTGGTATATGTCGGCAGCAGCATTCAAACACAGTGCGGAAAGCGGGGATCGCAGAGCGGGAGAAGCGAGGAGGACACCACAAAGGACAGGACAGGGCCACCGATGGATGCCGGGCAACTGTAAGTAACTAACTGTAAACTGCCAGTATTTATTTTTTTCCCCTTAGGATTCCCTTCTAGGTGGGGGTGCGTGCTATACGCCGGCGATAAATACGGTAATTGAAACATAGTACACTGTGTTTACTATGTTTCAGATTGTGAATGAACAGGAAGATCTGTACAGAGCTATTCCTGTCCAATCATTCTGTGCAACTGAAGCTGCAGAGATTGAGGGCTGTATCCTCAAACTCTTTTCTCTGTCTCAAGGGGCAGCACAGTGGTGCAGTGAGTAGCACTTTCGCCTAGCAGCAAAAGAGTCGCTGGTTCGAATCCCAACCACGACACCATCTGCCTGGAGTTTGCATGTTCTCCCTGTGTCTGTGTGGGTTTCCTCCGGGTACTCCGGTTTTCTCCCACACTCCAAAGACATGCTGGTAGGTAAAATTGGATCTCGTTCAAAATTGCCCCAGTATATATGTGTGTATGACTGTGTGTCCCTAACATGTCAAGATCCTACGGGTAAAAATGACTGCACCAGCCAAGCAGACACTGGCTATACAAGTCATTCATTCATTTAAAGCATGCTCCCAGCACAAAGGGAGGTACGCGTATATCCGGCCCCATGGAAAAAGGCCCATTTCCTTGAGGCTGCATACATGTGTGCAGTCAGTGCGTAGGGGTTAAACTAAAGGCGTTCAAATTATCACTATTATTTTCCCCCACTCCTGTTGATTTTACACTACATCAATGCTATTTTGTGAGTGAACAGTGCTGTAAAGTCATTATTGTAGACTTCAAAGATGCAGACCCAGGAGTCCCAGCTCCTAAAACAAGTATAGACATGTCCTGCTAGTTTGTTCTGCAATAACATTACCCAGCACTAGGGAATAGTCCTTGAACAAGTACAAATAGGTGACTAAAATAATCAAAGAAAAGGTTCTAACCAAATAGAAAGATCCTGCCCAGACAAGGGCGGTAAAGCCATGTATAATATCCCGCAGTGTCCTCTTAGCACGGACAGATGTCTCTTGAGGTACAGCAGTTAATTAAAACACTTGATTAATAGATGGCGTATTTTTCAACAGAACCAACTGATACAAAGGTTCTCACAATCAAGATGAGATAGATGAGATAGATTCCCCTGTTGTCAAAAGTTACTGATTTGTCTAGAAGTTTCTTTCAGCAGAGCTAGTCTGCCTTTAGGGAATGTGGCTGATAAAAGCATTTAAATGGCCTGCAAAAAAATAAAATAAAAATAATATATATGTTTTGTTATGCTATAAAGTAAACAGTATTTTTTTTTTTTTGTTAATGGGTACTAAAATGAAAAACAGCAAGTTATATTAGCAATGTAATGTTCCTATCCTGTAGCCATGCCTACTACAGAAGTTATAGAAATAAATATTCTGAATTGTCAAAACTAGTAGGAAAAAAATGCAGACTCAGAACTGTATAGAAATGCCTGTCAATGTGCTATACCACTCTTACCACTGGCATTTTCTATTTCTTTCATCTCTGATGAACATTATTTCTCTCTCTGGATTGTGAGATGTTTCATTTTCAAGTATTTTATTGAGAACAGAAGAGATATAAGCATTGTAGTATTTGTATATTTTGAAAAAAAAAATGATAATGATATGCATTAGGTAACATAATGGTGATGTAGATATATTAGTCTGTCTGTAGTGTATGGTTGAAATACAATCTCTCATATGATCATTTTTTTTAGCTCTGTCTGTATTAAATTTGATAAATTATTAAAATTATATTTTTTATTAATACAAGCTTTGTCTGTAGTGTATGGTCTCTGCAGTTCCAGAGTCAACATTATTATTCCTTACCTATTGACTATTAGTTGACACACCCAATTAGCATTCGTACAGTCCCACGCCCCATCCCTTAATTGGGAACATATATCTATTTCTATCAGGGACGGTAATGCTATTGGCTATTACTACTTCACTTTGTGCTTGCTCTATGTGTATACTCTTTCTCTAGATATATTAGTGATATTTTTAGTGTTGGCAATTGATATTTTCAAAGATGTGATGGATTGTGAATTTTTTTGTAACTTTAGAGCCAAGAAGTTGCAGAGCGCTTAACCAGATTTTTTTTAGGCTTCACATTAAAATGGAGCTCCACTTTAAACATTCCTTCCCCCCTTCCCTCCTATGCCACATTCTACATTTAACCACTTAAGGACTGCCTCCTGCACATATACGTCGGCAGAATGGCGCAGCTGGGCACATGCACGTACAGGTACGTGCTGTGCTAGTATCCAGCCATGGGTCACGGGCGCGCGCCCGCGGCACACTCCCGTGACCAGGTCCGAAGCTCCGGGACCGGGGGACTCGCAGACCCGATCGCCGCTGGAGTGCGGAGATCGGTCCCCGGAGCTAAAGAGCGGGGAGAGCCGTGTGTAAACACGGCTTCCCCATTCTTCACTCTGGTGGTAGCATCGATCGTGTCATCCCTCTTATAGGGGACACAATCGATGACGTCACACCTACAGCCACACCCCCCTACAGTTGTAAACACACTTCAGGTCATACATATGCCCATCAGTGCCCCGTGTGGCTAACACCCAAACTGCAACTGTCATTTCCACAGTAAGCAATGCATTTTAAATTCATTTTGAAAATGACAATGGTCCCAAAAATGTGTCAAAATTTTCCGAAGTGTCCGCTATAATGTCGCAGTCACGAAAAAAATCTCTGATCGCCGCCATTAGTAGTAAAAAAAAAATAAATTATAAAAATGCAATAAAACTATCCCCTATTTTGTAAACGCTATAAATTTTGCGCAAACCAACCGATTAACGCTTATTGCGATTTTTTTACCAAAAATAGGTAGAAGAATACGTATCGGCCTAAACTGAGGACAATGTTTTATTATGTGTTTTGGGGGATATTTATTATAGCAAAAAGTAAAAAATATTGCATTTTTTTTCAAAATTGTCGCTCTATTTTTGTTTATAGCACAAAAAATAAAAACTGCAGAGGTGATCAAATACCACCAAAAGAAAGCTCTATTTGTGCAGAAAAAAAGGACGCCAATTTTGTTTGGGAGGCACGTCGCACAACCGTGCAATTGCCAGTTAAAGCGACGCAGAGCCAAGTCGCAAAAAGGGGCAAGGTCCTTTAGCTGCATTTTGGTCCGGGTCTTAAGTGGTTAATTTAAAAAAAAAAAAATTCGGGGAGGGGGGTAACTAGTTTTGACAGAAACCAGCTACCATTTCCGGTCAGGCAGCCTAGGTGATTCGACTGGATGTTCTTCTCTCCCCCTCCCTCCATGCAATTTTCTGGGACACGTCACAGGTCCCAGAAGAATGCTCGACCATTAAGGAAGCTTATCATGACTCAGCATGCGCAGTGCGCACCCGACTGTCAAGCCGCAAGCTGTCACAGCTGGGTGACCACAGTTGTAATGCCAATGCCAGGGAGAGGAGAGGGAGAGAATCGAGGGTTGGGATGGCTGGATCATGGGACAGGTGAGTGTTGTTTATTAAAAGTCAGGTGTTACACTTTTTTGCTAAGAAATGAAGGCCCGGATTCACAAAGCACTTACGCCGACGTATCTCCAGATACGCCGCGTAAGTACAAATATGCGCCGTCGTATCTGTGCGCCGGACCCACAAACTAAGATACGCCTAAAAACAGACTTCATCCCACCAACGTAACTTGACTACACCGCGTAGAGTGGGCGCATATTTACGCTGTACGCATGTGGTGCTCCCATGGATTTTCTATTCAAATATGCAAACGAGGGAGATACGCCGATTCACGAACGTACTTGCGCCCGGCGCATGATTTAAGCTGTTTGTGTAAGTTTTACGTTCGGCGTAAAGTTATTCCCCATAGATGAGGCACAACCCATGCAAAGGTATGGACCAGGGAACACAAGCCTACGTATTGTACGTTTGACGTCTGTGAATATGGGCCGACGTGGGTCTGGCTGGGCGTAGGTTACTTTCACGGCGTACACAGTGATCCGGCGTATCTTAGACAGTTGTTCCGACGTGGTTGTGAGCATGCGCACAGGAAACGGTCCACGTCTCGACGCATGCGCAAGCAATGCGTTTTAAGTACTATTCTGGCGCCCGGCCCATCATTTGCATGGGGTCACGCTTCTTTATCATGGATCACGCCCACTTCCACCTACTTCCACTTACACCAGCTTACGCCTACGAAATATACTCTACGCCGGCGCAGAGTTGGGAGCATTTGCTTTGTGAATTCCATGCTTGCCTCTCTGCGCTGCTTTGGCGTACCGTAAAATAGATACGCTACGGCGGCATAAATGTGCATCGATGTATGTGAATCCGGGCCGAAGTGTTTATTTTAGTTAACTTTTAATGATTGAACTGTTTTCACTTCTTTAAGCACCGGAGCACTTTTTCAATTTCCTTTGATTGAATGGTTGCACATTTGCAAGCACTAAGGCTGCATTCGCACAACAGCGTTTAGAATCAAGGGCAGATCTGCCGCAGATTTGACAATGCTGTTATGTGAATGACCAAATGCGGAACTCACATTTGAGATGCCATTCATTTGAATGACACCTCAAATTGTGGTGCAGGTAGTCTGCCACTTCTGCAACCCGAATCGCGGAAAGGGTGTCACCCAAAAATAGTTCAGGAGCTACTTTGGAGTGACATGCATCAAGCGATTGCAGCACATTTTATCACACAACAATTGTGGCAGACCCAGACCGCAATTTGAGGTGTCATTCAAATGAATGGCATCTCAAACGCGAGTTCTGCGTTTTGTCATTCACACATCAGCACTGTCAAAACGCTGTAGTGCAAATGCAGCTTAATAGCACTTTTGTAAATATTTTGGTTAGTTTCAGTTTAATAATGATATAAAGGTTGAAATCAAAAAGCATAACCCCTTCATACCTAAGGGTAAGACAAATCGAAATGCCTAATTGCAATTTTGTGACTTTGACATGTGGTAGTAAAACCGTACATATCATCACAACTACTTCATCAAATTGAATTACAGCTTGCATTTTCAGAGAAAATTGGGCTTTTATTTTTGTGGTAAATGGTAATGAATATCTCCTCCTTTTTTATTACCAAAGTAAAACTGTCCCAAAACAGTAAAAAAATTATGTTTTTTAAATACATCTGTATATTTCTTGGTACTACCATAATCTACCACCAAAGAACAACCCCAAATAAATTCTCCTGCTCCTGATGATCACATCAATGCCACATATGTGTATATTAGATATTGTATGTACCTGTAGTACAGCCCAAAAACAATAGTGTGCATTTCGATTTTTTTTATCCTCCATAAAACACACTGAGGCCCCATACACACGTCCGAGCTTCTCCGCAGAATCCAGCGAGAAGCTCGCTGGGAACCATATTCTGCCGAGAAGCTCGATCGTGTGTACGTTTTCACTGAGAAAACTGTCGAGCAAGGCGTCGAGCCAAAATAGAGAGCAGGTTCTCTATTTCCTCGATGGGCCATCGGGACTAATGGCTCGATGCCTTTTTCGACAGCCTGGTCGACGAACTCGAAGGCCGGCCTAGAACCTCGTCGGGCGGAACGATGAGTTTAGCCCGACGAGGTTCTCGTACGTGTGTACGCGGCCTGACACTTAGGCCCTGTACACACGATCAGACATGTCCGACGAACCGTTTTCATCGGACAAGGCTGAAGCGGTCTGATGTGCGTACACACCATCGGACCAAAATCCCCTCGGACCAGAACGCGGTGACGTAGAACACAACGACGTGATGAAAAAACGAAGTTCAATGCTTCCAAGCATGCGTCGACTTGATTCTGAGCAAGATTTTGGTCCAATGATTTTGTGTACTAACCATCGAACATGTCCAACAGACAGGTTTCCAGCAGACAGGTTTCTAAGCATGTTTGGAAACTTTTGTAAAACGGTCCGAACATGTCCGCTGACCAGTTTCAGCAGACATGTTCGATCGTGTGTACGTGGCCTTATACTCAGACCTTTGATTCTGACCATGACCCAAACACTAACCCTGGCACTGACCTAGATCTTACCTTGATCTAGGATTTTTTTTTGCTATTTTTTTTTTATATTATTATTATTATTTATTATTATTATGATGAAAATTATTGTATTTTTGTTATTATTATTTTTTATACACACTTTGTTTTTCTGTGCAAGGACAGAGAGAGATGCATTTTCTCCTCTATTCACAGGAAAATAAAACAGGGATCGGACTTCACAGTGACTGATCACTGTGATAGCCAATCAGAGGATATTACAGCGATCAGGTCACCCAGAATCAGGAATTTCGGGTCCCGATCATTAGTACAGGGCCCAAAGATCACAGTGAGACCGCACGGCACACTCCCAGCACAAAGGGAGGTATGCAAATATGCAACCCCTTGGCAAAAACCCCAGTGCAGTGGGGCCGCATATTTGTGTCACATTGGAGTAAAGGGGTCAATTTCAATGTTTACCGACGATACCAAGTTATGCATGAAAATTATTTCAGCACAGGATATAGCATTATTACAGGAAGACCTTGCCAAAATAGGCTGTCAGGCAGCTACATGGCAGATAAGGTTGAATGTTGAAATATTTTAAGTTATGCACCTGGGTGCCAGATATATACATGCAAAATACACACCAAGAAGGACACCCCTGGTAGAATCAGTGATGTAAAAGGACCTGGGGTGCTTGTAGATCACAGACATAGCAATAACATGCAATTCCAGGCCACAGCTAACAAAGCATACATTAAAAAGAGCAAACAGTCATAAATAAAATCAATAATTTCTTTCCTTTACAAAACACTGGTTCGGTCTCATCTTGAATATGCAGTTCAGTTTTGGTCACCAATCATCAGGAAAGATGTTGTTGAATTAGAGAGAGTTCAGCAAAGGTCAGCAAAATTAATAAGGGGGATGGAGGATCTCAGCTATGAGGATCGATGACAAAGATTACAGTTCACTGTGGAAAAGAGGTGATATGATTACAATGTACAAATATATCAAAAGTGACTTCAGTATCCGTAAATTGTTTACTCTTAGTTCACTGAAGCAGACACATGGCCACAATTTGAGGTTAGAAGAAAGATTGTGGAAAAGGTTATTTACTGTTACAGCAGTAAAAATATGGAACTCTCTTTCCCAGGAATTGGTAGCAGCTGAGAATGTCTTTAACTTCAAACAACTATTGGATGTCTTATAAACTATTAGCCAGATTCAGAAAGACTTACGACGGTGTATCAGTAGATACGCTGTCGTAAGTCCGAATGCGTGCCGTCGTATGTTTAATCGTATTCTGGAAACCAGATACGCTTAAATTTTGCCAAGATACGCCCGGCGTAAGTCTCCTACGCCGTCGTATCTTAGCTGCATATTTACGCTGGTCGCTAAGGGCTTGTACTTTGATTTACGCCTAGAATATGTAAATGAGCAAGATACGCCTATTCACGAACATACCCACACCCGTCGCAGTAAGCTACGCCGTTTACGTAAGGCGTTTTTCCCGGTGTAAAGATAAACCACCAAATAGCTGGTCTAAGTCATGTTAGGGTATGGACGTCGGAACTGCCGTCGGATTTTTATGTTGTTTACGTAAGTCGTACGTGAATGAGGCTGGGCGTAGGTTACGGTCATGTCGTTCGCATTGAGCCGTCGTATGTTAGGGCGTATATTCAACGTGATTGTGAGCATGCACGCACATGCGCTGTTCATTCGGTGCTTCATTTACATGGGGTCACGATTTATTATTTACAACACAGCCCACTACCCGCCTACTTTGAATTAGGCTGGCTTACGCCGGCCCATTTAAGTTACACCGCCGTAACTTAGGGAGCAAGTGCTTTATGAATACTGTACTTGCCTCTCTATGTTACGTCGGTGTATGGCATATGAGCTGCGCTACTCCCACTTAAATATACGCCGCTCTACCTGAATCTGGCTATATGTAACTATATACAATATTTATTTTGCTTCAAGTTTTGACAGCCCACGAACCTTCAAAGCTTTGTTTGCTCAGGATAACATACAATGTTATACACTTTGTATTGTATTAGGTATCAATAACTTTACTACTTTCCAAGAGGAAAACCATCTTCTTCACTCTGAAATCCTCTGCTGTCTTCTAGGTAAACATTATATCACCTCTGTAGCCAACATTACCCTTTAACCCCCTTTCCGACCAGAGCACTTTTTACAATTTGTTTCAGCGTCGCTTTAACTGACAATTGCGCAGTCATGCAACGCTGTACCCAAATGTAATTTTCGTCCTTTTTTTTCCCCACAAATAGAGCTTTCTTTATCTATTTCTTTAATAAAACTTTTCTTGATTTAATAAACAAAAGTTCTTGTGCATGTAAAGGCAGGTGTCCCAATATTTTTGGTAATATACTGTATATCCAAATGGAAAAAGCACCCGAGGCAGCATTTGCAACCAAAAGATTGGTCCCAAATTGGGCAAGTCCTGCTCCAGCACTACCATTAGTAATGCTTTTAAAGCAAATTTATTATAAAGGGGGCTTCCAGATCCCCAAAGGCAGTTGTCCCCTGAACATGTGAGAACAATTCTTTGGAAGGCTTTGCTACCCCACCTTGCAAGGTACCCTTTCATTGTTAAAGCCATATAACCTGGTAGGGTTCAAAGGGAGAGAGAACATATATGTACTGCCCCCTCTTTCATGGCCACCTAGGTTTCATGTCTGGATAAGGGTATGGTATGATCTCATGTCTTTGTGTTTGACTTTTTTCTAATGTATGTACATTTAAAGTATACTTTAAAATATGGGGAGAAAATGCATGGGGTTCCCTATTAAAATTCAAACTATACCTGTTTCAATGTATGAAGCCTGGGCTGGTGCAAGGATTTTTGACACCCTAGGTGAAACCTAATTTTGTCGCCCCCCTTGGCTCCATCCCCTTTGCACTGTCCATGTATACCACACCTTTTTATGGAATGCTACCATTTTGGGGGGGGGGGTCAGTCACTGCCCCAGTGCATGATATGCATGCAGCATATGTGGGAGCCTGGAGGGGGAGCACTGGCACTGCACCCCTGACTAATGTGTGCTCTAGGCTGCTGCCTACCTTGTCTATAGGTAGTGCTGGCCCTGTACAGGGGATATGTACACAGATAATCAAGGCACTGTTGATCAGTGCAAGCCCATCAGTGCCACCTATCATTGTCCATTAGTGCTATCTATCAGGGCTCATAGACACTGAGTGCCACCTATAAGTCTCCATCAGTTCCATTTATCAATGCAGCCTTATCAGTGCAGCCTATCAGTGCTGCCTCATCAGTGCCACCTATTAGTGTCCATCAGTGTTGCCTCATCAGTGCCCATTAGTGGGGAATTTCTCATAATGGGCACAGCGGGTGTACAGACCCGGGAACTCAGCACAAGGTTTGGTGGGAACCCCTCATAATGGACACAGCAGGTGTGCAGACCCAAGAACTTAGCACAGGGATGGTAGGAACCTCATAATGGGCACAGCGGGTGTACAGACCTCTGAAGAGGGAGGGCAGCATTTACTAGAACTGATTGGCTGTATTTTCTTGCTGCAGCCGCTGACTGCTGGTGAAAGACACCTTTTAGATGCTACAAATGGAGGAAAATACAGCCCAGTTCTAGTAAATGCTGCGCCCCCAACTGCACTAGCATCAGCAGTAACTAGAACACATTGGGACTAGTCAGCCTGAACTGTAGGCAGTGTTTTATGTGGGTGGTCACCAGCAGAAGAAAGAAGCATAAAGAAAGCAGACTACCATGCACAGCACTGATCAGTGATACCAGCTTCAGCAACAGCATGTGTACCAGGACCGAGCACTCACCTACAATCTCTGCTTCCAATCTGCCGCGCTGTAACCTGTGCAATGTGAGGGGGGGCATTCCAGGGAGGGAGCTCGGGGGTTATCAGGAGGAAGCGTTGCGTTGAACGCTGGTGTGTGTCATCCCAAAGGAACTTTTTTCTGTCCTATAATGCAGGCAGCCTGAGTGAGTACAGAGTGCAGTTTGCAGAGCAGTCAGTGGTGTGTAATGGGCGGCATTTTCAAACACCAGTCATTGAGTTTTCCTCCTCTAATGTCCCCCTATACGCAGGATGTGCAGATCCCCAGCTAGGACTTTATCAGTGTGTGTCAGCGCTCAGGAGGAGTGTCGGGAGCTAGTGAAGACACTTTGAGGCTGCTGTGTGTATTGTTGGTAGGAGGGGAGCGCAGTTCACTCCCATACAGTGCGGAGCGGCTTCACCAAAAATCTTCTGCTTTCCCCAGTGACTGAGCCATGCCGTCTCCACACTAGTCCTCCCCCTCCTTTTGTTTGTCAGTCATCTCAGACTGACACCCAACTCGAATCTACACACAAGGGCAAGGCTATGTCCTCTCCATACCAGAAAGCTGTGCACACAGCAGAATTAATTGCACCCTTGATGACAGTGCGCCCTAGGCAGCTGCCTAGTCCGCCTAGTGGTAGCACTGGCCCTGAGCCTGGGTAGCCAGAAAAGGGAGGTAGGGAAGCATTCGGTCCTACCACCTGAACCATACCAGGCTACATGTCTTCTTCAACATTGTTGAGGTACTTTACAAGAGGGACAAGGGCCTTTATTCCCACATCCAGTCACCAGGATGATGTTGGGGTTTGCTAGGTAAGCTTATTCTTACCTAGGAGGTTGGCTGGTCCGTCTGTTTTCACTGTACTAGAAAGTGGTCTATTTGTTTTCATTTCTAATTGAAGGGATAATGGTGTTTGTGTGTGCTTTTTTTTCAGTGTTATGCCGCGTACACACGATCACTTTTTGTGATGAAAAAAAAACGTCATTTTATCTCACTAAACAAAACGACGTTTTTCAAACTTCATTTTCCAAAACGACGTTGCATACACACCATCGTTTTTCAACAAAGCTCTAGCGAACCATGGTGACGTACACCACGTTCGACGGCACTCTGTTCCATTGAAGCTCCGTCTCATAACTTGCTTCTGAGAATGCGCGGGTTTAAAAACTTCGTTTTCAACATCGTTTTGCCCACACACCATCACTTTTTATGACACAAAAAACAACGTTTTGAAAAACGACACAAAAAATTCAAGCATGTTCGAATTTTTTTTTGGTCGTTTTTTTGAAGACATAAAACGACGTTTTGCCCACACACAGTGATTTTAAATTACGTTTTTGAAAACGTCGTTTTTTTTCATCACAAAAAGTGATCGTGTGTACGCGGCATTAAAGTCTGCCTTTTGAATGGCTTTTTGACATATTACATGTAGGCTTTGAAACTCATACTCTATTTTCTATTGTCATTGTAAACTAAATTGACATATACCTTGCAATTCAGCACATAGAACCCTACAATGCTAGTTTTTGGAAGAGTACAATAAGTATCATAGGCCTTTTTAGATCCTTTCTTATAAAGTTTGTCCTAAAGCTTGGAGGAGTGAAGTTTTAGCCTTCTTAAGCCTCGTACACACGATCGGACATCAAACAAACTTTCCCTTGGATTTTTGCCTGAAGGGAGTTGTCCCGTCACACCCATAATATACACGCGCTTGGACACCAAACACGAACGTAGTGACGTTTTAACTTACTGACAAGAGTTTAAAAGAGGACGTTCAATTCTCCGGCGTCACCCTTTGGGCTCTTTCTGCTAATCGAGAGTTTGTAGAGGTTTCGTCTGTGTGCATTCGCGATTTTCAGTTTCGTGCAATTTTGTTCGTTTCTGAACGTCCGTTTGTCAAGCAGACATGTTGCACAATGGGGTTGTGCTAACTTGACCAACACAAAAATGTAGAAATATGTTTGATTCATATAACCAAAATACACTAAACCAAAGTAAAGACATTTGTTTTTATTCCGTCAGTATCACCAGCAAAGCAGCTTTTAGTATTATCACATTATAAATTTTCTTGATTTCAGAACTTGCCACGTCACGAATGTGCTCTTTCAAATACGAATGCTAGTTTTACCAGACAGAACACTTCTGGCTGGTCTTTGCTTCTGAGCATACGTGTTTGTACCTTGTACAAAAGTCTGATTGCTTGCTGTACAGACGGTTGGACTTGGCACCATCGGACTCTTGTTAACGTAAAGTTTCTCCGTTTGCAGACCAAACTTTTTGTCCGATGAAACTCGAAAAAGTTTGTTCGATGGAGCGTACACACGGTTGGACAATTTTGAAAACGTGCTCATTTTGAAGTTTGTTGGCAAAAAGTCCGACCATTTGTATGGGCCTTTAGGAAGATTTTTTTTTTTTGAGTTTTCATGTGTTTTTCCATAACCTGTTTGTTCTTTTCCATTTCTTAATAGTTAAATTACAGTTTATTTATTTTTATTTTTTTATGTGAAAGTGTATGTGGATAAATAAAAGTGTATATGGATAAGTAAAAATCTCAGATGCTCTGATAATAATCTTTAGCAATATGGGGGTGGGTGGGTGCACAGTAGACTGGGATGGGGAAGGGGGTCTAGCCTAAAATTGCATTTTATAAACTGAGATAGAAAAAAATACCCACAATTAAGACCCCTTTCACATTGCGGCAGGAACTGCACTGGCGGTATAGCGCCGTGAAAAATAGGCGGAATTGCCGCAAGTTGCGGCCGCTAGCGGTGCGGTATTAACCTCCGCTAGCGGCCGTGAAAGGGTTAATACCGCCCGCAATGCGCCTCTATAGAGGTGCATTGCGAGCGGTATTGCCGCGCTTTCCCATTCTTTTCAATGGGAAGGAGCGGTGAGGGAGCGGTATACATGCCGCTCCTCTCACTGCTCCAAAGATGCTGCTGACAGGAGATTTTTTTTCTCTCCCGCCAGCGCATCGCCTCAGTGTGAAAGCCCTCGGGCTTTCACATTGAGGATGCAGTGAAGGAGTTTTTCAGGCGGTATAACAGCGCTATTTTTAGCGCTGTACCACCTGAAAAACTCCTCAATGTGAAAGGGGTCTAAAGTAGTGCAATTTAGTACATTTAACTAGTTTAACCACTTAAGCCCCGGACCAATATGCTGCTAAATGCCCAGAGTCGTTTTTACAATTCGGCACTGCGTCGCTTTAACAGACAATTGCGCGGTCGTACAACGTGGCTCCCAAACAAAATTTGCGTCCTTTTCTTCCCACAAATAGAACTTTCTTTTGATGGTATTTGATTGCCTCTGCGATTTTTATTTTTTGCGCTATAAACAAAAATAGAGCAACATTTTTGAAAAAAAAATCAATTGTTTTTAATTTTTGTTATAAGAAAAATCGAATAAACTAAATTTTAGTTAAACATTTAGGCCAAAATGTATTCAGCCACATGTCTTTAGTAAAAAAAAATCGCAATAAAAAAAATTAGCTACCTAGCGGCAACAGCGACACTAATACAGCGATCAGAAAAACGATTGCTTAGTGACGCTGGCAATAGGGGGTGAAAGGGTTAACTAGGGTGGTGATCAAGGGGTTAAACCTTTATTAGGGGGGTACAGGGCTACCCTGGACCTAACACTATCTGCCTGTCACACTAAGGCCTCATACACACGATCAAATCTGTCTGCTGGAAACGGTCTGCTAGACCGTTTCAGCAGACAGATTCGATCGTGTGTACGGGCAAACAGACAGATTTGGCCACCCGACAGATTTCAAAGCATGCTTTGAAATCTGTCGGCTGGGAACCCGTCCGCCCGACATGTCTGCTGGTTAGTACGCTAACCAGCAGACATGTCTTCTTGCACACGCGCCGAATGGTTTTGACGCATGCGCGGAAGTGTTTTACTTCCTGGTGCGGTGACGTGGCGGCGTCAACGTCACCGCCACGTCACCGTCACGTCAGCGCGCTGTCTGCTGGCGGAGATTTTGGTTTGCTCATGTGTACACGCGAGCAAACCAAAATCCCAGCAGACAGATCTGTTCAAATCGTGTGTATGAGGCCTAACTGTCACACTGACACTAAATGCAGTGATCAGTAAATATATGATCACTCCAATCAGTGACAGTGTGACAGGGGGCTGGGGGGGTGATCGGAAGGGGTTAAGTGTGCCTATGTGTGTGGTGTCAGTGTAGTGTTGGTGCGACTTACTGTGATGTCTTCTCTCCTCTCGTCGGATTAAAAATACTGCCGAGAGGAGAGCTGACATCACTTCCTCTGCCTGTGTTTACATTATACAGGCAAAGGAAGTGACACGGCGGAGGCTCAGGGGATTGTCTGGGAGCGATCACTAGGGGGCGGACAAAAACTAACAGCCGCCCCCTTGTCCCGGATCACTCCCGGAGGTAAGACGCCCGCCACACGCAGCGGAGGGGTCCTAATCAGACCCCCGACCCGCAAGAAGGCAGGGATGTACATGTACGCCCATCTGCCTGTACGTGCCATTCTGTGGACGTACATAGTCGTGCGGCGGGCGTTAAGTGGTTAAATGCTTTAAAAGGAGTATCCAGTACAGGTTTAGGAAGCTGGAACAAGACATCATTGTAAAGCTACTGAACAAAATGAGATATGCCATGGCACATGTCAGTATGCTGAAATGTGTGCTTCCATGAGAGGATGGAACTTCATTGCCTGTACAAAATACACAATTTAGAAGCCAGAATTAAACATCAAACACAGTGGCAGATAAGAATGCAGAGTCAGCCGAAAGCAATGTGCTTTCAGGGCTAATGCTGTGTACGGAATGCCAAGACCCACACCTAAGTAGACTTCCAACAAAATGATTATGGATGGACATGTAAAATAATAATCGAATAAAAGTTACTCTTCTCAGAAATTCTTTAGTTCTAAAATGTGTCTGCTTTTAACAACTTAGGAAAATATTATTTAATGCAAACAAAATTAGGCCAGGAACGTACATCAGAAGATAAATCAGCATAAGGGAGGGCAGGATCTCCTATTTTTTAATGAAAGGCAAAAGAAGAGATTTCAGTAGAAACTGACACCGATTTACTAAAGGAGTTAAGAAGCTTCACTCAATAAATTATAGCTGTAGCTATTTGAAGTATTCACTCATCTGCAGAAGAAATAAATAAAGAGGAATTTTACAGGGGATGACACAATGTCATTTTTTTTGGGGGGGGGACCGCTTTTAACAGGCACCAGCTACCACTTGCTCCCCTGGCACAGCAGCCCTGGAAGGAAGACCACCGCTCTACCCTCACTCCCTGCAATCTTCTAGGACATGTCACAGGTCCCAGAAGATTGCCCAGCCATTCACAGCATGCAGCTCGCACATGCGCAGTGCTCACCCGGCTGTGAAGCCACAGCCAAGCTTCCACAGTTAGAATAACGGCACCACTGAGAAGGGGGAAGAGGAGCAAGGTTTCGTGCACCCGCATCGCTGGACCGTGGGACAGGTGAGTGTCTGATTATTAAAAGTCAGCAGCTACACTTTTTGTAGCTGCTGACTTTTAAATGGGTGGAACTCTGCTTTAAGGAATACAGCTTTGGGCTCCTTAACCACTTAAGACCCGGACCATTATGCAGGTAAAGGACCTGGCCAGTTTTTTGCGATTCGACACTGCGTCGCTTTAATTGACAATAGCACGGTCGTGCGATGTGGCTCCCAAACAAAATTGTCGCCCTTTATTTCCCACAAATAGAGATTTATTTTGGTGGTATTTGATCACTTCTGCGTTTTTTATTTTTTGCCGCTATGAACAAAAAAAGAGCGAAATTTTTGAAAAAAAAAACAATATTTTTTACTTTTTGCTATAATAAATATCCCCAAAAAAGATATAAAAAACATTAATTTTTTCTCAGTTTAGGTCGATACGTATTCTTCTACCTATTTTTGGTAAAAAAAAAACGCAATAATCGTTTAACGTTTGGTTTGCGCAAATTTTATAGCGTTTACAAAATAGGGGATAGTTTTATGGCATTTTTATTAATATTTTTTTATCACTGTGACATTATGGTGGATACTTCAGACAATTTTGACACATTTTCGGGACCATTGTAATTTTCACAGCAAAAAAATTGTAAAAATGCATTGTTTATTGTGAAAATTACAATTGCAGTTTAGGAGTTAACCACTAGGGGGCACTGTAGGGGTTATGTGTGACCTCATATGTGTTTCTAACTGTAGGGGGCAGGGCTGGACGTGTGACATCACTGATTGCCTTTTCCTATATCAGGGAACAGACGATAAGTGACATTGCCACTGTGAAGAACGGGGAAGGTGTGTTTACTCCGGCGGCGATCGGGTCCGCGTGTCCTGCGGCCGCGGTCATGGAGCTTCGGACCGTGATGCGTTTGCGCGCCCGTGGTGCACGACCTACGGCTGGGCACTTAAAGAGGACGTGCCAGCCCAGCCGTGCCATTCTGCCGACCATTAATGTGCAGGAGGCGGTCCTTAAGTGGTTAATAAAGTTATAGAGGATGTTCAACTAGCAAAATTTCTGTTTGTGAATTAGGCATAGCTTTAATCACTTGGAATTTAATCATGTATTATGCCTTGTACACACGACCGGTTTTCACGAAGAGAAAATTGCTATTTTTTATATTGGTCGTGAAAACCGGTCGTGAGTATGCTCCCTAGCAAGTGTTCTCAATGAAAATACTGCCCGCAAAAAACAAATCTCTTTTTTCTTTTCGTGTTCCCCATCAGTTTTTTTTTCTCGTCGTGAAAAGCGGTCATGTGTATGCTTTTCCAAAGGGGGAAGAAAAGCGCATGCTTAGAATCAAGTATGCAGCCCAAAAGCAGCCCAATGGGTGGCGCCATTTGAAAGGAACGTGTGTATGCAAGTCAGGCTGGAGAGGAATCATGTCAGGAAAAACTTTGTTTTTTTTTACTGCCGAGAAAAATGGTCATATGTATGAGGCATAAACAATGTCATTTTTCGGGTTGTAAAAAATGATCGTGTGTGGGCTAAAACAAAGTTAAAAACCTGCGCATGCTCAGAAGCAAGTTATGAGACGCGAGCGCTCGTTCTGGTAAAACTACCATTTGTAATGGAGTAAGCACATTCATCACGCTGTAACAGACAGAAAAGCGCAAATCATCTTTTATTAACGCGGAATCAGCTAAAGCAGCCCCAAGGGTGGCGTCAACCGCATGGAACTTCCCCTTTATAGTGCTGTCGTACCTGTTGTACATCACCATGCTTTGCTAGAGCATTTTTTAAAACGATGGTGTATGGGCAACGTCATTTTAATGATGAAGTTGGGAAAACTTTGTTTTTTCTACATGCTGAAAAATGTTATTTTTTTCATGCCGAAAAATGATCGTGTGTACGCAGCATTAGAATATAAAATTACAGCATTTTTCTAGTACATAATTAGATTACTTTGTTTTTTTTTGTGGAGTTCAGCTTTATCCTCCTGCCAACCACTCAACGCAAATGTAAAGCTACAGGGTGGGTGGGGTGGGTGCGGTGCAGTGGGTGGGCCCTAATCCCATGTGCTGCACATATAACTCTATGATGCACAATTATTGTGTATAGTTGGCACTATATAAATCATGTTTAATATTAATAATTGGACCTTCTAAGCCATCCAACCAAAGTTCAAAGGCCAGGAAGTGTATTATTGGTAGTTGGTTGCTACAGTGGCAAAATAATCATTCGTTCTTTAGGTCTGCAAACAACGAATGAACTAGGCTCACCTTGAATCCATGCTTGACCCAAACCCCCAAAAAATAAGCACTAATTGACTCGTAGTCCTAAAATAAGACATGGGAGGGCTTAATAGTCTCTTTGAGAAATACATTTAAAGTAAATTTCTGACACATTCAACGTGATTGTTTTGCAATATAAAACAGATATAACATATTTTTTTTAGTGTCATCTTTAACCACTTAAGACCCGGACAAAAATGTAGGTAAAGGACCTTGCCCCTTTTTGCGATTCGGCACTGCGTCGTTTTAACTGACAATTGCGCGGTCATGCGACGTGGCTCCCAAACAAAATTGGCGTCCTTTTTTTCCCACAAATAGAGCTTTCTTTTGCGTTCATCGGTTGGTTTTCGCAAAATTTATAGCGTTTACAAAATAAGGGATAGTTTTATTGCATTTTTATTAATTTTTTTTTTTTTACTACTAATAGCGGTGATCAGCGATTTTTTTCGTGACTGCGACAATATGGCAGACACTTCGGACAATTTTGACACATTTTTGGGACAATTGTCATTTTCACAGCAAAAAATGCATTTAAATTGCATTGTTTACTGTGGAAATGACAGTTGCAGTTTGGAAGTTAACCACAGGTGGCGCTGTAGGGGATGTGTGACCTAATGTGTGTGTTTACAACTGTAGGGGGGTGTGGCTGTAGGTGTGACATCATTGATCGCGTCCCCCTACTACAGGGATGACGCGATCGATGCTACGGCCACAGAGAAGCACGGGGAAGCCGTGTGTACACACGGTTCTTCCGCTCCAGGGATGGATCGCCGCACTCCAGCGGCGATCGGGTCTGCGAATCCTGCGGTCCCGGTCCTGGAGCTTCAGACCGGGTCGCGGGCGCGCGCCCGTGACCCACGGCTGGGTACTAAAATCAACGTATATATACGTTGATGTGCCCAGCCGTGCCATTCTGCCGACGTAAATGTGCAGTAGGCGGTCCTTAAGTGGTTAACAGACCAAAATAAAACATATAAGGCCCCTTTCACATTGGAGCGGGAGCCGCGGTGGCGGTATAGCGCCGCTAAAAATAGTGGCGCTATACCGCCGGGATTGCCGCGGGAATCGGCTGCTAGCAATGTGGTATTAACCCCCACTAGAGGGCGATAAAGGCTTAATACTGCCTGCAATGCGCCTCTGCAGATGCGCATTGCGGGCGGTATTGCCGTGGTTTCTCATTGTTTTAAATGGGAAGGAGTGGTGAAGGAGCGGTATACACGCCGCTCCAAAGATGCTGCTGGCGGGAGATTTTTTTCTCTCCCGCCAACGCATCGCCTCAGTGTGAAAGCCCTCTGGCTTTCACATTGAGTATGCAGTGAATGAGTTTTTCAGGCGGTATAGCAGCGCTATTTTTAGTGATGTACTGCCTGAAAAACTCCTCAGTGTGAAAGGGGTCTTGGAGAAGTTTTAGAATTGACACACCCTTTAGAAGACACATAAACAATCTTACAAAAATCAAAGGCCACTACTCATTTTGCATCTTTTTATGGTTAATTGTTTCGGATTAAAGAAAGACCATTTACCGAGAAAACTCCAGGAATTTGAATCCTATAAAAATAGTTTTCTGCTTACACCTTTGATTATCATCAGGAAAGGGCTTCTAGTTTCTTTGAAAACATGTATTATACATGAAAAAAAAAAAAAAACATTTAGCACAGAACATTCAGACTTGTATTTTGCAAACTGATGATACTGTTAATATTTAAAGAAAAGAGAATATGTTTGCATTTGAGAAAATTAGACAATATAACCACATCTTCTATTTAAGCAATGATTCATTTAAGGGTTCACTATAAGAATATTATTACCGCTCCCAGGGACATAATTGTAATATTAGTTGCTGTGTTTTTCTGATTTATGTTCCTGTTTGTGTTTTGTATTGTCTGATGATTTTTTAATATTCTTACAAAGTCATTATTTTCCATCAAAATAACCGATGTAGCTTTGGTGATACTAACTTCATTATGACTCACAACCGCTAATAAAAAAAATCTCTTTTTTATAATTTGTTTTTCAAATAAAATTAATCTTTGGAGAGGGGATTAGTTAAAATAACCATTCCCTGGTTTAATGTCAGCAATAAATATATCTGATATAAACATATAAAGCATACACGCAAAGTTCAAGTAGTCAAAATTTGTTTATTCCTGCAAGGGTTGAGAAGAATGCAATAGCAAATGTAAAATCATAGACAGGTGTTGTAAACAGTTTTTTTTTTATTTATTTTTTATATTGACTATACTGTACTAGTGGCATCACTCATTCAGTATGGAATCACTCATTCAGTATAATATGGGAGGTTGAAAGACGAGGTAGCTTACTGTAAGAGATACATTTAGAAATGAAAATCTATCAAAAGGGTGTTAAAAGTTAGCAATGCAATTTGGCTATTTCCCCGCGAATCGTTGTCTTTGTATGTTGGCTCGTACACTGGCCAGCGGAGGGGAGCCAATCAGTGGGTGGGGGGGACTCGATGTTCACCGGCCACCCACGATCATTCTCCGCAGTGACATAACAGGGATCTGCCTGTGTAAACAAGGCAAATCTTCCTTCTGACAGGGGAGATCACACAGATCCTGTCTTTCTGCTATGCAGGAATACAGATATGTGTATTTCCCCAGTCACACAGTTCCCCACACAGTAAATACACTTTAAAAAAAAAAAATTGGGGGGATATTTAGTATAACAAAAAAAATTAAAATATTGTTTTTTTTTTCTTAATTGTTGCTCTTTTTTTGTTTAACCACTTGCTTACTGGGCACATATATCCCCCTCCTGCCCAGGTGAAATTTCAGCTTCCGGCACTGTGTCGCTTTCACTGACAACTGCATGGTCATGCGACGTGGCTCCCAAACAAAGTTGGCGTCCTTTTTTCCCCACAAGTAGAGCTTTCTTTTGGTGGTATTTGATCATCTCTGCGGTTTTTATTTTTTGAGCTATAAACAAAAAAGTGCGACAATTTTGATAAAAACTATTTTTTTACTTGTTGCTATATTAAATAGCCCAATTTTTTTTTCTCAGTCTAGGCCGATATGTATTCTTCTACATTCCACCCCCTCCAAGCATTTATTCTGTTCGCATTATCATTACTGTCTTTACATGATTGTAGGCTTGCTCCACATTCCTTCTGCTCCAACCCCTGTGTTGGCTTTGAGTTTCTGAGTCTGAGTGGACTTCTAGCTCCTAGGTACGAGACACAACCCCCAACCCCATCTGTACTTTATTATTGTTTATTCCCAGTGAATTTAATTTCACTGACTTGATATTTTATAACTTGTTCTGTTGTCTTCATGTATTTATGTTTTTTATTCTATACACCCACCTGTAGATTGTCTCCTGACGAAGTGAAACTAGTTAAGATCAAGATCCTCTGTACCGTAACTTCAACATTCACCTTCAAAGATACCCATATCCTGGGGATTGCACCTTTGGTGATTTGTGTGATGTCACATGTCATGTGTATTTTTAATATTAATGTTGTTGTGTACATGTCTTTTAGACTTGTTTTTTTGTCATTATATTAATACATTTTGTAATCCTTTGGATACCCTTATCTCTTTTTGAGTTTATCTTGTTTACTGTGTACCGCAATAGTCCGCCCCGCCCCTCTTGCTTTGTTGGTTCTCAGGGATCTTTGGAGTTCCTTGAGTCCTTCCTTTTTTACCAAAAATCAAAATATTTTTGGTAAAAAAAAAAAAAAAATCGCAATAAGCCACTGGTTTCTGAAAAAGTTATAGCGCCTACAAAATAGGTGACTTTATTATTATTTTTTATTATTATTTTTTTACTAGTAATGGCGGAGATCTGCGATTTTTATTGGGACTGCGACAATATGGCGAACACACCGGACACTTTTGACACATTTTTGACACCATTCACATTTATACTGCGATCAGTGCTATAATTATGCACTAATTACTGTATAAATTACTGGCATTGAAGGGGTTAACACTAGGTGTTAGGAAGGGGTTAAATGTGTACCCTGCATAGTGTTCTAACTGTGTGTGGAGGGGGACTGACTGGGGGAGGTGACCGATCTGTGTCCCTATGTACAAGGGACACAGCATCGGTCTCCTCTCTCCCTGACAGGACACATTTAGATGTCCACCTATGGAAATAACACTTGATGCATGGAGAGTGTGGAGGACACTGGGCAAGTTTAAATGATCACAGTACAAATCAGAAGCTCCACTGCTACACTTCAAGAGGACAAAAGGTAAATTATTCAGAGTACTTGCTTAAATTTACCCTAAATTATATCCTTATTCACTAAAAACCACTAATACCCTTCCACTACATAATATTCCTGTAATCTGTTTTTAATTTAATAGTTTCTTGTAATCCTTCTATGAGCGTTCTAACCTTTCATTTCCCCCCTCACTTACATGTGTTTGAAATTAGCAGTGGGCATCAGTTGTGGTCATGTGCACTGCTCTATGCATACTACACATCTTAAAGGTTATAGCCCCCACTTTATGTTGGGAGCAAGCTAGAAAGAGTGACTACATTCTTACATACAATGGTACCATGCAGAATGAACATAGCCACCCTCTAAAAGGAAGTTGGATCCTATCAGCAAAATAAATGAATTTGATGATTTGGAGGAGGCAGAAAGCCATAATAGGTATGTTTATGAGTTAAAGGTACACACAGTATCTCACTAAAGTGAGTACACCCCACACATTTTTGTAAATATTTTATTTTATCTTTTCATGTGACAACACTGAAGAAATTACACTTTGCTACAATGTAAAGTAGTGAGTGTACAGCTTGTATAACAGTGTACATGTCTGTCCCCTCAAAATAACTCAACACACAGCCATCAATGTCTTAACCAGTGGCAACAAAAGTGAGAACACCCCTAAATTAAAATATCCAAATTGAGCCCAAAGTGTCAATATTTTCTGTGGCCACCATTCTTTTTCATTATTTATCACTCTTATTAAAACAGAAAGTGAGAGAAAATCCAAAATAGCATACGTAGACAGGACAATAGGGATAGCTCCCAATGGGGGGCTCTGTTACAGTGACATCTGTTTTAGTTTGAATTTCTTCTAAATTTAGGGGAACTGTTTACTTCCTGTCATATCTCAAGGAAAAAAGTTAAAATAAATATCATTGCTGAGGATACAGACAGCAATGAAAATGTGAGAGAGTTTCTAACCTGTCTCTATGTTTTCAATCATTTGCAATGTAACATCACATAGATAAACAGTGACAACAATACTTACAGTAAAGTTTTAACATGCATTTAGCACTTAGCAAAGCAAGTACAATTGCCTGTGTTGGAGATTTCCCATCGCTTCCTGTTTTGTGAAACAATTGTCACAGTAAAAGTAAATGAGAATAGATCTCTCTAAGGCCCCTTTCACACACAACTTGTCCTGCAACTTGGGACTGCAAAGTCTCATGTTAAGTCGTTCCCCATGATTTCCAATGATAACCATTCATATTAGTACGACTTCAAAGTAGTCCCTACACTACTTTGGTCCAACTTTGATATGAATTACACAGGCATTCCCTGAAATCGCTCAAAAATCGTCGCTACAAAATTGTGGCAGAAACGCGCGACGTTGAAGTCATGGGAAGTGTAAAAAGGGCCTTTTAGAGATTTATATAACCAAACAAGCGTTCTCTTCCTTACATACTCTATCCAACAACATCAACAAAAAAAATAAAGGTTATTGCTCTGTACCTTAAACAGTACAATCTCAGTATAAATGCTCACACCTGCACAATACCAGTGTTAGGTGCAGACAATTTGACATGCATAAAATGTGTAGAAACAATATTAGAAAATAAAAAATGAAAAATTACATAATAATAAAAAAGTATATTTAGAGTATATTTAGAGCTGCTCATTATAAGACTAATGGTTAAGTCTGTCGATGGAACAATCAGGCTAAATTATTAACCACGCTCTCACAACCTCAAAACAACAAACTCTACATAAAAAATTACAATATCTATAAAAATATTACAAATAAAGGGCTCAGTGCAAATAAGCCCAAATATGTCAAATCAAAAAAGGGAAGACATATGACACCAAAGAAGGAATTGGGCTCTTCCTCTCCATCAAGATTTTGAGGTGCAACTCACTCACTAGAAATTCATGACCCCTAATACAGGAAGTTATACAGCTGCTTGTTTGTCCCCAACTGACTGGTTTTCACATCAAGCTAAGCAATCAAGCTCTAATGTCATCCAATATGCAAAATAGGATCCCTCACACCTGGAATAGTGGACACCAGGATGTTCATAGATGGCCCTCCTGTGCATTTTTATTTACTCTGCATACAGCTCAATCACATGTAGAGAAGTAAAGAGGAGCCACTCACAGTGTAGTATGTTAAATTTAATGAGTAAAAAATATATTTTTTCACTTTTTTGGATTTTACACCTTTGAAATGATATGCAATGAGCACTTTATTTTTAGTATTTTTTATAGACATTGGGCCAGATTCACGTACATCGGCGCATTTTTTGACTGGCGTAGCGCACCTCCTTTACGTTAGACTGCCGCAATGTAGTGGCGCAATTACCGTATTCTCGATTGATTTGCGCAGAAATTAGCGCCTGTGCAACGTAATTTCAGAGGCGTAAGGCGGAGTAATTCAAATTGGGAAGGACGTGGGCGTGTTACATTGAAATGAGCCGTGACCCCATGCAAATGAACGGGCGGCCTGCTCGCGCATGCGCACATGAAGCAGACCATGGTCAGCACCTCTGTGCGCATGCTCACAACTCGGGAACGGCGCAATCAGTGAAATTGGAAGTGGACCAGGGCTAAATAGTGAACTACGCAGACAGCATAAATAGACAGACACAAACGCCCTTCCTTTGCAAAAGTACATCCCTTTGTATCCCTCCCTATACAGCAAGGTGCTTTTGTTCTGTTGTTTGTTGCGTTGTGATTTGTCTTTGTTATATGTGTGGACTGTTTGATCTTGTGTTTTGTAGAAGATATTTGATAGTGTTTTTTGGTGACTGCTTTTGAGACTTTTTGGTTGATAGATTTTTGTTTGTTTGTTTTGTTGCTTAATTTTTCCTGCTGTTTTTGTGAGTGATTTTTGCTGATTGTTTGGGAGAGAGTTTTTGTATGAGTATGACTGAGAGGAAGAGGAAGTTAAATTTTACTTTGAGGGAGAAACAAATTCTTGCCCGGGCCATTACCCAATATGGGCGTTTCCTCCTTGGCCCAGAGAGTGCCAACACCCCCCCGGCCAGGAGGCATGAGATCTTGCAGCACATTACTGACGAGGTGAATGCAGCGGTGGGGGGAGACCCGGACACGGTCGGGGATTGAAAAGAAGATCAATGACCTCCGGCGTCTGGTCAGAAAGAAGCTGGCCATAATGGCAGCCCATGCCAGGTGCACACGAGGGGGCCCACCATGCCCTGTTAGGCTGACAGCAGAGGAGCGTGCGGTGGCCCACACCTTTCATAGACAACAGGTGGAGGGCCTGCCTGGCTATGACTCCAGTCATGAAGGCGTGATGCCAGGTAAGGTTTTTTTGCCCTATCAGGTGGGTAGCATGTGGGGGGGGGGTGAAAGGGAATATGTGGCAAGTGTGTGGATCCTCCAACCTGTGAATGTTTTGTGTCATCCACAGATGTGCAGGAGGGTGCTGGGCCATCTGGGCTGACCGCACCATCCCAGGGACAACAGCCTGATGAGGCCCCCCCGACAAGGCCGGAGTCCTCGGAGGAGGTAGTTGAGGAGGAGGAGTTTGAGGAGGAGGAGGATGTCATGTCAGCCAGTGGATTGTTGTTTTTGGAGGAGTCTTCCTCTCTGGCTGGCAGCAGCCAGCCCTCCATAAGGGGTAGCCCCTCCCACTCCTCCCCCAACAGGGCTCCTCTCCCAAGGGCCTCCCCTTCTCCCCAGCCACAAGCCTCAGCTGGAGGCAGGAAGTCGTCCCAGAAGACCAGGGGGTGGCCGAGCTTCTGCCTGCCAATCTGAGAAGGGCCCAGGCCCTTTAGACCCGCCATCTGGGACAGGTCAGCCAGAATTTGGGGCGGATGGCGGAGAGCCTGTCCTCCATAAAGGATACGCTTGGGGACCTGGACTGCCACTCCCGGGCTCTTACAAACTGCCTAAACGTACTGCAGACTACAACAGCAGATGTTGGGCATGTGTGAGGGCCCTCACTCAGGCTATCCAGGCCAACACGGCAACACTAGGTGCTGGCCTGAACAGAGTTGCCGTGGCCTTGGAGGGCAGGCCGCCAGTAGGGCAGAGACCAGGGGCTGCTCCTCCTTCCCCGGATTACCCCCCCCCATGAGTCTCCCCTGAGCAGCCGGGGCCATGGCCATGGGCGCCCCAGGCGTGGCTCACGCCAGCTGCATTAATTTGTTTTCCCCCTTTTTATTTTTATTTTTTATGGGTTTTTTTCCTGGAATTTTTTTTTTTTGCTGGACATTTTTTTTTTGTGTTGTGAATGTTTTTGGAATGTGGGGGTGATATTCCTGCCGGAAAAGGGGTGTCACCCTCAGTTTTGGTGGAGAAGGGTTCCCTAGGACCAGGGAGAAGTGATCCCCAGGTCCGTGTGAATGGTGTATGAATGTACAGTGACATAATTGGAGCCGTGGCATGGCGTTGCTGCTCACAAGTCCAGCATGGTGGGCTTGTGCTAATCCAATTAGATGAGGATGTGATGTGTCTGTGCTAGGGACCACAGTGGTGTGCATGCATGCATTCTCATTGTGCCATGATTTATGTGTGTGTTTAACATGCAAAGATGCCTAATGTGAGCTGTCTCCTGACTGCTCTTCCCTCAGAAGACGGGGTAGCCTCGGTTAGGGGGGGATTGTCTGGTTCAGGGGTCAGGTCATCAATTATGTCAATCTGCAGGCCATTTCCTGCAGGCTGGTGTTGGGCTCCTGCAGGGTTGTGATTAATTCCAGGATGGCATGAGGGGTGAATCTGACACCTCAGAATCTCTCATGCCAAAGATGTCTATGCGTGTGTGATATATCAAGTGAAGAGTGAGGGGCTTGTATCAGATTGTATCAGATTAGATTATTATATCCATTAAGGTTTTAAAGGGCTATTGAAAGATAGTGAGATAGTGTTTGTAATTTGTATGTATGTTATGTATTGATGTATATATGTATGTATATTTCTGCTCAAAATGTTTATAAAAGCAAAGAAATATTTTTTTGAAAAAAAAAAATTCCTCTCCCGTGCCCTCTTCCGTGCCCTCCTCCGTGCCCTCCTCAGTGCTCTCCTCCTTCTTTGCTCATCTAAAGTCAGTAGTATAGCTATGGGCATGGATGCCACTGGCATGTTGGCATACAGATTGTTGTGCAACACGTGTGACTGCTCTGCTCCTCACTAATGGTGTTGCTTTCTCTGACATGTAGACGAATTGCCTAATCTTAGACCACCTTTTATATGGTCTAATTTTAGACAGGCCGTGCACCAACGTTCTTTTGTGGATCCCCGCAACTCCCTCATTAGCATATTTGAATAGCAAATCAATGGTGTGTCTAGCGCATTTTTTCGCGGATGGATGCGCCTGTCTATCAAAATTACGCCGGACAAAAAAAAGTAGATTTCTTGTGTATCTTGTTTTGGGGATGCGAAGCATCGAAACGCATGCGCAAATGTAGACTTACGCCGTGCATCTCCTGTTACGCCGGCGTAATCGCTCTGTGAATCTGGCCCCTTGTTTTTTTTTTATGTATGTTTTGTTGTTATGGGGTTGTGAGTGCGCAGTTAATAGTTTAGCCTGATTGTTCCATCCACAGGCTTAAGCAGTACTATGTTATCAAATACAGCCAGTAGATGATTGCCAAATGTGTAATTTGTCTAAGTTTCTGCAGCAAGAGTCTAGTAGCTAAGAAAGAGTGATCCTCTTGATTATATCACTAATGTCAAACAGTTAAACTGGAAACCTGGTTTTTCTTTTTTTTTTTAAGTTTCATCAGCATTATTTATTTTATTTCTTTGTTTTAAGTGAGAGTGTACTGAGAACTTCTTATGAATGCTTTTTTTCCCCACTGCTTTATTATCCTAATGCTTTACGGCGGTGTTTTGAAACAACCTTGTCTAGTGTCAAATATATTTTTATAAAGTTGCTTCTACATTTTGTTTAAACTCTTTTTTTTCAAAATTCCACTTACAAGTTCATTTTCAAATGACTTGTATGTGATTTTATATAATAGTTTTGATACCTACTAGCTAAGAATTACAGAATATACAGTAGAACATACGCCCACTGATCACTATAGAGCTTTGTAATAAGCCTTTGAATAGAGTGTGGAGAAAAGATGTGCTAACTTGACTCTTGCTTCAAAAAAATGATGGTGCTCAGACACTACAGATTTACTTTCTTGTAAAACTATTTTCAATTTTTCATATACTACTCAGTTAGACATGTGCGCACTGAAATATTTTGCTTCGGAATTTCGTTTTCGTCTGAAATTTTTTTTTGTAAATTTGTTTTGATTTATTTTGTTTAATTAAAAAATGCATTCGTCCAAAAATCCAAATTAATTAAGGTTGAATCTGTCATTGAAGGCTTATGGTGTCTGTCGAATGTTCTAAGAAGATTTGACGAAGCAGCTAAACTGTACGACGCCGCAATCGTACATTTACGGTCAAATTCTCCGCCCACAAGCTATAGTAGAAATATAATGTTGTATGACTAGTAATAATTATATTTATTAATTATTATTACTAGTCAACCAACATTACAGTTCTTCTATAGCTTATAGGTTGAGCATTTGACCTAAATTTCTACTCGCGGCGATCGTATGTTTTTAGCTGCTTCGTCAAATCTTCATGTCTCTATAATGTTGAATCTTTTCTCTATATGTCGATTAATCTTGGACTAATAGAGTTAGGTTAGGCACATTCAACCACAGATTCAATAGACACAGATCACTATTGTCACCGTCATGTAGAATCTTCAATCTATATTGAACTGTTGTCACAACAAAACTAAAATAAAGCATTTGTTATGTTGGATCTTTCGTATTTCGTATTTTGCATGTTCGCTACCGTTTGTTAAAACGAACGCAAAAATCCCAGAAATTCAGATGAAAATGCATTCGGAAGAAAACGAATGCACATGTCAACTATTCAGTATGGCTACAGATTTTAGACTTGGCTGGGAGGAAAGGTCAAATGTATACTGTCATTCATTTGAACCACTAGCCACAGCTCTGAGACCTGTAGCCAGACCAGGCTCAAAGTGGGGGACAAGTCAGAGTTAGACTTGTCCCCAGTAGTTAGAACCGCTTTACCCTTAGCAACCATGCATCAATCATCATTTCTTATCCTACTAAAGCTATAAAGTGAATTAGTCATCTCTGCAGAATGTTATATACACAGGCTACCGGTACATAAGACATCAAAGGAAAAGAAACAAAGATATACTACTTTAATCGTATTATTCATAAGAAAGAAATCTTAGGTGAGATGGATCTTTCATTAACTACTTAAGCCCCGGACTATTTGACTGGCCAAAGACCAGGCCACTTTTTGAGATTCGGCACTGCGTTGTTTTAACTGCGCTGTCGTGCGACATCGCTCCCAAACAAAATTGACGTCCTTTTTTCCCACAAATAGAGCTTTCTTTTGGTGGTATTTGATCATGTCTGCGGTTTTTATTTTTTGCGTTATGCAATATTTTAAACTTTTTGCTATACTAGATATCCCCCAAAAATATATATAAAAAAAAACATTTTTTCTCTCAATTTAGGCTGATACGTATTCTTCTACATATTTTTGGTAAAAAAAATTGCAATTTATGTGTTTATTGACTGGTTTGCGCAAAATATATAGCGTCTACAAAATAGGGGATAGTTTTATGACATTTTTATTAATATATTTTTTTACTAGTAATGGCATTGATTAGCAATTTTTATCGTGACTGTGACATTATGGCGGACACATCGGACACTTAACACCATTTTGGGACCATTGTCATTTTTACAGCGATCAGTGCTATAAAAATGCACAGATTACTGTAAAAATGACACTAGCAGTGAAGGGGTTAACCTGTAGGGGGCGCTGAAATGGTTAAGTGTGACCTAGGGAGTGCTTCTAACTGTTATGGGGCATGGTTTGCCTGACACATCACTGATAGCTGTTTCCGATGACAGGGAACAGACGATCAGTGACATGTCACTAGGAAGAATGGGGAGATGTGTTTACACTGACATCTTCCCATTCTTCAGCTCTGTGACCCGGTCGCGGCCGGCAAATTAAAGAGGACGTATATATATATATATATATATATATATATATATATATACTGTATATATATATATATATGTCTATTTGCGCAGCCGTTCCATTCTGTCGACGTAAATACTCGTGCGGTGGTCGGCAACACTTTACATAATTTAGTAGGGCACATGTCAGCAATGCTATGCCATTCATTTTTTTTTAGTTATAAAGTACCTCTTTGCTTTTAGTGACAAAAACAATGCTCCCAAACATTTATGTGACCAAAAGAAAATGAGTATAAGGTTCATGGCTAATAGGAGCTTAAGGGTATTTAAAGTTTTGAAGTTACTGCAGAAAGTATATGGGGCCAGATTCACAGAGCCCTTACTCCTGTCTAACTCGCATTAGACTGGAGTACTTTCAAATTACGCGCGTTTTTTCACTACTCTGAAACCTCAAACCATGAAAATACGGCTGCGGGCTTCAATACGACTGGCTTACGTGTTCGTACGCCTTCGGATCTACGCTGCAATAAAATTGCGGCCGCTGGGTGGACTTCCCGTCGTTTTCCGTGGGGTATGCAAATGAGCTTTTGCCGACGATCCACAAAGTTACAAACGTCAATCGCAATCTCTTATGGCATCTTTAGTCATCTTTTTGCTGCGTAAAATTATACCAGCTTTTTGCTGGTCTAATATTAGACAGCCCATGTTAAGTATGGCCGTCGTTCCCACGTCGAATTTCAACGTTTTCCGACGTCTTTTTTTATTTTTTACGTAAGTCGTCCGGGAATAGGAATGTCCGTAAACGACGCTACTCAAACAAAAAATGACGTAACGACGTTATTTTGCGCAATGCACGGCGGGAAATTTCTGAACGGAGCATGCGCAGTTTGATCGCCGCGGGGACGCGCCTAATTTAAATGCTTCACGCCCCCTAATCGCGTATTTTGATTACGCGGCGAGAAATACACTATGCCGCCGTACCGTAAGGGACAAAATCTACCAGAATTTGCCGTATAGCCTGGTAAAATACTCTGTGCCAATGTAATTGTATCTGAATCTGGCCCATTGTTTTTAATCAGACATACCCTGTTTGGCAATGAAAAAGATAGTGCTGCAAGGCAAGGACCATATGCAGCATTTAAGCAGGATATGAGTCAACTGATATAAGAAGTAGTTAAAAGCTAAATTCCAGACTAACCGCTAAATACAGTTAAAATACACATATGGAAGCTTTTTTGCCTGCTAAAGGAATTAACAGCTCCTAGTGCTGCCCTTCCTTCTCCTATTCTATTCTGAGCTCTACTGCCCAGGGGATTACAAGAGGCTGATAACAAACCAAGTTAAATGACTTACATTAGTTGTATTTAAAACTATATATATGATTTTTTTTTTAAATACACAAGGACATTAACTGGTTATGTTTTATGTGCATGTTTTCTCAGAGGTCACCTTTTAAGCTGCAAATATGTAGATACGGTGGGGATTTTTACGAAAGGCAAATCCACTTTGCATTATAAGTGCAAACTACAAGTGCAAAATGTACTTCAACTTGCACTAAAAGTGCACTTGGAAGTGCAGTCGCTGTAGATCCGAGGGGGACATGCAAGGAAAATAAAAAACAGCACTTTAGCTTGCACATGAGTGGATGATAAATCAGCAGAGCTTCTCCTCATTTCAGATCTACCCTTTAGATTTACAAAGCATCTGGTGGAGGATTCGGCGGAGGACACATCGGGGGGGATATTGCAGGATCCTGGTGACAAGGTAAGTACTGTATGATGTACCAGGATTCTGCAATGCACAGAGACAAAGTGATGACAAAGTGATGACTAAAATAAGATATGTCATGAAAATATAAAGATTTTATTAAAAAATATTATTGGCATGTTGGTGAAGAAGGGAGGGAGTAACCAAGGAGGTCAAAATAAAAGCAGATTTAAAGCGCACCTGTTCCCAGGTGTAGTGAATCATTTTAGTTTTGTGTGAACTGCCAATCTGCAGAATATCAAAGGACAAGCTGGTCAAAAGTAACTTGTAAATGTAAGCAGTCTTTTGGTTGTACATTTCAAGTCTCTCAATATTATAAAGTAGGCACTGTACTTCTTGACTGTTAGTAGGAAAATCTGACCTTTTCCACTGCATTTACTGTGATGAAAATACTCATGCACAAATGTTCTGCCAGCAAAATTATAGACCCCCATATATATAATAAACACAATTAAATAAAATTACCTAACACTACAACGTTGTTGATTGATTTTATTGCCATTACTAAAATAACTATAACAAATATAACACATAAAGTAAATAATTCTGCTTAAGAGGACATAGACCACAATAGTTTTGCAATTGTATCTTTAATTGGATGGTTAAACAGAATGCATCAAAATTTATTTTGCAGAAATAAAACATGCACAATATATGAGTACAATAAATCCCAATAGTGATGAACCTGCACAGAATACTACAGAGATGGTCTGTGGTAATCTTTATACTCTATCGTCTCACCTTATTCATAGTCATGCAGAACCTTAATCTGGCTTTGGTCAACTCAGAACAGAAATGTATGTGTGTCACAAAAGAAGAATATCCACAGGGAAAAAAAGAAAAAAAAAACACTAGTAAAAAGGAGTAAATTAAAATAAAAGGTTATTTTAGGTGTGAAATGCTTTCCTTTATATGTCTTTTTAAATGCAGCTGAACAGAAAAGTTTAGATTTGCAGACCTAGCAGGCTGTCAGCAGATCATACTAAAAGATGACACCTATTTCCTACTAGTATGAACCATATTTTATTTTAGAAAAGCTAAAGTACACTTGCTATCTAAAAGTGTAATATTACCAGGGCTGGACTGGGACAAAAATTTGGCCCTGGACTTCATCCAGACTGGCCCACTTTGACAGGTCTCTCCCATTGGGGCCTGCCACACCCCCCCCCTCCCCCGCCACCCAAGCCCACTCTCCCCCTTCACTAGCCACTAGCTGTTCTACTGTATTAGAGTAGAACGGTTGGTACTGGTACTTTTATAGGCAGTACCAGTGGGGAAGCTAGACATTATTTCACCCGGGGAAAAGAGTCAATTGGCGCAAGATTAGGCAGAAGTGAGAAACTCCCAGACCATAGCTGTTGAGTCAGCTGTCTGTCCCCTTCCCCATGCTCCTCTGGTCCTCCCCCTGCTTCTCTGTTCCCCCCAGGTGAGCGCTACGGGAAGGGAGAGGAGGGGGGCGGCGGTCTGTCACTGAAGCCGGCCCACTGAGCCATCAGCCCACCGGGAAACTCCCTGTAGTCCCAATGGCCAGTCCATCCCTGAATATTACTACATTGGGGTATTTAAAAAAATAATTACAGTATGAAGATAACTTACAACACTACGATTACTACGACTTTTTTTTCTATTTTTTTCTATTTCTACAGTACCTATAACTCTTGTATTATTTGCAGTTGATTTTCCAGTTTTTAATTATGTGTCCTCAGCATTCCATTATTTTCCCCCTTTTCTTGCATTTTATGGCTTGTCATTGTCTGCATGTGCACACCCAACATTTACTATAAGTAAAGTACTATAATTAGTTACAGAACATCCACGTTAAAGCCACTATCTATGTAATCTTTCTAGCACTTTTTTTTTTACAAACATTTTATTTTACTTCCTTTTTTGTCTTGGCTTTTAAAAAACAAACACAGCATGAAAAATATATTCCTTGCATAATTTCGTAAGGGCAGGCATCAAATGTTACCTATGTTCATCTCAGTTGTCACAAACACTATCTGTACACATGAGGAACTATTAAATCCAAGTGTACAAGAGCAACTGATGGTTCAGTAGAGTGCATAGGAAGCTATCAAATCACTAGATTTTTGACAAGATAACAATTTATTGTAGAGCAGAAAAATGCATTCAGTGCTCTATTTAACAGACCAAATGTGTGAAAAGAAGAGTTCAGTTTTAGGGTTTAAACACACTGTAAAGCCCAACTTCAGTACCCCATTGTTACCCTATTTTTACTGATGGATTTTGCTCCAGTGGGGAGAATACTTTTTACATATTATCCTTGCAAAACTGGTAGAATAAATAAATAAAAAAATGATGGAGATTTTAAAGCCAAACTCTGGGCACAGAAAAAATATACCCTTGTAGGTGGGAACCCAAAACTGCAAGGATTAGATGCATTTTTTTCCCCATTTGTAGAGAAATACAAACATTTGTAATAGTTACCTTATTTCTTGCTGCAATATGCCCTCTTCATGTGAGTGACCAGCAGGGGCGGACTGACCATTGGGGCTCTCGGGCACTGCCCGAGGGCCCCATGCCACTAGGGGGCCCCATCAGGGTTGCCAGGCTCAGTAAAACCAGGGACAGTATGTAAAAATATGTGTTTTTTTTTATCTATCCCTAATATGTCCAAAACCGACATGCTTTTGATGTGAAAATCCTGATTTTAGCTGCCCACCTCTGCACTGCCTCCTGGCTTGGTGGCCATCTGTAAGCCCGGGGGCCCCATAATATTCTATTGCCCGGGGGCCCCATGAGTTGTCAGTCCGCCCCTGGTGACCAGTCTCTCAAAGCCTGTTTTCTAAGGCGCATGGGACTGGACACACATTTACATTATTGCAGTAAATGGAGCATAGTGAATCAAGTACCTTACTGGCCTCTTGTATTTGACAGGGATTCTATTGACTAGATATCTCTACCATACATTCATGTTAATTTTCTTCCTGCCTTTCCCTTCTTAAATAGAATAGTTTGCAGTTTGCTAATTTCTGCTTGCCCTTTTCTATAACAAAAATTAAATAACACATTCAGACATCCAATAATAACTGCGCAGCAAACATATGCCAAAAAATGTCTTCAATATACACACAAAGCTTATGATTTAATCCAATAGAATCTGTCAAAATAAGAAATATCAGTTTTCAATGGTTTGTTAATTTAAGGAAAAAATCTTTGACTGCTGTACCAAGTATGTCAAGTACTGACAACAGCAAAATTAGCAGTGCACCTTTTTAGAATGAAGCCTGCTTTCAGCTGTCTTGCCTGTATGGGCCCAGTTTAATATTTCCATTTTCTTCTCTATATTTTGGCCTATTGTACTATAGATGTATCTTACACATGTTTTGCACAAAAAACTTTATTTTGATTTACATAAATGTTGAAGTACCAAGGACAGTAAAGCTAATAGAGATCATGCTAAAGGACGATGTCTTACTGTATGTGCTATGCAAAGACACAGTTGTAGAGTAAAGTCCTGTTTTCTGGTAAAAATGTGTTAAAAGGCAGTCAAATTTCAAGTACTGAGGTGTGATTTTCAAAGCATTTGAATCCTTAAATGCTAATAATTTAATGTCAGATCTTATCTGGAGGATGTGCACAAAAACAACTGTCATCAATCAGCACAAATCCAACAGTCTGGTATTGTATTCCTAAAAGGCCTAGCCGTGATCTATAGGTTTGTTACAAATCCACATAAAATCTTCAATAAAATCGACCCATCGTGAAGTAGACAAATCTTAGAAGCAAAGGTGGCTGCATGAAGAAGCAATGATCTTGGCAATTATAATGACATGCAATTTTGTATACAATAGGCTGCAGCAATTTACAAAAAGAAAATGTGTTTTACCTAATGTATCCATTGTCTGGTAAAAAAGGAACACATTGAGGGACATTTACTAAAGGAGGTAAGAACCGTCACACAATAAATTGTGTGACTATTAAATTAAACATCCAATTAAGCAAATGCCAATATGCTTTTTTTATTTGCGCATGAAGATTTTCAAAATGTTTAGTAAAACAACCCAATTATCTTAACTTCTGAAGTGATTTTATGTTTGCAACATGCTTCTACTTACCTGTGCATTTCTTTAAATGGCTATTCTTTTTACCATGTGATCCCAATTTGCAGCCAAAGTTCTCTTCCCAAAATTCAGCAAACCAAACATTTCTTCGATTATTGGCTAAAGACCGGCTTCTAAAATATCTATCAAATCCTATATTCATAAAAACAAAAACAATCATTAATTGACAGTGTTAGCGCTCAAATGGTCTTCAAATATGTCAATTAACAAATTAATATTCGATGTGTGGCTTTTTCTTTAATGCTAGTCAATAAAAGTTCTAAGTGTTGTAGTCTTTGTTGTTATCTTATACAATTTTTGTAGAATCTGTTGATTCTGCCAGGATAGTAGAATGATGAGTGATACCTATGAAATTAACATCAATTATAAGCTCAGCTGGGGGTGCAGAGTTTTTTCAGCTATTGCCAAGTTGGGTGATTTATTTTTCTAGTCCCTAGTGAGCTAATTTCCAACTAAATATGAAATTAACACTTCATACATCTCACCAAAATGGAAGATCTATAGAACAGTGGAGTTTGCACAGTGATTGCAAATTCAAAGTATGCCCTTCTGTTTGGGAACTTTACTTAAACTAGTCTTAATAGTTAAAATGTCTTTTCCTAGTTATCACTAAGTTACCTACAGGCGTGAGATAGCATTTACATGCCTACACAAAAGATCTTTGCATAAATATGCAAATTCTGACTTACCAAAAGTGCATGTTTATGCATTTTAGGTAGAAGAAGGAATCACCGACTTACTTATCTTGAAGAAAATAATAAATATTGGATGGAAAGATCTTTCCTCTGGGAGGGTTCAGCCAAGGGGTGTGTGAAGATATAATAAAGTGCACTTGTAGGCACTTGTTAAAGTAAACTGGGCAAAGATTATTTTAAATATGTAGCACTTGTTAACCACTTGCCGACTAGCCGCCATCATTATACGGCAGCAGGTCGGCTCATTCCTGTGAATCGCCATACTGGTAAGTCGGCTCCTTTAAGAGCCATTTCAGGCGCACATGCTCCTCTGGTGGGGAACCAGATGTGCGTAACCAGTGGCCGTAATGTCCTACAGCCACCCACGATCATGTGCACAAGAGTCAGAATGGGGATTTGTCTGTGTAAAGGAGTGGATAGACAGATCGCCTGTTCCTAGTAATTAGGAACAGAGATCTGTCTCCTCCTCCAGTCAGTCACAATCCCCCACAGTTAGAAACACACACGAGAGAACACATTTAACCCCTCTATCGCCCCCTAATGTTAACCCCTTCCCTGCCAGTGACATTTACACAGTAATTAGTGCATTTTTAAAGCACTGATCGCTGTATAATGTCAATGGTCCCAAAAAAGTGTCAAAAGTGTCCAATCTGTGCACTACAATGTTGCAGTCCCACAAAAAATCGCTGTTATTACTAGTAAAAAAATAATAACAATAAAAATGCCATAGATCTATCCCCTATTTTGTAGATGCTATGGCCCAGATTCACGTACATCTGCGCATTATTGGACCGGCGTAGCGCACCGCCTTTACGTTAGACTTGCGCAATTTTGCCGCGTAATCACCCAATTCTCGTAGCTTTTGCGCAGGAAATTGCGCATGCGTAACGTTATTTCAGAGGCGTAAGGCGGAGTAATACAAATTGGGAAGGACGTGGGCATGTTACTTTGAAATGAGCCGTGACCCCATGCAAATGAAGGGCCGGCCGGCTCGCGCATGTGCGCTTGAAGGAGACCATGGTCAGCTCCGCTGTGCGCATGCTCACAACTCGGGAGCGGCGCAATCAGTGAAATTGGAAATGGACTAGGGCAACGTTGTGAACTACGCAAACAGCATAAATAGACAGACACAAACGCACTTGCATTGCAAAAGTACATCCCTTTGTCCCTTCCCATTTAACCAAGTGCTTTTGTCCTGTTGTTCGTTGCGGTGTGTTTTGTAGTTCTGTGTGATCAAGTGGTTGTTAGTAGATCTTTGAAAGTGTTTTTTGATAAGTGTTTGAGAGACTGTTTGTTTGATATATTTCTGTTCGTTTGTTTTCTTGCTGATTTTTTGCTGTTTGTTTTTGTGACTGTTTCTTGCTGAGTGCTTTTTGGGTGTTAGTTTTCTCTTTGTGTGTGTTCTTGCTTGATTGGTTGTGCTTGTTTTTGTGAGTGTTTTTTGTTGACTGGGAGTGAGTTTTTTTGGAAGTATGACAGAGAGAAAGCGAAAGCTGAATTTTACTGTGGGGGAAAAAAGAATTCTTGCCCGGGCCATTACCGATTATGGGCGTTTCCTCCACGGCCCAGACAGTGCCAACACCACCCCGGCCAGGAGGAGGGAGATTTTGGACCTCATCACTGAGCAGGTCAATTCAGCGGGGGAGGGGGAGACACGGACCCGGTCTGGGATTAACAAAAAAATTAATGACCTCCGGCGTCTGGTCAAACAGAAGCTGTCCAAAATGCATGCCCATGCCAGGGGCACAGGAGGGGGCCCACCATGCCGTATTAGGCTGACAGCGGAGGAGCGTGCGGTGGCCCTGACCTTTCATCGGCATGAAGTTGAGGGCCTGCCCGGCTTTGACTCAAGTCCGGAGCCCGTGGTGCCAGGTAAGTATTTTTTTTTAATATCAGGTGTGTAGCATGTGTGGGGGAGGGGGTGAAAGGGAATATGTGGCAAGTGTGTGGATCCTCCAACCTGTGAATGTTTTGTGTCATCCACAGATGTGCAGGAGGGTGCAGGGCCATCTGGCCTGACCGCACCATCCCCAGGACAGCAGCCTAATGAGGCCCCCCCAACAAGGCCGGAGTCCGCGGAGGAGGTTCAAGAGGAGGAGGAGAATCATGAGGAGGAGGAGTCCATGTCAGGCACTAGACGTTTGGTTTTTGAGGACTCTTCCCCTCTGGCTGGCAGCAGGCAGCCCTCCCTAAGGGGGAGCCCCCCCTCCTCCCCCAACATGGCTCCCCTCCCAAGGGCCTCCCCTTCTCCCCGGCCACAAGCATCAGCTGGAGGCAGGAAGTCATCCCAGAACACCAGGGGGGTGGCCAATCTCCTGCCCGCCACTCTGAGAAGGGACCAGTTCCTCCAGACCCGCCATCTGGGACAGGTCAGCCAGACATTGGTGCGGATGGAGGAGAGCCTGTCCTCCATCAAGGATACGCTGGGGAACCTGGACTCCCACTCCCGGGCTTTCACAACCTGCCTAAACAAACTGCAGATGACATCAGCAGGCGTTGGGCAGGATGTGAGGGCCCTTACCCAGGCTATCCAGGCCAACACAGCAACACTTGGTGCTGCCCTGGACAGAATAGCCGTGGCCTTGGAGGGCAGGCCGCCAGGTGGGCAGAGATCAGGGTCTGCTCCTCCTTCCCCGGTTTTGCCCCTCCCCCATGAGTCTCCCCTGAGGAGCCGGGGCCGTGGCCGGGGGCGCCCCAGGCGTGGCTCACGTAAAGGGCAATAATTTTTTTTTTCCCCTTTTTGAATTTTTTATTTTTTTGCTGGAAATTTTTTGATTTTGCTGGTAATTTTTTTTTGGGTTGTGAATGCTGTTTGAATGTGGGGGTGACATTCCTGCCGGAAAAGGGGTGTCACCCTCAATTTTGGTGGAGAAGGGTTCCCCAGGACCAGGGAGAAGTGATCCCCAGGTCCGTGTGAATGGTGTATGAATGTACAGTGACATAATTTGGAGCCTTGGCGTGGCGTTGCTGCTCACAAGTCCTGCATGGTGGACTGGTGCCAATCCAATTTGATGTGGATGTGGGGTGTGTGTGCTAGGGACCACAGTGGTGTGCATGCATGCATTCTCATTGTGCCATGATTAATGTGTGTGTTTAACGTGCAAAGATGCCCAATGTGAGCTGTCTCCTGGCTGCTCTTCCCTCAGAAGACGGGGGACCCTCGGTTAGGGGGGGATTGTCTGGTTCAGGGGTCAGGTCATTACGTAGGTCAATCTGCAGGCCCTTTCTTTCTGCGAAGTTGTGCAGCATGCAACATGCACCGATGATCTGGCACACAAAGTTTGGGGAATACAAGAGGGTACCCCCAGACTTATGCAGGCATCGGAAACGTGACTTTAGGAGGCCAAAAGTGCGCTCCACCACTGCTCGTGTTTGGGCATGTGCTTGATTGTATCTTTCCTCTCCTGGGGTTTGGGGGTTCCGGATATGAGTCATGAGATGGGGTCCCAGTGGATATGCAGAGTCACCTCTAAGGGAAAAGACAGGAGGATGTTAGTCATGCATGTGCCCCTTGTGATGTGTGCATCATGGGAGGGGATAGTCATGCCTGACTCCCATGTCACTCACCAACCAGCCAGGTGTCCCCATACACGTTCTGATCTAATTCCATTCGGATGTGGCATTGATTGTATATGTAGCTGTCATGGCTGGACCCTGGGTGTTTGGCACGGACATGCCATATGAGGCCTTGGGCATCGACTATCACCTGTACGTTGATGGAATGCCAATGCTTCCGATTGCGGTACATGTGCTCTGTCTCCTGGGGGGGCTGGAGTGCCACATGTGTGCAATCAATGGCCCCCACGGTGCGTGGGAATCTGGCAATTCTGTAGAAATCTGTCATTGCCTTCAGCCGCAGCTCCTCAGTGGTGGGTTTGATGATTTGGTTGGCCATGCATCTGAGGATTGCAGGGACAACCTGGTGCACACATCTGCTCATGGAGGATTGTGACATCCCAGCCACCACTCCACTTGTACGCTGAAAAGAGCCACTGGCAAGGAAATGGAGTGTTGCCATGACCTTGACCAGTGGCTGCACTGCATGTGAGCGTTGTGTTGGGCTGGTGATGTCCTCCTGCAAGGTTGTGGTTAATTCCAGGATGACATGAGGGGTGAATCTGAAGATGCGATACACCTCAGAATCACTCATGCCAAACAGGTCTATGCGGGTGCGGTATATCCTCTCCCGTGCCATCCTCCGTGCCATCCTCCGTGCCCTCATCCTTCTTTGTTCATCTAAAGTCAGTAGTATAGCTATGTGCGACGATGCCCCTGGCATGTTGGCATACAGATTGTTGTGCAACACGTGTGACTGCTGAGCTCCTCACTAACAGTGTTGCTTTATCTAACAAGTAGACTTTTTTTCTCTTTTTAGACCAGCTTTTATATGGTCTAAGTTTAGACAGGACATTTTGCTGTTGCGCACACTGCGTCGCCTGCGCTGCCCCAACGTTCTTTTGTGGATCCCCGTAAGTCCCTCATTAGCATATTTGACTAGCAAATCAATGGTCTGTCTAGCGCACTTTTGCGCGGACGGATGCACCAGTCTAACGAAATTACGCTGGACAAAAAAAAGTAGATTTTTTGCGTATCTCGTTCTGGGGATGCCGTGCATCGATGCGCAGGTGTAATCGCTCTGTGAATCTGGGCCTATAACTTTTGTGCAAAACAATCAATGTACACTTATTGCGATTTTCTTTACCAAAAATATGTAGAAGAATACATATTGTCCTAAAGCAATGAAGAAATGTGTTAAAAAAAAAAAAAAAAAGACAAAACGTTGTATACAAGAATACGTGTATGAAACTGCTACCCCAATATTAGACGAAGATAGTGGGAACTCCATGGATTCCCCTTTTTTACTTGAGGAATTACTAATACACCATCGGGTAAAAGCCCTGGTCCCAATGGTTTTACATTGAAAGTCTAAAAGATCTATGAAGAACATATAACACTGTTCATGCTTTGGGGGTTCACGGCATATCTGCGATATTGTGTCAATCTCGCTCCCTTTCTCGGCGAGATTGACCACCTATGAGCCCCATCGTGGGAGCCAGTGCCGAGCTGGCTTGCCGCGATGGAGACAAAGCCGTCATAGAAGCGACGGGGATCCGACTTGGATTCAAGCCAATACTACATGCGGCGTTTAGTATGTGTCATGAGGGGGAACTCCCTGCCTCAGGAGCATACCAGGCCCTTAGGTCTGGTATGGGTTGTAAAGAGACCCCCCTATGCCGAAAAAACGGCGCGGGGTCCCCCCACAATCCATACCAGACCCGTATCCAAAGCACGCCAGCCGGCCAGTCAGGAAGGGAGTGGGGGTGAGCAAATGCCCCCCCCTTCTGAGCCATACCAGGTAGCATGCCCTCAACATGGGGGGGTCAGGTGCTCTGGGGCAGGGGGGCGCACTTCGGCCCCCCCACCCCAGAGCACCCTGTCCCCATGTTGATGAGGACAGGGCCCCTTTCTGACAACCCTGGCCGTTGGTTGTCGGGGTATGCGGGGGGGCGGCTTATTGGGAATCTAGGAGCCCCCTTTAATAAGGGGGCCGGTATCTGGGGGCCCCCTTATTAAATCCAATAAGCCGCCTGCCCACGTGGAGGCAAAGTGTAAACACAAAATAAACAACACAGGGTTTTTAAAGTATTTTATTAGACAGCTCCGGATGGCCCCCCTGTCTTCTTTAGCTCTTTTACCAGGGGGACCTTCTCGCGCTCTCCGGGGGTCTTCTCCCGCTCTCCTGGGGGTCTTCTCCACTCTCCGGGGTCTTCTCCCGCTCTCCAGGGGGCTTCTCCACTCTCCGGGGGGGCTTCTCTGCTCTCTGGTATCTTCTCCCTGGCCATTGGTTGTCGGGGTATGCGGGCGGGCGGCTTATCGGAGTCTGGGAGCCCCCTTTAATAATTGTGGGGGGACCCCCATGCCGTTTTTTTGGCGTAGAGGGGTCTCCTTACAACCCATACCAGACCTAAGGGCCCGGTATGCTCCTGAGGGGGGAACCCATGCCGGATTTTTATTTAAAATCCGGCGGGGAGTTCCCCTTCAGGATTCATACTAAACGCCGCCCACGTGTAGAATTGGTCGGAATCCAAGTCGGATCCCCGTTGCTTCTATGACGCGCTCACTGGAATGTGTTTTTACTAATTCAGCGAGTGCGAGATGTCGGCACCCTGTCGCCGAAAATCAGCGCGATGCTGTCGTGCTAAAAACACATTCTCGGCGGCAGGTACTGTATGCTCCATCGTTGATTGAGTGGGTTTCAGAGATGCACCATATCGAGATGATGGAGAATCTTCTGTCACAGGAATTGGACACTTGTGAATGTTGCCAAATTTGGCTCCCTTGGAAGGTGATAAGGGAATCCCTTGAAATGCAGAATCAATAGGGTAGGAGCCATTGCCTCCTGCTGCTGTTGTCAATCAAATGCTCTGAAGAGGGAGCGTGGGGTGGGGCCGTGCCACGCTGTGTGTGTCAATAGACATGCACAGTCCAGCGCAGAAGCTAGCCAACACGTGTGCTCCCATAGTGGCTTCCTATGGGACGCACTGAGAATAGAGTCCTGTTGGGTGACCCCAGAGGAGGTACTATTGCATAGAGCAGGTGAGTATTGATATTGGGGACAGCCACCCATCAGATGCTGCTTAGCAGAGCTTTTTTGGTCATTCCCTAGCCAAACAGATAGCTTCTGTTGGACTGGCTTCCGTACACACAGGTCGAATGATGTCCAATATTCAACCCGTCTGTATGGCCCTAATGTATGTCTCTATATTTTACACTGTAGTCTATGTTTTATTCAAGATGATGCGGGTCCCCCATTCCTGCTTCATCATCACCCCTCAAGCCACGTCGTGTGATCACTTATAAAACATAAACAGTGTTTAGCATTTTCTACACACACACAACATTTACCTTGCAGTTCAATTTTAAACTGCATGTATTGTTTTACAAGGAAAAGATTCATATATGTTATTAGGAATTAGAATTCACAGAGCGATTACGCCTGTCTAACTGGTGTTAGACAGGAGTAATTTCAAATTTTGCGCGCCGTATCACTAGTTTGAATCCTCAAACCATGATACGGCGGCTTTGGGCTTCGATCCGAGAGGCTTACGTCTTCGTAAGCCTTCGGATCTACGCTGCAAACTTTTTGCGGCCGCTGGGAGGAGTCTGCATCTTTTTCAGCGTCGGGATATGCAAATGACTTTTTACGGCGATCCACGAAGATACGAGCGGCCTTCGCAATCGCTTACGTCATTTTTTTGCTACGTACTGTTAGACCAGCTATTTGCCCATGTTAAGTATGGCCGTCGTTCCCGCGTCAAATTTAATTTTTTTTTTTTTTTTACGTAACTCGTTCGGGAATAGGAATGTCCGTAAACTACGCTACTCAAAAAAAAATGACGTAACGACGTGATTTCGCGCAATGCACGGCGGGAAATTTCTGAACGGAGCATGCGCAGTTCGATCGCCGCGGGAACGCACCTATTTTAAATGCTTCACGCCCCCTACTCGCGTAGATGGCTTGCGCCGGGAGAAATACACTACACCGCCGTAGTTTACTGGACAAAATCTACTGGGATTCCACATAGAGCCAGGTGAAATACGGCGGCGTAGAGTATTTCTGATACTCTACGCGAATCTAATTGTATGTGAATCTGGGCCAGTATCTGTGGTGCAATCCATTAAAGGAATCTAATGTACCACTGTAATATATGTTAATGATTTTAATAGTAAAGAAAGATCTATTTGGGTTATCATTCATTACCTAGATAAAAATTACCCTTATAAAAAACAATATTATAAAAAAAAATTGCCATATCAGAGCATCATAGCATTTTTTTTTAAGTGAGCTCAAAGCTTAAAGGATCACTAAAGGAAAAAGTTTTTTTAGCTAAATAGCTTCCTTTACCTTAATGCAGTGCTGTTTTCATGTTCTCATTGTTTGTTTTTTGCTTTGAAGTTACTGTAATTCTGCTCTGATCTCCATACTTCCTGCTTGTCTGGCTCCTTATGAAAAATCTCATGGCAGCTTTTCACTGTGGTCCAAGCTGTGTGTCTAAAACTCCTCAGAACCAATCAGATTTGTTTTAAAAACAAAACACTGCCCTGGGGTTCAATTTAAAAACAAAACACTGCCCTGGATTTGTTTGTTTTTGTTCTGTCTCTCTCTCTACTTCACATAAACACAAAACCAGTTTAAAAACGAAAGTGAAACTAGAGGCATATTATATGATTGATTGTTATCTATTTTTAATCATTTTTAAAAGGAATCAGTTAAATTTTATGTCTCTATACCCTGTAAACAGACATTTCAGCAAAAAAAAAAAAATCCTTTAGTGATCCTTTAAATCAGCTTGTAACAATTACTGCTTAATAACAAATATAAAATGAATTAAATCTGTGTTGCATGAAATATATTTTCATTTTAGTAGGAAAGGTAATACCATCTATTGAAGCTCTCTTTGGCAGTATTGTAACGGCTCCTTCTGCTATCTCTTCTTGCTGGAGCACTGGGGTAATTTTAGAGCCCCAGCTGTCTGAACCAATCCAGAGAAAATGTCCACTATGGTTGCCTCTTTTTGCTGATTCTAAAATTCTCCTGAAACATAACAAGGAAAGCAAGAATTGTTATTGATTTAATTTAAGATGCTTTTACTAGATCTAAACATCCAGGGAAACAATTAGTCAATCATCCTGCCAACTTGACTCATGCTTTAGGAATATAACCTAACACCTATCTGTGTCTATAGCTCATGGTAATTTGCTTTTGTCTAACCCTAATACAACATGTTCTGTCTATCATTCGCATTTCATTTATCTCTTCCAATCTTGTATCTTAATCCACAGGATGCTATACAGTTATAGAAGGACAGCAAGATTGTCTCAAAGGAACAGCAGAACAGAATTTGTCTAAATGCAATTGAAGTTTGTTACACCTCTAGTCTCTCAAGAATATCCTTGTCAGGATAATGTACAACTGATAAGAAAGAGAAGTTTGTGCAAATCTCCTGCTGCTGAAAAAAGATCAAACATGCCACAAATAATAGGAGGAAACCATCACCTTATGTCATCTTCATTTGCAAAAATGATTATTGCCCGAGCATTAGGGGTTTCCAGCAGGCGTCTAATGATTTTATCAAATTCTCCTGGCTTGGGTTCTCGGGGGATTTTCAGTGACTGGGCAATGCAAAGACCACCTGTGAAGACATAAAACACTTCATCTCAGAAAAGCCCAATTTTAAGGATTACTGATTATGCTTATGGTAAACTACATATGACTTATATAAATAGGTTTATTAAAAAAATAGGGCTTTGCGTAAGTTACGTTCACGTCAAAACCAATGTATTTGCGGCGAAATTTGGAGCATGCGCACTGGCATACGTCCACAAACGGCGCATGCGCCGTTCAAAAAAAATGTCAAAAATGTGGGGTCATGATTGATTTACATGAAACACGCCCACCCCATCCACATTTGAATTACCCGGGCTTACGCCGAGCCATTTACGCTACGCCGCCGCAACTCTGGACGCAAGTGCTTTACGGCACTTGAGTCTCTAAGTTGCGGCGGTGTAGGGTAAATAGGATGCACTATGCCCCGCTTGTAGATACGAGAATCTGGCCCATAATGTGCAGGAGATTAGCAGCACTGAGATGCAACAAAGGATTAAAAGCATTGTAGAAAAGTACTTAAAAATTTTGCAGAGCTCATGCTGATTGGTGGTCTCCAGTTGTGACTCAATGGGAGACATTTAGAGAGATTTCTGCTTATACAAAATGAAACTGGCAATCATATAATATACAACAATAACATGTTTATTAAGCATTCTGCTCTCTGTTCAGTATATCTGCATAGTTTGTATTTTTTAAACTTCCATTAGGGTTTGTGAAAAAGTCTCTTCAGTGTTTCTGGGTGGGGTTAAAGCCTATTCTGCATGGTGATTTACAGCTCCTAGCATTTAAAGTACATTGAAGGTTGAGCAAGGCATTGGATTTTTGGAAAACTTTAATAAAAAAACTTTAATCACGTGTTAATTTTAAAGTATCTTGTAGGTTGTGGGGGTATTATAGAGAAGATGTAAATAATTTCTTTCTCTTTCATTTATGCCCCGTACACACGCTCGGGAATTTCTGCCAGCAAAAGTCCGATGTGAGCTTTTCGGCGGAAATTCCAACCGTGTGCATGCTCCATCGGACTTTTGCAGTCGGAATTTCCGCCAGCAAAAGTTTGAGAGCAGGTTCTCCCTGTAGCAATTCCGACGTGCAAAATTATGACACATGCTCGGAAACAATTTGACGCATGCCCAGAAGCATTGAACTTTATTTTCTCGGTTCGTTGTAGTGTTGTAAGTCACCGGGTTCTTGACGGATTAAAGTTCAGAGAACTTTTGTGTGATCGTGTGTATGCAAGCCAAGCTTGTGCGGATTTTTCCTTTGGAAGAACCTTGGAAGATTTTTCCGATGGAAAATCGGGTCATGTGTACTGGGCGTGTATATTTAAGCTGCAGCAAGATTTTGATGGATAGAGCAGCACCCATGTTGCTGGCAATAAGAGAATTGGAATTGATGCAGGGTGCATCAGTTTATTTAGTCAAAAGCAGCATTAAATACTAACAGGTAAGTTAAGCCCATTGTAATGTATTTGCATGTTTGCAGGCTCAATGAAATTGCCTTTCATAGCCTTCCATTCACATTACACATACAATTAACCAAAAGAAAATCAATACAAGACCCAAGTGGAAATCAGAATGATTGGTTGCCATAGCTTAGATGGGAGTGGTAAGACAGATATTCTAAACATTTGACCATATAAAAGTGTAAATAAATATGACAAGTTTAGTCATTCAGTGCTGGAAAGTACAACAGATAATTGAAGTGGTTTACTTTTTCCTTTTTCACATAAATGGGGAATATCATTTTATGTCCAGATGTCTGACGTAAGTAACATAATTGGTTTAGTGATTAAGCCTGCAGTGGCCTTGTTTGTTCAATGTGTGTGGTGGGGAGAGGTTGAGGTTTTAGGTAAAGGAAGTGAGCTAAATACAACTGATTAGACATCTTGGGATAATGCAGGCTGATTTAACAGAACACAAATTGATGTTGTGAAGGTGCGCTGACTCTTTGTAAAAAGTAGAGAAAATCCAAAGTGAACACTATAGAATTTATTTTTATTAGCCTGTGTAGAAAAAGAAAGGGGGTGTAAATATACACACTGGGGTTTATTTACGAAAGGCAAATCCACTTTGCACTACAAGTGCACTTGAAATTGCACTGAAAATGCACTTGGAAGTGCAGTCGCTGTAAACCTGAGGGTTAGACCTAAAATAAGGGGAAGCTCTGCTGATTGTATCATCCAATCATGTGCAAGCTGAAATGCTATTTTTTTATTTTCTTTGCATGTCCCCCTTGGATCTACAGTGACTGCACTTCCAGTGCAATTTCAAGTGCACTTTGCACTTGTAGTTTGCACTTGTAGTGCAAAGTGGATTTGCCTTTCATAAATAACCCCTAATGTGTAGTTACCCAATAAAAACACAATGTGTAAAGCTAAAACATTTAGAAACCGGTGTGTAATCAAGATTGGAATGACCTATAGCACATAAAGATATACAAAATATCTGATGCTTGTGTATACACAGAAAAGGCAAAAACAATACAAATAAACACAACGTGTATATGATCTGAATTTTGAAAAACTGCCAAAAGGGTAAAAAGTTAGGAAGAGTCTCTCTCAACTGCTGAAAAAACATTTTTTTTTTTTATAATTTTTTTTTATTATCTTCTTTTCGCACCTGAAAGAGACTGAGAGACTGTTTCCTTTCTATCACAAAGCCATTTGAGAAAACAGCTTGCAGCAGTCATTGATAGGCAAACATGCGTAGCCAAGGTGAGATGGTCAGTAATTTACTGTGGAATCATCAGTAGATTACTGATTCCATGGTAATTGTTGGATATTAACACATCAGTAATATATTGCGCCACCAGAGAAAATCACAGAGTGCAGTATATTCTATCCAATATCAGATCGGTCAAGTGACAGGAGTATAGCTGTGGAAGTGGTATAGCTATAAACTTAGCAGCCAAAATCAAAGACATTTAAAAGCCTCAGGAACACATTGTATGATATGTCTAGTGATAAATTCACCAAGTGATAACCTCTAAGCAAAGAAATGGTGAGGGTCATTATCAACCATCAACGGTCTATGTCATTTCAAATTTACTTTTTTTATATCAAGGGAGAGAATGTACTTCATATCAAAGAATCTATTGCTTACCCATGTACTTTTTGTGACAGAAGAACATGATGGAGACTTTCACCACACAAAATGGTTATGGATGTGTGCTCCTTCCATGTTTTAATTATGGGGATTTTGTGTGATGACTGAACCTTACTTGTGTGAGAAATAGTGGGTTCGGAGAAGGTCACAAAGAACTGTAATAAGTTGTGTTTTTAACTTTTATAACTGCATTGGTTGAGTTTAATAAATCTGCATGGACTCCCTAATGATTCCATGTATTCTTATCTAACTGCGGGCCAGAGCCATCTTAATAGCATCATGGGCCCCTGGGCAAGGTAATGCTCTGGGGCCCTTACAATGATGACAGTGCAGGTAAACAGACATCAAGTAGGAAGGAGGCAGACTGCCTCCCCTGTGTATTTATCACTCTCAGTGCCATCATGGGGACCCAAATTTCGGGGCAGTGTGGGCAGTGTGGGCTCAAGGACCACCTGCTTTGGGGAAAGTGCAGGGGCCCCCCATGCAGCTGTGGCCCCTGGACAGTGCCCAGGTGTGCTCTCTCATTAAGACAGCCCTGTTGTGGGCATCACAGAATCTTCTAAATAATTAGCTGCTATTGTCTAATATCTAAGAAGCATCTACAGTTTTTCCTTTTTGAGATGTCAGCTTTGCAGGCGCTCGCATCTTCATCAGTCTTACTTCCAGGTTTGCAAACTCCTGTGTTGTGCCAGATTAGGCGACCCATCAGAATTTGTAATGGAAATGACGTTCTGTCATCTTTGTACACCCTGCACTCGGCCACAGTGAGAAGGCAACAAGTGGACATATTTGTACACCCACCAGAGTCTTGCATTTCACACTTATTCAGTAAACTGAGCTTAGTGAAATACAGTATTTAGCAATCCAAACTGTTTTGATATTGATTTGTAAAAGCAGTGGTGTTCTGTCAGATTAGAAAACCTGTAAGATCAGCAGGTTTGCGCTGATTTTACAATTCAACATTGAAACAGTCAGATTTCTAAATATTGAATTTCTCTATATAAGCTCAGTTTACTGGTAAAAATAAGTGTGAAATGCAAGACTCCGGTGGGTGTACAAATATGTCTGCTTGCCGCCTTCTCACTGTATCCTTACTGTGGCCAAGTGTTGGGTGTATCAAGATGACCGTGACATAACTTCACTTCCATTATAAAATCTGATGGGTCGCCTAATCTGACAAAACACCGGTTCTGTGACTGGCCAGAGCCATGATGACATCACTCCTGTGCATGCATGCAGGAGCCGCTGTTCATGACACAGGGCTTTGAAGAAGCAAAACGGGTGGCTGTTCCTTCAGAGTGCATGCACCTATGATGTCACTGTCACTAGTACAGTATCATCATATAGCTGGCGTGGTGGTGATCAGGTAAAGTGACTGGTGACAACATGTAAAAAAAAAAAAAAAAAAAAAAATTCACATTTTTTAATCATATTTTTTTTCTTCTTACTTTTTACAATTTTTTTTAAGCACACTGTGAGCAGAGCAATACAGTGTTACCATAGTAACTGTGTACTACTCTGGGAAAGCAATCAGGATTTTATTTGTTTTTTACACATTATGATTGCATGTACCAATGATATTCATTGGTATAAGCAACCATTTTTACTGAATGAAACGCCTTCTAAGGGGACGTCATATAATGTCCACTCAGAAGGATGAAAGGCCCGCCCAGCAGTCAGTGTGCTATAGCCTGGGTTGGCATGGTGTCAACTCTGATGACAGTACATACATTATAGGTTCCAAATCAGCTGTATCTATGCCTTCTGGAAAAAATGTTTTTAATGAAACAGGCAGTTTCCAACATTTATCTATATGGTGCCACAAAAGAGACCCTTACACATTTTTTGAAAACTAGCACGTTATTAAAATAAATACTGTACATTAGCCTGAATAGATAGAAACATTAGATTGTGAGCTCTTTGTGGGAGAAGACCAATGTAAATGTTTCTATGTATTCTGCATATTAAGGCCCATATTCACAAAGCACTTACACCGACGTAAGTGCAAATGTGCGCCCGTAAGTGCAAATTTGTGCCAGCGTATCTGTGCGCCAGACCCACAAACCAACATACGCCTAAAAACTGGCCACCCTACGCCGACGTAGCTTATATACCCTGGCGTAGCGTGGGCGCACTTTTCATCTGGACGCATGTTGCTGCTCCCATTGATTAGGCATTCAAACATGCAAATTAGGGAAATATGGAGATTCACAAACGTACGTGCGCACGACGCATGCTACGCGAGGTGCGCGTAAATTGTACGTCCGGCGTAAAGTTATTCCCTATAGATGAGGCGCAACCCGACAACAGACATGCAAAGGTCTGCACCAGAGAACACAGGCCGGCATATTTGGCGTATGTTACGTTCACGGTGTACGTGGTGATCTGGCGTACCTTAGGCATTTGTGCTGGCGTAGTTGTGAGCATGCGCATAAGGGTGCTGTTTCCTGCATCCACACAACGGCTACGTCACGGCGCATGCGCAGTTAGTGATACTCCAGGCGTAAAACACTTCACCATGCTTGGACCATCATTTGACTGGGGTCACTCCCACTTCCACCTACTTTGGTATGTGCCTTCAAAACATACACTACACCGACGCAGCATTGGGAGCAATAGCTTGCTGAATGCAGTGCTTGCCTCTCCGCGCTGCGTCGGAGTAGCGTACGGCGTTTGCGCTACGGCGGCGTAATGTGCGCCCAACTCTCTGTGAATCTGGGCCTACATGTCTACACTGTATTAATTCTGTAAATAAATGAATAAATTAATAAATAACTAAAATCTCTGGTAATAAGAAGGAATTCTGCACCTGCAATAGACATACTGGCTAATTATATACAGTATATGTTAATATGTTGCTTTGTTTTGCTGCTTGATATTTGCTGCTTGTTTTTCCTGTTATAATTACACTGCTGGTGAAATCCATTATCCCCTCCACTGTGTTGCTGGGCATAAAACCTGTCATGATCAACACAATACTTTACTCAATACAATGCTAAGATATTGTTTTTTCTTCCTGACAATTGTGGTATTTAAAGGGAAAAAAAAAGTATTTTTTTTAACTCATTACACAAAAAAAAATTGTTTTTTCATTTAAGATATTTTATCAAAAATCATTATATAAATGGGACAAAAGTTATTTCACTCAGTATTATTGCAGTATGGAGGAAATTCTTTCCATTAAGAAATGGATAAATGGGGTATATAAAGCATGTGAAGCGGAAAAGCTACATTGGCTTACTAAATCAAGTTATAATAGTTTTTCTCATATTTAGTCTGACTGGCTAACCTTTAAAACATCAAGTATTACAAAACTGGATGATATAGTGTTATTCCATTATGATTTGGGGTAGACCATAATTCCTTCTATGTTTATTATCTTCTGTAGTAGATTTACTGGTGGAAGTTAAAGATGATATATATATATATATATATACAGAGCTTTTTTTCTCAGAAAAAAGGTGCAGGAACTCAACCACGACCCGTTCAGATTTCACAAACAGTAGAAGGGTCTTAAAGGGGCATTAAATACCAGAATTGCATTACATACAGTGTGCAGAGTTCAGGGGGTTACAAAGCAGTCACTTGTAAACACAGAAACCAGACTTCTGTGTTCACAAGTGATTGTGGTGAGCGGGCACCAAAGGGTCTGAGCCAAAGGTGGTGGAACTGAGTTCCACCAAGTTCCCCCAGAAAAAAAGCCCTGTATATATATATATATATATATATATATATATATATATATATATATATATCTTTTTAACCAATACATTATCTGGATCTTTTACACAGCTAATATATTTACATGTATTATACGAATACCTCTACCAATGCCTGACCCATATCTATTTTAAATGTCTTTAATATTTTTACAGGTTTTTATGTTTGACTACAGTTGGAGCAAAACATATTTGTTTATACAATATATATATACTGTACCCTTAGCTTAAAAATTAGCTACCTAGCGGCAACAGCGACACTAATACAGCGATCAGAAAAATGATCGCTTAGTGACGCTGGCAATAGGGGGTGAAAGGGTTAACTAGGGCAGTGATCAAGGGGTTAAATCTTTATTAGGGGGCGTACGGGGCTACCCTGAACCTAACACTAACTGCCTGTCAGGCCGCGTACACACGATCAAATTTATCTGCTGAAACCGGTCCGACGGACTGTTTCAGCAGACAAATCTGATCATGTGTACGGGCGAGCAGACAGGTTTGTCCATCAGACAAATTTCAAAGCATGCTTTGAAATTTGTCCGCTACAAACCTGTCCTTCTGATCTGTCCACTGGTTAGTACACTAACCAGCGGACAGAAGTGTCCGCGAATGCGACAAATGGATTCGACGCATGCGCGGAAGCATTTTATTTCCGGATTTGGTGGCGTGGTGGCGTCAACGTCACCGCCACGTGACCGCGTTCCCTGGCCGAGGGGATTTTCATCCGATGGTGTGTACACACCGTCGGACGAAAATCCGGAGAAGACATGTCCGCTGGAAACGGTCCGTCGGACATGTTTCAGCGGACATGTCCCTCCGTGTGTACGCGGCCTCACACTAACTGTCACACTGACACTAAATGCAGTGATCAGTACATATATGATCACTGCATTCAGTGACACTGTGACAGGGGGGTGGGGGGTGATCACAAGGGGTTATATGTGCCTATGTGTACTGGTGTCAGTGTAGTGTTGGTGCAGACTTACTGTGCATCTTCTCTCATCTCGGCGGTTTGAAAATACCGCCGAGATGAGAGCTCCATAACTTCATCTGCCTATGTTTACATTTTACAGGCAGAGTAAGTGACACGGTGGTGGCGCACGGGATTGGCTGGGAGCGATCACGAGGGGGCGGACAGAAACGAACCGCCGCCCCCTCGAGTCGGATCGCTCCGGGAGGTAAGCCGCCCGCCGCACGTAGCAAACCCCCGACCCGCTAGAAGGCAGGGATGTAAATATACGCCCATCTGCCTGTATGTGCCCTTCTGTGGACGTACATAGGCGTGCGGCGGGTGTTAAGTGGTTAAAGAACATAAAATCACTGATCCTTTAAAACTATAATTTAAAAAAAAATGCAGTACCCAGATCCCCGTACTTTTTTTATGGGCAATTACTTGCATATAAGCCTTCAAAATTGGGACTTGATTTCTCATGATGGCTCCCGTAGACTTCAATGAAGTTCGTAGTTCAGGGCAGAACTTTTCCCCTGTTAGGGAGTTCTGCTGCAAACTAAACATGGGAGTGTTTGGCCAATCTCTAGTATGGATGAGCCGAACACCCCCCAGTTCGGTTCGCATCAGAACATGCGAACAGGCAATACATTTGTTCGAACTTACGAACACTGTTAAAGTCTATGGGACAGGAACATGAAAAATTAAAAGTGCTAATTTTAAAGGCTTATATGCAAGTTACTGTCACGAAAAGTGTTTGGGGACCCGGGTCCTGCCCCAGGGGACATGTATCAATGCAAAAAAAAGTTTTAAAAACTGAATTTTTTTCTGGAGCAGTGATTTTAATAATGTTTAAAGTGAAACAATAAATATCCATACCAGATCTGAAGGGCCTGGTAATTGAATTTGGAGGGACCTCCACGCATTTTTTTATTTTTATCAATGACTTTCAATAACTTTTCTCTGTATTGCCGGGAGCCAACAATTCATTAAGTGATTTTAAATGACTTTTTTTCCTTCAGAAATTACATTTTGTGCAGGGACAGTTCTAAGCACGGGAAACAAGCGCTACTTTACAGGCACACTATACACCCCCCCCCCCAGGTACGAAATGTAAAGGAATATTTCACTTTTATTGACCTGGGTCCCCAAACACTTTTTATGACAATAACTTGCAAATAAGCCTTTAAAATTAGCACTGTAGATGTATCCTATGGACTTTTACAGGGTGTTCCATGGCTTTTTGAATTTGCCACAAACACCCCAAATTGTTCGCTGTTCGCCAAATGGGTAAACAGGCAATGTTCATCCTTAATCTCTAGTTGTGATATACAGTGACACACATTGCCTTGCTGTTAATCCATTGAGTGGATCGGAGGCCTTGTGGAGCTATTATGTACTTACAAATGCCTTCTTGACCTCTCTTTAATGTAAGTCACCACAATCTGGTAAGCCCCCATCTTGTTATCCACCAGGGGTGACTCACTTAGTGTTATTAACAACTGGAATGTAGAAGCCTGTCTCTTTAGGAATACACATTCACAGTGTGCTATACTGTATAGATCACCAGTCACTTGTGATACTTCCTAATTTTGTTATACAAGCCTCTATACATAACTTCATGTACACGAATGATATTGTTTGTTTGTAATTTCAGCATTAAAATATATTTATATTTTTTGCACTGCATATTAAAAATCTAAATTGCAGCGTCTAAGTGCATCAGTAATTACTAAAAAGTTATCAAAGATTTACTAAAAAGATGATAGTAGTGAACAGTACACTAAAAACAGATAAGTAATCCAAGTGCTTTAGAAGTTTCCACCATCCAAATGTGCTTCCACCATCGAGAGAGAAAATAAATCACCTACACGTGAGAATGAGGATAATAACCCTATTGTTTGCCTTTAGCTAATTGCACAGACTATTTTAGGGTTTTGAATGTCAATGTTGGCTCACTAGTGTTCCTTGAGAACTTGCGTTAGCCCAAATGTGTCGGGGGCTATGAGCTTACTTAATGAAGCCATTTCTGGTCTCGGGGCTGGTGGCCATTGGAGTAACTGCATACTGTTTTTGACATGTACTAAGCATCTGGATACAATTTTTATGAATGTTATCTGCTTGTAAAGTTAGTTTAATAAAATACTACACTATATCTGGCGCCTCCTGGGGTTTTTGGCTTCATGCGGTGAGCTTCCTTTTTCCCATACTGTGTTGCTGTGATTTAGACTCGCCCTAGTGGTGAACTGAAGCGGAAACTGGGATGGAAAGATGGAGTTGTGATATTCACAGACGTATTCTGTGTGGTGTAATATGAGCTGTTTGCTGCTCTTTCAGCTTTATGAGCTGGTGTGTGCAGTTATTATCTTCAGTCACAAGTGGTGGTGATTTATTCTCTAGATGGTAAAAGCATATTTGGATAAAGGACTTGGATTAATTACCTGTTTTTATTGGACTGTTGTTTACTAATATCATACATTTAATAACTCTTTGACAACTTTTTAGTAATTATTGATACATTTTGGCCCTGCAATGTTGACTTTTACTGTGTTTCTGGGGTTTGTATATTTACTTATTGACAGTTGCCTTATATTTAGACATGTGCAGACTGGAATATTTCATTTTGTTTTTTCGTTTTCGTTTGGAAAATAAATTTATTCAGTTACTTCCGAAAATCGTTTTGATTTATTTTGTTTTTCGTTGGGGAATAGCCTTCGTCCGAAGATCCAATAATACTTGGTTTCTGTTGAATGGTCAAAAAAATATTCGACGGAACGTCGAATCTTTACGTCGAATCATACATTTCTGTTCGAATATTCCGCCTACAAGAATTTTAATGTTGTATGACTAGTAATAATGTCGAATCTATTTTCTCATAAATCGAAATCTAATCTCTGTAATGTCAAATCTATTATTTCTATAGTGTCGAATCTTTTCTCTATAATGTCGAATCTTTTCCCTATAATGTCGAATCTTTTCCCTATAATGTCAAATCTCTCTATATCAAATTTTTACCGCAGCGAAAAAACGAAAATAAAGCATTTTTTATGTCGGATCTTTCGGTTTTAGTTTCTTAACCACTTGTCACCCGCCCACCGTCATATGACGGCGGGCAGGTAACTTCATTGTCCTGACTGCACGTCATATGACGTGCAGTCATAGGAGTTGCTAGGGACGCGTGCGCGCGCCTCCGGCAGCGCGCGCGCGCACCCGTCGCATCACTGGGACCCCCGTGCGTGTGCCCGGCGGCCGCGATGGCCGCCGGGCACCCGCGATTGCCGTGTAACTGAGCTGGGACGTGGAGCTCTGTGTGTAAACACAGAGCTCCACGTCCCTGTCAGGGAGAGAGGCGACCGATTGTGTCCCTTGTACATAGGGACACAATCGGTCACCTCCCCAGTCACCCCCCCCTACCCCCACAGTTAGAACACAAACTAGGAGAAACATTTAACCCCTTCCCCGCCCCCTAGTGGTTAACCCCTTCCCTGCCAGTTACATTTATACAGTTATCAATGCATATTTATAGCATTGTTCACTGTATAAATGTAAATGGTCCCAAAAATGTGTCAAAAGTGTCCGATGTGTCCGCTATAATGCCCCAGTCCCGGAAAAAAATCGCAGAACGCCGCCATTCCTAGTAAAAAAATGAATTTAAAAAAATCATAATTATGTCCCGTATTTTGTAGGCAATATAACTTTTGCGCAAACCAGTCACTATACGGTTATTGCGATTTTATTTAAATTTTTTTTTTTACCAAAAATATGTAGAAGAATACGTATCGGCCTAAACTGAGATAAAAAATGTTTTTTTTTGTTTTTTTTTAATGGGATATTTATTATAGCAAAAAGCAAAAAATATTGTGTATTTTTTCAAAATTTTCGCTCTTTTTTTGTTTATAGCGCAAAAAATAAAAACCGCACCGGCGATTAAATACCACCAAAAGAAAGCTCTATTTGTGGGGAAAAAAGGACGCCAATTTTGTTTGGGAGCCACGTCGCACGACTGCGCAATTGTCAGTTAAAGCGACGCAGTGCCGGAAGCTAACATTTTGTCTGGGCAGGAAGGGGGTGTAGGTGCACAGTAGGCAAGTGGTTACAACGATAACGAAAAAAACTGATTTTCGGACGAAAATGCATTCTAACGAAAACGAATGCGCATGTCTACTTATATTATGATTCCTAGCCCTGAGTGTTTCACATACAGATACATATACCGGTAAGCATATAACAAAAATAAATGCTATGTATTACTTTTTTAGTACATTTTGAAAAAATGTAGGGTGCTGTACAAGAAGGAGGAAAAGTGCTTTGAATGAGCTTTAATGTAAAAATATATTATTTAGGGACTTAAAATTCATAACAGGCATAAACTGCAGTCAGTTTTATTATCTTGATGACACAGTGATACAAAAAACAGTCCTGAGCTACTAGCCAGGGCCTAAGGGTTAATCGACACCAGTTGCCCCACCCAACCCCTACCATGCCCCACCCCTAATTCCACCCTAAAACACGCCCTCATAAATTATCTCATGAAATTACACTGTTGAATGCTTTATAGAGAATTAACCCCCTGAGCGGTATTCCGGAGCCGGACTCGGGATCGCATTGCAGTTGCCACAGGCAGAGGTTACTTACCTTGTACCTGGATCCTGCGATGCCTCCCCACTGTGTGACTGAGCTGTGTCTCCTCGCTCCATTCACAGTGCCCGTGTGCCGCCGAGTTCCGTTCCCTGCAACGTTACGATGCACGGGAGCAGAGATCGGCACCAAATTCAAAAAAGTAAATACACACAATACATACAGCAAACTGAAGATTGTTCATAACAACCAAAAAGTGTCCCTTTACATCAAAAGTGGTTTTAGACCAGCTAGAAAACAGCGATAATAAATTAGAATCACTTGCAGAACTGAGTGATAGCAATTTGTGGCAAAATTGCTCATCAAACAATATGCACACTGAAGCTGATAAAAGCTATAAAAAATGCCAGTTGCTTTGCAGGGAACCTTGCAACGTTTTTTAGCATTTTTGCAATAGCTTTAATAAGCGTTTTTCAGTGTAGCTTTTATCAGCTTTTTTTTTTACTTTTTTTTTATGGATAAAAAAATGCTAAAAAAAGTCAATGTTTTCGAGAGTTTTTTGAACGTTTTTTGAAGTTTTTCAGAGTTTTTCAGAGTTTTTTTGTGTTTTTTCCTGCCAAAAAACGGCACTTTGAACGCAAATTTTGGGCGTTCAGAAAAAAGCCAATAAACTCCAAAGCTCATTAACACTGAAAAACGCCCAGGTGTACATGGGCACATAGGCTAACATAGAGTTCAGTTTATGGGCTTTAAAAAAAAAAGCCAAAACGCCAATAAACTGCAGTTTATCAGCTTCAGTGCGCATGGAGCTTAAAAGCAATGACAGCGACAATTCTGCAACTCAGCAAATTTAAGTGTTCTTGATTTGATTACATTATTGAATATTTTTTATTATAATTACATTATTATTTGTTATAATAATTTATAGTTACTTATTATATTATAATTTATGATTTTGTTTTTCAAACTTTATCATACCCGGGATGTCTACTAGACTCTTGTTTGGACATATTTAAGTGAGTTATTCCTAAGAATTTCAGGCCTACAATAACGCCAAATTTCCATGCAAAATAATGGTACCGCTTTCAGCACCTAAAATCTGACATAATCATACCGCCAGGGAGGTTAAGTTACAAAAATAAATATTAACAACAACTTTATCAGTGGCCATCAGTGCAGCCTCATCAGTGCCAATCAATGCAGCATATCAGTGCTCATCAGTGCCCATGAATAAAGTCTATCAGTGCCCATTAGTGCAGCTTATCAGCGCCAATCAGTGCAGCATCTTCAGTGCAGCATCAGTGCAGGTTATCAGTGCACATCAGTGCTGCCCCATTATTGCCATCTCATCAGTGTGGCCTCATCAATGTCCATCAGTGCCCATCAATTCAGCCTAACCAGTGCTCATCAATACAGCCTCACCAGTGCCCATCAATGCAGCCTGATCCATGCCCAATAATGCAGCCTCATCAGTGCCCATCAATGCCCATCAATGCAGCATCACCAGTGCCCATTAATGCCCATCAATGAAACACCACCAGTTTCCATCAATGAAGCCTGATCAGTGCGCATAAGCACAGTCTGATTAGTGCCCATCAATGCAGACTCACCAGTGCCCATTAATGCAGCCTGATCATTGCCCATCAATGCAGCCTCACCAGTGCCCATTAGGACAGCCTGACCAGTGCACAGGGATCCTCTCCTTTCTCTCCCCCAGGTTCCTGGGAGAACAGCTCCCATTCAACCCACCTGCCAGCTGGGCTCTCACCGCCTCTGAGGCATCCCAACACTCACCCTCAAGCTTTTTCCACTCGCCAAATGCAAGCAGGGTGAGTGAAAATTTTGAGGGCTGATGTACAGTATATATTCCAAGCCCTGAACACTATGAGTTCTACTATGAAACCCACATTATTGTAAAACTACATGCAGTGACTGTTTTAGCATTTAAAATAATAGTCTGAGATAACAAATTCGGATTGCTGATTGTTCTTAATACTGTATTGTGTTTATTGTATGGTATAAATGATGTGTTCATAAAGATCTATGCTCAACACTTATTCAATGACATGCATAATCCAGCATATGGGAAAAGTAAAATCCCAATAAATGCTGATATTAGTCAGTGTAAAATAGCCAGTGACATTATAATGTCACAAAAATTCATGCTTAGATCATCCAGGTGCTCTCATTTAGACCTATCGGGCAGGAAAGAGTGGAATTGCCAGAAACCTTAAGTAGTTCAGATGTAAAAATAACAAATATTAAAAATATATGACATATATGCTCATTGATATTTAAGCAAGGGGTATTAATTGCAAACTGCTAATGCCTATAGAAATGGACAAATTAGTACCATAGACATTAAAAATGTTTGTACATATATTTAACCACATTAGCTTACTATACTGGTCTTTGTTTACAGCTGTATAATTTTCCAATATCTTATTGTATCTGTACACTTCATTTTGACATGAGCATAAGCACAATTGAATTTACCAACCTTTACTGCAGCATTTGTCTCACTTTGTACATCAATTAGATGGATCAATATCACACAATTGCTGTAGACTCTGACATCTTTTGACCTTCTCAGATATGTGAATTGAACAAATCATACAGTGTGCAACATTGTCTTCTCTACGTGTATTACATATTCTTCAACAAATATTTTACAGGGATTAAAAGTCTCCTTGTACTTCAAATTGTGTTATATCCTAGAGGGCTGTTTGTTTCAAAGAGTGTGTTTTAAAACAAGTGTTAAGATAGGTGTATGGTATTTAGATACCATATAGAGTTGGCAAAATTGAGAATGTGAGAAATCGATGAGCTGTGAAACTTTGTAAGGTCATTTATTTCTGTTGAGTTTTGAGTATAGTACATATTGGAAAATCCAACTTTTATAGAACTTTGTAACATTTTCAAGACAGATAAAATTGCTGATGTATATACAGTAACGTATTTATCGGGGTATTGCGCGCTCCGGCATATAGCGTGCACCCCTAAAGTGGACCCTATTCCTGTGGAAAAAAAGATTTTTGTACTTACAGTTTTGGTGTCTTGGGCGGCGTCCATTGGTGGCCTCGTCGGGTCCAGCGTCTGTCTGCAGCTTCGGGTGTCCTCTTCGTCGGGTCTGGCGTCCTACTACGGCGTCCTCCCCGCTCGATCCCCGCTTTCTCGCGCCGAGTTTGAATACTGCGCCGCCATATACCGAGCGCAGTACACTCATGTATAGTCGGGCAGGCTCGGCTACTCTCGTGCTCACGTCCTGTACGTCCAGGATGTGAGCGCGAGAGGAGCCGAGCCTGCCCGACTATACATGAGTGTACTGCGCTCGGAATATGTCGGCGCAGTATTCAAACTCGGCGCGGGAAAGCGGGTATCGGCGTATATCGCGCACCCACGATTTTGCCCTGATTTTCAGGGCAAAAAAGTGCACGGTATACGCCGATAAATACGGTATATTGCATACTGAGAATATTTAAAATTGGTTCAGTTTGACCCAATATAAGTATGCTTATCTCATTATGTGATGGGCTGATGGTGAAGCTGTAAATCATTTTAAGAGGTGCTACTACAGTGATAGCTGCAATCCTCCGGGTCCTGCCCAGGTTCTGTATGAACTTCTTCCTCCCTGCACATGTTGGTTTAACTTTGGGGGCCTCATCCCTTCTATCATTGTAAACTGGAACCTAATAGCAAGTGCATGAATTTTGTAAAATCCTGACTGGTATTGAGTGCACTCGCCCATATTCTGCATGAAGAAAGTCATATCCTCCACATGTATATAATTAGACTGCTTTACCCTAGGACAGGTATCCAGCAACCTTATGAATGTGAGTAGATGCTTATGAAACTTTTTGCTATACTTTATATACATGTATTACTGAATACTACTTTTATGCCCTGTTCACACGATTGGTTCGTCTGATGAAAACGACCGATGAACCGTTTTCATCAGATGAACCGATCGCGTGTGGGCACCATCGGTGAAAAAAAATAGAACCTGTTTTAAATGTTTTGTATGCTTAAAAAAACGATAGAAAAAAACGATCGTCTGTGTCAAAAATCCACGCATTCTCAGAATTAAGTCGACGCATGCTCTGAAGCATTGAACTTCATTTTTCTCACCACGTCATGGTGTTTTACGTCACTGTGTTGGGCACGATCGGATTTTTAACCGATGGTGTGTAGGCAAGACTGATGAAAGTCAGCTTCATTGGATATCTGATGAAAAAATCCATCGGTCCGTTTTCATCGGATGAACCGATCGTGTGTACAGGGCATTAGGCTGGCCAAAGATTGATCAAATCACAGTTGGTTCAGCATGGACCGGCTGAGATTCAATCCATCTATAGGCAGGATGATTGTACTGATGGATTGACTTCAGTGCAATCAGCATGTCAGACGTTAACATGCTATTATTGCCAGTACTATAGCTGCTTGAAGTAATCATTGTGTTCTCCTGGCAGTGGTGGCTCCCTGCACCCCCCACAAGAGAACACAATGACTGTGTTGATAGGGGAATCAATTTTCCTTCCTGCAACCCGTGGTTCAATAAGAAGAAGCCTGCAGTAAAAAAAAAGTGAGTGAAACTTGTTGACAGTAGTTTCCTTGTTAGGGAGCATCAGACTCATCGACAGATGATACATTTTTCTTCAGGAGTAAGTCAGACTCTATCTGAGTGGGGATGCGGAAAGTCTCTACCACGCATGTGCGGGCCTGCACACTTCAAAAGGAGCGACAGTCTATGTGTAATGTGATATGTAAAAATCTGTGTTTTAAAAAAAATCCCAAGATTATAGCTGTCCACCTCCAGTACCATTTCAGTGTGTGTATGTGTATTCTGTGTGTCTGTGTGTGTATACTGTGTATGTATACTGTAAGTGTATGTGTATATTGTGTGGCCCCATAATCTCCTATTGCCCGGGGGCCCCATAATCTCATATTGCCTCGGGACCCCATAATCTCCTATTGCCTGGGGGCTCCATAATTTCCTATTGCCCAGGGGCCCCATGAATTGTCAGTCCGCCACTGGTCTATGCACAAGTGCTGAGAGCGGTGGATGGTCCTCCATGACGAATATACGTTTTTTTTTTTAATTCTTTATTTTATTTTATTCAAATAGATACAGGTACAGCATTTTACAACCAATATATAAAAAATAAGTATGCAATATATCAGACGTGGTTATCACCCATTCCCCCCTCCAAACCTCCCTTGTCCCTCCCCCATCCTCTACCTCCTATCTTAAACACGTTTAATTGGGTTTTCATTTATTCTGTCCCCATTGTAGATCTAAGCTCTTAATTCCTCAGCATAGCTCCATGTTTTTTTTTTAACTCTTTCCAACACTCCCATTTTTCTTTTAACCCTGACTTTTTTTCCTTCGTACTATACCTCAAGCATTCCATGTTATAGGTTTCTTCTACGGAATCGATCCACTCCCAGATCGATGGACTTTCTACCTCTTGCCACTTTTTGGGAATAAGTAGTTTTGCTGCATTTAAAAGGTGTGGGATCACTGCTTCTTTATATTGTTTTACCGCTCCCTCCCTTCCGTGCAGCAAGACTGTCCACGGATCTTCTGGTATTTCTTTTTTAGTAATTTCCTTTATAAAATGTAAAATCTCTTCCCGGTATGTTTTAATTTTAGGGCAGTCCCACCACAGGTGGGCCATCGTTTCCACATGGGGAATGTAAGTTAACCACACGAAGGTGGGAACCTACACATGGCGAAAAACCAGCCCACAGAGGTGGATAGGCATAGGTGTGCACAGCATATTGCATTAGGGTGTTCACCCCAAAGCTCAAACACACATGCCTTTCTCTGCAGCCTCAGTTGCACAGGGCAGTGAATGAATGGGAAGTTCTCTGTGCTGAGCGGCTTTCTGTTCATTCACAAACTGAAGCATAGTAAACACAGTTTATGAATGAAGTTATGAATGAACACAGTAAATGAGTGTTTTCACTGTGTTCATTTAGAAAAGGAATGGGCTGGTAAATTACATGTTTACTTGCCCCTTCCCCTGCTTTCCATCCTGAAAAATCCCCTGCAGCAGCCAGGAAAAAAGAGAGGAGGGAAGCCAGTAGCACTGTGGGGCTAGGGGCCGATGGGGGAAGCATGGGCAGTAGGGAGAATTGGCACCACATGTAGTGATTAGGGTGTGCCCTGTGCATGCTTCACCTATGAGTATATAACATACACCAAAATGTACAGCTCTGCTAAATGGGATAGCTCAATGAGGCACTGTTCTAACCCATAAACTTGGGCCCATGCATTGACTTTGTGCCTGACTGGTGAAAAACTGCTATCTGCGAGGTGGAATTGCAGCAAGCCCAAGTCATGTATTAATGGTCGCCACCTGTTAAAGGTGTTTACCCTATTGTTAATAGTCCTACCTAAAACTTAATCAATGACATACTTAGTTTGATTGAATCATCCCTAGCCCATACACAACTCAGCTTCTCCCAGCCTTTATGGGTGATACATCTAGTGTGTATTGACTACAATCAACCCACATATATTTCTTTGCCTTACTGGTTGGTCCCGCAGCAACACTTTTTGGGCAAGTTAGCCACATACAACTGCCCCGCAACTTCAATTGGCAGCCATTGCCCTGGCAATCATTGAAGTATCTCCCATTCCTTCTGTCTGGAAAAGTTATTTTTCTTGGTTACTTGCTTCGCAACAATCAACTCCTGTGCTGTGCTCTGGTTTGAGCTGGGAATATGATATTGAGCATAGCACTGGAGATACATGTCAAATTATATATTGTCATTGCCTTCTTTTTAAGTTTTTGTTTTTAATTATTTGACAACGTTGTCAATTTTTATATGGTGATGGGTGGAAATTACATTTTTTGTGATGTAATGTATTTTTCATAGTTTAACTATTATTATTGTTTTTCAATAAAATCTTATCTTAATCATACTACTTAGATCACTTTGACCTCCTTTTGCTTTCCCCTTAAATTTTTTTTGCCTGTTTTCTCACATGCTCACGGTTCATCTGCAGATCCACATTTTGGCCCAGATTCACATAGGAGTTACGCCAACGTATCTATAGATACGCCGTCGTAAGTACAAATGTGCGCCGTCGTATCTCTGCACCGATTCCCCAAGCTAGATACATCGGAAAAGTAGGCTTCAGCCACCCGGCGTAAGTTGCCTACGCCGGCGTATCGTGGGCGCATAGTTACTCTGGACGCATTCGGCGTACCCATTTGAAATATGCAAATGAGTAAGATACGCCGATTCACGAACATACTTGCACCCAGCGCATGTTTTAAGCGATTTGCATAAGGGTTATGTCCGGTGTAAAGTTATTCCTCATATAGGAGGCGCAACCCATTCAAAGGTATGGACCAGGGAATGAACGCTGTCGAATTTTACGTCGTTTACGTAGTACATGAATAGGCCTGTGCATAGGTTACGTTCACGTCGTAGGCAGTGTTTTGACGTAGCACTGGGATGCGTCCAAGATACGACGCATGCGCAGCTCGTTTTTTAAAGCTCAGCCCATCATTTACATGGGGTCACGCTTCATTTAAATATATCACACCCACTTCCAGCCCACTTCCACCTACTTTGACTTACGTCGACTTACGCCGACAACTATACGCTACGCCGGCGCAATGTTGAGAGCATTTGCTTTGTGAATACCATGCTTGCCTCTCAACATTGCACCAGTGTAGCGTAAAGAAGATACGCTACGCCGGCAGAAAGATGCACCCAGGTATGTGAATCCGGGCCATAGATTTTAAATAATAAATATATAATAATTTTACTGTCATTAGTACATCAGCATAATCAAGTAAAGGCTAGGTGTTTAATGTTTTGTGTCTCTTTCTGTGTATTGATTATATAGCCTTGCACTTTTAATAGACTCTATAAAGAAATATATGTTCAGGACTGACACTCTGGGTGGGAAGTATATTTTATAAATCAGAGGAGGCTATTATTTATCTACTTTAGGAAATTCTCAATTATCCAAGTATGTTTTTAAAATATCTTTTTGACTCAAATTTGTATATAAATATTGTAATAAAGATGCGTTTTTAACCAGATCTGTGGTTGCTGTTGACATCTTTACAGGGCCTCTTCTGCCTTTATATATGAAGAAAATGTTACCCCAGTGTCCTGCAAACTTTGAGGTACACATCAATTTGAATAATTTAAGAGACTGGACAAACCTGCTCACAAGATCCAGAACAATAAACATACATGTCCTTACAGCATCACTGAGCAATTTCTAATCCACATCAGTCCTTAATGTGGATGTTAACCCGCTCTCATCATTTTTAAACTACTGCCATAGGGGTTATCTATAAGCATATGCCTCCTGCATGTATCCTTACCTGTCAAATATCTCCCCTCTGTTTGTTATGAGACCAGAAAAATTGCAAATTCTGTGGGTGGGTCTGTTGTCTGGAGCTCGGTGGGTGGATTCGGGATGTCAGTAGACTCCCTGCCCACATCTACACTCCCCTTGTCAACATGCATTTTCTCCTGTGTGTTTCTTACACTGAACTTCTGCTATGATCACTAACATCCAGTCTAAACCCAGAAAAAGTCACCACATGACTTCAGCATGCCCAATCATGCTGAGGTTTGGAGCAGCCAATCCTGGGAGAGCTGTAGAAGAAAGGAGGAGGGGATTTTAAGTACACAGAATGTCTCTCTCAAGCTCCTGCATAAGATTTGTAAATTACCTGTCACTCACAGCAAGGGGGAAGAACTGACTCCTATTTCTCTGTGTGTCAGTTTTTATCTCACTGAAAAAAAAGATAAGATTACTTCTCAGAGCTGGATTAACTCTTTGTGGCAAGACTGGGCACATATGATATGAAATCCTATACTGTAAAAGGTGCAAGCCTTAATTAAAAAAAAATATATATGCAGATTTACATCCACTTTAACCACTTACCTACCGCAATATTGTGAATTGACATCCACAAGGTGGCTCAGTTTTCCTGACTGTGCGTCATATGATGTCCAGTAGGATAAGCCATTTGAGCGCGCCCCCGATGGCGTGCAGAGCGGCGACCGGTGGTGTGGTGTATTGCACTGACACACCACATCTCTGATTTTGGCAAAGAGTCGATGATGTAGGCTCTTTACCACATCATCAGCTGTGACCATTCCCAGCTGATCACAGTGGTAACCGTGAATTTGGAAACAGCGTTGCATGACCGCGCAATTGTCATTCAAAGTGTGACAGCTGAGAATTGGCCTGGGCAGGAAGGGGTGAAAGTGCCCCGTATTGAAGTGGTTAGAATGTAATGTTTTAGTTACAGTACTGCAGGGAACATCCAGACTATGCAGCTTATGATATGATATGTTATTCTCATTGCTAGCTGCTGTAACATTTGCAATCTGAAAAGTGGGTCGAATGTTCTGCTCAAGAATTAATTTGTCTGCAACATTTCCAGGAACCTGGGCTCCAAACTCTGGGGTGTGCTGCAAAAATCTGTTGAGAGGATCAATGGTGTCCTTACTAAATGACACACAATAGCATATTTTAGTGAATTATGATTATTAATCAGAACATTGTTCATGTTTATGTTTTTTCATTTACAATATTCACAATATTAAAAATATTATCTGATATTTACTAAATGTGCTAAAAACTGGATTCTACTACAATAATTTCCTACGGAAGGGCAGCAATTTTAAAGACTCACATACACCGCATACATTATTCTGTACTTGTAGTGGATTAGAATTATACTCTAAGTACCAGAAAACACTAGTGCATACAATTTGGAGGACTCACTTATTTACACTGCAGACATTTATGGAGAGTATTAGAATGGTTTTCTAATACCAGAAAGATACTAGTGCATACAACTTAAATTTTTAATGTGATTATATTCTCTACACATCTTGAGGAAATGAACAATTATCCAGACAGATTCAGTCACATCATGCGCTAAAGCAAACTTTACCATTCTAATTTTTGCATTTTTTGCTGAACTGCTGATATGAATTCACTGTGTATAAAACACATCTCAGATGTATGAAATGAACATAAAATGCTTGTAATGTTCTCACATTGAAAACATTACTCACAGACACAGGAAGGGTAAGACAATGCCTAGGTTATAAAAGGCAGTTTTCTCAACCCTTCTGGCTTATTATTATAAAACTCTGCAAAGGTTCCATAAGAGAAAAAAGTTAAAGGGTTGTAACAATGAATGTGTTCATGTGTAATATACAAAATTACTCATAAATGTAATAATTAAGCTACTGTGATTGCCATTTTTAGTATAGAAAGGCGACACTTGACAATACATTGTTAATACCTGAGCTCTTTGCATGCTCATATTAAATCTGAACTCCAGGTAAACTGCTAAATACTCCCATAAAATACATATAAAGGGCTGTTTTACCTGCCAAAAGATTTGTATTTCTGCCTATCTAGTTCTGTGATATACACAGCCCTGGCCGACAGCCAAGCCAGCCTAGAGATCTACATTTTCTACTGCAGTTAACGAATGCAACTAGGCCTTGTCTCTGCCCCCAGCCTCTGAATGGACAATGAAGGTGAAAAATGGTTGAGCATCTGTGGTATTTTTATCAAGTGTAAACAAAGCTTTATAACAGGAATTTATCCAAACCTATGGCTCCGCTCAAAGTGCCGGCTACCGCAGCCCGTCTCCACTCTCAGTCAAAAGTAAATATGAGCCACACTCCAAAACCTAGCTATAATTTCTATATTTAATTAGTCAAAAGATAAAAACTGCATACATTAAACACTTAAGACCCGGACCTTTAGGCAGGTAAAGGACCTGGCCAGTTTTTGCGTTTCGGCACTGCGTAGCTTTAACTGACAATTGTGCGGTCGTGAGACAAGGCTCCCAAACAAAATTGGCGACCTTTTTTTCCCAAAAATAGAGCTTTCTTTTGGTGGTATTTGATAACCTCTGCAGTTTTTATTCTTTGCGCTATAAACAAAAATAAAGCGACAATTTTGAAAAAAAATCTATATTTTTTGCTATAATAAATATCCCCCAAAAACATATAGATTTTTTTCCTCAGTTTAGGCCGATACATATTCTTCTACCTATTTTTGGTAATAAAAATCGCAATAAGCATTTAACGATTGGTTTGCGCATAATTTATAGCGTTTACAATATAGGGGATAGTTTTATTGCATTTTTATTAATTATTATTTTTTTACTACTAATGGCGGAGATCAGCGATTTTTTTTCATGACTGCGACATTATGGCAGACACTTTGGACAATTGTGACACATTTTTGGGACCATTGTCATTTTCACAGCAAAAAATGCATTAAAAATGCATTGTTCACAGTGAAAATGACAATTACAGTTCGAGAGTTAACCACAAGGGGGCGCTGAAGGGTTTAAGTGTGACCTCATCTGTGTTTCTAACTGTAGGGGGTGTGGCTGTAGGTGTGGCATCATTTATTGTGGTTCCCTATATTAGGGAACACACAATCGATCATGGTACCACAGTGAAGAACGAGGGAAGCTGTGTTTACACACAGGTCTACCCGTTCTTCAGCTCCGGGGACCGATCGTGGGACTCCAGCGGAGATCGGGTCCACCAGTCCCACAGCCACGGTCGCAGAGCTGCGGCTTGTGCCCAGCTGTGCCATTCTGCCGACGTATATGTGCAGGAGGCGGTCCTTAAGTGGTTAATGTTTCCACCGGAAACCACCTTCCTAGACACATTTCACCACTACTGGCTTGCTCGCAAGGATACGTCACATTTTTTTTTAAATTAAGACATACCTGCATGATTAGATTTTTTTAATCTGGCTGCAGTTGATCTTAAAGTTTTGTAACCCTAAAACAAAAATGGATCCTGCTCATTTAAAGCCTGTTATAGAGCACAGTGCTTGTCCTGTGTAATTTGTCCCGTTCTACCACTTAAAATACCTGGCTGATCCTGCCTGGTTCTGCCCCCCCCTCTGTAAACTGACCACGGTTTATCATGGCTGCTGAGCCCTGACACTGTGGTCCATTTGCGTGCCTCCATCATCTACTGTCTCTCCTCTATCCTCTCCCCCCTTCACCTCCCTGCCTGTCAGTTTGTGACAGGGCCCGCCACTCCCCTCCCTCCACCCCTGTTCCTGAAATAACTGTCTAAAGTACAAACAATCACCATGTGTTAGATAATGTTCTATGCTCCAGTGTATGCTCTTTGTAAAAAATATGCTGATTTGTACCTTATTTCATAGTGCCGATCGGCACTCACGTGACTGCTTGCTGCGCTCCTCCTCTCCTTCCCTCTTCCCCACTTACGCACACCGCTCAAGTACCTGTACTTCTATTTGATACGCACATTTATGACCATCTAAATGTGAGTGTTCGCATGATATATGGGTACCGGGCCTTTGTCTTTATATGAATATATGATATACCCATCGAAGCTCGGACTGATTGACATTGAAAAACCACTTTTGATCCAGGGCCAGCTGCATTCATCGGGTCTACTGACCACTAAGCCTTTCTCGACTTGGGCGGTATATGCCTTTCCGAGTCAGAGATTTCTGGTAAGCCTCCTCTTCTCGTTGGTGGCAGTGTTTCCAGGCATCTTTTCCACACAGAGGATCATTTTCTTCATTGAACTGCCATTGTCCTCTGAAGTGTGCACCTAAAGCTACGTGGTGTGTGTACTGCCATTGTCCTCTGCAGTGTGCACCTAAAGCTACGTGGTGTGTGTACTGCCTGTGTCCTCTGCAGTGTGCACCTAAAGCTACGTGGTGTGTGTACTGCCACTGTCCTCTGCAGTGTTCACCTAAAGCTACGTGGTATGTGTACTGCTATTGTCCTCTGCAGCATGCACCTAAAGCGATGTGCTGTGTGTACTGCCTGTGTCCTCTGCAGTGTGCACCTAAATCTACCTGGTGTGTGTACTGCCATTGTCCTCTGCAGGATGCACCTAAAGCTACGTGGTGTGTGTACTGCCATTGTCCTTTGCAGTATGCACCTAAATCTACGTGGTGTGTGTACTGCCATTGTCCTCTGCAGTGTGCACCTAAAGCTACATTGTGTGTGTACTGTCTGTGTCTGTGCTATTGTTCTCAATGATTTTCATCCATATTGCAGGGACCAGACATTACATTAAAGCCGCAAACAGTTTTAAATTACTTTTTTCTTATAGTAATCTAATTTTGTGCAGGGACAGTTCTAAACACATGCCACTTTACAGGCATACTATAGACACCCAGCAGGTTATTTAAAGGAATTTTTCATTTTTTTTTTTCACTTTAAGCATCATTAAAAGCACTGCTCCAGAGAAAAACGTCAGTTTTAAAAAAAAAATCCATTGATACATTGATGTTCCCGGGGGCAAGACCCGGGTTCTCAAACATGTTTTACGCCAATAACTTGCATATTAGGCTTTAAAATTAGCACTTTTAAATTCGAATGTTCGAGTCCCATAGACGTCAATGGGGGTTCTAAATGTTCGCGTGAGCGGTCGGTCTGTTCGAAGGTTCTGGTGCGAACCGAACAGGGGGGTGTTCGGCTCATCCCTAGTTTTTTAGCATATTTTACATACACCTGTGTACATAAATAGTGCTACACTTTTATTATACACTATCCTTCCCTCCTCCCGACTGATGTCAGCGGGGGATTCTCAGCCCCTCCCACTGTAGCTGTCGGATAGGGAGAGAGAACAGTGAGCAGCCACTTGAGTGCCTATGGGCCCTATGAAATAAGCATAGAATATTTTCTAACAGAAGGGATTGTATGTACTTTACAACCACTTTAACCTGTAACCTGTGTGAAGGGAAACACTAAAGCTGCCCATGCTGTTAATGCAATTTTTTTAATGTTCTAGCTGCTTTTCAACTAAGCTGATTTTCATAATGTAATGTATTATGGGTTTTGCCGACCAGAATAAGCGTGCAGCAAGTGGAGTTGGGGGGAACAGGCTTAACCTGTAACTAAAATATCACTTTTGGATGAAAAGGCCCTAAAGCAAAACGTATTCAATAAAACGAATTGTGAAAACTAGAACCTTTGCCATTTTGCGATTAATGGTAATGATTATTTTACAGTAAATCTAGCCATTTATTTTTTAACAAAGGAATGTGATTTTTCATCTGTCTTCATAATGACAGTATAAATGATAGAGAATTCAAAAGTTAACCTCTAAGAGTGAATGCATCAGTTTAATGATTCATGCTGAGGGGAAAAAGTAAGTGCCTTTAGATTTCAGTATACTTACTCTGTTTTTTCAAGAAATTGAATTGTTTCACACATGAATTTAAAGCTAAAAGCACTTAAGTGAATTGTATTAATTTAGTAGATGTCATTTTCTAAAGAAAGCAATGACAGAACAGAGTTCATAAATATGTATTTTTGCTGCTTTCTGTGCAGTTTGATTTTTATATCACATATATTATCTTTTTTTCAAACCTTACAATATAAACTTTTTATTTTTTCTGCCTCTAACCGATAACAGACCCAGCCAATAATGTAATGCAAATAGAGTGTTTCTCGGTGTCAACAATATGTAATTCCACATGCTTCAATCACAGTACAAGGTGTAATTAATTTGTTATGGTCCCTAATATCCCATATCATTAAATAGCCAAGTTAAGATAATTATTGTCAGGACATTATGAGGTCTTGGTTTGATCAGAAGAAACAAGATTAATGTTATACGGTGGCATGTAAGACATTGTTGGGTTATTATGTATGTCCTTGACCTTTTTTAATACCACATAGTGGAGTTTCACTGTATAACAATATTTAATTATTTTAGTAATTCTAAGGCTATGATCAGTGTTTTCAAAGTAAAGATCACAACTATTTTCTCAGCAGAATAGGTCAATGGATCATAAAACACTGTTTAAAGTATTCAAAGAACAAGAGCTTTACACTCTGCATAAATTGTAATGCCATGTATCATATCTCCCTTCAGATTTATCTTGTCACTTACTGAAAAACAAATTTTTTTAAAAACAAGATATTTTTGGAGCTTTGGAGAAGAAAACAAAAAAAATGTGGACCCAATCTATGTAAGGATTAGCCTGTCATGGGAATTACTTGCCTCTGTGTTGTCTTTTAAAGCAACAGGCACTTACTGGAACTTATTTATATATATAAAAAAAAATGGTACTAGCGAGTTGCTAGTGCTATATGGAAAGGATGGTAGTAAACCCAAGAGATAGGTGGGTTTGTTAAGATTCTACATAAATGCTTGTTAACCACTTTAGCCCCGGAAGTATTGGCTTCCTAATGACCGGGCCATTTTTTGTGATTCACCACGATGTAGCTTTAACTGATAATTGCGCGGTCGTGCAACGTTGCACCCAAACAGAATTGACGTCCTTTTTTCCCCATAAATAGAGTTTTCTTTTGGTGGTATTTGATCACCTCTGAAGTTTTAATTTTTTGCACTTTAAACAAAAAAAGAGGAGCTGCGGTGGCTTAACGCGATTGGCACTGCGCTGAGAAGCCGTTCACCTCTGCAGCCAAGGGTTCGGATCCTGGTCTCGGCTGCATGTGAATTGAGTTTGGTGGTCTCAGCCTGGCTCCTGGTGGGTGTGCTATGTGAGGTAAGCCTGCGCTTAGTATGCCCACCCCCCTCCCACAAAACCACCACACTTACACACGCACTCGAAATTGGGTTAACATGCATGCACTTTGGCCATGCGGTCTCAAAAAAAAAAAGAGAGGCGAAGGTATAACAGGGCTGGCTGAGCAGGCTAGATCCTCTCACTCCCTCATAGGGGAGTCCCTCTGCCCCGTTGGGCTTCAAAGCGGAGCAGGTAGGGCGGGCTGTGTGGGAGGACCCCCTCACACCCGCCATTGCCACCCCGGGCATGGAGAAAGATGGCAGATTGCCTCTGGGGAGGTCTGCCTACTCCCAAACTCCTGCAGTCTGGCTCCTCTCTCGAGTACACGCACAAAATAAAAATAAAAAATAAACAAAAAAAGAGTGACAATTTAACTTTTTGCTTTACTAAATATCCCCCAACAATATAGGTCGATTTGTATTCTTCTACATATTTTTGCTAAAAAAAATGCAATAAGCATATATTAACTGGTTTAGGCAAAAGTTATGGCGTCTACAAAATAGGTGATAGTTTTATGGCATTTTTATTATTATTATTTTGTTGATCTGCGATTTTTATCATGATTGTGATATTGCGGCGGACAACTTGGGACCATTGTCATTTATACAGCGATCAGTGCTATAAAAATGCACTGATTACTGTGTAAATGACACTGGCAGGGAAGGGGTTAACCACTAGGGGCAAGAAAGGGGTCAAGTGTGTCCCAGGGAGTGATTCTAACTGTGTGGGGGCTGGGCTACCAGTGACATGACAGTGATAACTGCTCCCAATGACAGGGAGCAGTAGATTACTGTCCTGTCACAAGGCAGAAGAGGGAAATTCCTTGTTTACATGGGCATCTCATCGTTCTACCATTGCGTGACACGATCGCGGGACACCAGCGGACATCGAGTCTACGGGTCCCGCGGGCAAAATCACGAAGCTCGCGGTGGGCATGCGCCCACTAGGTGGCAGATTCAAAGCAATATACCTGTACGTTGCTTTGCCTGCCCGTGCCATTCTGCTGACATATATGTATGTGAGGCCCATGGCAAGTGGTTAATAACCCTTACTATTATACATGCATTTGTTGGGATTTATTAGCAAGTTGTTGAGGATCTGGTTAGATAAGAAAACACTGTCAAATAAAATATATTTGTTTTAAATTTAGAATAGTATATATTTGCTTTTAAGTAGTTGTAAACCTCAGACATGAAATATGAACAAAGCATATTCCTTAATAGTGTGAACTATAGTGTAAAGAGCACTAAGTGTCATTTTGGTCTGTCGCCTTGTTCTTCGGCTATCAGCATGAATCACTTCTGAACATTTTTCGTAACATCAAGAGAAAGAAATGGGACAGTGGAGGTAGCTCTAGCTGAATGACGGCCTCAGCTCTGTTCCTGTGTGTTGTGTGAAGGGGGTGTGTCTGTTCTCTCCAATCAGCTCTCAGAGCTCTCCTCAGCTCCTAAGCTATGCAGATTGTAATTTCAGCTCTCTGCCCCCTTTTTTCTGACAGCTCAAACAAGCTTTATGCATTTTGGACTTTGAATGGCTTTAGAAGAGATAAGATCACAGATAAACAGGTACAACTTATGTAGAAGGATTTGTTTAATCTCTGTGTATCACCTAAGGCCAGTCGCTTCACTGGGTATATGTGAGGGTTTACAACCACTTTAACTAAAAGATCGATATTCAACAAAAAAAGATCAGTTTGATGTATGTAATTTTAATAATATTTTTGTTTTTGAATTTGTTTGACATTAAAATAAATAATATGCACCTGCAGGTAGCTATTTCATAATGACTTTTTTTGTAGTGATGCACATTAATTTCCATTAAAACCAGAATATCCTTTAGTGGTTATACCCGTAACAATGGTTATATGCATGTATGTGTCAGCAAATACTGTATCTTTGTGTTTGCTGCCACACATTTGCCTATTTGTGTTTGCGCTGGGAGACTGCTTAATCAATCATACTCAGCATGGAGACTGAAGTGTAACTTACAGCTCCTAGTCTCAAAAGTAACAGTAAAGAGCTGGTAGGCCAGGCCCCCAATTATGTCATCACTGTAAGAGCAAATCACAGTGATCACTTGCTTGAGAAGCCTCCCTTCTATCTCCTTTTCCTCCAGAAGAAGAAAAATATACAATTGGGTTGATTTACTAATAAAAAAACAGGCATTTTCCATTAGCTTTTTTTAACCACTTAAGGACCCCTCACTGTATATATACGTCCTTTTTTTAAAGATGAATATCTCAGTAATGGCAGCAGCTGCTGCCACAACCGAGATATCCATCTTTTCAGTGAGCGGTCCTGTAAACGATAACGGTGGTCTCAGTGGCGGATTCGCCCTCCCTCCCGTCGCTCTCCCTTGCCCTCCGCCGCTTACCGGAGCCGTCAGGTCTTTCTGCTGTCTGTGTGGGGATGCGAGTGAAGGCAAGATGGCCCCCACCCGTCCCCATAACTTTGCTGGGCGGAAGTGACATCAAAACGTCAGTCCCGCCCATGCGTCTTAAAGAAACATTTTTTTGTTGTCATTTGAAAAAATGACAATTTCCATTTTTTTTTTTTTTGCATTTAAGTCTAAATATGAGATGTGAGGTCTTTTTGACCCCAGATCTCATATTTAGGAGGACCTGTCATTCTTTTTTCTATTACAAGGTATGGAATAAAAGTGATCACATTTTTATTTATTTTTTCAGTGTAAAAAATAATAAAATAAATAAAAATAAATAAGAAAACAAAACAATGTTTTTTAAAAATAAATAAATCAGTCAATAAATAAAAAATAATAATACACTTTTGTGCTTGCACACAATTGGATGACGGAAGTTAGCAGAATGTTAGCACAATCACTAAACTATGGGAAACATTCCTTTTAAAGTGAACCAGTCTGAAAAAAATAAAAACAAAATAGCTGGTGGGATGGTCTTGTTAGTTTGAGTCAGCCTGATGTGGCTTTTTTTTAATGCTCTCAGCAGAGCGAAGTGTGGTGGGCCTCTGAAGCATGGGCACCTGGCTGATGCAAAGGGTGAAAAAGAGCACACAGGTGGGTTTGCAGAGTAGATAGGGGTCATGACCTATCTTCGGACCAACTGTATGCTTGGGGGATGCCCTAAACCTGCCCATGAAATGGCATACCTGTACAATATGTAAACCTAAAACAAAATTACACTAGTGCAGAGCTTTCTGTGAAAATACAGTAACTACTATATATAATAAAATGGATACTTTATTATATATACGGTACATACACTTTATTTGATAAAGTATTAATAAATGGATTTTTCTATACTGTATATATATATATATATATATATATATATATATATATATATATAGACAGATATAGATATATGTATGGGCAGGTATCCCAATACTTTTGGTAATAGTGTATATGTGTTGTATTAACCTAAAATAAAAAATAAAAACAATGGCCCAGATTCACATACAATTAGATTCGCGTAGAGTATCAGAAATACACTACGCCGCCGTATTTTACCTGGCTCTACGTGGAATCCCGGTAGATGTTGTCCTGTAAACTACGGCGGCGTAGTGTATTTCTCCCGGCGCAATCCATCGACGCGAGTAGGGGGCGTGAAGCATTTAAAATAGGCACGTTCCCGCGGCAATCGAACTGCGCATGCTCCCTTCAGAAATTTCCCGCCGTGCATTGCGCGAAATCACGTCGTTACGTCATTCTTTGTTTGAGTAGCGTCGTTTACGGACATTCCTATTCCCGAACGAGTTACGTAAAAAAAAAATATATATTAATTTGACGCGGGAACGACGGCCATACTTAACATGGGCTACGCACCGTTAGACCAGCAAATAGCTGGTCTAACAGTACGTAGCAAAAAAATGACGTAAGCGATTGCGAAGACCACTCGTATCTTCGTGGAGCGCCGTAAAAAGTCATTTGCATATCCCGACGCTGAAAACGACGCGGACTCCTCCCAGCGGCCGCAAAAATATCGCAGCGTAGATCCGAAGGCTTACGAAGCCGCCGTAGCATGGTTTGAGGATTCAAACTAGTGATACGGCGCGCAAAATTTTAAATTACTCCTGTCTAACACCAGTTAGACAGGCGTAATTGCTCTGTGAATCTGGGCCAATATTGCAGTGCCTTCTGTGCTTATAACTATTTAACAAAGTGTATATATATATATATATATATATATATATATATATATATATGCATACACAGTGTTAAATAGTTCTAAGCACATAAAGCACTGCAATATTGTTTTTATTTTTATTTTAGGTTAATCCAACACATATACTATATTACCAAAAGTATTGGGACACCTGCCCATGCCCATGAACTTTAATGGCACCCCAGTCTTAGTCCGTAGCGTTCAATATTGAAACGGTCCACCCTTTGCAGCTATCACAGCTTCAACTCTTCTGGAAAGGTTGTCCACAAGGTTTAGGGTATGGAAATGTGTGACCATTAATCCAGAAGCACATTTGTGAGATCAGGCACCGATGTGGATGAGAAAACCTGTCTTGCAGTCTCCACTCTAATTCATCCCATAGGTGTGTGTTCTATCGGGTTGAGGTCAGGGCTCTGTGCAAGCCAGTAAAGTTCCTTTACCCCAAACTCACTCATCCATGTCTTTATGGACCTTGCTTTGTGCACTGGTCAAATCATTTGGCGGAGGGGGGTTAAGGGTGTTGGGGTTGTTTTTCCTAGAAGAGTTGAAGCTGTTATAGCTGCAAAGATTGGGCCAACTCAATACTAAACCCTATGGACTAAGACTGGGATGCCATTAAAGTTCATGTGCATGTAAAAGACTTTTGGTAATATAGTGTATACGAGAGTGTGGAGAGTGGAAGCAGATTTCATTCACTATTTTGGTAACATAGCACCCCGTAAGGTAATACATTATACACCCGTACAATTTACTTCTGCAAAAGTGACACTTGGAAATTAAGAAAAAACAATTGCAGCTAAATGGCATTTTATGGCAGTCTTTAACCCCGTGTGGAGTTCCTCCAAAATCCATATGACTTTTCTTTGATAGGGCTACAAAATGGATTATAAGGACACTATGCAAAAACAAAATAAAAACATATTGGCCTCCAAAATCCATGCCAGACCCTAATCCAGGCATGCAGTCTGGCTGCTCAGAAAAGTGTGTGTGCGTAGGGGGGGGGGGGCAGCAGCGAGCATGCACCCAGACTTCTGGACAATACCAGGCCATATGCCCTTAACATGAAAAGGGTTAATAAAAGGCAGCGACCTCGTCTCTAAATCTATCATCAATCACATGATCCAGTGATGTAGATCCATTGTTATTAACAATGAACAACATCTTTATGACCCACCAACACACATATGTGACCCGTACAGGATCCTCTTCTGCCAGACTCTTGCACCAAAAGACAGCTTGCCAATTGGATTCTGCATGCCAACAAGCTGGTCGATGATGCTGACTGATATCATTGACCAAATAGGGTCATGACCCTATTTGGTCAATTACATCACCTGGGATACCTGCCCATGTGTTTACATTCAGTGGCCAACTGGCAAGTTGACATTTACTGCTGGTGTACAGGCCAGTAAGTCATACATTACTGGTGGTACTATATATACTAAATAAATCACTTTTGGCTACAGCAACAGCCAGGGGTTCAAGTGAACAAACAGGCCAAATATTGCCATTTAGCTCATTCAATAAATATAGAACAGCTAGTGTTCGGTTTGAACTAAGTGTCAATCCAGACCCAAAGCGCATCCTTATTGGAAAGCAAGGATACCAACAACTACTTAGTTGTTGCTAAATATGCAGAAAAAATATATATATTCTTCAGCAAGAATACCGTGTTACCTAATTCTTTTTTTTAATCAGATTTTCTCTTTATTAATGTTGTATATCACAACAAACAAAATATACACAAACATAACATTGAAAACAAAACACACACAAGAAAAAAAAAAAAAACATACACAGAGCAAAATAAATAAATAATGGGGAGGGCAATTTTAACCTACACACTCCTTCCACTGTCAAGTCAATACACAGTCCTTTTAGCCTATGAATAAAAACTGTTTTTCTTTTTCCACATATCTATATTCTGGCAAAGGTAACTCCTAACTCAGTCCCATATCCACATGATCAAGCCACGGCTTCCAAATAGTGTCAAACCTCTTAGATAAATTCCTCATAAAGAAAGCATGCCTCTCATAGGAGATGGATCTATTCAGATCAAATATGCCTTTTGATATAGTCAGAGGGCGAGGAGAGGTCCACCTAGTGGCAATTTGTCTCCGAGCCACAAACAGCGCTTGTGCAACAGTAAACCACCTTGGTGGTTTAAGCACTGAGCTATCAAGATAGCCCAGTAGACATATTAGGATCCACTGAAAGATTCAAATCTAAGAGCCCATTAAGTGAACCCACAACCTCTGCCCAATACCTCTGAAGTTTCAGGGGCATCGCCATAGTAAATGTATCAATGACCCCACCTTTCCACATCTGGGGCAAACAGAGTCAGTTGTTAAGCCAATATTAAACTAAAATTGGGGTCATATACGCCCTGTGCAATATATAGAATACCTAATTCAGTTTAAATCTAAACTTTCACATTTGACTACTGAATACTTTCAACATTATTTTCTATATACATTAGATACTAATGATGATAATTGCTTTAAACATGTATAACTAGTAAGGATAAATATTTCGAAAAACTAATAGTTATACATGTTTGAAGTACCTAACATTTAGATTTTTGACCCAGAGTTAGGCAAACATTTTCATGTCTAGACCAGAAACCATGCAAGATACAGAAAGTAAACATTATATCCAAGTGACTTTGAAATTATGAGTTCCTTTTTCATTTTTATATACTTTCAAAATGAATGAGGGGTCATAAGTGATATCACAGTACTCCAAACACAAGTTAATTTATTCATTTTTGCTTTCTGGACAGCAATCAACAGAGTTAGCTGAGTGAGAATTAAACAGGAGGATGGCTTGTTTTCCACCTTCTTTTGCTGTAAACAATGCAAATGAGCATATAAAACCTTTGAGCACTAGCAGTCATTTACTTTTGCCAAATGTTGTATTTGCATACAACCTTGGTAAACAAAGTCTAAAATCTCATGTAAGCATTGACCTTTACCTTGTAGTCAATACCATGCGTCCTTTCCCAGCACAGCCATGTTAAGATTCTAAAATAGTCCTGATAAACAAGTTGCATATTATATTGGATAACACAGTGGATGTGAAATTAGTTGGTGAAAGAGAGGTTCTCACATCACTGAATTTCTTTCAGGCAAGTCAGAATAGACAGTACAAACAAGACAGAGTGCAGGGAAGGCATTGCCTTCCTAGATCTCAGCATAGCAGAAATCTGAACCTGTATAAGGGACTGCTATAGTTTATATCTTGCTATTAAATAGCTTTCATTAGTTAATATTTTCTACATAGATGTCTTTCTATTTGGAATGAGTCTATTTATAAAGATTGTATGCATCATGACTGCAATACAATTCGAAATTAAGTATACTAAGGAAAATGAAACAACTTTATTCAGGGAGAGTACACAATTTTAAAATTACTATTACTCTATTCTCTAGTAAAAAAAAAAATAATAATATACAAAAAGAACATAATGTTACAGAGAGTTACAAAGCTCCGAAATCTCTTCACCATGCTCCTCATTTGAAGTAGGCAATCTAAGTACTCAGTTGAACTGAATAAAACAATCTTATCTTCCATCTGAAAACCATTAACCCCCCCTCCCCCTTTGTGTAATAGAAATGAACAGACATATTTGAAGTAAAACTTGGGTGAAAATTATGGCTCCCTGCGTAAATACAATGCAGGAGAAAGCATAACCACCCAACAATAGGAAGTGTGTTATTCACAGGATTAGCAATTTTTTTATATAATATTTATTTTATTTTATCAAGACATATGTAATCATACAAATTCACAATAGTACATTGCATTATCTACTTATAACCCGTATACGTGTACACCCATTATTTAAGCAATGTTAAATACATATTGTTTGTTCTTCAAAAAAATATGATTATTTCCAAGACGAACCAACAACAACTACAACAATGACAACAAACAAACAAAAAAAAAATACAAAGAAAGGAAAAGAAGAAAATCATTAATTAATTCCTCCTTTTTAGGAGGTGAAAAGTATAGGTGGTACTGCGTACCCTTTCCAAATCTATTTTCTTATTGTATATAATCTATATACTGTAAATCTCGATATTCCTACAGGGACCCAACAATTCTAACGAAAAAAATCATAATAATTCCAAACAACTTCATTATAGACCAAAATTATGGAATCCAGTATAAAATCTAAGAGCCCCTTTCTCGTCCTCCTTTATACACCCCCATCCCCTTAATCAGTCCTTATAAATGTCAAGTGCCTTAATTAAACCAATGTATGGGGAGAGGAAACATTTTCACTTCATCCCTTTCTTGTTCTGTCATTTCTTCATCTATATCCCAAGTGACTTTAAACTCTTTATACTAAATTCCCAGGCATGTATATTGCTGTTTCATTAATTGTATGGGACCCCCGTAGTTAATAATTTATTCAGTCTAAGGTTCATTCTCTTTAATGTATGTTTCGTCCATCCTTTATGCATAGAGGAAAAAAAAAAAAAAAAACAACATACTTCCCTTATTATTCCTACCAGATACATCCAAACAGGAGACACACCACCCTTCTCTCAGCCTCCATTATTTTATCTACTTTCCAATCAGTCAATGTGGGACACCCAGACTGTCTCCAACACCTTGGTATCAAAACCTTTGCTGTGTTCAGTAGATGTGGGGTAATACTCCTTTTATATATTGATTGAGGATTGCATTGCATGGGACAACATTTAAAAAAAAGATAATTCTATAGGTCTAGAAGTCATTCTCTTGATCCATGGGGCAACCATTTCCCAACATTTTTTGATCTTAGGACACGCATCCACCATAAATGGAGAAAGGTGTCCCTTTGAGCACATCCCCTCCAACAACATGCATCTGCTGTTGGAAACATCTGTGCTAGATGCGCTGGGGTACGATACCATCTAGTCAAGAATTTGTATGATATCTCTTGAATGTGAGAGCTTATGGAGTTACAATGAGTTGTTTTAATCATCTTTTGTATTTGTGTGGTTATGAAATTATGGCCTATTTCTCTATCACATTCCCTTATATAATAAGGGATTGAGGGATATTGAACCTTAAAACCAATTTGTACATTCTAGATAACAAATGTCTGGGCTCTGGGTTATTAATGCACCATGATTCAAAAATCATAAGATAATTCAAGGGCCTCACCTTGGACTTCCATTTATTAAAACAATCTGCTATTTGACGGTATCTCCAAGTGGGCATTTATATATCTCCCCAGGTCAATATAAGATCCGATAGGGGTAACAAACTGCCCATTGGTGCAACCCTAGCACATGTTGCCCCACAATCTGCTCCCCATAAATCAAGATATCTTAAGTCTTCCCCTGGGGGAACCACAGATATCCCCCCAATGGGGTTAGTAGGGATATTAAAGGGGCATACTTTCCCAAATTATTTAACTTGTCCCATACCAATAAAGTTGTCCTAGTTATTGGTGATCTCCACCCCGACCCTGAACTTGGCCGGGATCCATGGAGCTCCTGCCAGGTTCCTGCTTGCCATTATCTTCTCTAAAGTCACCCAAAGCTTATTTGAAGAGTCATGATGCCAGTTCATTATAAGTACCATGGACATAGCTTTATAATACAGATTTACATCCCCACTCCAGTGATAAATCTTCTTTCTTCTCCTCTTTCTTTCATATAACTTCAATAGGAGAGTTAACTGTCAGATACAAAGTACATGTATGGTAGGGGTATGGTGATTAGTCCATTAGAAGTAATAGTAACAGGCAGTTCAATGGTTAAAAATGCAGGTGATTTGGCTGTTCAATGGCGGCTGCTGTCCTCAGAGAGCTGACTCTGTGGTAAACAAAAGAGGGGTAGAGAAAGGAAGCGCCACCTAAGTGCAGTATTAAAGAGGTTCTTTTAATGACACATTGTACAAAACACACTTACAAGAAGGTAAGGAAAGAAGGCACATCTGTAACATCCTGCATCCTGTAGTCCTCATCCCGGATCCATGGGCTGCTTAGAAGTAAAGATAGCAGAATGTGTTGAGTCTTTAGGCTTGTCCTGTGGCCATCAGGATGAGTCATGTTCCAGCCTCACGTGTCACATGACAGGTCACGTGGTTACTTCCGAGGAACACTTCCAGGAGGAGGGTCAGACAGGGAGGACAAAGTCTGATTGGGCTACGCGCTCGGAGCCACTGCTCCTACTATTGGCCTGGCCAGTGTTCCTCGGAAGTAACCACGTGACCTGTTACGTGACCCGTGAGGCTGGAACAGGCCTCACCCTGATGGCCACAGGACAAGCCTGAAGACTCCACACATTCTGCCATCTTCACTTCTAAGCAGCCCATGGATCCGGGATGAGGACTACAGGATGTTACAGATGAGCCTTCTTTCCTTACCTTCTTGTAAGTGTGTTTTGTACAATGTGTCATTAAAAGAACCTCTTTAATACTGCTTCCTTTCTCTACCCCTCTTTTTCTTATAACTTCTCCTATGAGATACAATTTTAACCTGATCTTTTTATTTTTTCTATATGTCTCAGAAAGGGCTATAAGATTGCTTTTAACTTGGTCCATGTTTGGAAATGTGGTGTGCTTTGGATTGACATAGGCACATTTTGTCCATCTATGCAGAATTTACTTTGCAGGCCTTCCCTCTTCTCTCCTGCTTAGGGACCAGACATGAATATTGTTTCTAAATTTCCATATATATATATATATATATATATATATATATATATATATATATATATATATATATTGTGACAGGAAGTCAGGTAAATCTGTGGGTGTTGTCACAGACGGGAGATACATTTCTGCCTTGTTTAGACAATTCACCAATTACTATTAGGTGTCGGCTGCAGAAATAGCCAGAAAGGTTTAAGGGCGTTGGAAAGCATCAGCTGTTCAGAATGAGGCAATTTAGGCCTCTATATGTTTTCCAGAGGATGACTACTGATTGCTGCATTCTGAGGCTTCTTGAGTTAAGGAGAGCAGTGAACTGAGAAAGACTTCTGAAGAGGTGAGGTGGTGTTGATTTTTCTGTGTGATAAAAATCAAAAAGACTATTGTTTTTCTGCTGTATGACCAGCAGTGTCTGCCCAGCAGTAGGCTGTGCCAGACTCCATAGATAGGTTCCTGTGTGGTGAAGGTAGACGACCCAAGTGGCCAGGGTTTATTTTATGTTTTGTTTTGTTTATGCTGTTTGGATGCTTGCACTTGTTTCCAGCAATATGGAAGAATAAACCATAATCTTTGTTTTCAACCGTCCTCGGCTGCCTCTCTGTATAGTTCAGTGTGTAGTGAACCCACCCAGGGGGTCACACACACCGGCTAACGAGCTAACCCCTTACAATAGATATAGATATATACTGAACACAATTGTTTTATGTAACTCTGTCTTCAAACTGTTTTAATAAGTGTGTGCGATGAATTTCTAAACCAAGTACCAAATAGCATGTACAAAAAAGCATGCGGAACTTAAAGAGTAAATAAGGAACATAATAATGTTGCTTCAAGACTATATAATTAAAGCAGGGTTGTTGTAGCATTTATAATGTAACATTTAGGCCAAAAACAGGTTTTGCTAATTGGATATATTCAAAAGCCATATTTTGTGGCCAGAATCCCTGTTAGAAAAATACTTAAAAAAAATATAGAAATACACAGTAATAGAACACAACCTTAAATAACCCCGTGCTTAAAGCTGGGTTGTGGATTTATTTTTGTTTGTATTGAGAATAGATTTTCGAGTTTCAACAAAAAAATGTATTGTATAACAAAAAAGCTTATATCTCTAAATGCCTTTCAAAACAATGAATGACAGTATCTGATCCAATCAAGTGCAGTCTACAGACATAATTTCAGTAATTTTTATTTTAATTAGAAACCAGCATGTTTTAAACTGTGTTACACTTTTCAGTTAGAGAACTAAACTAAATGGGGTGCAGCAGATCCTCATTCTTTATCCACTGAACAATTCAGCCTCATTAAAGAAAAAAAATCATTACTGCAGTCAACATATATTCTACACTTAGTCCCCAGTATTGTTCCAGGTCGAAAATGATCCCATTAGGATTGTCAATTACCAATACCTATGCCAACGTAAATCAGTGTGCTTTATATCACAAGCATGTTTTTTTTTTACTAATTTCTGGCAATGGTTAAAATATTTTTTTCTTAAAACATACATTTTGGTGCCTAATCCAGTAGGTAACCAGGCTATATTAAGAATGTAATGAAGCAGCGTGTTTATCAGAAAATATAACTATTTTTTATTTATGAAGATATAGTGAACCTTACAAGTACAATTTATTGGCAGTTCTTGGTACTAGATACTATAAGATGCTACACAATTGCACAAAGAAGGAAGCAAGTACTGTACACATATTACAATGAACAGATCCTCTTAGCAGGGACTCAACTAGTTACTGTATTGAAATAATATAGGTTCATCATCACTGTAAGGCACAGGCATAGTGTCACTGGCACATGTTACCCATTTGACAGAATGGCCTTAGTCCTGCTGTTGGACTAGCTCCAATACAGAAAACCTCAGATGTCATTCACCTCTGCAACAACAAAGGGATTTTTCCCTGTCACAAACAGATTGGACACTGTTATGGCACTAAAAACAGAAAATTCAGGAAATGTTATAGAAAGTATACATATGTTCGGGCTTATGTCTAGGTTATCTACAATTTTGTTCTACCACCCATTATATATTCTTGACATATAGCGCCCATAAAAATCTGCATGTGCTCTTCTTTTAACTGTCAATGAGGTTGATTTACTAAAACTGAGATTGCAAAATCTAGTGTAGCTCTGCATAGAAACCAATCAAAATAGAAGTGTAAAGAATGGGGAAAGTGGCGCTACCTTATGAATTAAAACGTGATCTAACAGATCACTATATGGAGGTTGAGGGACAAAAATTAACCGGTACACTCACTGGATCAGGGGCTGGATTCGAGGCAATAAGTATTCTCTACTGTGCAATCACAGCAAAGGATCCTCATATAAAAAAGAGATGGGTTCCCATAGCATTGTTCCAATTGATAGATTTATTTTAAAAGCTAAAAAACATACATACAAAACAGGGCAGTGAACTCAAACCCATAAGAGCTTTATAATTGGTATGAACTAGGCCAAGCTGGTCAGCGTGCGCTCCAGCTGTGTTCTAGTGGCCTGAACCTTGTAAACCGGAAGTGACGTAGGTGCGTAGCCCCAACTTACATGTTTCGTCATCGGTGACGTCTGAGGTGGTCAATGAGGATCTATTGCTGTGATTGCACAGTAGAGAATACTGATTGTCTTTGATCCAGCCCCTTATCCAGTGAGTGTACCGGTTAGCAACTTGGAAATCCTGAGGTCTGGAGGATGTGCTATACGATGTACCTAGCTGGAAGCTAGCTGCATAACTGTTTCAAATTATCTAGTCCTGCAGGGGTGATAGGAGCTGGTGAGTGGGGAGCCAAAAGGTGGAGGCAAGAGTCACTTGATGTTCTTAATTACAGCAAGCACAAAGTCACTTTGGAATTTCTGCACTGGTCACATGACTATAGTGTGATACTACCTTGTTGGGACAGTATCGCTTCTATTACGGAAAATAACTTTTTTTACTATCAATATTTTGTTCTTAGTTTTCACATGAACTTTTTCTTATACACAGATACAGACACTATTATCATTACCGATTCTGTTTTTTTTTTTTTTGCACTGATGTTTTTTCTTGTTTCTTGTCCACGCTTAGATGTGGGCTTGATTGCAGCCTCCCCTAAGAGGCTCCACAGTAGGGAGCTCCTAATAAAAATAGAAGTGTAAAGAATGGGGAAAGTGATGCTACCTTATGAACTAAAACGGGATCTAACAGATCACTATCTCCAGGTAGAGGGACAATGATTCACCAGTGGACACTCAGTGTTAAGCTAACCCAGACACCTAACCACTTCAGTGGCTGAAAAATCCTAGCTATAATAAATACCATATACAGTATTCCAGCTTCTCCAAAAACTGAGCAAGTGAATACGTTTTTATTCCCGGGTCTCCAAACACTTTTTATGGCAATACCTTGCATATAAGCCTTTTCATGTTCGTGTCCCATAGACTTTAATGATGTTCCCGTGTTCAAACACATTTTTTGCCTGTTTGCAAGTTTGCGTTTGGCCCATCCTTAGTAAATATCTGTTTAACCGTGTAGCTTTAGGAATTTGAGTAAGTAAACAATCAATCTGGGGGTTTATGGTGAGGTTAACACCATAACACTGACCATCTGCCCAGCCGTGTCATTGTAATGACGTATATCGGTGTGCGATGGTCCTTAAGCGGATAATGAGCCCCATGCTTTGTTATCTTTCCTGTATGAATATATTTATTTTTATCTGTTGATTCTTCCAGTCACTGTGCTGTCTAGTAGGCAACCTATAGTAGTGGGAAACGATTACATTTCTATTAACCCTTTCGCAGCCTTGGCCTTTCATCGGAAGGGAGATTCAGAAGGTGATCATGTAGCTTCTGAAAAAAAAAAAACTTTAAAAAGGTACTTTGGGGCTGTGTTTTTACCTAAGTTAGGTTTGTGTATGCCTGTTGTGTACCCTCCTTGTTAATTAATTATTTACTTTAATGGTTACCTTTGAAAGGAAACTGGTTGAAGATAAAAAATAAATTTGTGATTTAAAACACTTTTTTATGTGATAACCTCATTTCTCAGGTCTTTTTATGTTACAAAACCTATTGGTGTTCAGAAATGCTGAATCAAATTTTATTTACCCACTGACGCACTGGGCACTTAAACCCCCTTCCTAACTAGACCATTTTTCAGCTTTTGGTGCTCTCACATTTTGATTGACAGTTACTCAGTCATGCAACACTGTACCCATGTGAAATGTTTGTCCTTTTTTTTCACAAAAATAGAGCTATCTTTTGGTGGTATTTAATCACTGCTATTTATTTTTTATTTTTTTGCACTATAAATAGAAAAAAAAGATTGACATTCTGTAAATAAAATGCATTTTCTACATTTCTGTTATAACATTTAGCAAATTAGTAATTTTTCCTCATAAACGTTGGCTAAAATGTATACATACATATACATATCTCAGTTCTTGAGACCCTAACAAGCCAGGAAAGTACAAATAACCTGCAAATTACCCATTTTTGGAAAGTAGACATTTAAGTTGAAGTTGTAATTTCCAAATGTTTTTCTTTTTGTTTTACACTAAATTTTCATATTAACAGGTTATTTCTCTCACACGGCATATGTATGCCACAAATTATACCCCAAAACACATTCTACTCCTCCTCCTGAGTATGGTGAAACCACATGTGTGAGACTTGTATACAGCCTGGCTATATACAGACCCACCATGCAAAGGCATCCTAGGGACATAAAATACACATTTAGGCCCAGATTCACAGAGCGATTACGCCTGCGCAACTGGTGTTGCGCGTGCGTAAGTCTAAATGTGCGCGTGCGTTTAGATGCGCGCGATTCAGAAAACGAATTACGCCAGAAATCTACTTTTTTTTGTCCGGCGTAATTTCGTTAGACAGACGCATCCGTCCACGCAAAAATGCGCTAGACACACCATTGATTTGCTAGTCAAATATGCTAATGAGGGAGTTGCGGGGATCCACAAAAAAACGCAGTTGCTGCGCAGGCTACGCGATGTGCGCAACAGCAAAATGTCCTGTCTAAAGTTAGAGCACCTAAAAGCTGGTCTAAAAAATGAAAAAAAGTCTAGTCAGATAAAGCAACACTGTTAGTGAGGAGTTCAGCAGTCACACGTGTTGCCCAACAATCTGTATGCCAACATGCCAGGGGCATCTTTGCCCATAGCTATACTACTGACTTTAGATGAACAAAGAAGGAGGAGGGCACGGAGGATGGCACTAAGGAGGGCACGGGAGATGTTTTTTTATTTTTTTTATTTGCTTATATAAAATGTACAATTTAAATTAATCTAATACAATATTCTTATCTGATACAAGCCCCTCACTCTTCACTTGATATATCACACACGCATAGACATCTTTGGCATGAGTGATTCTGAGGTGTCTCGCATCTTCAGATTCACCCCTCATGCCATCATGGAATTACCACAACCTTGCAGGAGGACATCACCAGCCCAACACATGGCACCACCCATGACACCCATGACAGCTACATATACAATCAGAGCCCCATCCCCACAGATTTCGAACAGAACATGTATGGGGACAGCTGGCTGGTTGGTGAGTGACATGGGAGTCAGGCATGACTATCCCCTCCCGTGATGCACACCTCACAAGTGGCACATGCATGACTAACATCCTCCTGTCTTTTCCCTTCAAGGTGACTCTGCATATGCACTGGTACCCCATCTCATGACCCCATCTCATGCCAGCTCACATTATGCATCTTTGCACGTTAAACACACACATTAATCATGGCACAATGAGAATGCATGCATGCACACCACTGTGGTCCCTAGCACACACACCCCACATCCTCATCACATTGGATTGGCACCAGTCCACCATGCAGGACTTGTGAGCTGCAAAGCCATGCCACGGCTCCAATTATGTCACTGTACATTCATACACCATTCACACAGACCTGGGGATCACTTCTCCACCACAAATGAGGGTGACACCCCTTTTCCCGCAGGAATATCACCCCCACATTCCAAAATCATACACAAACAGAACCAAAAAAATTAAATAAATGACGAGCAAAAATAAAAAATGCCCAGGAAAAATATAATTTAAACAAAATAACAACAAAGAAAACACATAAAAGACAAAAATCACTCTGCAAAACAGTCCTCAAATATCTCAAAGACACGTTACAAACAAACAAAAGCACCTTGCTGTAGAGGGAGGGATACAAAGGGATGTATTTTTGCAAAGGAAGTGCATTTGTGTCTGTCTATTTATGCTGTCTGCGTAGTTCATAAAGTTGCCCTAGTCCATTTCCAATTTCACTGATTGCGCCGCTCCCGAGTTGTGAGCATGCGCACATCGGAGCTGACCATGGTCTCCTTCAAGCGCGCATGCGCGAGCCGGCCGGCCCTTCATTTGCATGGGGTCACGGCTCATTTCAATGTAACACGCCCACGTCCCTCCCAATTTGTATTACTCCTCCTTACGCCTCTGGAAAAAATCTTACGCTTGCGCAATTTCCTGCGCAAAAGCTACGTGAATCGGGGGATTACGCGGCTAGATGGCGCAAGTCTAACGTAATGGCGGTGCGCTACGCCGGACCGATAATGCGCCGATGTACGTGAATCTGGGCCTTAATTTCTTGACTACCTCTTGCACTTTTGAAGGCCTTGGAGCACCAAGACAATGGAACCACCCAACAAAAGACCCAATTTTGAAAAGCAAACACCTCAACGTATAATTTATAAGGCATAATGAGTCTTTTGAACATGTCATTTTTTTCCACACATTTTCTAAAAATGTGGAAAGAAAATGAAACCACACAGCAAAATAGATTTTCCTACTCCTCCTGAGTATAACGATACCACATGCGTGAGACTTTTCCAAAGCCTGGCCACATACAGAGTCCCAACATGCAGGGAGCACCATTAGGTGTTCTAGGGGCATAGATTTAAAATCTAATTTCACTATCTATAACACTTTGGTGAGGCACTGTAGTGGCACTGAAGGACACTGTAGTGGCATGGATGTGGCATAGATGAGAACTGATGTGGCATGGATGAGCATATATGAGGCATAAATAAGCCATGAATGGGGATGGATGAGCCATGGATGGGGATGGCTGAGCAAGAATGGGGGTGGCTGAGCATGGATATGGATGGCTGAGCCATGAATGTGGATGGATGAGCTGTGAATGGCGATGGATGAGCATGAATGAGCCATGGATGGGCATGTTGAGCCATGGATGGGGATGGATGAGCCATGAATGGAGGCAGATGAGCCATGGATGGGGATGGATGAGGATGGCTGAGTATGGATGTGGATGACTGAGCATGAATGAGGATGGCTGTATGTGGCTGAGTATGGATGGGGATGACCGAGCATGAATGAGTATGGCTGGGGTGGGATGGGATGGCTGAACATGAATGAGTTTGACTGAGCATGGCTGAGTATAGATATAGATAACTGAGTGTGGCTGAGTATGGATCGGGGTGGCTGAGCATGAATGAGTAAGGCTGAGTATGGCTGAGCATGATTAAAAATGGCTTAGTATGGATGGGATGGCTGAGCATGGATGAATGAGTGCAGGAATTGTCACTGAGCACCACTGTGGGCACTACAGATCCAGCCCACAGCGATGCTGCAAGCAATCTCTCCTACTCTCCTCTCAAACTGTACAGATCGGTATGGAGAGGGAAAGAGGTAAGCTGGGCTTGTTTACGGCTTGTTTACATGGATTGATTTCATTTGTTTAATGACTTTTTTCATGTATAGTACAAAAAATCAAAAACCTAATGGTGATTAAATACCACAAAAAACGCTCGACTTATGTGGAAAAAATTTCACATGGGTACAGTGTTGCATGAGTAATTGTCATTCAAAATGTGAGAGCACAGAAAGCTGAAAATTGGCCTGTTAAAAAGGGGGTATAAGTGCCCAGTGGTTAATGAAAATTTGCTACTGTACTATTATCAGTTGCTTTTGATAAAAGTACATCTGGTTATTGTTGACCTCTTATTGTTATGTCCACTCTGTTGAATTTTTGTAATCGGAAGTATTTTTTTCTCTTTTTACAACTTCTGTATTGCTCCTTTAAATTTCAATATTCCCAACAATTATGGAACTGTGACACATCCATTTTCAAATGCTTTTCTTGCTTAATACCTTAACCACAAATAAAACATTAAGGCACTATTCCTTGCTGAGCGGCACTGCATATGTTTTAAATTATTTATCTAATTTGCTGGAAGAAAGAAACAAATAAATCACTGTTCAGCTTATGCTTACTGAAGTCATTGTATACTGAAAAGTTTTAACAAACTGCTAAGATGAACACAGAATAAGAAAGACTGCTAAATCTATTATAGAGCAATAATTATATTAAATACATAATAAGAAATATGATTGTTATATTTAAGGCAAAAAACAATAAATCATCACTTTTTTTTAAGGGTATAATAATTTAAAATGTTCATGTTGAATTCCAGTGTACTTTACTTTTATATTTCAGAAAGGATGCTTATATAATGCAATTTGAAGACATAATAGAATAAAAGCTTTATTTTTTTAAAGTTGGTTGGAGTTTTTAAAGCATATGTTTTTTTTTTTTTAATATATAACAAGCATCACATGCATTTGGATAGAGTATCACACATATTTTGATAAACTGTAAGATCAGTACCATACTGCCAATAGGTACAATGTAAATTGGTCATAGTAAAAAATAAGTAATTACTGACTTGCATTACAATGCATGTATAGTGCTTTTTTTACATATTTTTATTAGTTCATTTATTATGTACTGTGCTTAAAAAATACAATTGTAGCACCTTGCTCCCATTGAGAGGGCGCTATGTTTTAAATTATAGTTGTCTGAGCAGTAGTTAGCTCAGAAGGATTATGTTAAATTGATAGTTCTGTTTCAGTTTAGCTGGGTTACATGATTTCCCCCTTGACTGGGGGTGTCGCTGTCACAGCAGGTCAAGGCTGGAAAGGCCTGGATGCATTGGGTATCTCTTTCCCAGAAGCAGCTCAGGGGCGTGGTGAACCCGTTGTGCATTCTGGAAGAGGGTACCTAAGAAATGGACGCTGTTTTGGCTTGGTCTTTCGATCCTGACCTGATGGCCCTCCTGGCTCCATGTGATGCGTGAGCTGTCTTATGGTCTTGGGCTGGCCCAAGGCTTCGTAACTGAGAGTAGGCCCGGAGGTTGCTGGGGTCGACTAGTTCAGGGATGTCCTTCACTGTCTCGCCTATGTCAAGGGAGCTGAACCATTGGGATTCTGGTTCAATATTTTTTATTTGAAATTTCAAAGGAGTACAAATGTTAGATGACTAAACGAAAAGAACAAGAAATATAGTTACAGCGGTCTTCCATGGTTATGGGCATATAATCAAATAACAGAAGCATCATAAACTTTTCCGAATCCGGTCCATACCTTAGTCTCAGACATCATTGCAATGTGAATTACACAAACATGACCGAGCCAACTCAAATGTGGCTCGGGGACTAACAGTTCGTGTATTGACCGCTCTTAAGGAGCTGCTAAATACCAACAATCATTATTGAAATCAACAAGTCATCCAAACAAATATTACCTTCGGTAGTAAAGAAAAGAGAAAGTGGAAGAAAAGAAGAGGGAAGAGAGGAAGGGGGAGAAATAAATAAAAAAAAAAAAAAAAGGGGGGGGGAGGAGGGGGGGGAGAAGGGGGAGGGGTGGTGCGTTCCTGCTCTGTAGGGAGTCTCAGCCATGACCTCCGCTCAATACGCGTTCATAAGGTATGTGATCCATGGGTCCCATATTTTGTGGAACATGGCAACTTTATCATTTAGAATAGCTGACAATCGTTCATTTACCATTATCCAGGATAATTTAGATTTCAAAAGGTGAAAGGGGACAGAGGAGGATCTCCAAGACCTAGCTATGGAGATTCTGGCAGCTGTAAAAATGAAGGCAATGAATTTTTTCAAATGTTTAGATGTACCCTCCACCGGGCGTCCCAGCAGAGCCTGCAGGGGTGATTTGGTAAGGTTCACTTGAGTCAGAGAGTATATTAAGTTGTACGTGCGTATCCAAAAACGTCTCACCCTTTGGCACGTCCACCAAACATGGTACATTGTACCATCTGCAGCGCAACCCCTGAAGCACCTCGGGGACGCCCCAGGTACGAAAGTCGCTACTCTGGCTGGGACCATATACCACCTCATCAGAACCTTGTAATTAGCCTCGATCAACGAGGTGTTAATATAGGATTTAGAGGCATACAGTAACAACGTGTGCCACTCAGCCGTGTCTAGTGTAATATCAGCATCTTGTTCCCATTTTTGCATGTAGGCCAATTTTTGAGTGTTAGGGGATAACATATTATACAGTATGGAGATAAGACCGGAGTGTTTGTCAATGGTTCTGCAGAGTTGTTCCATGGGCGTGAAAGAAGAGAGATTAGAGATGCGACTCAGAGACGCCAAAAAATGAGCTATTTGAGCATAGCGGAAGGATTCCGAGTCCGGAAGATCAAACCTCTCTTGCAGGGCCAATTTTGACAAAGCTCCCTTATGATCACAGAGATCAGCTATTCTCAGAAACCATTGGGATTCAATTGAAGGACTTATCCTGTCAGTTTTACCTCACTGTGCTGCTGGTTTGGCTGAAAGATTCTTAGCACCGTGAGTCATGTACTCTATTGAAATTTCTACCAAGTGCGTGAGTAGTCGCATGATCTTGTGGCCGAAGATCGTGGGACGACCCGACAAAACTTGTCAAGTCTGTGGCAGAGACTTTAGCGAGCATCACACCAGCTGCTAATCCATTGAGAGTAGGCCTATCTGGTGGTTGCTGGAATCGAGCGTGGAACCAAATTATTCCTCTGGATCTAAATATGTACCCGTGATCCGCAAAGCATAGGTACCTACGTCTCCTCATCCCTCTATCCCTCTGTTGGAGAATTTTGTTAAATAAAAACCTTGAAAGACTTTGTGTTGGTGCAAACATTTCTTATGGACAACTCTTCAAGGAGAACCCCTGAGATGAGCGTATGGAACAGTAAGATAACAGCAGGCCCAAAAATAAACCAGCAGCTCCTTCGGGGGTAGTGCTACACAATATTACAAACATGTTTGATTTATATCTATTCTGGCAAATATGATATATAGGATCTAAAATTTATATTTACTACCTAACACTATCAGATTGTGAGCTACATACTGTGGGCCAGATTCACAAAGGATTTAAGTTGGCGTATCAAAAGATACGCTGTCGTAAGTACAAATGTCGCATCTCTGCGCCGATTCACAAAGCTAGATACGTTAAAAAGCAAGGCGTCAGCCACCCCACGTATACTTGCCTAAGCCGGCGTATCGTGGGCGCATAGTTACGCTGGACGCATTCGGCGTTCCCATTTTAAATATGCAAATGAGTAAGATACGCTGATTCACAAACGTAGATGCGCCCGGCCGCTTCATATACGCGATTTGCGTAAGGCTTACGTCCGGCGTAAAGTTACCCCTCATATAGCAGGTGCAGGTAATGCAAAGGTCTGGGCCAGGGAACGACGCCGTCGTTCCCTGGCGTTTACGTCCCGTACGCCACTTACGTAGTACTACGTGAATAGGGCTGTGCTTAGGTTACGTTCACATGGTAGGCATTGAGCCGTCGTATCTTAGGGAGTATATGCAACGTGATTCTGAGCATGCGCGCGCATGCGCCATTCGATCGGCCATTCATTTGCATGGGGTCACGCTTAATTTAAATAGATCACACCCACCTCCTTCCTACTTTGAATTAGGCTGGCTTAGGGGGTCTATGAGGAGGGCACAAGCCGACCAATAGGGGCATACTTGGCACAACAAGTATTAGGGGCATACTTGGCACAACAAGTGTCCCCATCCACACCCCAGGCTCGAGAATAGGCTTGAGAATAGCAAAACAGGGAAGCATTCTAATGGTGTCAGGGGGGATGTCTTGGGGGCTAGATCTCCACCTATGTCCAGTCTGTCTCAGGTTGTTAATGTCAAATTAGATGTCCAATCAGAAAGTCTCCTTTTGATAGTAGATATCTGAGGGGCACCAGCTAAGTTTCAGCCTGCCATGTTTTTTTCAAGTGAAACCCATAATTTATTAATATAGTTATGGTGCCAGTTTAATATCCTCACCAGGGCAATGGCTTTATAGTAAAAGGACAAATAAGGTAGTCCTAGGTCACAGTCCATCTTTCGTCTACATAGAATATTATAGGCGAATCTCTGTTTTTTCCCATTCCATACAAAAGTCAGGAAGGCCTTATTCGAATGTCCAAAGAAAGTCTGTGGTGTAGTGATGGGGATTGCATATAGTAGATAAATGATACATGGGAAAATACTAATTTTAATAACATTTAATCTACCAAAGCACATAATTGAAAGACCTTGCAGTGTTTTGGGATATGCATTCATTCTGTCCAAGAGTTTAATTAGTTAAGGTCATACAGTGGCTGAGAGTCTGGGGGATATTGGTCGCTAATTGTAGAAGGGGGTCCATTACCCAAATAGATTGGTAGCTTTGTTGTAGGGAAGATGATAGGTGCATGGGGTCACTTGTCGGCAGAATTGACATGCTGTTTTTTTTTTTAAGTAGAGTTATCTACTTACTTACAGACTGATTTTTTGTAAAAAATTCATATAGGTCCAAATAAGCTAGCAAACAAGAGGAGGGTGTTCCTCATCTGACTCTGACATATACTTGTCATCAATAGACCTTAATTGCAGGAGATATTATTACAGAGCCAAGGTATAGAATAGGGGGCCTCACTAGAGGGAGGACCCTATAGAATAAATAGTGACGTAAAAAGTGTAACACTAATTTGGGTCAATAGATCACCAAAAACCAGTGGTGATTCCAGTAATAGATATGCTATTTATCCAACTGAGCCAAGAGCAGGAATACTGTAAGGAAAAGAGCCTGCAAATCAGATTCCAATCCTGGCCTTAATAAATTGATATGTGTCTATGGTAGTACATATAACCAGATGTGCTATACCTCCCATGTAAGGGTGTAGTGCACCCCACAAATGTGTATATAAGTATGTCCAATAAATCAATAAATCAAACATATAGGCAGTCCATGCACAAATAAGTATAAGAACACAGAAATTCCTCTTGAGTGAAGATACAAACATCAACAGTGGAATCCTCAGTGATAATATGGTAAGAATGGACACCCTTACCAGACAAGGTGGACTCACACTGCACCTTACGGTGGTGGAGTCATTCAGGCCTGTATGGACCGATTGTCCTCTCTGGTCACCTTTGGTTGTTGGCTTTGAGGTGTGCTGTGTCCAAGGGTTCGCTGAGGTTTTCCACTGAGGTTTTCCAGTGTAGAAAGTGAGCTCCGTGATAGTGCTCAAATAGTGTTGTATTGAGGAATATGAAAGAGAAAACTCCTCATAGTGTAAAAAGATTTAATACACTTCACAATAAAAAACACTTGAGTGAAAAAATGTTGATAAAATAAAGTAAAAAATCACAACAATGTCCCATGAGTGAAAAAACGGAATAATCCAAGAAAGTCCAAAAAATCCAAACTGTAAGTTGCAAAAACAGCAAACAAAACACACAATGACTCTTCCACCTAAAATGGAGAGTATATTCCCAATGGTGTGCAGTAGGTGATGATAAGGTCAGCGTACCCGACCGGTTTCGTCTGAGAAAGACATCAACAGGGGTGTATAGCTCTGTTGATGTCTTTCTCAGACGAAACCGGTCGGGTACGCTGACCTTATCATCACCTACTGCACACCATTGGGAATATACTCTCCATTTTAGGTGGAAGAGTCATTGTGTGTTTTGTTTGCTGTTTTTGCAACTTACAGTTTGGATTTTTTGGACTTTCTTGGATTATTCCGTTTTTTCACTCATGGGACATTGTTGTGATTTTTTACTTTATTTTATCAACATTTTTTCACTCAAGTGTTTTTTATTGTGAAGTGTATTAAATCTTTTTACACTATGAGGAGTTTTCTCTTTCATATTCCTCAATACAACACTATTTGAGCACTATCACGGAGCTCACTTTCTACACTGGAAAACCTCAGTGGAAAACCTCAGCGAACCCTTGGACACAGCACACCTCAAAGCCAACAACCAAAGGTGACCAGAGAGGACAATCGGTCCATACAGGCCTGAATGACTCCACCACCGTAAGGTGCAGTGTGAGTCCACCTTGTCTGGTAAGGGTGTCCATTCTTACCATATTATCACTGAGGATTCCACTGTTGATGTTTGTATCTTCACTCAAGAGGAATTTCTGTGTTCTTATACTTATTTGTGCATGGACTGCCTATATGTTTGATTTATTGATTTATTGGACATACTTATATACACATTTGTGGGGTGCACTACACCCTTACATGGGAGGTATAGCACATCTGGTTATATGTACTACCATAGACACATATCAATTTATTAAGGCCAGGATTGGAATCTGATTTGCAGGCTCTTTTCCTTACAGTATTCCTGCTCTTGGCTCAGTTGGATAAATAGCATATCTATTACTGGAATCACCACTGGTTTTCGGTGATCTATTGACCCAAACTAGTGTTACACTTTTTACGTCACTATTTATTCTATAGGGTCCTCCCTCTAGTGAGGCCCCCTCTTTTTTGGTTTGGGCGCTGCATTTTATTTTTACACTGTTTTCACAATTATCTTTTTGTTGTGCTGGCTGCCCAGAAGTTCATTTGGGTTAGCGCAATATATACACTTTATATAAGGTATAGAATAGGAATAGATTCACCTAGGGCAGCGTATATTTATGCCGGCGTAGCGCATCTCATATATGCTACGCCAACGTAACATAGAGACGCAAGTACAGTATTCACAAAGCACTTGCTCCGTAAGTTGCGATGGCGTAACGTAAATTGGCCGGCGTAAGCCCGCCTAATTCAAAGTAGGAAGAAGGTGGGCGTGATCTATTTAAATTAAGCGTGACCCCATGCAAATGAATGTCCGACACTCAATTTGTCATCTATTAGGACCCCTAGATCATTCTCCATCCTTGATTCTCCCAGAGGTTTTCCACCTAGTGAATAATTTGCATTTCTGTTTCTTGCCCCAAGTGCATTATTTTTCATTTCTCCACATTAAACATCATTTGCCATTTGTCTTCCCACTCCATAATTTTATTCAGGTCATTCTGCAAAATGTATATGACCTGATGTCAGTTTATTGCTCTACTTAATTTTGTGTGATCTGCAAAAACTGAGACTGAGCTATTTATCCCATTCTCTATATCATTTATAAAAAAAAAATGAAAATAATTGGTCCCAACACAGAACCTTGAGGTACTTCACTCACCACTCCAGACCAGTCTGAGTACATGTTATTTATCACCACCCTTTACACATCCCTGTAACCATTTTTTTACCCAAGCACAAACCTTATGGTCCATGCCTGCATATGTAACCATCCTTATCTCATGACTTAATATTTTATTTGAAGCATCAGAAGACTGCTCTTAATGACTCAGATTTGTGTATCCTCATCACATGTACCGATTATCTGTTGGTTCATATTAGTGTATTGCTTGTTTGTATTACTTGTGTCTTTTTCTTAAAACCCAACAAATATTGATTACAAAAAAAAAGAAAACCCAAGATGTTAATAACTGTTATTAAAGTTAATATTTTTGAAAATAATAAATGTATGTCTGCACATCTGACTGATTATGTTATTGCAAGACACAGGTCCCCAGTCATCCCCTGCGGACCACTGCACTGCTTGAACAATTAAAAAACGTTTTCTTCTTCCTTTCTTCAGCCTCTTGCACTTTCCGGCCTGTGAACATGGCATTCCTGGGGCAGTCACATACCAGTAGGCTAGTCTCACTTGGCTTATAGAAACTGGGACTTGCTACAGGTGATGATACATTAAACTATATTCCCTGTCCACTTTTACAGAGGTGGCCATTACGGTACATTGGTTTTGACAGAATTACAAGAACTGCTATAAAAAAACTTAAATGTATGTGGTGGGTATTCTTACTGATATCTCCAAATGAGCATATAGCAGTTAATATGATACAATGGTCAAATGATATATATACTGTATATACATACATATATATACATATATATATATATATATATATATATATATATATATATATATATATATATACCTGAAAACTCATTACATACAAGAGACCCGACATACCATGCTAGCATATTGAACTGTTGTCTCCTAATGCAGCGCAAGAAAAAAACTGTTGTATCCAGCTTGCCTACTTGTGTATATGAAGCATTTAGCAACTGATAGACCTCAACACAGTATTGGAATCCGACAGAGATCTGCAGTTGGCTGTCTGTATGTATGTCCTCCTAGGGGATATCTGTGACTGTGTAGCACTGCTAAAAAAGCTCCTATAAAATCCCCTAAAGTGTATGTAGTGAGTATTGTAACTGGTATCTCCAAATGAGCATGTACACTAGTAGTTAATATGGTACTATGATCAAATTATATATATCCCCAAAGGCTCCTTATATTCAAAAGACCCACAATATCATACTAGCCTATTGGACTGTTGTTTCCAAATGCAACTCCAGGAAAAAACTGTTGAGTCCAGCCTGCCATGCAATTGTAGCTTGTGCTGATGAAGCACTTAGCAGCTCATTGATCTCAACACAGTATTGGAGCTCGACAGAGATCTGCAGTTGGTGGTTCTCTGTATGTGTATGTCCACTTAGGGGATATATGTCCCTGTATAGCACTGCTGAAATAGCTAAGCTGAACAAACCCCATGATATAATCATGCAGCATAGTATGATCCAATAGTATGCAAAATGATAATCTCCACTTCGTGTTCAGCAAATATAGTTCTTCACACATATTGTACTGGTCACCAAGTAATGGTCACTCACTTAACAAAAAAAGAGCGACAATTTTGAAAAAAAATCAATATTTTTTACCCTATAATAAATATTCCCCAAAAATATATAAAAAAAGTTGTTGTTTTTTCCACAGTTTAGGCCGATACGAATTCTTCTACGTAAATGAAAAAAATCGCAAAAGTTATAGGGCCAGATTCACATACAACGAACGAGTTACGTAAAAAAAAAAAAAAATTAAATTTGACGCGGGAACGACGGCCATACTTAACAAGGGCTACGCACCGTTAGACCAGCAAATAGCTGGTCTAACAGTACGTAGCAAAAACATGACGTAAGCGATTGCGAAGGCCGCTCGTATCTTCGTGGATCACCGTAAAAAGTAATTTGCATATCCCGACGCTGAAAACGACGCGGACTCCTCCCAGCGGCCGCAAAAAGTTTGCAGCGTAGATCCGAAGGCTTACGAAGACGTAAGCCTCTCGGATCGAAGCCCGAAGCCGCCGTATCATGGTTTGAGGATTCAAACTAGTGATACGGCGCGCAAAATTTGAAATTACTCGTAATCGCTCTCTGAATCTGGGCCATAGTGTCTACAAAATAGGGGACTGTTTTATGGCATTTTTATTAATATTTTTTTTTTACTAGTTATGGCGGCAATCAGCAATTTTTATTGTGACTGCGACATTATTGCGGACACGTCAGACACTTTTGACACCATTTTGGGACCATTGTCATTTTTACAGCCATCAGTGCTATAAAAATGCACTGATACTGTAAAAATGACACTGGCATTGAAGGTGTTAACATCTAAGTGGCACTGCAGGGGTTAAGTGTTTAGTGATTCTTACTGTTGTGGGGCGTGACTACACCTGACATGTCACTGATGACCATTCCCTATTACGGGAATGGTCAACAGTGATAGTGTCACTGGGCAGAATAGGGGAATGCCTTGTTTACAAAGGCATTCCCCTGTTCTGCCCTTGCCGCAATCGCGGGACTCCCGGAAACATCAAGTTCCCGTGACCCGGGGCCACACTCTCGAGGCACGCAAAGGGCGCACGTGTGCCCCCAGCGGCGAGCGCACGCCCGCTGGGCGACAGATTTAAAGGGACTTACCTGTACTTACCTGTACACCAATCTGCCTGCCTGTGCCATTCTGTCGATGTAAATAGTCGCGCGGCGGTCGGCAAGTGTTTAAAGTCCCATTATAGAGGGGGAAACCTTGTTTTTCCATTTACACTGACTTGTGTTAATGTGTTGGCATACAGAAATGGGGCACTTTACTGCATACTACTGCATATGAAGTATCGAGTAGACAAAATGGTTTAATTGATGTAAATTTAAAGTGTTCTCACATATGGATGGTTGTACTCTATTTGTACTGAGGGTAAAACAAATCTTTGGCTGGTTTTTATTAACCTTTTTTAATAAATTTATGATTTTAGCAGTAAAGAATTTTGACTAACATTCTTATTATGTACCTGTAATGGCTTGCTGATTCATTTTGCAACCATTTCTGTTTTTAATATAAGTGATGCCAATGAAGGGATCTTACATTTTTTAGCTGCTGTGTAGATTTGCGAACTTGCCTTGTGACATGTTTTAATGTCTTGGGAAATCTGACATTTTATTCAGTTCACTTAGCAGCCATTGATTCTCCTTTGTCATACCAATTAATTGTAATGATCAGACTTGATGGTTGAATAGTTCACACGGTATAATGAGAGTGGTCATGTTTTCCCATACTTTTACTAAATGATGAACTATACCACTTCACCTTGTCACTTTCTCAAATATGTACAATATTAAATGGCTATTTAATACAAATTCACAGATTTCCTCACCCTTTGTCATCTTTTGACTCGCACTCTTGAAAGCTCTATTGTCTTCTAGTTAATAGGACAATGAGAGCTGTTTCCTACAAAACTAAACGAAACTTAATTAGGATGGAAAGCAATTCTGACCTCAAAAGAGCTGCCTGAATCTTTATGGCTCTTCAAGGAATCAATTTAGCAGCTACATTTTTACAAGTTTGCCTTATTAGAAGGCAACTGTTCTAATCAGAAATATTGAAAAACATAAAAAAAAAAAAATGTTTGGGGGTGAAAATTAAGATAATGGTGAAGTATTGTATTCTTTCCATTAATTATTAACTGGGATTATGCTAATATTCCCTAATATTTCTAAATGTAATAGTACTGCATGGTTATTACAACTGGAAAGGTTTTCATCATTGCTCTTTGTAATTAGAATCATCTTTGCATGAAAGTTCTTATAAACTTAAAGGACAACATAAAAACGTATTTCATAGGTATAAAAAATAGTGGATTTTGATTGGAAATCTTCTTTTGGCCAGGCTCAATGTGTTATGCCTCGTACACACGATCAGTTTCCCCGATGGGAAAACTGTGAGGAGAGCTTTTGGCAGTTTCCCTATGAGAAAAACTGCAATGGAGTATACACATGGCCGGGATTCCCGGCCAAAGCTCCATCGCAGTTTTCCTAACAGGAAAACCAGCCGTGTGTAGGGGGAAAGACTGACCGAGCAGGTTCTCAGCTTTCCCCGGGGCATTTCCAGCGGGAACTTTTCCCGTCGGAAATCCTGCACATGTGTACAGGGCATGACATTCAAAAACAGACAGGTTTTGTTCTTTTACCATTGAAATGATGTCCAATATGACTCTTGATGCTGACTTACAGCTTTTGCCACTTATTCTATGTCCAATAAGTCAGTCTAACCAGTCGTGTCATCATACACAACTTTTTCTGATGAGATCAGAACACACAGTAACTAACTTGTTATACACAAATAACTTAACATATTTCAGTTTTCAATCTAAACCACTACCCACATAGCTTTTCATTCTTTATCCTCCTCAGAGCTAAAAACTTAAGTGCTGCATGAAACTTCCAGTTAAAATAACTAGAAGTTATTTAAATTTACAAAGTTTTACAAAAAAAAAACAATATAAGCTGAAGGTCTTTAACTTCTAAACAAACATTAATAAAAATTACCTACCAGTGCTCCGTCCCAAGGAATTGTATTCAAATTGAAGATTGCTACATACAGTCGAGTGCAAAAAATTAGGAACCCCTGGCAATTTCCATGATTATCATTTATAAATATTTGGGTATTTGGATCAGCAATTTAATTTTGATCTATCAAATAACTGAAGGACACTGTAATATTTCAGTAGTGAAATTAGAAAATGTGCAATATGCATCAAAACAAAATTAGACAGGTGCATAAAATTGGGCACCCCAACAGAAAAATCACATCAATATTTAGTAGAGTAGAAATAACAGCATCTATACACTTTCTATAGCCGGTAATGAGTGTCTGGATTCTGGATGAATGTATTTTGGACCATTCCTCCTTATAAAACATTGCCAGTTCAGTTAGGTTTGATGGTTGCTGAGCATGGACAGCCCGCTTCAAATCACCCCACAGATGTTCAATGATATTCAGGTCTTGGGACTGGGGTGGCCATTCCAGAACATTGTACTTGTTCCTCTGCATAAATGCCCGAGTAGATTTTGAGAAGTGTTTTGGGTCATTGTCTTGTTGAAATATCCAGCCCCGTGTAACTTCAATTTTGTGACTGATTCCTCAACATTATTCTCAAGAATCTGCTGATATTGAGTGGAATCCATGCGACCCTCAACTTTAACCAGATTCCCAGTACCCAGGAACCTCCACCAAATTTTACTGAGGGTAGCAAGTGTTTTTCTTGGAATGCTGTGTTCTTTTGCCACCATGCATAGCGCCCCTTGTTATGACCAAATAACGAAATCGTTGTTTTTCTCAGTCCACAGCACCTTATTCCAAAATGAAGCTGGCTTGTCCAAATGTGCGTTTGCATACCTCAAGCTACTCAGTTTGTGGCGTGTGTGCAAAAAAGGCTTCTTTTCCATCACTCTCCCATACAGCTTTTCCTTGTGCAAAGTGCATTGAATTGTTGAAGGGTGCACAGTGACACCATCTGCAGCACATTGATTTTGTAGGTCTTTGGTGGTGGTCCATGGGCTGTTTTTGACCGTTCTCACCATCCTTCGCCTTTGCCTCTCCAATATTTTATGTTGCCTGGCACTTCTCACCTTAACAAGAACTGTGCCTGTGGTCTTCCATTTCCTCACTATGTTCCTCTCAGTGGACACTGACAGCTTATATCTCTGGCATAACTTTTTGTATCACTGAAAAGGAGGGGTAAGGGAATGGGGGGAATGCGGCCAGCAGGGGGCCTAAAGGGGTTACTATTAGCAACAATAGTGATCAAAGGTGGCAATGATACAAAAAATAAATGTATTAAGTAGTATCAAAAGTTAATTTAAAAAGTACAATAATGAATAAACCACATGAAGATATCAGTAACTATAAAAGATTTAGTTACCATGTACACACACACACGAACAAGACTTGACACAAGACAAACAAACATTAAATGTCAGCACGGTCCGGACGCGTTTGTGTTCAGCCAGCCAATATGTCAACACTAATAATAGTTTATAGGGTTGATGCGGGGGTATAAAAACGTCCGGGGGCAATGTCTACGCAGACGAACCCCTCTGATGGAAGTCAATAAGTGGTGATTTAAGGCAATGTCTGAACACTATGCTTGTGGAGAGAAAAGTGGGGGAGGGAGAGAGGAGCAAAGGTAGGGCAAAGGGCAAAAGGTAATAAGATCAATATGTCAATCTTGTCTTTGAATTGGAGAGAATGGAACCATTTAAACGTTCAGTTGGAATCCAAAAGGACAGTCCTAGTCTATGTAAGAAGACGATTGAGATGCTGTTGATGTTAATGTAGGTCAATTTACAAGGCAGCAGAATTAGTTGGTAATATTAGTGAGGGTGGCTAAGTTCATATGAGTTGATTAGTGGATGTTAAGGTATTGCAGACAGTCAGCCTAAAAGTCCATAGCCATACCGAACTGGGTCTATTGATAAATATCACAAACAGTGCTGCAGGCAATAAGTAAGATGGAAACTCATATTGTGCATCATTTGGTGAGAGTAGGAATTAGGTACTATTGATCACATAACTTTTTGTAGTCTTCCCCTAAACCATAATGTAGAACAAGCTTTGTTTTCAGGTTATTTGAGAGTTGTTTTGAGGTCCCCATGTTGCCACTCTTCAGAGGAGAGCCAAAGAGAATAACAACTTGGCCACCTTAAATACTCTTTCTCATGATTGGATGCACCTGTCTATGAAGTTTGCAGCTTAATGAGCTCAACAAACCAATTGCGTGTTCCAATTAATCAGTGATAAGTAGTTACAGGTATTCAAATCAACAAAATTACAAGGGTGCCCAAATTTATGCACCTGTCTAATTTTGTTTTGATGCATATTGCACATTTTCTGTTGATCCAATAAACCTCATTTCACTACTGAAATATTACTGTGTCCTTCAGTTATTTGATAGATCAAAATGAAATTGCTGATCCAAACACCCAAATATTAATAAATCATAATCTTGGAAATTGTCAGGGGTTTCTAAACTTTTGCATACGACTGTATGTGCTGTTTGTGATTTACCTCTGTAAGTACCTGCCACATTTATAATTAGGTAGCTTTTAGTGGTTTTACATGGCGTGTGGCCTTTCTTTTTATAAACCATGATGTGCTGACCTGGCTCACTTATCTCTGGAGTCGCTGAATCCTAGTAGTGGAAGTTTAGGCTCCATGCACACTAGGAGCAGAAAAAAATGTCAACGTTTTTAGCTTGAAAAACGTGGCATAAAAGACGCAAAATGAAAGCATATTGTACAAAGTTTAGGCGAGTCTATGAGAGTTTAGGCGAGTCTATGAGAGTTTAGTTTATAGGCGTTTTTTGCACTACACTCCCCTCTGCAAAAGTTTTTACTCCTACAACACACCTAAAAAAACTTTGGCACTTGACGTTCAGAAGAGATAAGAGAAGTTTAGGAGAGACTGATGTTTTTACAGCTCCTAAACTCCTCCAGGAAACGCGATAGAGAAGGGTTTTTTTTCCTGCCTCTGAACGTCCCTGACAGAAAACGCCTGTAGCAGTCAATAATGTGCAAAGACACATAGAGCACAATAGAAGTGCTTCTAGAGGCAGGAGAAAAAAACGCCAAACGCCTGTAGAATCATCGTTTTTTAAGTCCAGTGTGCATGGAGCCTTATTGTGGATATTATTGGTGTTCTGGAGGTTTAAACGTGCTGGTTAGATCTTTTAAAGGGATCCAATCCTTTTAGTAAGAAGCCATTTTTCTTGCATGGTGGGCACCAGGTGTTTATCCATCCTTTTCAAGATTAAATCACTTCATCAGTGGATGGTGCACATTCTTTTTTAAAGGAACAATACTAACCTATTGTCTGATGAGAAAAACCTTTCACCATTGGACTTTTATTATATTACATATATTATATGCAGTGTTGTTATTGGGTTTGTTCTGTGGGGATGCACACATATCATATGTATATATTGAAAGTTTGACAGCTGGTTTTCGGATGATTAATGGTGCAGCTTTTTTGCACTAAGCACAGAATTTGAAAGGATGACACAAAACTTTGGGACAACCTTCTTGGTTCTGCTAAAGCCCCCCCCCCCCCACTTGTTTTATATACAAGTTTATTAGGAATTGCGTGTGCTCATTAAGTATTGGTTATCAAATGTACTGTCCATTTAAATAATTTAAGGAAGTTGCTATGGGAGATTTCCAGCCAATCAGTATTTAAGGAATGTTCTGGAAGCTATGGAAACTATACAAGGAGCTGGAAAACCCCCTTTTTACATAGTTCCATGCAGATACCTCAGGATAACTCCCCCTCCTCCCCCTTCCTGTCATGGTCTTTGTGATTTTCGCCACCCTGGATCACAGGGGAGACATTTTGGTAAAATTCTGTGAAAAATTCTCGAGTGCTAATAACTGGGCAATATTGTTAATGTTATTTGTGGTTTTATTATTTTATACATTACGAATTTTGGTGATATATACATATATTTGAGATGTTTTGTTATTTATGGTAAACCAATAAAAGTGCTGCAGCCATTTTCATGCCAATTTTGTGTTATGTTTTTTTATTATTGCCTATTAATTTATTTAGGTATGAGGTTTGGGGGTCGCGGCCTGCAGTCCCATACTTTTTATTTGATTTGATTAATATAATAAAAGTGTGTTCTAATTTGTTTTACCTTTTGGGCAGTACCAAAAGATATGAAATGTTGAGCCTAGTTCTTTATTAAATTACCAACATAGTGCAACTGTATCAGAAATAAGTTCCACGTATTACTGCTATTCTCTGGAGATGGCATATTCACTTTAATAGATCACACAGCTAGCGAATGCATGCAAGATGGAATTGGCTAAGATTCTAAACCAGAAGAATCAAATTCACCTTGAAAAAAGGTTGTTTAACCACCTCCCATCCGCGCTATAGCCGAAAGATGGCTACATCGTGTGCCTTTATTGCTGAGATTAAATGTAATTTTAGTACGTGTGCGCTGTAATCTTTTCCTCTGTTTGTCAGTCTTATAGCTGCACCATCTAATGCTATGCATTCCTAGGGTGTTCTCCCCAAGTCTATCTTTGTTTGTCTATTGTAAGGGTCATGACCAGATCCCTTGGGCTGGAGCACCCCATCCCCCCATTATCTCTTATTAGTGTCCACCTGTGCAATGGGAGGAGTCCTTTAGGTTCTCCCACATAGAGGAGTGTATTTCTCCCATGATTTAAAAGCAAGATATTTAATTCTATGAATAGTGTAGGGCCCACTGATCATGTGGTACTTTGCTTAAGCACTTAAGCACTGTGTGGCCATAATGTGTGACCAAATCCCCATATGTTTTGCTTATTTGTTGAATTTGTTCAGATGTTTTAAACAGCCTTGCATGATTTAAATATAATTTTAGTATGTGTGCGCAGTAATCTTTTCCTTCAATTTGAGAGGACATCTGTGGTCTGTGATCAGCGAGTCAATGACCACGTGATCAGCTGTCAGCCAATGATAGCCGATCACGTGATGAAAACAGAAGATTGGTATACAGTTTTTGTTTGTCCTTACACTGACAGCATGAGGAGAAACAAAAACAAGCCAATCAGGGACATCGGTCCAAAACAGGGAGAGCCACTCCTGCTATGAAGTGCCCACCAGTGCCACCTACCTGTGCACATCAGTTGTGCCTATCAGTTCCCAGCAGTGCCATCTACCAGTGCCCCCTATCAGTGTCCATTAGTGCTGCCAATTAGTGCCCATAAGTGCCCCATCATCAGTGCCATCAATCCGTGCCAATCAGTGCCGCCTCATCAGTGCCCAGCAGTGCCATCTATCAGTGCCCATCAGTGCCTATCAGTGCCTATCAGTGAGGTGGAACTTTACTGCTAATGCACCCCAGTGTGAAAGAGGTCTTAGTTACTGGATAAAAGTTGATTGCATACACTTATTTTGCTATTAATAACCAGACTCATTACACGTAGTAGATCAATGTTGTTCTTCAGCTACTACTATTTTACATACAAGATATCATTTAGTGCAGTATTCAAAAGTTGACTTTTATTTTTGTCAGATTTAACAAAGCTTTGAACACATGAGTTTGTGAATCACTTTTGATGTTCCACATGATTTATAGCTTATGTAGTTGACATTTAATGCTACCCTGTACTTACTGTGAAAAAAATGTATAAAACATCAGACATAAAAATATGAGTTATATATATATAATTCATATATAGCTAAACTTACCTAAAATTACTCACATTACCTTCATTTAAAATGAATGGCATTTCAATAAAAGCAGACAAAATTCTCATATAAATGTGACAAAGGCACAAAATAATATAAAATAAAATAGAAATAAAATGTGACCTTTAGCCATTTACATTATATAAACAGGTCCCTAAAAGCAAAATGCCCTGTAAATTAATCATACACAGTCTATCAAAAACATTATTAGCAAAAATAAATGTTTCCTTCAAATCACTTAATAGCTCATGAACATGGTAATCGGACTATTCTTGCATTTTTTTTACTTATTTTTGAGCTGCTTATGATTAATTTAGGATCTGCTTCTAGCTGTGCTGAGCTAATTCTGATTTTCTTTCATTTTTATTTCTATATAGACAAAAACAGTTAAGACACAAGCAAATGCCAGTGCACACAAATCCTTTAATAATCAGCCCTCTGTAAAAAAACACTGGTCTTATGGTCTGTACATACAGGCAATTCTAGTCTAAGAGGGGAGATGGACAAGAAACAACCAATGGGAACTGAACATTTGTACATTGAAACAGTCTACAGATAAAAATAATGAGATGATGGTAAGCAGGCAGCCTCTCAATACACACCCCCTGCGGAGAGATGTCTCCAGTCCAGACCATTGTCTATGTGACATGAATCAACACAATTAGACACAGCAACAACACCAGCTTGTCCCAGGTCTCCAGCCTCGTCTGGGCCATAGCACGCGCACAGTCCCTTCCAAAACACACAGTGACAGTGGGTTCTGTCACAGCCACTTCCCACAGATTTCAGTAAAGTCTGCCCAGCTGTGAACCTGTGTCACAGCTAGTGCAGAAAGCTCCATTGCTACTTCATTGGGACAGAATGTATGTGAACTGCCAGTCCTTTCCAATGGAGATCACATGCATGACCAATAAAGTGTTTTACATCTTGGCAACTCTAATGCTGGGGACGATAAACTTAGAACCCAAGTCTGACCCTTGCCACGTCTATTATAAGTGGGTCTTATTTTTTTGATAGACATGTTATTGATTTTATATAATAGGAAATTCAAACTGAGGTGTAGAAACTCTTCAAGCTGGACAAGAACAAATCAATTTTTCTAGTGTCCTCAAGACACAAGAAGCCAGTGTACAAGCCACCAAACCGAACCTTTAACTGAAATGTCACTTTCAGAGGTCTGACCTTTTATCTTTTAAACTAACTAATCACAACTGCTCCCAAGTGCATTGTCAGTTGAGGCATGTTTGCCTCATCTCAAATTGTTTGCAAGCCATTGTTAAAATATGAAACTGGCTGAAAATAGTTGCTTTATTAAAAATGTAAAGTATGAAAATGTCAGTGACTTTGTTTTAAGGAAGCATGTCAATGTTTTTTTATCCAAAGTAACTGAAGCACTTGTCTTTTCAGCTTGCAGGCAGCCGATTAAACATACAGTAAATCCAGGGAAGTATTCATACATAAATGTAAATTTATCAAATCTAAAACTCAAAAGCACTCATGTGGCAAAGTGCATCTTCTGTGAGTTCAAGAGAACAAATATTTAACGGGGCACTAGGGATTACCTCAGAGTGATTGCTAGACTTACCCTGCATATTATATGATGACAAAGCCAATACTTTTAAGCAATTTAGTTTCTCTGTAACTACTTAAAATGATGAACCCAGGTTTACTTATGAGTGTAAGCTCTAAAATATTGATGGATTTAATTGATTTTCTCCAAATTTGTTTAGCCAGTTAAATTTTAATTGGCCAAAATATATGTACATTTTAATAAAATGTCATCTTTGCTGCCTTATTTGAAGCCAGCTCCAATCTAACTGATATTAGAAAGGGGGCAGTAGGTCAAAGTACCTACCTAGCTAGCATATCTCCTAGAACCCTTTTTTATTTGCAGTAGTTTGTGTCTTCAAGGCAATCGCAATGACGTTATGAAAATCCAACTGTAAAAAACACAAATCCGTGATAAGTAGTCCAAAGTCCAAAAAAACTCCACCTCGTGTGTGCACCGACTCACAGGCAATATAGACTCTTACCAGAGAGCCAGGACCCTTTATTATGAGTCAATCAGGCTTAATGTAACAATCTTTGCAGGGGTCATCAGCTGGAGATGTGCCCTTGGGTCAAACAGGGAAAAAGCAGGATATTCAAACCAAGCTCCATCCACCACACAATCAGATTGATCATAATATGAAAGAGAGGCCAGATAGTGTACAATCCCAAAAGGTTTGTTTAATATAACGTTTTGGACTTCCATTGGTATAGGTAAAACCAGCGTTGTATATAATATAGGTAATATAGATAGCCAGGCACTGTGCAAACAAACACGATAGCAGGAAACAGCTCCTAACCCGACTGGTTTCATTACAATAAGGACTTCTTCCGGGGTGTGATGTGTGACGAGACCCTTTCTCGCCCAGGTCCTGCTCTCCCGACACTCCTCTGATTCTATTCGATCAGCTTGCAGCTTGCAACATCTGATGGTCCAGTCATCCAAGATTCCGGAGTCCGATCTACAGCTATGTGCCGATCGAACCCATTAGAACACACACCAAGCGAGTTGTATGTATGTTCAGACAGAACTCTTTATTGAAAGTACACAGCACACTTTTATACAGAATTTGGAACATCCCGCCCCCAACAACCACTTTTCTATTGGTCAATTGTAAAGTACATTTGTGGTTTCCACTCAGCTCCTCTTCCATGCAAATGAGGACTTCAAAATGTCTCAGCAGAGATTGGTCCCAAAGCTTGAATAGCATGACTAAGTGTGTTGAGACAGAAGCCCCCAGGGGGTAATTACTACAATGAAGCAATCAGAACAACAATTAACATGAGTCAATTATCTATTCAGGTAGTCGGACGAGGTGGCTAGGCGTCTCGTCTCTGACAACGGCTATTCATCTGCAGAACACAATGTAAAGGTATTTCACAAGCCACTTAGCATTCCAATAGTCCTCAATAGGCTGATTCCGTTCAAATCCACATCTAGACAGACAGAGGCATCCTGCAATATGTCCTATCCACAATGTCTCATCTTCTGCAATACATGAATATGGATTTCACGTAGAAACTCTTTAATATCTCACGATCCATGACATGATGAAACCGGGTTAGGCAATGTTTCCTGCTATCGCATTTGTTTGCACAGTGCCTGGATATCTTGACCACTTGCTGACCTCTGCACACACATACAGTATATGTCGGCAGAATGCCACAGGCAGGCAAACGGTCATCCCTTTAATCTTGCCGCCTTGAACTTGATGCTCGCAGGTGGGCCGCTATCATGATACCGTATGTAAACAAGGCATTTCCCTTTTCTGCCCAGTGACATGACAGGGATCTACTGCTACCTGTCATTGGGAGCAGTGATCACTGCCATGTCCGTGGTAGTCCATCCCCCCACAGTTAGAATCACTCCCTAGGACACACTTAACCCCTTGATTGCCCCCTAGTGTTTAACCCCTTCCCTGCCAGTGTCATTTACACAGTAATCAGTGCAATTTTATAGCACTGATCTCTGTATAAATGACAATGGATCCAAAATAGAGTATATACAGTATTTGAAAATTGATAGTTGATCAATCCTGATGTACAAATTGCCTTTTTTATTTCTTGAGGCCCTTAAAATGATAAGATATTACAAATAGCCCTCTTTTTGGAAAGTCTGAGTTTTTTTTTTTTTTTACATTTTTGTCACACTTTGTGGGGAATATTACGAATTTAATAATAATATGTTTGTTTCCACCATTTTTGTGTTAACAACATGTAAAAAAAAATGTATTTAATTTTTAAACACAAACACAAAATTAAATTTTTTATAATTTTTTCCTTATTTTACTATTTTATTTGTACATCCTTTCTTCAGAGTAGTTCAGTGCCTCCGTAGTGATGATCACTGTATAAGCAATAATTTTTAGCTGTCAAATATGGATTAACATTCATGAACAGCTTGTTTATGGTTGTGAACTGTGATTGGATACAGCTAATCAGATACCATGTGATTATGTGATTAATTTAGTCCAATCAAAGATCACAACCGTAAGAAAGCTATTAATAAATAGAAATATATTCATGATAGTTTGTGTACATTGTTATCATGTGACCAATCATAGAAATCCCATACCCGATACCCAGTTACTGGTAATTGTGAGCCGCTGCGTCTGGTGGAAACAGCGGTTACAGGGGCGGTGCACAGCGTGCCCCTAACCTGGAATAGTTAAATACAGCATCAGCAGCACCCTAATTGTTTTCATTATGAGTTCTAAAAAAAAAAGTGGTGAATCGAGCAGTGGGAGTGTCAGCCACAACAGATCTAAAAGCAATAGGAAATTTTACTCTAAAAAAAAAAAAAAGAAATGACACCCTCAATTTTGTACAAATTGGCCAGTGGCACAGCAATTTGATAATATAGTTTTCATGCTTTTTTTTTTTTTTTGCAGTACCACCCTTAATTTACAAGTTACATTTGTTTAAAAAAAATAGAGTGCACACAAATACTACAACTCCACATTCACTGAACCTTCTCTCACCCACATATCCCCAATTATTCCCAATTTTTTACTGCATGTGCTGCAAACAGCACTGTTATGGTTTCACAGTCTCTGTCTGCAGTATATCAGCCATAAAATTACCAGACATATGGCTAACACATGTAGGAGGAAACATGTGACTAGGCACCAAAGAGCCGATCACCTACATTAATCCAATTGGCAGCAAAATGCCCAAAAAGGGCCCACTCCCATACTGCAACATCTGCTTCCTCAAGCGATAGGTAGTGTGAAGTCTGACAAAGGGTCTGACAGGCTTACCTTAGAGTACATAAACAAGGTAAGAGGATCAGCATGGAACCACATTGACTAATCCCAGCCCACCCCCTCTACCAGCATTGTTGGGCAGTTGTCTTTTCTGCAGGAGCTGCAGTAAAGAAAAGAATGTCCCCTAATCATCCCCATGCCCAAAGTTTTAATGCCAGCTTGGCAAAACTGTTGGCTTTATGAATTCCCAAGTCCATGTGGTCGAGTAGGCCCACTTCTTTCAGTTTAAGGCCTGTGCTGCACTCCAGTGACAGGTACCCAGCTACCTTTTTGGTGGGAAAGATGCATGGTAGGACACACCGCTGGAGCTGGTGATGCTGTCCTGTGATTGTAACAACACAGTCACACCCCCCTTCTTTTCAGTCACCTCCCTTTGTGCTCTTCAGAACCAATAGTTTCATCCAATTGTCCCAGAGCCTATGCAATAGCACAGTCAAAATGATGTCACTTTTTTTGCATTGAGTGTGCCTGACTAAAATTTAGAGGACAAGTCTATTTTTGTATATAGCCATACTGAGTGAGAGCCACGTAGAGATTAAAGCGACGCAGTTCGCAAAAAGGGAAGCTCATCAGGGGCAGACAACCCCTTTAAGCCAACAATTGATTTTTATAGGTGGCTGAATCCACACCACCTTGTTCTAGACCAGTTGACACAGTTGTGACACACTTACATTGCCTGGCATGTTTGGACCTGGTGGTGATCAATTACCAATGTATTTTATTTCTGATTAGGTACCCTGGTTTTTATAAACCACTTCCAGAAATCTTTCAATTTACATAGATATCCATGAAATGAATAAATAATTGTAAATATGTCTAGGAATGGAGGAGCTATTTTATGTAATTAAAGAAGAGTTTGCCCATGTAAACAGTCATAACCCGCAAAAGTTCACAAATTTTGTGTTAGGATTCAGAGAGGCAAACACCACTTGAGTCACCTTCATTACAAGGGTCTGGAATGCAGAACAGCGCTGAAGACAGTGATTCATCAATTAGAATTACAATTGTCAAGGCAAGCACAAAACGAGGCAGGTAACTTCACTGTAAACAAAACATAACAATGTCTGTTTTAAAAACAGTATTTTTACATTGTTTATTGTGGAATTAAAAATCACTACACCTTGCGGTTATGGTTCAGGCATACTTGCAGAAAAAGTAATCATCAAAATATGCAGTTTGTATAAACTAATTCACAATTTAAAAAAAGAAAATGTCCACTCTCAGCATTTTGATCAAGTAAATCAGTCATTCCCTCAATTCTAAGTATTACATTTCTGCTGTATTTTGTCACAGTTTGGTTAGAAATTACAAACAAAGGCACTAGACAATAAATAAATATGCAGCTGTTGTGCTGCACAGGCACAAAAAGAGTCAGGATGGAGTGGCATTCTGCCAAATTATCCCCACGTCTCCCAGCAGTTGCACTCTGTTTATGACATTAATCCTGCTATTGTCACCAAGAGTTCAGTGACAAACAAACTAGTTGTCTGTCATTCTTCCCACCACCCTTTCAGATTTCATTTCTCCACTCCAGATTCAGTTCCAGTCATACTGCATAACAACACAAATACAAAAATATATCCATCAGTACAAAGTCAATTCACTGTGCAATTAATAATTCACAAAACAGGAAAATACATAAACTTTTGAATGGTCAAAAACTATAAGGAAGTTAATGGGCTGCTACTAAAAATGTCAAAATAATGTTGAGTTTTTCTGATACGATTGAGGTTAAAGCAGGTCTCATCCTGCACCAAAAAATTCAGTGAATTTGTTATTTCTCTGAAAGTAGATGACAAGTTTTATGCCGTGTACACACGGTCGTTTTTTGCGATGAAAAAAAACCTTGTTTTTTAAAACGTCATTTAAATTGATCGTGTGTGGGCAAAACGTCGTTTTTTGTCTTCAAAAAAACGACCAAAAGAAAATTCCAACATGCTTGAATTTTTTGTGTCGTTTTTCAAAACGTAGTTTTTTGTTTCACAAAAAGTCACCGTGTGTAGCAAAAACGTCTTTTAAAACAACGTTTTTCAACCCGCGCATGCCCAGAAGCTAGTTATGAAGCGAGCTTCAATGGAAAAGAGTGGTGAACGTAACCTCGCTTTTTGTGAAAAAAACGATGGTGTGTATGCAACATCGTCTTTGAAAAGTGACGTCTCAAAAACGTTGTTTTTTACTTCACAGAAAACGTCACAAAAAATGATCGTGTGTACGCGGCATTACAGAACACTGAAAAGTTTCAGAGACCCCATATATACTTTATATACTGTACCCTATCAGATATGTGGGGATCAGCTGAACTGCCCTGTGTTCAATTTAAGCAGGGTTTGGCAAACTTCACAGAAGTTCAGAAGCCAAATCCAAACCTCACTGAAATCAATGGGAGCCAAATCTTTGGGTCACAAAGAAGAAGAACGGGAGAGGTGAGTGTAAACAAATGTTCCCCGTTCTTCCTAGGCCGCGTACACACGACTAAATAAATCCGATCAAATTGGTCTGACAGACCGTTTTGATCGGATTTGTCTCCTGGGATATGTTGGTTTGATGGTGTACGTGGTGGTGACGTTGACACCGCCACGTCACCGAACCAGGAAGTAAAATACTTCCACGCCTGCGTCGAATCCATTCGACTCATGTGTGGACAGATATGTCTGCTGGTTAGTGTACTAACCAGCAGACATGTTGGACTGACGGGTTTCAGCAGACAGATTTTAAAGCATGCTTTAAAATTTGTCTGCTGGAAAAACCTGTCTGTTCGCCCGTACACACGATAGGATTTGTCTGCTGAAACGGTCCGTCGGACTGGTTTCAGCAGATAAATTTGATTATGTGTACGCGGCCCTAGTGTGGCTGTCAGTGATCGTCTGTTCCCTGTGTTAGGGAACGACAATCAGTGACGTCACACTCACAGCCATGCCCCCACAGTAAGAACACTCCCTTAGAACACAGTTAACCCCTACAGTGCCCCCTCCTGGTTAAGCCCCTCACTGCCAGTGTCATTTTCACAGTAATCAGTGCATTACTATAGCACTTTTCGCTGTGGAAATGACAATGTTCCCAAAAATGTGTCAAAAGTGTCCGATGTGTCCGCCATAATGTCGCAGTCATGAAAAAAATTGCTGATCTCCGCCATTAGTAGTAAAAAAAATGTTTAATAAAAATGCCATAAAACTATCCCCTATTTTGTAAAAGCTATACATTTTGCTCAAACCAATCAATAAACGCTTATGGCGATTTTTTTTACCAAAAATATGTAGAAGAATACGTATCGATCTAAACTGAGGGGAAAAAAAATTATATATTTTTTGGGGATATTTATTATAGCAAAGAATAAAAAGTATTGCATTTTTTTTTAAATTGTCGCTCTATTTTTGTTTAAAATAAAGACTACAGGTGATCAAATACCACCAAAAGAAATCTCAATTTTGTTTGGGAGCCACGTCGCACGACCGCGCAATTGTCAGTTAAAGCGACACAGAGCCGAATTGCAAAAAGGGGCCAGGTCCTTAACCTGCATATTGGTCCGGGTCTTAAGTGGTTAAAGGAAAATTTAAAACCCAAAGGTCCCCCAAAATACATAGCAGACAACAAAGGGTCTGTAATGTATTCTGAGAAACTTTGGATGGGTCTGTGTGCTGTGTTTTTTTAAAGAAGCTGGAAATTCAGTTTTAATCAATAGCACTTTAAACTGTCCTGTCATCCAAACATTTGATAAGTCCTTTATAAAAAATAAATAAAAAACCCCAAAAAGTACCTTGTAAATACATAGTTAATCACAATACCCATCGCCTCTGACTTGCCAAAAAAAAAAAACAACAACACCAGCCTCAAATACAAAGCTGAATGACAGTTCTCCAAGCTGTTATCAGCTATATAAAGTAAGGGGTGGGGACAGTGGGGATATCATTGCCAAAATATGTCCAAAATAATCATAACCCAGAAAAACATAACAAAACAAAACAAAAAAAACATACATAACACAACAAAAAGGCACAGAGAACATACCTAAATACAATCAGAACAGTAAGTAAAGAGCATAATAACGCCCAGCAACCAACATTGCATATGGGTCTCACTTTTAATAAACTCAACAGTACAGCTATGCCAGAAAGGACCTGTAACTGAACTTGGTTCCGGGCTCATATGAGCTAACCAAGGTGACCAAATTTAATCAAACCTCTTTAATTAATTTCTTAGAAAAAAAGGTGTCTCTCATAAGAAATGCACTTATTAAGATCAAATATCCAGTCAGAAATGGATGGAAGATGTGGGGAAGTCCACTTAAGGGCAATTTGCCTTTGAGCCATGAACAGCGCACGTACAACAGTGATCCAGATTGGTGGCTTAAGCATTAAAAAAAATCAACGTAGTCCAATAAGCATGTATAAGGATCCACTAGGAGGTTCACATCTAAAACTCCATTAAGTTTTGAACCCCATTAAGATTTGGTGCTGTTAATCCCCCAGCCTCTTTTGGGTATTGTAAAAATCCCAGTTTGATATGAGGAACCTTGGTCCTTCAAATTACATTTCTGAATACACTGTTAACCTTATTAAAGTTCTTCAGGAGGATCCAGACTGGGAAGTTATGTAAAAAATGTAAAAGCTGTGGCATTCATATCATTTTATTAAATTTATGCAACCTATTACTGAGAGGGGAAGTTTACACTAGGTCTTACATTGACTTTGAAACATTGTCAACAATGGAGCAACATTTTCAGATATAAAATGTCAAGGGAAAGGCTGTCATGGTCAAACCCAAATATAGAAGAGACTGTTTTAAGATGTGCCATGGTGGATGATAAAACATTGGGAAAGGGATCTAAAGGCAAAAGCATAGACTTCTCTCACTTCATAATCTACCCTGGGAATCTTACAAACGCATCTATATAGTTAATAATTGCTGGCAGAAATGAACGAAGATTACTGTAGATAAAAATAAAAGAACATATCAGATGATGTCAGTAGTTGAACACCCTAAACGCCCTTGACTTTCTTTAGGACTAAACACTGAGCTTATCCCTAAACATAAGCAAATATAATTGCTGCGTGCAAGGCAAAAAGGTCAACAAAACTGCTTTCATTCATGAAAAAGGGATTACAATCATAACTAGATATTTTTAATACTGCAAAATTGACCTCCCATGCTTTACTGTTGACTCTACACATGATGAAATACTTCACTGGCTGATAATAATATGCAGAAGGCCAGAGATGACTTTCTAAATGGACCTAAATATATTTATCAATATATACAGTATATGTGTGTGTGTTGAACAACAAAAATCACTGCAGTCATCTAATGCAAATACCACAGTGGATTTTTTAAAAAAAATAATGGTACATCTGAACAAATTGAAGACAAGTTCATGTTTTTCTGCCCTCCAGTTGGTATGTTCAGATGTTCATTTGTTTTTTTAAATACATTAGCTTTGGCTTTGGATTTGTTCTGCCACTATTCTATCATAAGAGATAAACCTCTTTATTTTTTGGATCTGTGATAGAAAGGAGACATACAAATACTTTTTGTTTTAAAAAGGAATATGAAACACTTAACATCTAGCTGTGTATTTTGTATACACTAAAATACTTTTTGTTTCCAGTGTTCATAGACACATATATTTACATTTTTCAATGTAAAGAACACATTAGGGTTTATTAGATAAAAATGAGTAACAGTCAGTTCTATTCCCAATAATAGAATATTACTAATAACTAAATTTTTTATATTTTTTTATGTTTCCCATTTCATCAAACATTTTACAGCCTTGTAATAATGGCCTTTAGGATTAGGTATGGCTTTTTTCTACTTTATTTTAACCTTTAGTGATAGATGGACAAGATACAGTATGCCTTTATTTATAATTTTGACCTTCGAGGTATTAAAAATAATAGCATGATCTTAATTCTGTAGTAAAGGTTATGGACTTTATTAAACCTTCAAATTTCATTATTAGAGATTCAGTGATGTTAAGTAATCAAAATGAAAAATGACTTTTTATTGTAGATCAACTGCATTAAATAAAGATGGTGCGTTTAAAAAGAAAATTAACTAAATGCCAGTAATCTATAAATAATTTTAACAGCTTAAAACAATTTTAGAGTTCTAATATCACATGCACAGTATCTTTACAAAATTGTAAATGGTAATAGTATTGGTCCCTTGAGTCATATAATTTGCACTTAAGCTTAACTTCATTACAACCATCTCCACCTTCTAGCCTGCCCACATGCATTTAAAAAAATTTGAATTAGAACACATACCCTTTTTGACATAATGGATTCTTCTTCTTTACATTTTTGATAGCTGAGGATGGCTCTTACAGCTGTATAGAATGGCATACACATTGACAGATTTTCATCACCACTGTCTGTAACAATACAACTTTTGGTGCCTTAAGTAACATCCTTCTGTTAGGGTCACTTCTTTGAAATGGGACATTTCACTGTTTTCTTTTTTTTTGTAACCAGGTATGTACATGTACATGTATGATAATGTGCAAATAACTTTATAGGAGAGAATTATTTCTACTGATGATGACAAAAATATGTGGCCAATAACTATACAGGGAAAAACAGCCCTCTTGAGTACCCATAGGTACATTCTCACTGGTAAACTCAAATAGTGATAGTGAGCACTGTTGTGTGCAGCAGTACTAGGAGGTGAGTCCACGATGACCTGGGCTGACAGTAAGTGAGCTGAATGAAAGTGTGGGGGTTATGTACTAAAGCTGCAAAGTCTGGTACAGCTCTGCATGCAAACCAATCAGCTTATAGGTTTTATTGCCAAAGACTAATTGAACAAGCTGATGTTAGAAGCTTATTGACTAGTCTACCATGTACAGCTGCATCAGACTCTGAGTTCACCAGTTTTAGTAAATCTCCACCTGTGTGTCAATCAACCTGAAAATCTGAAACAGATCGCTGCTCCAGGTGAGTATAATAATCCCCCAAAAAGGGAAGGCTGGGTGGTAGATCCGGCTTGCAACCGTGAACCGTAGAGCAAGTGAGAAAAATTTGCTGCACACCAACATCTGTCCAACAGGTTTATTGAAAGAATGACCAGGACTAAAACAACAAACCAAGGGGTGACATTGAGTTTTGAAGAAGCATAAGGTATGTGCGCATGTGGTCCGTTGTTTTAGTCCTGGTGGCAGTCTTTTAATAAACCTGTTGGATGGATGGTGATGTGCAGATCATTTTTCTCACTTGGTCAACTTGAAAATCTGTGAGGGAAGGCTGAAGAGAAGTGCGGGGGAAATTGTTTATTTTTTTACACAGTTTCTGGGCAACTAGATATTTTTATTTGATTACAATCTGGAGACTGGCTTTAACCACTTCATTACTGGGCACTTAAACCCCCTTCCTGCCCAGACCAATTTTCAGCTTTCAGCGCTGACGCATTTTGAATGTCAATTGCGCAGTCATACAACACTGTACCCAAATTATATTTTTTTATTTTTTCCCACAAATAGAGATTTCTTTTAGTGGTATTTGATCACCTCTGCGTTTTTTATTTTTTGCGCTATAAACAAAAAAGACAGAAAATTTTGAAAAAATATTTTTTACTTTTTGTTATACTGTAATAATATCCAATTTTTTTCTTCAAAACAATTTTTTGTCCTCAATTTAGGCCAAAACATATTCTTCTACATATATTTGGTATTTTTTTTGCAATAAGCATTTATTGATTGGTTTGCCCAAAAGTTTTTGCGCCTACAAAATAGGGGATAGATTTTTTTTTTTTTTTTTTTTACTAGTAATGGCGGCGATCTGTGATTTTTGTCAGGCCTGCGATATTGCGGCGAACACATGGGACACTTTTGACACTATTTTGGAACCATTCCCATTTACACAGCAAACAGTGCTATAGTAATGCGCTGGTACTGTATAAATGTCAGGGAAGGGGTACGTCTTTCGTCTACAGCGCGGGTCTCAAGTGGTTAAGGTACAGTAATAATAAAAATAATAATAATAATTTTAAACATAATGGTCCAGATTCACAGAGAGCAAGGCGTACGCTATGCTGGCATAGCCCACACACCATATGGCACGCCAACGTAGCACGGCAAGGCAAGCATGACATTCAGCAAGCCAGTGCACCCCATGCGCCAGTGGTTAGATGTAAGGCATTAATGTCATTTGACTATGTAGAATATTATGGGTATTGCATCATACTAAAAACTAAGGATTGATTGCTGCTATAAACCTGCTATAAACCATTTAGAGAAGTCCAGGGGGTAGAGGCGCACAATGGATTCGGCCAAGATCACCCACAGATCGCACTCATCCCAAACCCTGATGGAAGCACCACAATATAGACTAGTACAATCAGTGGCTCTCTGCTGTTTAGGGGACGTAAGAAAAATGTGGCTTAGATCTTCAAAATCACACAGTATGATGTAAGGTGTTCCCATCTGTATAGTTCTTTTAGCCTAAAGTACAGCGCTGTAACTGTTAAGACTGGAGAATGGCAATGGACAGCACGCTGAGATTGTACCAGTCTATAGTGTGATGCTTCCATTGGGGTTTGGGCTGAGTGCACTCTGTGGGCGATCTGATGAAGAGGGTTAATGCTGCAACTCAAAACGCATTGGGTACACTCTGTTGCATGTGATTACTAGACAGAGGAAGTGGTTTTCTTCTATGCTATTCATCGTGCATCTGTTTCTGTATTTGCATCCACTGTAATTTTATTACCACGTAATTTCCCTCCTGCTTTTAAACTTGCACATTGTTCACTGTGTATATTATTTACCTATTTTTACCAATTATATCACTTGAGTATACAAGTGAGCAGTATACAGATCACTATACAATAATCATACGTTTGGTCGAAACTTAGAATATTAAGTGCATGTTAATTATATGTGATAATTAATTTGATATATATATATATATATATATATATATATATATATATATATATATATATATATATATACATGATTTGTTCAGGTTTGTAATGATCACTACGCACACTTAGGGGTATAGGCTCAGGAACAATATTTAATTGGTATTAGTGGTTTAAATTGTGGGAACACAATCAGGTTGTTTGCAACCACCCACTACAACGTTTTTTGACCGCCAACATACATGCTATTTATAGGTAGCGTGGGAAAATACACTCCTTCCAAACTGTATGCTTAATTAAATTTTTGTGAGCAAATGTGTCACAAACTTGTGTAATTCAAAGTGTTATTTGTTGAGATGCATGGCCAGAGTGCTTTCAGTGAAACTCACATATCAAAATGATCAACAGATCCAGAGATACAGGCAGTTAAAGCAACACAAATCAAGAACACTGAGAACACCGAATGTAGCTTCTATTCATCTGAGATTTTATATTAATCCTCTATTTGTTCTATTTGATATAAAGATTTTGCAGGTGGGAGATTAACAGGATCAAGCTCTGCTTTTTCCCCAAATTCCCATATAGGCCTATGTATCTGAATCTTCAGATTCCATTTTTATTGTAATTACCCTCTGATTAAGTGATTTTTTAAATCACACACACAAAGTTACTGGGCAACTGGGTAGTAAATTCATTTGAAACTAGTCCAGGAGATGAGTAGTAGAGGTGTGAAATCTGTAGAGTTCACCATGACTTTTTGTCCCTTTATTTGTTATGTGTCTGTAAACTGTAGATGAATTGTCATCTACATTAAAATGACAGTTAAGTTAGGTTTACCTCTCCTGAAAAGAAGTCCTATTTTCAACAATATTGCCTGCAGCGTCTCTAAGTACATTCTATTTTACTATGATAAATCTTCTCCAGGGAGAAAAATGCTCATGCATCAGAAGGCAGAGCAGGTTTCCTGTCTGTATCCAAACAACATGCTATGAGTGGCGAACATGAACAGCTTATTTGCAGAAAATATAGATGCACAACATATGACAGACCATGTTGCTAGGACTAAGGCCTCGTACACACAATAGGATAGCCAGAGGACAAGGGTCTGATAGTATGTTGCCAGGTCAGGACTCTATGTAGGGACATGTGCAGCTGTGCAGTAACTAACTTACAGCATGCCTGGAGATGCTGCTGTGTCCTTGTTTCTTTCTCCTTCAGCTGTGGTATCAGCCAGAGTGAAGGAGTCTGTGGGAGGAGTGGAGGAAGCAGCCACACCCCCAGCTACGCCCACCAACTCAGGCTGCCTCCGGAGACATAGGAGATCCCTGAGGGACAGCATTAGATGGGGGAGTGTTACAGGCAGGCACCCCCCCCCCCTGCACGGCTTACGGGGGACCAGGATGGACCTGGGAAACAGTGCGTCAGCTGTCAGCTGCGAGAGAGACACATACAAGGGGGAGGAGGAGGGAGGGGAGCATCTGGCGCTTGAGTGCCCCACCTATGTGGCGCCTGGGTGAACTGCACCCCATCTAGGATTGGCCCTGATGTGACTCTGTGTGTGCCGCACGGCTCGCACACCCCAAAGGACGGCCCTGTTTAGACCCATTGAGCTAAACTGTCTTCAAATTGAACAGAAGCATTTTAAAGCAAAATCTAAACATACCAGTTTCAAGTTTACTGTAGAACAATTTAACACCAAATAAATGCTAGCGTTTTAATTATAATGCCAATAATTAATTAACTGAATTTCTGTTGGAACACTAAGAAATTATACGCTTTTAGATATTATGAATAATAAATATGTTGCAAAGCAAACTACAAGAAACTGGGAGTAAAATGCTGAAAACTCCCTTATAATATCAAAATTTAATATGCAGTTTTGACCTAGTTTTGAGATTTTGTATGAGGGAGAATGTAGTAGTTCAAATTAGGGATGCTTTCTCTGTCCTTTTAAGCAGAATGCTGATTAAAGGTCTTGATCCGCAGATGACACCTAATTAATTCCTAATGTTAAGTCCACTACAATCACTGTAGATGGAAATTGTGAACATTTCAATATAGATGTATTTGGTTCAAAATGTGGATATCTGAATGAGATTTTAGAGACAGAACAGACAGAAAAACTGTACTGAAATAACATAGAATAGCACAGTAGGTGATGATGTGACCTTCTCAAAATTAATTAAAAAAAGTTTTACAAACATAACAATACAAAAGAAAGATAAACAGCATGCCAACATAAACAATAGTATCATTGAAAATCACTAAGGTAACTTTATAATAAGTGTTTGCCCTTCCGGGGATCGTAGATTTAAGGCCCTGTACACACGATCAGAGACAAGGTTGAAGTGGTCTGTTGGTCTGACAAGGTTGAAGTGGTCTGTTGGTCTGATGTGCGTACACACCATCGGACCAAAATCCCCTCGGGCCAGAATGCGGTGACGTAGAACACAACGACGTGATGAAAAAACAAAGTTTAATGCTTCCAAGCATGCGTCGACTTGATTCTGAGCATGCGCGGTATTTTGATCCAACTAATTCTGTCGACGGCAGCAATTCAAAATGATGCATTGTGTCTACATTCCTTTTCTACCATCCTTTCGAGAGACAGGGCAACAGAAGTGTCCTTGGTGTAGTTGGAACAACCCCCCATTGCTCCGCAGACTGTGGTCCTGCCAATGGATATTCTGTTTCTGGGACAAATTGGAGAACTTTGCTGTCACTGTCACAGGCTACCAAACTTGACAAGACCCTCTCATCTTTTTATTTGGCTTTTTAGATGGATACCACCCAATCCACTTGAATGCACACTGGTCAACTGTATCACGCAACAAAGCTTCTGGCCACCATAAAAAAAAAAAAAAAACGGTTTTATGGTGGCCAGAAGAACCATTCTCAAACAGTGGACTTCCATATCCCATCTGAACATTGCTTTTGTGAAAGTGGATCTGTTAGGATCGTTTCGTAAAGACAAGCTGGATGCAACCCTGTCTCACCAGGATTTACCACTGCACTTCCATCACAAATGGGCCCTTTATATTGCCAAAGTCCTCCCAGCCTCTGACAGAGCTCTCATCATACCTTCTGCATTCTGTTTCTCCAATCTCCCCAAAAAAATAGAGGTGCTAGCTTATCTGCCACTTTTTGTATGGACAAGTAGGTCATAGTATTTTTTGCTATATTACACTAGTATCCCATGATACTACATTATGCCTTCTATTTTTTTTTTGTACATCTGTGTTACATCTGGGCTAACTAATTGCTCCTGGTTTGGAAGTGCTTAACCCCAGGTTTATTGCCCTTCTCTCCTTATCATCCCCCTCCTCCACCCTCCCCATCCCCTTCATCCTATTATGTAATTTACCATGTTATTTTGTTTGTGCTATTTGGTATTTGCATTAGATGATACCCATGGTGTTATTGTCTGATTCTTATGATGTAAAGCTCAATAAAGTTTCTTTAAAAAAAAAAAGAAAGAAAAGTGACATAGTTTCATAGTTGCATAGTTAGGTTGAAAAAAGTCCATCTAGTGTAACCAAAAAAATAAAAAATCCCATAACAATCCCATATACACAATCCTTCACCCACAGTTGATCCAGAGGAAGGAAAAACCCCAGCAAAGCATGCTCCAATTTGCTACAGCAGGGGAAAAAATCCTTCCTGATCCCCCGAGAGGCAATCACATTTTCCCTGGATCAACATTAAAGGGGTTGTCAAGGAATTATTTTTTCCCTAAATAGCTTCCTTTACCTTAGTGCAGTCCTCCTTCACTTACCTCGTCCTTCCATTTTGCTTTTAATTGTCCTTATGTCTTCTGAGAAATGCTCACTTCCTGTTCTTATGTCTGTAACTCACCACCGTAATGCGAGGCATTCTCCCTGGTGTGGAGAAAGCCTCTTGAGGGGGCAAGCAGGAGTGTCAGGATGCCCACTAACACACAGCTGCTTTCTCTATCTGGAAAGTAGAGAGTGTCTTGACTTGCCTGCTCACCCACTCCCCCCTCAAGAGACTTTCTTCACACCAGGAAGAAAGCATTGCATTACGGTGGTGAGTTAAAGACGGAAGAACAGGAAGTGAGCATTTCTCAGAAGAAATAAGGACATTTAAAAGCAAATTTGAACTATGAGGTAAGTATAGGAGGACTGCACTAAGGTAAAGGAAGCTACTTAGGGGAAAAAAATTCCTTTACAACCACTTTAACATAACAAATCATTGGACAGTCAAAGTACAAGTGGACCAGGACTGTAATAAAAATAAGACATAGCAAAAATGTTTCTTGGGTAGGAGGTGTGCCCCGTGTTCTGGGAGAGAAGAAAAGGAATATAGTATATAACTGAAAATAGGAGGAGAAATACTGAGAACAAAATCTCCAATCGATACTTCCAACAAAAAACAGTAAAGAAGTAAAGGGAGGAGGGATTAAATAACAAAAAAAATTGGGGTAAAAAGAAATAGATGTTTCTCAGTACCTGCACACCTCCCACTTCTAGCTTTTACAGGAACAAGGACAAGGATTGAGGAGGGCAGCATATAGGATTCAATCCATAAAATGAATCAGTGTCTGGGTATGTCTAGGTACATTTTCCACTGGTTTGTTCAGTAGGATGACCCTAGTATCCTTGACGATATTAACTATTGTGACCAAAAATATGAATGACTGAACTCTTATCCAAAAGTGGTGAATCTTGGGGCATGTCCACCATATGTGCAGTGGTGTGCCTGCCTGGCCACAACCCCTGATGCAGGAGGGTGAAGCTCCCGGATACATGTTGGACAGGCACTCTGGCATTAAGTGCCATCTAGCATGTACTTTGTATCCTTCCTCAATCAGGGCAACATTAAGGATACCATTGTGGATTTGTGAACTTCATTTGTGCCAGTCCCACGTCTCAAGGGCTATGCCCAGCTCTCTCTCCCATACCACCTGGTAAGACAATTAAGTCAGAGGGCTGGTGAACAATCTGTAGAGCATAGAGTATACAAAAATTAGTGTAGCGCTGGGTGATGAGACCAGGTAGGTGGGAACATCTGTGTATAAACCTGAAAAAAGTGTATACCAATAAAAATAACAACAAAAAGTGACAGTCACCAACTCACAGTGGCAATAAATGAAATGGGACTAGACCCAATATAATATATGAAAAATGTGCAAATGAAAGATGAGTATGCTGCATAATGAAACACAATGAGAACTCATAGATGATGAACACCAAGGCCTCTAAGTGACAACAAGTGTAGTGAGAATGAACTCACTATAATACATAAAAAATGTGCACATAAAATATGCATGAGAAATGAACATCAAAGTCCCAAACGGTGCTTAGGAAGGAGGAACAGCTTCCAGGTTACATGTTGTCATGTAAACCAAATGGACCAATCAAATGCCATGGGGAACTTCTAAAGGATTCTCAGATAAAAGATGAAATACTCTTACCAAGTGTCAGGAATCAGATGTGATCAAAACTGTGTGTACACATGAGGGAGAGGAGGAGGAGGTGGAGATGGGATGCTCTGATCAGGTCTGCACTAAGTTTTTATTATGCTTTGTACTGTAGATGGAGGAGGGAGGGGGGAGAGTGTCTGTCTGGAAAGGAGGACAAGGTAGATGTCATTTGAGTGATCGAGGGGTTAGGAGGACATGTGCTGGGAGGGGGGAGGCAATGCTAGAAGTTTGGATTCGATTTTAAATTTGGCAACCCCTCTCTTCCTTCCCAAAACACCGCTCCAGCACATATCCTACCCATCCCCCATGTACTGTATCTTTTCTCTCACAAAGTCCCCCCAGCACATATCTGACCCCCCAAGCACATGTGGGCACAGAGATTGTATATGATGGACACAGTGGCTGCATTTGATGGGGCACAGTGGCTGCATTTGATGGGGCACAGTGGCTGCATATGATGGGGAACAGTGGCTGCATATGATGGGGCACAGTGGCTGCATATGATGGGGCACAGTGGCTGCATTTTATGGGGCACAGTGGCTGCATTTTATGGGGAACAGTGGCTGTATATGATGGGGCACACTGGCTACATATGATGGGACACAGTGGCTGCATTTGATGGGGCACAGTGGCTGCATTTTATGGGGCACGGTGGCTGCATTTTATGGGGCACACTGGCTGCATTTGATGTTTCTTTTTTTTAGAGTTTGCGCCCCCCCCCAAAACAAATTTGAGCACCGACCGCCTCTGCCCCCCAGCACATATCTATCTCTCCCTTCTCTAGCACTAGCCCTCTCCCCAGGACATATCTGACCCCTGCATTCCATGCAGAACACTCGCAATTCAGCTACACGCATTTGCTGCGGCACATTATATGCAACAGCAATTTTTGATTTATATAACGTGTGGTTGAACGAAAAAACTGTATCGCTATGCTGTGGTTCCTGTAGGCTTTGCATGCTTGCGTGCGGGGAGGGGGGGGGGCTGGGGTTTGGGGGCCTCCATGTCCATTTTGCTTGGGGCCCCCAAATTCATTCAAACGGCCCTGGCCGTGGGGCAAGCTTGTCCTTTTTTTCTGCTGCTGACTGTGTTATTGAGCCACATGCAGAAGAGCTAGTGGAGTGGATAACAAAGGCATCCGCATCCTCCTCATCCTCTGTCACCCAGGCTCATAGTAGTTTGCTTCCAACGCAGATTCTAAAGTCGCCTCCTCCACTGGCTCCTTGTCCACAGTTACTCCCTCTGTAGCCCCACCATCATGCACAGAGGATTTACCAGAATTATTCAACCACATTGTCAGTTACATGCTGCTGGAGGATGCACAGCAATTTGAAGGCTATGATGTAGGTTGCCAGGTAGAAAAAGAGAGTAACGAGAGCCTAGATAGAGGGGGTACCACAGAAGGACAATAAACTGTCAGTCATATTCCCTAAGCTGCAGCATACTGCCAAGTTTGCTCCAGTGAAGGGGATGATATGGTCACTGATAGGGATGAGCCAAACACCCCTGGGTTCGGTTCGCACCAGAACCTGCGAACAGACCAAAAGTTTGTGTGAACTTTAGAACCCTGTTAAAGTCTATGGGACTCGAACATTTGAAATCTAAAGTACTAATTTTAAAGGCTAATATGCAAGTTATTGTCCTAAAAAAGTGTTTGGGGACCCGGGTCCTGTCCCAGGGGACATGTATCAATGCAAAAAAAGTTTTAAAAAACTGACGTTTTTTTAGGAGCAGTGATTTTAATAATGCTTAAAGTGAAACAATAAAATTGAAATATTCCTTTAAATTTCGTACCTAGGGGGGTGTATAGTATGCCTGTAAAGTAGCGCTTGTTTCCTGTGCTTAGAACTGTCCCTGCACCAAGTGTAATTTCTGAAGGAAAAAAGTCATTTAAATCACTCACCTTCGGGTCTGGTATGGATATTAAGGGGAACCCTGCGTCAAATTAAAAAAAATGATATGGGGTTCCCCCCAAATATCCATTTCAGACCCTTCAGGTCTGATATGGATTTTAAGGGGAACTCCACCCCACTTTATACTTCAAACGTTCGAGTTCCATAGACTTTAACAGGGTTCTAAAGTTCACACGAACTTGCCGCGAACACCCCAAATAGGCAATGGCAAATAGGCAATGTTCGACTCGAACATGAGTTCTACTCGAACTCGAAGCTCATCCCTAGTCACTGATGGTACTTGGGTGTCTGAGGCCGCATACACACGATCGAACATGTCCACTGAAACTGGTCCACAGACCAGTTTCAGCAGACATGTTCGATCGTGAGTACGGCCTATCGGACTGTTTTCCAGTGGACAAAAGTTTCAAAACATGCTTAGAAACCGGTCCGCTGGAAACCTGTCCGTCGGACATGTTCGATGGTTAGTACACAAAATCATCGGACCAAAATCCCGCGCATGCTCAGAATCAAGTCAACGCATGCTTGGAAGCATTGATCTTCATTTTTTCATCACGTCGTTGTGTTTTACGTCACCGCGTTCTGGTCCGAGGAGATTTTGGTCCGACGGTGTGTACGCACATCAGACCAACAGACCACTTCAGCCAGGTCCGATGAAAACGGTCCGTCGAACATGTTTCATCGGACATGTCTGATCGTGTGTACGCGACCTGACAGAAGAGAGGAGGAAAGTGAGGAGGGGAAGGCACAACTCAAATGAGGCAGGATGACAAGGGTCAGCTAGAGGGCAGCCACCCTATTACATCACACCGCAGAGCTCCACAGCTGCAGGGCGCTGCTAACTCCCCGCTGACTTTTAAAAGTTCCTTGGTGTGGGCCTTTTTCTACACTTGTGCAGCAGATTGCACCGTTGCTGTTTGCAACCTATGTCTGAAGCGCATAAAGCATGGCCAGAACAGTAGCCGCTTGGGCACCACATGCTTGACCAGACATATGACGACCTGTCATGCAGTCCATTGGCAGCAGAAACTAAAAAGACCCACATCAAAGAAAAAGGCAGACTTCTCCTTGCTCCTCATCTGGGATCTGAAACACTACTATACCTCCAGTCCTCTCAAAAACCTGCACTGAGAGAAATGAAGGTATAGTGGCAGGTTCCAAAACGCTATTTATTTTCATGAAAGGCCATTTTGAGTCTCTCTACTGCCATTTTGAAGGCAATGTTTTGGCCTTATTGTTCAGGGCGGTCAGCAGTAAGGTTCATATTACCGCTGACTCATGGTCCAGCAGGCATGGGCAGGAACATTACCTTTCCTTCACAGTACACTAGGTAACTCTGCTGGCAGCTGGGAAGGATGCAGGACAGGGTTCAGTGTTGGAGCTTGTTCGACCACCAAGCCTCCAAAAGCTAGAGGTGATTTTGGTACAACATCTGTATGCTCCTCTCCCTCCTTTTCTTCTTCCTCTATGACCTCTTCTGCAGAATTGTCCTCTGAACCAGCAGTGCTTCCTAAATGCTCAAGGGGCTATGCAATCAGTCAGGCAAAAAGATGTCATGTGGTGCTTGAGTTGGTCTGCTTAGAGGAGAGGAGCCACACTGGGGCAGAGATTCTGTGAGCCCTGCAGGCTCAGAGGTGGTTGACGCCAAGCTAGCTTCAGCCAGAAATGGTTTTATGTGACAATGGCACCAACCTTCTCTCCATCCTCCAACAGGGGCACTTGACCAACGTTCCATGTTTGGCACATGTCCTGAATCTGGTGGTGCAGTGTTTCTTGACCAGGTACCTAGGTTTACAAGATCTCCTGAGGCAGGGCATACAAGTCTGTGGTCATTTCCACCAGTCATGCAATGCCAGTGCTTATCTGGTTGACATTCAAATGAAAATGCAACCTGCCCATCAACCGCCTCATTTGTGACATGCCCACCAGGTGTAACTCAATGTTGGCAATACTGCAGTGGCTGCACACAAAGCAGAGGGCCACCAATGAGTACCTGTGTGAGCATGGCACCACAACATGGTCAGGGGATCTTAGTTCCTTTTTGCCATGCCAGTGGCTATTGATCAAGGATGCATGCACTGTCCTGTCACCATTTGAGGAGGTCACAAGGATGGTGAGCAGTGACAATGCATACATCAGTGACACTGTCCCTCTAGTTTTCCTGCTGGAGCACACACTTTGTGGAATCATAGACAGTGCACTTGAGGCAGAAAAGCGGGAGGAAGAGGAGGATTTCCTTTTCTCTCAAGGCCCCCTTTATCCAGATAGCATTCCTGCGGGTCTGCCAAACACACAGGAAGAAGAGGAAGAGGAGGATTGTGTCAGCATGGATGTCGAGAATAACATGCAGCAGTCTTCATGGGATGGCTTTCAGTCCCCAGAAACCCAAGGAGTTGCACATGGCTGGGAGGAGGTAGTTACGGATAATGTGATCCGTAGTGACCCAGAGGACTCAGAATCGAATGCCTCTGCAAACTTACACTGCATGGCCTCCCTGATTCTACAAAGCCTGCGAAAGGACATTACTGGCTGGCAAGCCTTTTTGTTCCATGTCACAAGAGTAAGGTTGCAGAACTCATCCTGCCTTCGCACAGGAAGCAGAGAATGAAACATCTTTCAGGAGGCCTTGAAGAAAAGTTTGTGTAACGTATTTCTAAACCCTGGGAGGTTACCATTTCCTGGTGCTGGACAAATGTGTTTCTGAGGCTTTATTTGGTCAGAGGAAGAACGGTGGCGAAGGTGACCTGCTGCCTTTAAACAAGTTTTTAGTCCTCAGCGCCAAGGTCAGGTTCCAGAAACCATGACCTGCCTCTGCATTATATGGTGTAGCAATATCTAGGGGCAAGAGCAGACTTGAAGACCTTTCCAACAGAGCATCCACTGGGTCCTGGGTCTTGAGGTTGGACTACTGGCCAGAACTTGCTTAATATGTAATTAAGCTACTGGCCTGTCCTGCATTTAGCATACTTTCTGAACGCACATTCAGTGGAGGGTTTGTAACGGATCAAAGAGTGCGCCTGTCCACAGACTCCATTGATAGGCTCACATTTATAAAAAATAAATCAGTCCAGGATCAGAAGCTATCAAGCACCTGATGCTGATGTTACTGATTGAATTTGCTACGGATCTGGGATCACTTGAAGACTGCCTATGCTGAGTGCCTATCCTATTCCTCATCAGTCATGATGATGCTAGCTTCCAACAATATTTTTGGTTTAGGGCACCACCACCACCCAAGGCCCAATTTTTCTGCCCCTGATTAACAGGGGCATGTAATCACAATTTTTGAAATAATATTTAACAGCAGGGCCCTTTCCTGTGCCCAACAAGAGTAACTGTGAGGACTTACCGTGTTCTGGCACCACCATCAGCTAGGGCCCAATATTTCTGCCCCTGTTTCACAGGGGCATGTAATTAAAATATTTGAAATAATATTTAACAGCACCCAACACGAGTAACTGTGAGGGGTTACCGTGTTATGCCACCACCAACACCTAAGGCCCAATTTTTCATCAGCGTATACAGTGCAGTCCGTATAGTATATATACTGCAGTTCAGAGTATTTAGTGCACTCAGTGTAGTATATACAATACAGTGCAGGGTATATAGTACAGTATACAATATAGTGTCTTGAAGTGGTTAAGGGGAGCCTGTGGGGGCGAGGAGTTCCCCTTAATATCTGGGGAGAAGCAACGTAGTTTTTTTCAATACATTTTTATGTATATTGCTGGGATATGGCAATATATTACAGCCGTGAGCAATTTTAAATTATATGTTTTCCTTTAGAAATGTATTTTTGCTGCGGTACTGTTCTAAACATGGGCAAAATGCACTACTTTACAGGCGGACTAATGGGATCCCCCAGGCATGATATTTAAAGGAATATTTAATTTTTTTGTTTCACTTTAAGCATTCTTAAAATTACTACTCCTGATAAAAACTGCCATTTTGAAAACATTTTTTTTTGCATTGATACATGTCCCCTGGGACAGGACCCGGGTCCCCAAACACTTTTTAAGGCAATATTTTGCAAATAATCTTTAAACAGAGCACTTTTGATTTTTCATGTGTGTGTCCCATAGACTTTAACAGTGTTCGCATATCCACACACATTTTTTGTATGCTCGCAAGTTCTGGTGCGATTTGACCTGGGGGGTGTTTGTCTCATCCCTATAATGGAGGAGATAAGACAGCTACTGTGCTACTTTTGTTGTGGTTTAAAATGATACACTGAATGCTCACTGTGATTGGCTGTCAAAATTATCATTCAATGAAGAAGGATCCTATGATTTCCAGTCATAGGATCATCTTTCTATAGATACCGGGTCTCACGGGTCTGTGCATAGGAGCAGATAAGAAACTGCAGGACATACAGGTGATGCCCTGTGTACAGAGGAGGAGGACCTGTGTAAGACGCCGAAGGTAGGCTGAAGGTAGGCAACTGGATTTAGACAAACAACTTGCTGAACACAAAGTAGCATGGCTTTACTGAGGGCATTACTAGTAAAAAACAAAACAAAAATTATAAAATCTGCAAATCTATCACATAGTTTGTAGATGCTAAAACGTTTGCACAAACCAATCAATATATGCTTGTTGTGATTTTTTATCGAAAATATGCAGCAAAATACATATTGGCAATCATTTTTTCAAAATTAGATTAGATTTTTTTCTGTTTTATGGCAGAAAGTAAGAAATATTGTTGTTTTTTTCAAAATTGTCTGTACTTTTTTATAGCGCAAAAAATAAAAAACGCAGAGGTGATCAGATAGCACCAAAAAAAATCTCTGTTTGTGGGGAAAACATTTTTTTTGGGTACAACCTCACACAACTGCGCAATTGTCGGTTAAAGTACCGCAGTGCCGTGTCACAAAAAAAATGGCCTGGTCATGAAGGGGCGTAAACATCCTGAAACTTAAGTGGTTAAAATCCAGTATTGCCCTGTCTCATTCTGGTCTGCACATCCTCAGTCGTCCTGTATTCTTGGCACTATTTCAATAATCAGTGAGTCACTAGAGGCCGATCTGCCGACAGCCTCAAGATCTACAACAGAAACTGCAACAGGAATGACACAGACTGTGTCCAGGAAAGACAGATTAGGGAGGGAGAAAATAAAAGCAGGAAAGGTGACAGAACAAACTCTACTGCCAGGTAGACACAAAATAATTAAACTTACAAGTATAAGGCATTATTTATTAAAACTCGAGAGCGCAAAATCTTATGTAACGCTTCATAGAAACCAATCAGATTCCAGATTTTATTGTCAAAGCTTAATTAAACAAGCTGAAATTAGAAGCTGATTGGCTACCATGCACAGCTGTACTATATTCTGAATACACCAGTTTTAGTAAATCTACCCCATAGCATCATATCTTATCTCCTTGATATTCTCTATTTTCTCCCTGTAGTGTAAGCATGAGACTGAGCACTAAAAAAAATCTGATAATGAAGATGAAAATCATACTATTTACTTAATTTAAACATTGAATATCTGGATGTTACAGTTGTGGCTGTATGCGTGTATGACCAAATGTAAAATCAAGATTAAACTCAAACTCTCAAAGCCGGAATACTAATAGTAGTCAACCCAGATGGTTTGATATTACTATCAATCCTTTACAAATGCTATCCTTATTACTTCCTCTGTCCATATACTGTGCTTCCTAATTGAACTCTCAATATGTAAATAGGTCCACCAGAGATAATGATAAAAAAAATAATGATGATAATAGTAGCAGTAAAGGTAGCATTAATAATGACAGCAATCATCTGGGTTAATTTTTAATTTATATTTTCAAGATCCTAATAATTTACACATATTTTAAAGATGGGCCACTAACCGCATTGAACAAAAAAAACAGCTGCACTGGTAATGCTGAAAAACATTGAAAATATTTTTTTTTTTGGCCCATATACACCTATGATTGAGTGATGGCATAGGTGTGAACTGCTACCATAGAAAATAATAGAATTTTTAATTAAATAGCATTTTCATACAGTAAAACCAATGGGCCAGATTCTCAAAAGAGATATGACGGTGTATCGCAGGAAACACCATCTTATCTCTGTTTTTTTTTACTGGGTATCTATGCGTGTGTTTCCTAAAATCACTTACGCATAGATACAGTGCAGATCCGGCAGGTGTAAACACTTACACCGTCGGATCGTAGATGTAATTACTTTTCTGGCCGCTAGGTGGCCTTAACGTTGTTTTCTCATTTGCCTATGCAAATGAGCCTAATACGCCGATTTCCGAACGTTTTTACGCCGCCCCGTCGTCGTTTCTGTCGTTTCCGTAAGCATAAACCTACCCCTGCTATATGAGGGGTAGGTTTATGAAGTTCCGTCGTTACCATGTTAAGTATGGCGTCGGGTCAGCGTCGTCTTTTTCCGCCGGTTACGTCGTTTTACTAAGTTGTTCGCGAATAGGGCATTGCATTATTTACGATCACGTTGTTTTGACGTCGGTTTTAACTACGCTTTCTGACGTAAGCTGGAGCATGCACACTGGGCTTTTTTCCCGGCCGGTGCATGCGCAGTTCGATCGATGTGGGGGCGCGCTTAATTTAAATACAAGCCGTCCCCTTTGAATTACGCGGGGATACGCAGGGCCATTTACACTACGCCGCCGCAAACTACGGAGCAAGTGCTTTGGAAATACGGCACTTGCTTCATTAAGTTGCGGCGGCTTAGTGTAAATGGCTTACGCTACGCCGCCGCAGATTCTTTGTGAATCTGGCCCAATGCGTTTTATTGCAGTCAAATGAGCAAGTGTGAATAGGCACTGACAAAACAGTGCACAGAGTATTTATAATCCAAGGAATAATTGTTGAGGAAATACAGTGAAACATTGTTTAACAATATTTCATGAAGTTTATTTTTTATCTTCTTTTTATATTTTACCTTTACAAATATGCATAATGGAGAGGACTTTTCATAAGAACATGTGAAAGAAAATCTGGAAGCATTTTAAGATGCAAATTATTATATTTTATAGCCATAAATTGTGTTAACAGTGATATAAAGGAAATCATAGATTAATAGTATTGCATTAGGTACAGAAGATCAAAGGCATATGGATAGAAGTTTCTGCCACATTTATTTTAGCATATAAACATGCATGAGTCATCTCCACCTTTTACTTCAAGTCACCATCATTTTTAAGCCTATTATGTGAAATATGTCCATGCAAATTAGCAGAAATAGTTTTAGTCTTCAGATTTCCTCTTTGAACTGAATTTCCAGCCATAACTAGGATGTAACGAAGAACATAAATCAAAAATTATACATTAATCATCTAAGAGAATAGCTTATAGTGTGACTAAAAACTGTTTAAGCCATTCTTAGCTGGGGAACTACACCAGATTACATACATGATTCACATTAGTATCTAGACTATTAACAATGAACAATGAAGTACTGTACCTGAACTATATTAATCCATACCTTAGAGTCATTAATCAGCCTTGTCTTCAAAATGAATTATGATGTTTAAGGGAGCAGCGTGGCATATTTTCCATGCATATTACATATTAACTATCTATCTATTACATATCTTTACGATATTGTTTTATATATATATATATATATATATATATATATATATATATATACAGTATATATATATATATATATATATATATATATATATATATTCTCTATTTATATGAATAAATAATTGTATTGGGTGAAATTACAAGCAGTTGATCTTTAATTTTTTTTTAAGTACATTTTTTTATGTTATTTTTAGTGTATTGTTATAAACTTTTCAAGCTTATTTTCTTGGACAGTCCCTCTGCACTGACCTGCTTAAACATTATGATTAAGCTGTACTGTGAAATGTCAATAGACTTTATGCTGCACCGCTGTCTGTGAATTTTTGACCAAAACATTGAACCTTTAGCCTGGATGTCCCTTGTCCTTCCTACTTGTATGCATTATTGAGTTTCAAGGCAAACCTAGGCTCAGAAGCAAAAATAGGTGGGTCCCTCTATCATCAGCAGAATTATTTCTGTATTTCAAGTTTCCTTTTTTGTGCAACTGTCAACTGCAACTAACCTTTTTAACAAGAACAATACCATTGCCCTCCTATCCCATCCCTGCACTCCTTAATAAATAAGATATACAGACTTAACACCTTCTTTTCTTAGCTTCCAAGGGAACCGGAACTGGGCGTTTCTACAATACTTCATGTGTTCTTACTTGTGCAAGAGAGTACCCATAGACAAAAGGTGAATGCCACTATATCTAGCCATTTGCCATTTTCTATCTGATTGGGTCATTTAATTGGTCACAAAAACCTGTCCCACAGATTTGGATCTTTTGTGCCCAACTCTGTGCCCACTCTGTCTATATTGACAAAAAATGTAAAGTTGCTTGGGGCAAGTTGCTCTGAGGACTGCCATCTTCTTAAGTCTATTGAATCTATAGTCTGATGAGAGACACAAATCTACTCTTTTCTCTTTATAATACTGCTTCTCCTCTCTATAAGCTCTAATTCCATTTCAGAGTAATTGAAAAATCGGTTATACATACTGTAGAAGTATCATTTAATTTCCTGATGAATTTCATTTAGTTCACTAACCTAAAATCAGATAATACAAAGTATAGCACTTAGCACATCCTTACTGAGATCTTTGCTTGGGTGTATTTTTACTTGTTTCCATAAATTTAGTACCTAACTCCCAATATTAAAATCTTCATTGCTAAAACATAGGTATTCTGAAAGAAAATTTGGAGTACTGGGATTACACAATCCCTATCAAAATAATATGCAGGTGACAATTCTGCTTAGCAAAGAAATACAAATACATATGAAACATGTTTCTACTTCTACAGGAAACTGAACACAAAGGCAAACAGTTTTGGAAAGTCAAATCTAAAATAGGGTCAAAGCAAAGAATTCCAGTGATGAGTATTCAACAAGAAAGTCTGAGAGAACAAAACTGTTGTGTCCCTTGATGATAAACCGTTAAAGATCTAAATTGTTGTAATGGATTTTTCAAGTATTTGAAAACAATGCAGTCCCCTTTGAGACTTTTAAATTAAGGTTTAGCAGCTGTCTTACTTTGAAAGTTAAGCAGCTTGAAGAAATTGCAAAATGGGGTTTAGACTGAGTATAGTTGCCAAACTTGTGACAGTATATGTCCCCAGTTCATGTGATCAATAAAAAGAAGAGTATTTAAGTATGTTTGATAATATAGTATTAGCATTATTTTTGGGGTGTAGCAAACATTCATGAAGAAAGTGCAAAAACTGCAGTTCTTACCACTAAGCAATCATGTTGACCAAGGAGACAATGCTAGTATAATCTAAAACCTAAAAGTCTACAAGGCTTGTTATTAATGTTTTTTTGTATGGCATTTCTAGAAATAAATTACAGGCATACCCTGCTTTTAAGTACACAATAGGGTTTACAGGCATACCCCACTTTTAAGTACACAACGGGACCAGAGCATGTATGTAAAACAAAAATGTACTTAAAGTGAAGCAATACCTTTTTTCACTTTTAGGCTGTAGTGGGGGTGCCAGAGGCTTTAGTGGGGGCGTCAGGGGCTGTAGTGGGGGGATTGGGGGAACACTCACATGTAAATAAGCTCATCTGAGGCAAGGGGGGGCTGCTCCAATCCATCCCCCGGATATCGCGCTGCACACAAAGGACAGTGCTATGGAGAGGCTGGATGGCATTCTGTGGCTGACAGGCTGGAACTTGGCAAGTGCTCAGAACTTCAGTTCCATCTAATGCGGGTACACGGCGCAGGAATATTTGTACTTGTGAGACACTTTACATACACTCGCAGGTATGTCCGTACTCGCGAGTGTACGTAAAGTGAGTGTCCGTAAAGCGGTGTATGCCTGTATTTACTAATGGTGGAAAATATCAGGCTCATTTCTGCATAGAAACCAATGAGCTTCTAACTCCAGCTTGTTCAATTAAGCCTGGTAGTATAACCTGGAAGCTCATGGGTTTCTGTGCAAAAGTGAGCCTTATTTTGCGCTTTCCAGCTTTAGTAAATAAACACAATTGTGTACTTAAAAGTGGGGTATGCCTGTATAACAACAAAGTAGCAATAATGAGCATTCAGAAGGAACACAGCTATAAAATGTCAAGCATGTGTACAGGGGCCAGCATAGGTTCTGAACTACGGGTATATTTCCCCATGTATGTTGAGTACTCAGGGGTTCTCAACTATGCAAGGTGAGGGATTCCACGGTAGTCTACCTAGAGAGGAGAAGACTTTTTAGGGACCCATAGTTTTCAGAGGTGCAAAGGAGAACCTCCAAACCCTAGTAACAGAGTCTTTAGTATTAAAGGGGTTGACCCAGATGTTCAGAAAAGGAAGAGGAAACAGTCGGGACCTGGCAGTGAGAGAGAAAGAGTTGCACACGGCTGAATGAGCACAGTGAACTAAGCCTTCTCTTTGGGAACCATAAAGCAGCCAGGAAACCATAACGAATATGAGTGTGGGGCCCACATGGTGGTGGTACACTATTATTTTGTTTTATGCCAATAAACCAAGGTTATGGACTGTTTTGTTTTGGACTGTTTGTCCACTCCAATAAAGACTGTCAATTTTTACAAGCAGCTGGTGGGGATCCTGGGCTATGATATGACACATATTTGAATATTTTACATACTAACAGCTCACTTAAATGAACATTCAAACACAGCCTATTCCATTTGAATGCAGCAGTTTACTAGACATAGTTGTATTTGACCAAATGCTCATCAGAGGGGCATTCTGTGTCTGAAGAAAGGCATTGCTTAGCAGGTGAAATGCAGCCCCTGAACTTTTATCTACACTTCTTCCTTCAAGTCAGTGGGGATCTGTTGACCTGTTATTGATTTTTATTTTAAGGGTGCATTCACACTAGTAAATGTAGACCTGCAGTCTATGTCTAGGGCCAATCACTCACTTGTGCTCACTGTTTTTCCATTGGGGGATGATAATCCTTTATTTTTATGTATGTAAACGTCTCCTTATTTCAGTTGTAAAACCAGATCAGGTTTGCATGTACAGCTGTCATAAGAAGGATGGATATATTTCAAGAAATAAAAAGACAGTCAGCTGCTAATTGTAACCAGTGAAATCAGGAGGGTTTTCCTTATGTAGTGCTACCCTTGACTAGGACTGCTGATTTAATGCCATGGGTTATATTCCCACTAGTTCAGCAGCCAGGCAAACATCAACTTCATACTTTGATTTCAGAAATCACAGTCGATAAGGGTTGCCGTTTAAAAAGTTTATTCCACTAGTAACTTGGATGGGTTTCAGGGAGCTGTGGGATACTCCACATTACAATCAGGAACAAAAAGGGCACTCCTCCTTGCAGCAGCTCTGCTGAACAATAAGTGGATCAATAAGTGGACAACACTGGGGCACCAATAGTAATGATCCAGGCCAGGCAAGTCTTGTACTTTGTGCAGGGTGATAAACACAGTCACTGAAATTCTTTCCCCTTTCGGTCAATACTCGCAGTGTCCTTCCAGCTTGTAATTCTACTCTCTGATCCCACCAGACATGCTCCCCCTGTGAACTCCAAAGGTAGGTCTTCAGTGGCATCCCTCTATAATCCTTGAGCTGGCCCTCTCATAATGACAAGGATCTTGGTTAGCAGGCTGGGTCTTTCACAGTACAGCCAGTGAGGAAAGCAGCCCTCCCTGGCTGGAAATCTCTTCTCCTGGACAAGAACTCTGGCCTCTGGGCTCCAGATTATTTATACACTCCCCAGCCACCATTTGGACACACCACTCCAGGGATTAGCTTGAGGCTTAATAAATATTAAGGCGGGCTATAAGACTGTTCCACCCACTAAATTCTGGAAAACTCCAGAAACAGGGGGGAGCTTCCCAGACTATCAGCATGCAGAACCCAGAGCAACCTAAAGCAATTAATTCTGATCTGCTGATTACAGGAAAGGCAATAAATACATTTGCCTTTCCAAAAATCTTGCAGTCTAGAACACTCACATACAAAACCTATATGTATGATTGGATCTAAAAGTGAATATGAATAATAATCTTGCTGATAGGAAGAGCAGTGGTGCTAAAGCATTTTATGTAGAAGTAAGTATAAGTGCTAATAATATTTTAGTTATTGTTGGAATAGTCTAAAGACCCACTAACATTTTTGACTGGGTAGTGCACTCCTTACGCACAAAAAAAGCTGCAATGGCTGGAACAGTGGTGGTAACATGGGATTTCAACTACCATCAAATTAATACATGTAATAGCACAGCTGGTACAGCTAAATGATGTAATGTAAATTACAGGACAATTTTAGTATATCAGTGCCCACATATAAATGGTGTTCTACTGAATTTGTATTATATTTTTACAAATATTTATATTCATTTTTGGTATTCAATGTAATAATATATAGGATAGAGTGACATGGTTTCATTTAAAGTTTATCACTAGCCTTTTTTTTAATACCATAAAACCCCTGTAAGCTAACTATTGTTGTTGGACCCTCTTCAGTTGTCTCTGTGACCACTGTTGCTGCTATAGAATGCGACAAAAAATGTAAACAGGAATGGTAGGTAAATCTATTAAGGACACATGTTCTGTGATAAATGCCTGAGAAGGAATTTACCCTGACTTTGTAAACATTTACTTTCACTTCCTGTTTTGTCTCCTAGATGGGACAGAAACAAGAAAACCAGTCAGAGGTACTTACTATTGCCTACTCTATCCAAAGCTAAAAAGATAAATATCTAGAGATATAGTTGAATATAAGCTGAACAATCTAGCACACTCTGAAAACACCAAACACAGGTTTAAGCTAGGCAGTCTACCAAGGATTGCTTTCCAACACATAGATTGGGAGGAAAGATTGTCAACAAACGATAGTATATGAATAGTATTGTTTCAGGTTTATGCAAACACTCAAATAACTTAACCTATACATCTAGGCTGCAAATATAGAATACTAAAAAAGTGGCTTACTCCTTGTCGTAAAAACAATAATAAAATAAGTTACAGTAAAGTACTGTAAATAGCATGCTCATTATTATAGACAAAAAAGGACTGTATAAAGACACCAGACTGTGCGATAGTCAAAATTAAATGTAGGTTGTTATAGAGCACCAAAATGGTAAACTACTGTATATTATTATATATCAATAAGACAAATTTGAGTTTGAGTGTATGCACCCCAAAAATGAGATCTGGTGAGAACTGAGAATTGAACAATTTGGAAAATAGAAGCAACCCTATCAAATATCTTCTGTATCACAGAGGATAAAATTAAACACGGAGGTAATAATGTATAGCATGGGGATGGAATTGATACAAATTTGTCAATGAGACTTAATACTGATATGATCCAGAAAAAAATAAGTTAATGTCAATAAGGCACCTCAATGGCATACACCCTGAGATAAGCTTTTTTTAGAAAGTTGTTTACAATTTTACAGGACTATTTAAAGAGGACCTTAATGTAATATGTCCAAGAATCCTTCCACTGTAAAAGTCACCTGCTCAAAATTTGTACAAAGTAGGTTTTATCTTATTGCCATCTGCATTGCTTGCGAAACATCATCATTCTTCCAGAAAGACTCCTGGCAAATGCAGTGTAGGCCAAAGCTTGTAAGAAGATAGTCCAATCCACCACAATACACACTCCTCATGAGATCTGGGCTGCTCTGTATTTCCCAGGATCTCATTGTAAGGAGTATGAGATAACCCTTGCCTTGATGCAGGGTACGGAAGATGGAGTAAGGTAAGTATCAAATCAAACTTTTTTATTTATAGTTCCATTTCACACCTACTTTCATGGATCTCAGGCAGCAGGTGCTCATTCCCATGCAGCAAGTGCTCATTCATATGCGCATGTGCAGAAAGGACTAGAATGCGCATGCGAATTGGCACATATATATATATATATGAATGCACGTGTACATGTAGGTGTGCACACGCATCCACAGATTCTGGTGCCCAACCTATTTAAACTGATAGTTTGTCTGACCTTTGTGCTGGATTGTCTCCAGCTTTGGCTCCAGTGTTCCTGATTCTAGAAAGTCTGCTAACCTTGTTCCTGACATGGATACATCTGACACCTCTCTTAGATCACCCCTGTCCGTTATATCTGCTGCTTGCTATTGTCACCGACCTCGGCTTAGATTTCTGACTGCTTCCTGATTTGGTTCCCCCACCGCCACCACCTTATCGACTTCTGCCTGTTCCAAACCTTGAACCTGATCCTGACCCTGCACCTGTCTGCCTGACTGATTCTGAACAAGGCTTGTGACCAAACTCCATACCACCATTGTCTCCAAGCTACAGCTCACTACTGCAGCTTCCTGGCACCTGTGCCCTTACACTCCCCTAGCAGTTCTTATCTCCACTACCAGGGGTGCTTGGACAGGAATTGTGCAATAGGTCATCTTCATCATCTTGAGATCCACAATCGGGTATGTTTCACCTTCCTTCAACAGTTTGTCTGTTTTACAGGGTGGAGGTCCTGGACATTATAGCATAGTGGAAAGTTAGAGGAAGACTATATAACAGAATGAACCAAATAACTATGAAATAAGCTAACTATATAGAGAACTTAATCTACTATTTTAGTTATTGTTAAACTTCCTAATAGAGAAAGTATAAAGTATGAATCTTGAGGATGTTGTCAAGAGGATATAGTTTATTAGGTGTGAAAGGGGTAAATAAATAATATCACTTATAAAGGGATTCATCAGTTTATCTGTATTTCAGTTCATTAGATCTCCTTCTGCAATGGGCAGTGAAGCAAAAATGTAACATCTCTTGGAGGGGGATTGATAATCAGGGAAGTCTTGTAAATTCTGAGGAAGACCATAGGTTTCTTGGCATCAAGGGTCTTCTATTGGTGCTCCAGGTATTGGCAGGCGAAGATCGTGTATGGTGTTTATTAGGTCATCAGTTGTTTTTCAGGCATATGATGTTCCTTTATAAGAAAAGCGGACAACAAAGGGAAACCCCCATCTATAATATATGCAATGATGCTGGAGCACTTGTAGATGTTGTTTCATTGCTTTACATTTAATGAGTTTGTTGAGACAGATCTTGGAAAAAAATTGTATCTATGATCCTGGAATGTAAGGGATTCTTTATTGCAAGCAGTTACCAATAATTGCTCCTTAGTATGGAAATAATGAAACTTTATGATTACGTCTCTGGGTGGTCCAGAATCCTTGCAAGGGACCAGGGATCTATGTATTCTATCCATTTCTAAACGTTCTATAGGAATAAATGGGACATGTTCTTGAAAAAGTGCTGTAAGTGTTGATTGAGGATCCTCAATTACATCAAGGATATGGCGTATCTGTAGATTGGACCTCCTGGCCCTGTTCTCAAAATCTTCAATGCGGTTTTGAAGAAGAGAATATTCATCTATGAGGGATTCTAGTTCTTCTGTCTGTTTAGAGGTAGTAACATCCACTTCATCTATCCTTTGTTCAAGGATAGTGGTGCGGCGGCCCACCTCACGAATGTTCCTTGTCAGTTTGTCTGTGATATTATCTGAGGTATTTTGTAAGGCCGCGTACACATGATGGGTTAACCCCAGGACAACGTTTTCATCGGTCAAAACCGATTGTGTGTAGGCCCCATAGGTTATTTAACCTTCAGTTAAAAAAACACAACTTGCTTTAAAATTTAACCGATGGACACCTAACCAATAGGTCAAAACTGATCCTTAGTCGGCACGACCATCGGTTAAAAATCCACGCATGCTCAGAATCAAGTCGACGCATGCTTGGAAGCATTGAACTTAATTTTTTTCAACACGTCGTTGTGTTTTACGTCACCGCGTTCTAACACGATAGTTTTTTTAACCAATGGTGTGTGGGCACATCAGACCATCAGTCAGCTTCATCGGTTAACCGATGAGAACGGTCCTTGGGTTGGACTGATCGTGTGTATGAGGCTTAAGACTCTATGGAGAAAACTTTCAAATTGATTTAATAAGTCAGAGCTATTTATAGCATTCTGTATATCTGTGGGGGTCACCCCAAGGTCAGAGAGTGGCTCACCGGAGCTGCAGCTGTGAATGTGATCGTGTTGTATGAGGGGATGCTGATGCTGCTATTTTAGCTGCAGTTCTCGTCAATGCTTCCTGAGCCTTTTGTGGTTTCAGCTTTGTTTTCCTCACACTGTGGACCCTGTCAGAATGTGCCCTGTAGTCACAGATATGTGACAGGCACTGTGGGGTGGTTGTGGACTGATAAAATTCATCAATATCTGAATGTTGGGTCCCGGTCGGTGCAAAGCGCTAGGCGGACATGTCTTTCTCAGTCAGCTTCGCGCATGCGCCTTGCCCATTTCATTTCAGAATGATTTTTTCTTTATGCACCATACTGTTCAACAAATACAGCAAACTAGGACGACACCATGCAAATTAAAGACTAGTGTATGCTTTGCTGGGTAAATTCAGGTGACTATGGCCAATATGCACACATATGTGAGCTTATGTGTGCCCTAAATGTAGGTGTATCATAGCAATTTTCCTCTTGCTTATTTATTTTAGTAAATCTTACATGTATGCTCAATCCTTCCTAATCCGAATGGTCAGAGGTAAAAAAAAAAAACGTAAGAGGAGTAAAAGGAGGAATTATGAATTCACCACAGGCAATGTAATGTCAGAGAGTACACTTATATTGATAAATAATTTCCACAGATGAACACCCTAAAAAAACACTAACTCAGCATGGCCAATATATAGGATTGTAAAGATCTTTGCTATATTTAATACATTTCTCAGGCCAATGGATCTGCATCAGGAAACTGTACATGGCATGTGTGGCATGTGTGAGCAATTTACCATTTAAGTGACAACTTTGTGTAAAATAATAAAACAATCCAGTGGTCTCTGGCTACGAAAAGGTTCAACACTGTTGGCCAGATGGAAAATAATGCCACGTACACATGACATTTAAAAAAAAAAATTTAAACTAGTTGTGAAAACGGTCGTGTGTAGGCTCCAGAGCATTTTTCTCGATAAGAAAAATGGCCATTAAAACCTGCTCTATTTTTTCTCATTGTTTTTCTCATCGTGAAAAATGGTCGTGTGTACGCTTTAACGAGGGGGGGGGGGCGTGCATGCTCAGAAGAAAGTTATGAGACAGAAATTAGTATAATAGTGCCATCGTACGTGTTGTACATCACTGCACTTTTCTCAAGCATTTTTTATCACGATCCTGTGTATGCAAGGGAGGCTTGGGAGGAATCACGTCGAGAAAAACTTTGTTTTTTCCCATGACATGAATAACGGTCGTGTGCACGCGGCATAAAGGTCAATCTTAAACCTTAAGTTATTGTCCCTTTAAAAGTAACTTACATGTTTTATTTCAGTTTTTATATTAATTAAACCTGAACATATGGCTTCTTCATGCTTTCACTTATTTATTGAAAAATGATGCAAACATATGCTGAAATACTTCTAAAAAAGACATAATTTGAACAAAAAGTTCTGTAGACAAATGAAGACAAATTGTTCTTGTATGTATTGCTTAAAAACACATGGAAAAGAAATGAACCCAAGCAGAATAAGACATATTAATTATTTCAAGGTAAGTGCACAGACATTACAGCTGGGAAATTAGATATTAGCACAATTTGTTTTCAGTGTTGTACATAACCAGCCAGTGTGTTGTTATGTACTACTTCTATAATTACTATTATTAATGAACATGCTCATGAAACCTATTGGCAATAATTGCTTACTGGAAATGTATAATCCTGTGTGGGTATGTGCTTCAGCACTGGGTCAGCAGAAAGCTCAACTCAAACTCTAGCTGTTCAAAGTTTGCTGGGAAACTAAATGGCCAGATTTGGCCTGTTTATGTGGCCAAAACTCTGGCTTCCACCCGAGAGCTCAGTATGAAGATGGCCACTTACCAGAGCTGTTTGACCCCTTTTTATGGGACGTCAAAAAACGCTTTGGCAACACCAGATTGGTTACACTAATGGCATAAATCCACTCCAATGGCCACTCAGGAAGGGCCTAAAATGTCAAAAATCACTCCACAGGAGACACGGATCAAAGTCTTATAGTGTAATAATTGTTAGTAAGTAAAAACAGCAGCAATGATAGCAGTTACACTCACATGTAATAGTGCCTGTTCTGGCACTAGGTGTAAACAGCGCGTGTGAGTCAGCTGATCCCTGGGGGTGGTGTGTGTTCCACGTCTCACTCCAAAGAGCAAAGCCTGGTGTTGGGTATCAAATATGGACCCGGGAAATTAGGGATCTTCCGCTCCGACATATGTTTTGCACTGACTGGCTCTACAGGAAGTGATGTCACGCCACTTCCTGCTTGCATTTATGTGGATAGAAAGTCTGGTATTGGTGAGGCTCCTCCAAAATGGAGGACTAGTAATAATGTTGAATCAATTTTCTCATAAATCGAAATCTAATCTCTGTAATGTCGAATCTATTATTTCTATAGTGTCAAATCTTTTCTCTATAATGTCGAATCTTTTCCCTATAATGTCAAATCTTTTCCCTATAATGTCAAATCTTTTCCCTATAATGTCAAATCTCTCTATATCGAATTTTTACCACAACGAAAACGAAAATAAAGCATTTTTTATGTTGGATCTTTCGGTTTTCGTTTCTTGTGCTTTCGTTATCATTTGTTAAAACTATAACGAAAAAAAATGATTTTCGGACGAAAATGCATTCTAACGAAAACGAATGCACATGTCTACTAGCTAGCACCGATGCACACACACTGCCCACATTGCACATAAATAGCTAACCTTACAAAGGGATCAATGAATGAATTAATACATAACAATATTTATAGTCAACAATCACCTAAGCAGTGATAGAAGTATTTTGGTGCATAGATGCAATTTAGAACTGAGTAAGATCAGGTATATTGCAGGTTATAACTACACCTCCCTCTCTACAGTCTTCCCAGAAGAGTTGAAGCTGTTATAGCTGCAAAGAGAGGGCCAACACAATATTGAACCCTACGAACTAGGATGACATTAAAGTTCATGTACGTGTAAATTACAAAAATAAAAACCTTCTGCGGTGATCAAATACCGCCAAAAGAAAGCTCTATTTGTGGGAAAGAAAGGACGCCAATTTTGTTTAGGAGCCATGTCGCACGGCTGCGCAATTGTCAGTTAAAACGACGCAGTGCCGAATCGCAAAAAGAGACATTAAGAAACCACCCTGAGCCTACCAACCGTCTACAGTAAGTCTTTTGGAAAACTTTAAAACCCCTGTGCCTAAGAGACCGTTGTGACAGTGGTCATCTATCTTTGGTAAGGAGACTACAATACCGATATGTGGGTGTTCTATTGGTGGAAGAAGATCCCTTTCTCACAATATTCAACTTTCTGCACCATTATAAATTACACTATAAGGATTTCTTTATGGTTTATTGATTCAATCACCAATGTGGGACTATATATTCATTTTTAAGCATTTTTCTTTTCATCACCAGTTGCTTTGAACGCATCTATGAGAATTTCATCCGTGTCTCCTGTGGAGTAATTTTTTATATTTTAGCCTTCCTGAGTGGCCATTGGAGTGGATTTATGCCATTAGCGGAACCAATTTGGTGTTCTGTAAAAAGGGGTCAAACAGCTCTGGTGAGTGGCCATCTTCATACTGAGCACTCATGGTAGAAGATCTAGAAGTTTTATCTCAGAGCATTCTGTTTTGGTTTTGTAATCTATTCACTCATGGACTTCATGCTTGCTTACTTTTTCATTAATGTGCACATTTAAGTTTGAAGCAGCGTTTTCTTTGTGCCAGTTTTTCACATTAACATGTATAGCGCCTTATTCTTTATTTTATAATTTTACACAGTTTAGTGATTTGTTCAGTTTAAAGGGGGCAGCTGTTTGTTTATATGTTCTTATCCCCATAAGGCACCATTTCTGGTAAACATTTCTGCAAAACTCTGGCTGCTGCTACAGCCAGAAATTGTTCATGTAGTTGAAGTATCACTATGCCCACTAAAAAGTTACTCCTCAGCACACCTGCCAGCTTGTTTCACATAGTAAACAAGCTGTGGGCTATCTTGTGTGAAATCATTGACCAAATATAATCATGACTATATTTAACTAAAGACATCAGCCAGCATCCCATCACATGCCTGATGCAGGGTTCTGACGAGGCTCCAAAACCTTTTTTTTTTTTGTGATGTGATCTTTCTGCAATAAAAGCTTTAGACAATATTTAAAGATCCATGGTGTGCTGGCATTTATCTGTGATGTATCCAGTATTCAGCTGGTATTAGCTGCAGCACCCGCTACTGATGAGCCCTGTTCTAGGAAAGTGTGCAATAGGAATATAGACAAACACATATTTAGTGAATAACATTAGCCAGCATCCCCAGCTGGCTTGTTGACATTCAGGGACCTGTCATTCATGGGGAGAGTCTGGTGGGAGAGGATAATTGTGCATGGATCATCGTGCGTTGGTAGGTCATTTTTTGATTGATGATGTATTTATTCAATGGGACTTTTTTTAAGCAAAGGACTTTATCACAGTATGGGTATATTTATTTACAACGTCCTTTTTATTTATGAATAAGTTACAAAGGGTACAATATACTCATTCTTATGGTGCGCATGTGGCCTTCCACAGTTCAGGAGGGAATGTACATGCTCAGTGCCCCATACTTTCCCTTGGGGGAACCTCATTAATTTTATTTAAAAAAAAGATCCCATGGTCTAAAACGATTGTCTAAAACGATTGTCAATCACATTGTCCAGTAGATCCCCAGCAACCCAGCAACACAAATACAAAGACATGCCAATGATACCCTCCCATTGGACTCACGCAGCAAATGGCTGATACCCTCCCTGACTGGCAGCCTAATGCCAAAAAAATCACGTGATGATTGCTCATGTCATAACATACCATATAGTGTATGATTATGACTGTGATCAATGACATCACCCAGGATCCTCTGGCAGCATTCAAATAGAAGCAGGTAAAAAAAAGAAAATGTCATTTAGTGAGTATTTGTTTTCTAAAAGTCACTTTTGCTGAAATATATCCTACAGGTGCCCTGCATGCAGGTTTAAGGCATCTCCCAAGTATTATTTTTCATAGGAATTGTGTATTCTTAATATTGCCCTTTAATCCTTACTAAAAGGCCCACTTTCCACCAAATGGTATATTTTTTTTTTTTTTTTTTTTTTTTACTGCTGGTGGCTATAATAGCCACTAGCAATAATCACACATAAAATATATCAGGCTAGTTGTACCCAGGTTGATTGATTGATCAACTTGGATACATTCAGCCTGCTCATACATGGTTTGAATCTTGGCCGATCCCTGCTGAACCAGATGAGATTTGGACTGTCTATGGACTCTTTAATCACATTATGTAATGTGTTTAAATTTACACCAATTTTCAAAACTTTTTTTTCAAAATAAGAAGAACCTCACCTTAATTTACAAGTATTTTTTTTAAATATAAAAATAAACTTAGGTTAAGGCTTTAGGCTTCACAGTCTCAAATAACATTTTTGTTTTTCTGTTTTAAAATACCTATCACTGTGGGGGAGATTTACTAAAACTGGTACACAAAGAATCAGGTGTAGCTGTGTATAATAACCAAGCAGCTTCTAGGTTTTCTAGGGCTTCTAGGTTTTTATTGTCAAAATCATAATCTTTTTTTTTTTTTGCCACTAGTTTTCAGATAACATGCTTAACAGATAGTAAAGTGTTATCTTTATTAAATTCTTCATATTTTCCCTAATATACTTATCAATTTTAAGCTTGAGCTAAGGTTTGGTCATATGGCCATATTTGGTCAATTAAAACTGCAGGGGATTCTATGGTTTCTGGTAAATGAGACAGTAGTTTCCCACTGGTTCAGGCTAAACTAAGTTCTGCCTAAACCTTAGTTCTTCTATAATAGCTAAATAGTTACATTTTGAATCATCATTGCCAAAAAACTTAAAAATTTGATGTTGTTTATCTAACAGTTGTGTTGCATACTTCTAAGGCATTAATTCAGGATTTTTCCATGGGGGTCCGTGATTATGGGGCCCCTGGGCAATAGATTATGGGGCCACACAGTATACACACAATCTACACATACAGTATACATACACACAGAAAAGCGGATGTTCCATTACAAAAAATAAATAAATTAAAAGTCAGCAGCTACTAACATTGTAGCTGCTGTGTCACGATCAGGTGTCAGGCTCAGAGGCCAATTGCAATAGCAGTGGCAGAACAGGCAGTCACTTCTGGCAGATAACACAGGCTTCCTTGAGGTGCGGAATCTAAATACTAGCTGGTTTTCCCCAGAGCTCCTGATGGTGGAGATGGATTTAGCTGCAAGCTAGTACCAGGTCGCGGTCCTCAAGTTTGCCCCACCAGGGTGTGAGCAAGCCGGGGTCCAATAGCGGATAAGCAGACAAGGAGGAAACAGTAGCGTGGTCAGGAAACAAGCCAAGGGATCAATCACGAGCAGCTGCAGGCTGGGATCAAGCAGAAGAGCAGTCAAAGAACAGGCCAAGGGTCAAACACAGACGGTAGCAGATTAGGATCAGGCAGTAGAGAAGTCCAGGAACAGGCCGAGGGTCAAACACAGGTGATTGCAGATACAATGGTAGCAGAGCAGACAAATTGAAAGGCACTGGCTGGGAAGGCACAATAACCTGGCAAGGAGGAAGTGCAGAAACTTGGCTTATATCAGGAAGTTTGTGGGAGGAGCAAGGGGTTCAAGGTTCAAGACAAATTAAGACACTAGGCAGCAAGGTCCAATGGATCAGATGGGTTTGTCCAGCAGAACAGACAGGGAGCTGTCCAGCATCCCAGATAGCTCAGTAAGAAGGCTCACTGCCAGACGCAGCTGAGGTCCCAGGTTCAAAACCCGGTCCTGACATGCTGACTTTTAATAAGGACACTAACCTGTCCTAGCCGCAGCGATGTGGCCGATCCTCGATCCTACTGTGGATGGCATCTCCAGGCGCCGCCATCCACAGTAAGGGAAACAGGCAGTGAAGCCGTGCGTCTTCACTGCCCGTTTCCTTATGCGCATTTGCGAGCGGTGCGGCGCTTTGTGAATGGGCAGGCTGCTTTCTGGGACACACACAGTTCCCGGAATGCAGCGTGTCCCATTCACAACAAGAGACCGAGTGTAGGAGGAGGAAGAGAATCCACCGCGGAGGATGAAGAGGCATTTTCCATTTATTTATTTTTTATTTATTTTTAGATTTTTGGTGGAATTTTTTTTTTTTTCAGGTGGGAACTCCACTTTAATGAAGAGGTGGGGAAGCTATAATTTTTTGATTGTCTTAAAAAAACAGATTTTTACAGATTTTTACTTACTATCCCTGGTTTTACTGAGGCTGGCAACCCTTATGGACCCCCCTAGTGGCATGGGGCCCTCGGGCAGTGCCCGAGAGCCCAAAAAGGTTAGTCCGCCCCTGCACCTCTGTAATAACAAGTTACTGTATATTTGTCTGGTAAGTGCTCTTTTTATCTGATGAAGGGGTCTCCATGGGAGGATGACAATTTATTATATCCTTATTTGATCTCTTTTCTTTGAGGGTTGGCATATTGAGTGATGGCATAGCTAATTGCTGCTAAGGGCAACCTTTATGACCTTAAAACTGTTGCCAAACAGGCACTGACATGAAAAAAAATCCACTAATCTAGGCCTTTAGGTAACTACCTGTCCACAATATATTATTATGTAAAATTAGATACGGCTAATAATGTGAATACCTGTTGCATTTTTCACCGACAATAAATAGTATTTATGTATGTGCAAATTTTCATTTTGTTCAAGTCAAGCCAATTTTTTCTTTTGTAGTGTACTTAGTAGCTCTTGGCCATAATGTCTTCCTTTATTGGAATTAACTAATTTTGTCTTAATCCTTATGAGCAGTATTCAGTATGGATAAGCTTTTCGTTGCTGCAAAAAAATTACTAAGTTCTATAATCAGCTTTGGCCAGAGCTATGAGAATACCAATCTGCATTACAAATATGGGATTTAACCAGCACATCAACAAAGAGCAATATAGTAACAGATCTTGTCAGTTTGTCCTTTCTTTCAAGCAACGAGGCTATGCTGCACTTCTGTATAAAAGAAGTAATAATAGGATTAAGAAAACACTGAGGACACTGGGATGTTAACCTAGACAAAAGGATGCTAAAAGTTTAAAGCATCTGAGTTTGGTACTGGGAATTGTAATCCATTTGTGCTAAATGCTTTGACTATGCTCATTATGCAAAAAGCATAAAAGCCAAGCATATTTCAAGTCTATCATCTGCCTATTGGGAATCATAATTAAAAAGTATTTCGGCAAATGCAATTTTAGTTAGTATTAAACAACTGAAAAGCTTTGCCAATTTGGTATTATCTATGAATTACAATGTGTGAGATGTGTTGAGTCTTCTGTAACACCAATTTCCAGATTATCACCTAACGCCTGTAGAAAAGAGACATTTTTAAGTTTGTGGTAATCCTAGCCACAGAGGTCATTTTAAAATTGGAGAGATTTTTTTAATATCACTGTTTCTGAACATTACATTTAACAACTTTATATCCGTTTGTAGTTAAAACCTCCATGTCTATGGCCATCGCTAAAAATGTACACATTGACAGGAACTTGCTCACACCTAGACAAATTATAGATTACCTCTGATGTCAAAGTAAATAAAAAAAAATTCTCTACTTAATACATTACGTAATTTTTCATTTTAAAAAAGAAGAATTACCAAACTATGAAAACAAACCACTTAACTTTTTCTCACAGATAATGTAAGAGAAACCCGGGTTACAAGTGCTCATTGGCGCACAGGCACGAGCATACCAGGATGTGCATAAGAGAGGGCATGCACTGGCATGCGTGTGGACACATGCACGCATTGATGCACGTGCGTGCATTGGCGCCAGTGCACCTATTTAAACCAGGCAATGACATGCCAATGACACTTTGCTGATTGGTCTTTCAGCTTGTTTCCTGTTACCAGACCTGTTTATGTTCCTTGTGTTTGACCCGGCTTTATCTGTACCTGTCTTGGATCTCTGCCTGCCAACATGTGACATGCATTATGCATAGTGCATTGAAAGCCCTGATTGGCTTCTCCCAATCAGGGTACAGAGTACTGTCAGAGCCATGATGACTGTATCAAATCATGTCTCATTGCTCTTAATTCTCACACTATAAAAGTATTATTTCTATAGCGGCCATTTGCAGTGTGATAGTGGCATAGAGAGAGATAGAACATGGCTCTATTCAGTGCTATTAGACAGTTAGTGTGCTATAGTGTGCTATTATGATTCTATTGTCAATGTAGAATATCAGTTTACTGTGCATCTAGGGATAGTTCAGTGTGAGTGTAGTGCAACCATTCATATTTGCATTAGTGTCAATGTAGGGATAGTTCAGTCATTGTGAATGTACGGCGACTACCATTCATCTTTACATTAGTGTGAATGTAGGGATAGCTCAGTCAGTGTGAGTGTAGTGACCGTTTAACACTTTTTTTTTTCTGTTCGTTAATGCCATAATGCCATATAGTTCTGTGTGTTACTGCAAATTTAACGTTGTATATTTCATTGCCTTACTGCAAGTTTAACGCCATATAGTTCTGTGCGTTACTGCAAGTTTAACGCCATATAGTTCTCTGCCTTACTGCAAGTTTAACGCCATATAGTTCTGTGCATTAATGCAAGTTTAACGCCATATAGTTCTGTGTGTTACCGCATGTGTTACTGAGTAAGCACTAAGTATCAGTGTGAAATGCGTCAGCTGTGTGTCCTATTTTTCTTGCTGTGGCTTGTAGTGTTTTGTATTCCATTTTACTAATAAAGGTAATTAAAGAAAAAATTTCCTGATTGTGGCTGTCCCAAAAATACCTTTTTGTTCTTTGCTATATGCATTGCCAGCATCCTTAGTCTCGAGAGGAGGCTGATTACCAAAGCACATTCATCTGGAGCAGTTACTCCCCTTTTCCCCACTTGGTTTTGGACTTTGCATCCATCGTTACCATCTCAGAGGTTGCTTCGGCTCTCCGTCCACATATAGTCTGTTTAGGACTCTTATACTTTTACACAGACTACCAGCCTATTATGGATATCACTACACCTACTTTGCCAACAGCATAATCTGGATACATCAACACTCTTACGGCGCCGTCAGAAAACCCGCTGAGAGCCAACTCACAGGTACACATGCTACAACTCAAAGCTATGAGTAAGCTCTTGTAAGTATCAGTGTGAAACGCGTCAGTTGTGTGTCCTATTTTTCTTGCTGTGGCTTGTAGTGTTTTTTATTCCATATTATTAATAAAGGCAACTGTCCAAACATCCCTTTTTGTTCTTTGATATATGCATTGCCAGAACCCTTGGTCTCTGAGAGGAGGCTGATTACCAAAGCACATTCATCTGGAGCGGTTACTCCCCTTTTCTCCATTTGTTACTGCAAATTTAACGCTGTATATTTCATTGCGTTACTGCAAGATCTGTGCGTTACTGCAAGTTAACGACATATTCTGTGCCTTACTGCAAGTTTAACACTGTATATTTAATTGCGTTACTGCAAGTTTAACGCCATATGTTTCACTGCATTACTGCTCGTTGGGCAAGGCAGTCAGTTGCAAAGTTACTGGTGACAGGTGGTCCACCAAGCATGGGCAGGGATGATATATTTAGTTCACAGCACACTAGGTAACTCTGCTTGCAACTCGGAGGGATGCAAGACACTGCTCGTAAAAGTGTGGCAAACATATAAGGCCAGCTAAGCCTTTCAAAAATGTTCTGGTCATCTAAACTTAAAATAAGGGCTGGGCAGAAGGTCTTGTCAAGTAAATTGATGAGGTCAATGGTGCATCTGGTGTGGTCACTGGGGTGTCTGGAGGATAATTGGTCTTTATCTATGAGTCTAGGGAGTATATGAGTGAATCAATTGGCTAAAATGTTTGTAAATATTTTTTAGTCGGAGTTAGGTCTATAATTATCCGGGAGGGACTGGGTTTTTCCAGGTTTCAGAAGGAAAGCCATTCATTTAATGGCTGTATTATTATGACCACTAAATTACACTTTCTGGGTGTATGGGCCAGAAGTGTCATTGGTTAGAACGCAAGTGACCATACAGCATCATTGGTTATTACTATGCAGACAAAAGTCTGTGTTCTTGCAACCAACGATCTCACTGCTGCTGGCTTGTTTTAAAATCTAAACAAGCCCGTGGGCATCCCAGGTGACATCATTGACTAACTATGATCAATCCCATATTTGGTCAATTATGCCAGGCGCATTAGCAGCTGACTTATTTTTTTATTTTTAAATTACATTTTTGCTTTAGAACATCCTACAGCATTATTTCACATGTGGGCCACCCAGTGCAGTCAAAATCTCATTTACCACAAGCCACACCAGTCACAGTATCACCAGACCATCACAGTCAGCCACAATGTCACTGGTGATTAACCACACACGTACAGTGTCCCCAGATCAGTGTAAACCAGCCACAGTGTGCTTGATCACTATCCTCATCAATCCAAGTGTCCCCAAACCAGTGTAAGCCAGCCACAGAGTTCTTGATCACCACTATACCAATGTCTGTGTCAGCAGAGCAATGCAGCCAGAAACAGTGTTCCTAATCGCTAGCCACACAGTACCAGTATCACCAGAACCAGTACAGCCAGAAACAGTGTTTCTGATCGCTATCAACAGCAGTTCCAGTGTCACTAGAGCCAGTGCAGCCAGCAACAGTGTTCCTGATCACCATTACACCAATAAGTGTCAGCACAGCATCCGGCAACAGTATCCCTGATTGCTGGCTATACCATTGCAAATCTCACCAGAGCCATTGCAGCCAGCAACAGTGTCCTAATCACTAGCCACACCAGTACAGTATCACCAGAGCCATTTTACACTAATAAAAGTGTGCCAGTCATTTTCCACATGAGTGCCAGTGTCAGTAAAAGCAGCACCATTGTCCTGATTGCAAGTCACATTAGTGCCAGTGCCACAAAAGTTATGCCCTGTACACATGATTGGTTCGTCTGATGAAAACGGACAGATTTTTTCATCAGATATCCGATGAAGCTTAATTTCATCAGTCTTGCCTACACACCATAGGTTAAAAATCTGATCGTGTCCAAAAGGTCTGGTAAGAATTTTATGGAGGAATTGTAAATGTTACTTTAAAAATAATAAATTGTACTGTTCTGTAATGTCATGTGCAGTTTTAAGGAATAATAGATCAGATCATCACAGAGTGGAACTGTGGATATGAAAAAATATTAAAGTGCCACGTCCCAATAACTATAATTGAAAAAGAGGAAATATACACATATATATATGGAGGAATACACATGTGTATAAGACAGATAATGGAGTGTCACATGGGCTGAGCACCGCGTGACACTCCACCTCCTGAGAACTTCAAGGGTTTTCAACTTCTAGAATTAAGTGGCTGCGAGTCTCCCACTTTTGTTGATCCTCTGTAATTGTACCTATTTGTAGTAGGTGGTTTGTCATGCCAATGTGTTTGCAATTCTAGGCCTTTCTTTTTATGTAATTGTTGTTCTTTATCAATTTTGTATTTTTCATATTAAATATCCATATTTTTAAATATACTACGCCTTCAAAGTCCATTATCTGTCTTATACACATGTGTATTCCTCCATATATATATGTGTATATTCCTCTTTTTCAATGTACAGTTTTAAGACATCCTTTCCCATTGATCAGTATATTTTACACTTTAATCTGCTTGAGGTATATGCCCTCTATGGCAGTGTCTATCTACTGATGCCCCATTGTTAAACAATTGCTAGCCTTAAAAGAGGCAACACTTTGCTTGGTTTCCCATACCCAGTAAGTACATACTTTGAGTTATTTTTGCAGAGTTTAGCTTATGTATTGATTTTTTAACATACTGTTACCAGTCACCCTTATTACTACCTCGCCAGTCTTATGATGACACTATACTGCACTGGTGACAGTAGGTGGAAAAAAAATGTAAAAACAAAAATGTAGCTTCTTAATTCTCCCAAAAATGGTTCCAATAAAATACAACGTCTAAAAACTCACCATTCATCTTACTAAATACCTTGGATAGTCTACTTTCCAAGAAAAGGGGTAATTTTAAGGGATTTTTGTAGTGTCCTGGCATTTTAAGGCTTTAAGAAATGAGATAGGCCATCAGTACATCAGGACTGATCAATTTTTAAATATACTTATATATATATATATATATATATATATATATATATATATATATATATATATAAAAAAAAAGTGGTGATTAAATACCATTAAAATAAATCTCTATTTGTGTAAAAACATTTTTTCATTTAATTTGAGTACAGTGTTGCACGACCGAGCAATTGGCAGTTAACCACTTAAGGACCCGCTCATGTACTTTTACGTTGGTAATTTAAAGATGGATATCTCGGTAACGGCAGCAGCTGCTGCCACAACCGAGGTATCCATCTTTAGCATGAGCAGTCCTGTAAATGATAATGGTGGTCTCTGTGGTGGATTCGCTGCGAGATCACCGTTATTGGTGGCGGGAGAGGGGCCCCCCTCCCGCCGCTCTCCCGCGCCCTCCGCCACTTACCGGAGCCGTCGGTAGCGGCGGAGGCGATCGGGTCCTTCAGCCTGCTGTGTGGGGATGCGAGTGAGGGAAAGATGGCCCACACCCGTCCCCATAGCATAGAAGGGCGGAAGTGACATCAAAATGTCAGTTCCGCCCATGCATCTTAAAGGCTAGTTTTTTTCTTGTTATTGTTTCAAATGACAAAATTTCCATTTAAAAAAAAAAATTGCATTTAAGTCTAAATATGAGATCTGAGGTCTTTTTGACCCCATATCTCATATTTAAGAGGACCTGTCGTGCTTTTTTCTATTACAAGGGATGTTTACGATCCTTGTTATAGGAATAAAAATGCTAATTTTTTTTTCAGTGTAAAAATTTTAAAACAAATACAAATAAATAAGAAAACAAAAAAAAATGATTTTAAATCGCCCGTCCCGATGAGCTCGCGCGCAGAAGCGAACCCATACGTAAGTAGCGCCCCCATTTGAAAACGATGTTCAAACCACACAAGTGAGGTATCACAACGATCGTTAGAGCGAGAGCAATAATTCTAGCCCTAGACCTCCTCTGTAGCTCAAAATATGCAACCTATAGAATTTTTTAAATGTCACCTATCAAGATTTTTAAGGGTAAAAGTTTGACGCCATGCCACGAGCGGGCGCAATTTTTAAGCGTGACATGTTGTGTATCATTATACTCGGCGTAACATTATCTTTCACAATATATAAAAAAATTGGGCCAAATTTTTTGTTGTCTTATTTTTTAATTCAAAAAAGTTAATTTTTTCCAAAAAAGGTGCGCTTGTAAGACCGCTGCACAAATATGGTGTGACAAAAAGTATTGCAATGACCGCCATTTTATTTTCTAGGGTGTTAGAAAAAAATATATAATGTTTGGGGGTTTTAAGTAATTTTCTAGCAAAAAAAAACATTTTTAGTCTTGTAAACACCAAATCTGAAAAACACCCAAGGTCTTTAAGGCGGCATACACACGACTAAACAAATCTGATCAAATCGGTCTGACAGACCGTTTTGATCGGATTTGTCTCCTGGTATATGTTGGTTTGATCGTGTACACACGATCAAACCAAAATCCCCGCGGGCAGACGGCGCGGTGACGTGGCAGTGACTTTGACACTGCCACGTCACCGAACCAGGAAGTAAAATACTTCCACGCATGCGTCGAATCCATTCGACGCATGTGCAGGCAGATATGTCCCCTGGTTAGTGTACTAACCAGCGGACATGTCGGACGGACGGGTTTTCAGCAGACAGATTTTAAAGCATGCTTTAAAATTTGTCTGCTGGAAAAACCTGTCTGCTCGCCCGTACACACATCGAATTTGTCTGCTGAAACGGTCCGTCGTACTGGTTTCAGCAGATAAATTCGATCGTGGTTAAAGTAGCACAGCGCTGAATCGCAAAACATGTCCTGGTCATGACGGGGGTAAAACCTTCCAGAGGTCAAATAGTTAATACCTATATACAAGAACGCTTTTGAAAAAAATATTAACACACACTTATAATATTATTTACATCAAGCTAATCTCATTTGCATGTATATATAAAACATGAAATACTTCAAATTTCCTTTAGAAGATCTGAGAGCCCCTAGTGCAATATTTCAGTTACAGATTCTAAATCACAAAGGCCATTATCCAAAATAACATTAGAATTGTTCCTTCTAACTGTAATATACCAAAATAGTAAAAATACATAATATAGATTTTTTGCTATATTTGGCAAAAGTGGTTTATTGTTCAGCAATACAAAACACACTAGTGACCGAAAGGCAATGAAAAATCTGATGAAGAAAATATTTTTTTTATAGCAATATTCTAGGAAATATGTTTGATAAAAAAAAATATGTGTAATTTGGAACTAAGAAATTCTGAAAGTATATGGCAGTTGTACTTAATGTTACCCTTGGCTATTTTAGGTTTAGTTAAAAGTGTACCTGTAACTAAGATTCAGAAATGTGCTATAATCTGAAAGAGCATAAAACATAAACTTCAACTTTTTTGTCTCTCCAAGCTCATTAATATGCCAATTATCTAACTTTCTGAGAAAGTCCTTTAGGGGATATCTCCAGACTGCACAGGAGATCTGTTTTACTCTGGGTAATATCCCAAGAGTCAGTTGCAATCATGTACCATACAAGTAGTTTCTGGATTCATTCATTCCTAGAACAGATTTACACTACTGAACTTTACTGCTGAGCTCCACTGCAGTTATAAGTCTGTAATAAAGAAGGTAAAACAATTTAAACCAGGCAGCACCGTCGTTCCTGTAATCTTCACCTATAGCAACATTCACTACACAAGCCCATAGCGAAGAATAGTAGCACATAATAATGCATGAATATTGCATATCATCATGTGCTTTTCATGAATGCTGAACACATATCTTTTTAACATTTTTTAAAGTAAATAATATATAAAAAAAAAAACGTACACTAACACACAGAAAACATGTAGGTGTGTGATAAAAAATATAAAACGGCATGTTAAAGTCATACATTAGCATGCGTAAATGTATATAAAAACACATGCAACAATAGGCATTGTAAATGTATTCTACTGGATAAGCATACGATGGGTAACTGGCCCAGAGGGGATTTGTTGCTAAGCAGAAACTTGCCTGAGAATCTTCTGATGGGACCAGTTGTTCACAAATATTCAGGCTGTAACTCAAGAAGTGTAATTGGGATCCTATCCAGATGCACTGTGAGTAAATTCCTTAGAATTAATAATCTTTAAATCTGGAAATACCACCTTTTATTAGAGAGAGGTATTTTGTATTGTGAAAGATTTGTTTAACCAGTTACTACCCACACTATAGTCGGGAGACAGCTACAGGATGGGCTTACTTTGCCAGGAGGGCATCCATGGATGTCCTCCCATAATCGTGCTGCCCGCACCCCCAAGAAGCATTCAGGCAGCATGCTCTGTTATTACTGCATCCTTAGGACACAGCTGATCACAGATCATGGTAACTGGCTAATCACAGAGGCCCTTTACCACATGATCAGCTGTGTCCAATGACAGCTAATCACGATGTAAATACAAGCTGGTTATCGTCATTCCTTTCTTCACACTGACAGTGTGAGGAGAGGAGACCCAATAACGTCTTGTGTGAAAGGAACATATACACTCATAATCAGGGTAATGATTATCAGTGTCCTGATTATCAGTGCAGTCCAAACAGTTCCCACCAGTGTGGCCAATAAGTGCCCATCAGTGCTCATCAGTTCTGCCAATTAGTGCCCATCAATGCCTCCTAATTAGTGTCACCTATCAGTACCGCCTATCGGTGTGATAGGTAAATACTAGTACCTAGAGTAATAAACCTTATAAACCAATATCCTAAAGTGTTAAGTGCAGAAGCTGTTTCAAATTATGTGATTACTAATGAATGGTGGTGTCACAAAAAATGAAATGTCTGCGAACAAACAGCGATTGCTCGATCAAGTGGAAACAAAAATGCACATCAGTTCCACCTATCAGTACTGCTCATCAGTGCCAGCTATCAGGGTCCTTCAGTGCCGCCGGTATGTGCCCATCAGTGCCAACTATCAGGGCCCATCAGTGCCACCTATCAGAGCAGCCTCATTAGTGCCTCCTCATCGGTGCCCATCAGTGCAAATCAATGCAGCATATCAGTGCCCATCAGTGCAGCCTCATCAGCACATATCAGTGAAAGAAAAAAAATACCTGTTTGCAGGGGGGGACTGACAACTCATGGAGTCCCCAGGCAATAGAAGATTATGGGGCTCCTGAGCTTACAAATTGTCACCACGCCAGGAGGCAGTGCAGAGGCGGGGCAGCTAAAATCTTGGGACTTTCACATTAAAAGCATGTCGGTTTCAGATATATCAGGGACAGATGTAAAAAACACAGATATTTACATACTGTCCCTGGTTTTACTGAGCCTGGCAACCCTGATGGGGCCCCCTAGTGGCATGGGGCCCTTGAACCTCAATGGTCAGTCCACCCCTGCCTGTTTGCAAAATGTTATAGCAAACTATGAAAAAATAAATGTTTTCAACATTTTTTTTATCTTTTTGGTTTATTTATCAAAAAATGTAAAATAAAACTGTGTTGATTAAATACCACCCCAAGAAAGCTTTCTTTGGGTGAAAAAATAAACATTTAATTTGGGTACAGTAAAGCATGACTGTGCACATGTCATTTAAAGTGTGACAGCACTGAAAGCTGAACATTGGCCTCGACAGGAAGAGGGTGAAAGTGTCCAGTAGGCAAGTGGTTAATTGTATTATTTTTGTTTGACCTGGTTCGGCCTCTCCACTTTTTCAGGTGATCACTATGACTTACCACAGTATCCAATTAACTTAATAAATTGTAATTATTTTCCTATTAAAAAAAAAAAGCATAGAGTATGTGGAGCGGTATAGTCACATACAACTTATGTAAGTTCATTATGTTCACATAATAAATTATCTACAAAGGGATAGACAAAAAATAGAAAAGTAAACTGCGTGTATTTCGTCTGAAACAAATGCTTTATTAAAGCATGCATAATGATGAAATTAAGCAGCTAATAAGGAAACAAAATGCTTCAAGGACTTATTTTTGTCTAATAAGCTTAATCTGTAGCTCCCAATGGTAACATTCTCAGCTGCAAGTGTACCATTTTGCAATGTAATAAAACAGAATATAATATATAGTCCAAATTGAATTCTTGTGAATGGTATCTTGAAACTAAAAATACATTTCAAATAAACATTCTAATATATTACTCTGAACCTGAAGCCAAGGAAAGCTATTAAAGTTATATTGGCATGGCATAGCATAAACCTACAGATACACCAATGCTAGTTTAGCTTTCCAGTCGAGAACTACCAGGAGTCCTGATTTCTAGGATGCTCTGTTATGCAAATTGTCGACAGCTCCCTTGCTTAAACTCGATGTAAACCCACTCTCATCCTTTCATCCTTTCCAACAAGGCAAGCAGATTATGGCTACCTTTATATGTAAATTGAAAAAAAGAAATCAGTCATATGGCCACATCCGTAATAAATTCAGTAGAGGAAAAAAGGGGGATGGGGGGGGGGGCATGACTACCTTTATAATAAATGTTGTTCTGCCTTCATAATAATACAATTATGGCTGCCTTCTTTTAAACAAACACACAAACTAAGCATAGAATCTCAAGTTTTATTATAAAATAATCAAATTTATTTGTAAATGTAAAAAAAAAATCTAAAAGGTATCACAGATTATATGCCAATATGAACTACTATTTACACAACCAATGTCTACATTATATCATCTGCAGCTTGGAACTTCCAAAATGTGGGTCTAAGCATAAATGGTGGTGATAGCTTTTGATGCATTTATCAGACACCTAGGTCTGCTTCATCATAAATATATGGGAGACGTATCTGAATGTTATATAAATGACACATTAAAATACATATATACATTACAAAAATAGATCACATACATTTTATCAACTCACAAATAATAATCGTGTTCAATATACATCACTTAGATTTGAGGTCAGATGGCAACGTACAGATGAGAAAAAGAAAAAAAGGGCGCACCAGCCTAGTGCATTATCCTTTGGATAGTTTTTAATAAAAAGGTAAAAAGAAAACTACTCACAAACGTAGATGAAGGTTTACAATGTAAACAGTTTCCACAAGTAGCAGCAACGAGAACAGAAAAACACTCCAAATGGTCACAGAGGGAATGGCCACTGCTAATGCATTTCAAAGGACAACCTTCTTCCTCAGAGGAAGAAGATTGTTCTTTAAAACGCATGAGGGGCAGTGGCCTTCATCATTCCCTCTGTGACCAATAGACATGTGCATTCATTTTCGTTAGAATGCATTTTCGTCCGAAAATCTGGTATTTTCGTTATCGTTTTAACGAACTAAAACGAAAGCGCAAGAAACGAAAACCGAAAGATCCGACATAAAAAATATTTTTCTTTTTACCTTTTTATTAAAAACCATCCAAAGCATAATGCATTAGGTTGGTGTGCCCTTTCTTTATTTTTCTCATTTATCGTTAGTATACCCCTATCCCTAAGGGTGGCAAGGCCAGTTACATGCACCATCACAAAATTCTGACTGTCTGGTAATCCACTCATGCGCAGGAGTGTTTGTTTTCTGTATGCAACATACAAATGTTCCATGGTGCATTTAAGGGATTTTAACAACACTCATGCTAGACACTGTGCCACAAATATATATAAATAGTCATAAAACATTTTTTCAAGGAGAAAGTGGTCTTATATGCCAGTAAGTCCACACAGGGAGTATACAACCAGATCAAACAACATCTACTGTAAAATGTATACAAATATATACATAAGGACCCTATGGACTATTTTAAGAACTTTGACGGTACCAATTAATTAAAAAATATCAAAAATGTATTATATAAAATTTAAATTAAAACATTTCATAAAGACATAACATGACATGTAATACCATATCCAGGTTTGTGGTCATACTACACAGTATTGAAATAAATTATCAACCCTATAGGGATCAGGTAATAAAGTCACTTGCTGTGACTTACGACGTCATAACATCGCGCCGGGCCTACTGAGATTATAGAAATGACTGGGGACCATATGGTCACCAACAATCTCTATGATCAACATCCAGCGGCAGCAGATTCTTTCATGATCAACATCCAATGGAGGGCGGTAGAGTTGGGATGTCCCCTCCCCCACCTGTAAGAACAATCAAGCAGCTGAACTGCACCTATGATTGTTCTTACGGTGCACATAATATGATATCTGAATGATGCCTGTAGCTGCAGACATCATTCAGATATCCCCACTCAAAGTCAATGACGTCATGTAACATGATTGGGTTGGAAGTGGTTAATGTGTTGGACAGTCAAACTGACCAATAGAGATTAAGTTGAGAATTTAAATTCAATTCAGTTGTGTTTATATCTTGATCTTTTAGAATGCAGTTTTCAGTGACGAACACGTCTGTATATGCTTTTTTCATCCTGTGCTCAGGTATCTCAAGTTCATTTTGAGATACAAAAATGTTATACTTAGTTATTCAACTGTAAGATATTAGTGAATATCTCTCTGTGCCTAAATTAAAAAAAAACATAATTGAGAGGTAATGTTCCACATTTTCACGCTGTAAAATGCTGATAGTATATTACTGAGAGGATTTTCCAGGAAGCTAGCTGAAACATACGGTGATTATTATGTGTGTTCTAATGTGGTTCCCAGCATAACATTACTTTAAAATATGACCCTGAGAGGGCATGTATGATTACAGTACTCTATCATTTCTCATAAATGTCACAACATACGCTGCATGTAGTAAATTAAGGTATGTTTACAGCATATTTTTTTCAGTGTGATTAAGAAGTGCCAATAGAGCATTTTCAGGATTCTTGGTATATGCAATGTGATGTATATGTGTTCCAATGTGGTGTGGCAAGTTATAAATTGAACTTCACAATAGATCACGCAGATCGTACTTATAAAACAAAAGTTCTTCTCAGCAATATTCTTTTGCTAAGATATTTCAAGAACTGTTAACACATGTGTACCTAATTTAGAATTTAAACTTCACATGTGAAAAATACAAGGAGCAAAATCCATGTATGTAACGCAAAAAAACATTTTACTCCAACTATGAATGCTACCAAAGCCAATCAGTCCAACAAACTAGAAAATGGATTAAACACTCGGTATTGCACTTATATCAATTAGGTGTCAGTTGTCGTGTCTTTATTGTTGCCAAAATACATTTCTACAATTTCTTTCTATGTATTATTGGCAGTAATAGTGACTTGTTTTGACTTATCTATTGGAAAAAAAAAATTGTTTCCAACAAACACAATAACCACAGAAAAACATGACGATAAGAGCCCATTCACACAGGGGCAGCACAACCTTGAGGGCGACTCGGCAAGGCGACCTAAAGACGACTTCAGAGATAACTTGCAAAATGACTTCTGTATAGAAGTCAATGCAAGTCGTCCCGAGTCGCCCCCAAAGTCGTACAAGAACCTTTTTCTAAGTCGAAGCGACTTGCGTCGCTCCTATTAGAATGGTTCTATTGAACAGAGCGGGACGCAACTTGTCAGACGGCTGTCGCCTCTGATGAGTCGCCCTTGTGTGAATGGGCTCTAAAGAACAAACCACAGCCACAAAACCAAAATATCAAACTAAATCCTACCCATTTAAAACATTACACATACTAATCTATCCTATCCCTCTGGTATAAAACTATTATTTACACTAGCAGGTTTGTAAAGAAGTGTGAATGAAAATTTGTGCCACCCTGCTTAAAATCACTTACTAGCAGGAGTGTAAATATAAATATACTGTACTGTAAATGTAACTCCCGACCCACACACCAACCCCCCCCCCCCCCCACAAAAAGACAATGCTTAAAAATCATCATGTGCCGTGTTATATAAAGTAAAATAGGGCAAATAAATGTATTATTCCAAATACCAATAATCCATTCAAGTATATAAGAACCCCTAAGTCTAATTCTTTCAAAAGAATCACTACAATCCACCAGGAAAACGCTCATAAAAAGGCTCATAAAATATTCAAAGGGTTAAAGCGGGGGTTCACCCTAAAAAAAAATTCTAACATTACATTGATCCGACTTATCTGACCGACAGTATGCTGGTGGTTTATTTATTTTTTCCATACATACCTTTTTAGGGCTATTTTCAGTCCCCGGCTTCCGGGTGGTGAATCCCGCGGGAGTGGGCGTTCCTATTCCCAGGCTGTGATTGACGTTCTTCCTACCGGCGCATACAGCGTGTCACGACTTGGCGAAAGAAGCCGAACGTCGGTGCGGCTCTATACGGCGCCTGCGCACCGACGTTCGGCTTCTTTTGGCAACTCGTGACGCGCAGTATGCGCCGGTCGGAAGAACGTCAATCACAGACTGTGAATAGGAACGCCCAGTCCCGCGGGATTACCTACCCAGAAGCCGGGGGTGAAAATAGCCCTAAAAAGGTATTTACGGAAAAAATAAATAAACCACCAGCATACTGTTGGTCGGATAAGTCGGATCAATGTAATGTTTTTTTTTTTTTTAGGATGAACCCCCGCTTTAAAGAATTTCACCATCTATTTACAATCAAGGGAATCATAAAGCACAGACATGCAGTTCCTTCTTTCAACAGCACTTCATTCCACCACAAGTGGTGACCCCAATATAAACAGAATTACCAAATATAATAAACATGTTCTTTTCTTTTCAACTCTGATTTTATTAAATGTAAATTACATGACAAAAAAAAGGAACATTATCCACATCCTATAGGAAATGATAAAAAACATACCACATTATAATAATAATATATAAAACATAGAACACATTACATATAAACATATACCAACACACTGTAGGAGTCCCTACAAAAGGGAGAAGAGAGAGGAGGGGAGAGAAAAAAGGGGAAAAAATAAAAGGGGGAGGGATAGAGAAGGGAAGTCCCCTCTCTTTCCTCCCAACCCCCCCTTCCCCTCGCTCCACCCTAATCAGAATATCCCTGCCTTATTTTCCTTTGTCCAATTTAATGAAATATATAGTTTCCTAATCCATATCTTCAACTCCCACAATGATGTTAAATATATCACATAAAACACACACAACACAGACACAAAAATAAATAACATGTTCTGAAAGCACTTGTACATAAATCCTACACTTGTCTCTTTCCTACAGGCTTTAGCTTAGTACTTGTTGACATCACTGCATGTTTGTACCACCCAATGCATTTATTCACAGTACAACTTCATTCGGGGCAGTCAACTCCAGATGTAAGACAAATTACAGGAATGTTTAACTTAGTTGAATATTAATTTTAAAAATAAGAAATATCATAGAAATATCATGGATTACAAATATTCACGGTGTATAAAAGTCAGGATGATGAGATAATTGTTACATACGACTCAAAGCTATCCTCATCTGAAAAGACATATGACGCAAATCTGGAGGATTAAATGAGAAAATCTTTCAGAGTACAAAAAAATTTAATGAAACATGGTTTACACCAGAAAGTAAGAATATAAATAAAGAGATGCCTTGGGTTGATATAAATAAAATTTCATATGACAACAATTATAATGGCCAGGGTGCAGTGTTTCAGATTAGCACTAGAAATATATGTGTTCCTTTAGAGAACCCAGGATATCAGCAAAAAGTAAATTTCGCAAGAAATAATGATAATTATAGAAGGATGAATTTTGTAAAACAGGATTTTCAGAGGCACCCCCAAAGGGATCCTGTGAACCTCAATGTACAGAGGGAATACAAACCAGGAAACTAGGTGTGGGAGCAAAACACACATGTAATATACAGAGGCAGAGAGGAGGCAGGAGTGGGTTTACTAATTGATCTGTATTTTTTTCTTAAAGTGGATGTACTGTAAACCCGAAAAAAAAATAATTTAGGCTTGCACATTGTACAGTATAGGATTTAATATCATCTGTGCCCAGTCTTGCCAGCTCTGAGCAATCCTCTTATCTTTTTTCAGTGAGTTAAAACTGACAAACAGAGAAAACCCTGTCAGTTTTCCCCCCTGCTGTGAGTGACAGGTGATTTGCATATCTCATGCACAAGCCTTATAGAGGCATGTGTCTCTTTCTCCGCCTCTTACAGCTCTTTAGAATCATCCTCTTTCAATGGCTATTTATCTGCACATGTGCATGAGTAACATGAGTGCACTCTGCTTCTTCAGAGAACGTGCTCTGCCACTCCTGTGCATGCACTTTAGTCTCCCCTGGCGCGAATCTTGTCCTTGCAATGCTGGCTGGCCAGGGGAGTGTAGTGGTGGGCGGAGGAGTCCTCTGACATCACCACTCTTCCCACCGAGCAATGGAAAGTAGATCCACCCACAGATTCTGTAATATCCGCCCAGCTGAAGGGGTGAGTTTTGAAAGATAAGTGTACATGCAGGAGGCATGTATATCCTTATATACTATATTAATATATTTTAAATGATGACAGTTGGTTTACATCCACTTTAATGGTTTCTTATCAAATAAAATTTGTAAGACATCTGCTGGAGATTATACACATTTAGTACAATTAGTATTTTCTCAAATGCCTACCCTATAAAGTTTGTTCTATAAGCCCTACTGAAAATAAATAACTGATTTACTCTCTGATATGACGATATTGAGACAGAAGAAATCACCCTCAATATCTCTGACCAATCAGTTTCTTTGGCATTGCCCATGTCTCAAGATCATTGCGCTTTTCCTTTTTCTGGAGATGTTCAATTAGAAATTTAGCGATTAACTTATTGATATTGGCAGTTATATCACCCTCATCAGCCGGAAAATAAAAATATAGAATACCAGAAAAAAAAACAAGTGAACTATTAAAGGAAAAATCCAGCCTGAGCTTATTTGGTTGGGCTTCTCCTATGGTTCACAGGAGTACAATTTGTTTTGCAATCCTGTGATCTGTTTTCAGCAGAGAGCGATCTGAAGTCCGCTCTCTGCTGACGCCACTGGAATCAGTCCTGGACTGATGCCTAGCTCAGCCTCTCCCTGCCTCTCTATATCCAATGAGCATGGAGGAGCAGAGAGGATAGCTGCTGATTGATTCGGGAAGCAGCGAGAACTGTGTAAATTGGCGTTGTTCGATCATTCGGTTCTCACTGCAGAGGCGGCGGGGAACAAATGCAGTATCAGACAGATGCCGCATTCACCAAAGCAAGTATAAATGGGGGTAAAAAACCCTTACCTACTTTGCTTTTAAGTCTGCTCCATTATTGTGTTTCCCTTTTTTGATTTATATACAATATAATATATATATATATTCGGAAAAATAATATTTTCTAAGATTGGTTTTGAACTCTTCTCTTTCAAGTTTAAAGTCATATCCCCATGTTCTTGATCTTGGCTTCATATTGAAAATACTCCTCCTGAACCTTATTAATGGCCTTGATGCATTTAACCACCTAAGCCCCAGACCAATATGCTGCTAAATGCCCAGAGGCGTTTTTACAATTCAGCACTGCGTCGCTTTAACAGACAATTGCGTGGTCGTGCGACGTGGCTCCCAAACAAAATTTGCGTTTCTTTTGGTGGTATTTGATCACCTCTGCGATTTTTATTTTTTGCGCTATATACAAAAATAGAGCGACATTTTTGAAAAAAAACAATATTTTTTACTTTTAGAAAAATTGAATAAACTAAATTTTAGTCAAACATTTAGGCCAAAATGTATTTAGCCACATGTCTTTATTAAAAAAAAATCGCAATAAAAAAAAAATAGCTACCTAGAGGGAACAGCAACACTAATACAGCGATCAGAAAAATAATTGCTTAGTGACGCTGGCAATAGGGAGTGAAAGGGTTAACTAGGGCAGTGATCAAGGGGTTAAAACTTTATTAGGGGGGGTACGGGGCTACCCTGGACCTAACACTAACTGCCTGCACACTAACTGTCACACTGACACTAAATGCAGTGATATATGATCACTGCATTCAGTGACAGTGTGACAGGGGTGGGGCAGATCGGAAGGGGTTAATGTACCTATGTGTGCTGGTGTCAGTGTAGTGTTTGTGCGACTTACTGTTGATGTCTTCTTTGTTGATGTTTGAAAAAAACGCCGAGATGAGCGCTGCATCACTTCCTCTGCTAGTGTTTACATTACACTGGCAGAGGAAGTGACACGCGGGACACGCCGTGATTCGCTGGAAGTGATCATGAGGGGGCGGACTGAAACGAACAGCCACCCCCTCTGCACCGATCGCTCCCAGAGGTAAGAGGACTGCCGCACGCAGCGGAGGGGGTCCCGATGGGACCCCCGAACCGCTACCAGGCAAGGACGTATATATACGCCCTTCTGCCTGTACGAGCCATGTTGTGGATGTAAATGTGCGTGCGGCGGGCGTTAAGGGGTAAAGATTTCAATCATGTTGCTGGACTTTGTAATGTTTCTATACATAGTCTGTTTTATAGGTTTTCTTTGTACTCCACCCCAGTAAATTATGAATTAATAGTTTAAATTAGATCTGCCAGCTATATAAAAGGGAAGCTTACACCACCAATTACACTGTCCACAATTTAACAATACATCTACATGTGATACAGTGCAAATGATATTAATTTAAAATAATAAATTATTTTAATTATGATTTAATATAATAAATTATTATTCATTAATTTAAAAGGGGTAGCCATTCTAATGGATGTATAAAGAATAAATAATCGCGCTAAATCACATAGCTCTGTGAGAGACTAAAGTGCTACCATTATAGTAAATTGTCACATATACATACTGTGAAATACATAAGTGCATTTAGTGAATATGCATGAAGATTTAAGTGTAAAGCACAAAAAATCGTGAAATAAATTAATAATTCCAGAAAACGCATTACCAGCATGCATCTCACGATAGAACATTTCTAATGTAAAACTTGAATATCACACCACATATGTGAAAGAAAGTCCATATATAGTACGTCACTCACTCTGCCCTGACGTCATCACCCTCATTCGCTTTACACCTACACAGACGGGTTTGCCTGTATAGTGTCCGGCCGGTGCTTTAGGCTCAAGGCGTGTACCAATTCATTCAAATGTGAGTTGTTTACTTTTTTAACCTTTTACAATAAATACTCTGGTTTTATGCTATGTGAGGCTCCTTCTCTTCCTTACATGAACATATGATTATGAGAATCCGAAGTTGGGAGGCAATTTGACATCGTTTACATTGTGGATATCTGCCCATTGGAGTATACATGCTTTATCTGGTCCATCAGGACCATAGGATCTGGTAAGCGGATCACTTGGTGGTGGTGGATTCACACTGGGCTGTACGGTGACTTCAGGATCATAGCTGTTTGGACTATACACCGGGTGTCTCCAACTGTTGTGCTTGTATGGACTTGCTTCATGTCCAAAATATATGGACTCTTTCCTTTCATTGTTAATAATTTGATCAGCTTCATGTCCTAAATATATGGACTCTTTCTTTTTATTGTTATTAATTCGATTATCCCTGAAGTTTTGAGCTTTCTTTCACATATGTGGTGTGATATTCAAGTTTTACATTAGAAATGTTCTATCATGAGATGCATGCTGGTAATGCGTTTTCTGGAATTATTAATTTATTTCACGATTTTTTGTGCTTTACACTTAAATCTTCATGCATATTCACTAAATGCACTTATGTATTTCACAGTATGTATATGTGACAATTTACTATAATGGTAGCACTTTAGTCTCTCTCAGTGCTATGTGATTTAGCGCGATTATTTATTCTTTATATATTTTACACTGTTTGTTCACAGATTAGTCACAGCTTGTTTCTACCAAACCTAGCTACGTGGTCATACCTATTTAGCAATTTTTTGTTCATAGCGCAGTTGTCCTCCAAATTTTTTCTACATTCTAAAAGATGTGGCAGAACAGGGTAAAAGAGATTTCAGATAGGTAACAATAAAGATTTACTCCAATACATTAATAATCCCGAAAAAATAAAAGAAGGTGGAAATTATAGACAAGGCATTTTCCAAAGATCTGCTTGTATCACTTAATAATATATATAAAAAAATGTACCGGTAATCCACACATAATGCATTTTTTTTCCTAAAGGACCTCATTAAAAGGCTAAGTTCATCTCTGTGAAAAAAATAATAAATGCACCAAATTTTGCAGAAAAAATGTGCATTTATTATTATTTTTTCCCTAGGAGCCTGCAAAACATTGCACCCATGATCCGTGAATTGGGGGATCAATATCAGGATCATACAAACTTTCTTTCCCATACCTCTGTACAAGTTTTCTGTTTGAAAGCTAAAGGAAGTGTCAATAGACTACGAGGGCGCTCATCATTGTCCTTGCAGTTGATTGAGAACATGGTGGCAGATGGGAATGTAGGCTTTTCATTCATAGATTGCTACGAATGAATAATGAGGCTGTGCAGGGGGTGCCCTGCACAGCCGCAACAATTTGGAATGTCGCAATGGATGCTGGGAGAGGAACCCCCATCCGCTGTTACAAAGGGGATTGAGGGTGCAAGGGGAGGTCCAGGAGAATGTTACTAAATATGTGTAAAATGCTCCAAAAGGTGAACTTATCCTTTACAGCCATTGATGCCAATTGAATGTCATACTGTAATTTAAATGAAGGATACAAAAAATAATTTATTCTAATTCTTACAAAGGGATCCTTAAAAAAAATGTAATCCATTTGATAAACGTGGGGTAGAATTATTATTTTTTTTCACTGCCCACAAATAATGTAACTTAATACTATCAAAGGCTTTGGTCACATACATAAATATTATGGGCCAGATTCTCGTACGGCGGCATAAGTACGAGCGGGGTGTAGCGTATCGTATTTATGCTACGCCGTCGCAACTTAGGACGCAAGTGCCGTATTCTCAAAGCACTTGCATCCTAAGTTACGGCGACGTAGCGTAAATGGCCGTGGTAAGCCCGGGTAATTCAAATTAGGCTTGGAGTGGGCGTGTTGAATGGTAATCAACCATGACCCCACGTAATTTACGCTTTTTCCGAACGGGGCATGCACCATCCGTGGACGTATCCCAGTGTGCATGCTCAAAATTACGCCGCAAATACTCATTGGTTTCGACGTGAACGTAACTTACGCAAAGCCCTACGCAAACGACATAAACAACGAAAAATTCGACGCTGACCCGACATCCATACTTAACATTGCGTACGCCTCACCTACGCCTCACCTATGCCTCATATAGCAGGGGTAACTTTACGCCCGACTTATGCTTACGCAAATGACGTAAAATACAACGACCGGGCGCAAGTACGTTCCTGAATCGGCGTATCTAGCTCATTTGCATATTTGACGCGTAAGTCGACGGAAGCGCCACCTAGCGGCCAGCGTAAATATGCAACTAAGATACAACGGCGTATCTAAGCAAAATGAATACAGAAAATAAGATTACAATATACTGTATGTAATGTGTGTGTTTACATTTTTGAATCTGGCGCCGTTCTCCGCTCCTGTGAGTCGTAACGTCGCAGGGAACGGAGATCGACGGCCCACGGGGACACTGTGTGAATCTAGCAAGCACCCGCTCGCTCACACAGCGCGGATGCATCGCTGGATCCAGGAACAAGGTAAGCCAGCGTTCGTTGCAGGCTCTGCATAGCTACCCCGAGCGTGACTCGGGGATACCGATCTTAGCAAGAAAAAAACACCCCGAGTCATGCTTGGGGATACCGCCAGGCAGGTTAAGCTTGCGTTTGCTGATATTAAGAGGAAAGAAACTTCCTTCTTCACATCACAGCAGCTGCTCACCCATATTCTCAACTTCTGAGCTGGAGAATCTGGGACTGAGATATTTTACTGAGATAGCCAGTGAGATCCTCAGATCTCACCTTCATAAACTGGTCATCTGTTTAAAAGTGAATGACAGAAGGGTGTGTCTTGAGATGAGAAGTGAAAAACATGTTCTCCACTCCTCATCTCAGCTTCATAAACTGGCAAACCTGAGAAATCAGCCATGGTCATCAGGATCTCAGCTCTTCTCAGTTTGATAAACGTACACCTAACCACTTGACGCCAAATTACATACCTGTACATCATTGGTTTCAAGTGGTTGTACCGGAGTGATGCCTACAGCTGCAGGTATTGCCCTGGTACTTTTTTTAGAGCTGATGGTCGGCTCTCTTGTAAAAACAACCGATGCAGCTAAGTGGCCACTCAGCTGCTACTACAAGTGGTGGGAAGGGACATCCCCCCTCATGCCACCTTCTGCTGCTCGCTCAGGCTCTTCCGTCCTACCTGGAGACCTAAGCAACCAGCTAGCATGGTCGCCGGCTGGACTGAGACCTAATGAAAGACGGAAATTGGCTTTGATCTGGTCTTGGCTATGGTAACACGGAAGCGAAGTCATGACATCACTTTAAACACTTCAAAAATGTAAAGGCATTTTGAATACTTTCAAGTGCAGTGGAGGGCTTTGTGGTCATATAGACCCCAAATTCCTCCATAAAGAGTATCTGTCACTGCCTATTACTGTCACAAGGGATGATTACATTACTTGTGACCGATTAAAAAAAATTAAAGTGACAGTGTAAAAAATACAAGAATTAAATAAGATCATTTTTTTTAAAGCGCCCAATCCCAGAAGTGAACACATACGTAAGTCGCGCCCACTAATGTAAACAGTGTTCAAACCACACATGTAAGGTATTGCTGCAATCGTTAGAGCGAGAGCAATAATTCTAGCATCTCCTCTGTAACTCTAAACAGGTTAATGTTAAAAATGTTTAAAGCGTCGCCTTTTGAGATATTTAAGTACTGTAGCTTGTTGCCATTCCATGAGTGTGCGCAATTTTAAAGCATAACATTGGTATCTATTTACAGATCACTGACATTATTAGTAAAAAAAGTTAAACACGCCATAGAAATGCCATAAATCTTTCCCGTAGTTTGTAAACGATATAACTTTTGTGCAAACCAATCAATATATGCTTACTGCAATTATTTTTTACCAAAAATATGTAGATACATATACATTGGCCTAAACTGATAAAAAAAAAAGAAAGCTCTATTTGTGGGAAAAAAAGGATGCAAATTTCATAAGAGTACACCATTGCATGACCATGCAATTGTCAGTTAAAGTGATGCAGGGCCAAATTTTAAAAAGTGCTCTGGTCAGGAAGAGGGTAAAATCTTCCAGAGGTGAAGTGGTTAAACAAAAATGCAGACTTCTCACAAGGAAAAAGTAAGTACGCCCATATTATTTTTCTTGGCTCGTCGTAGTGTTGTACGTGACCGGGTTCTTGAGGTTCGGGAATTTCCGACAATATTTGTGTGACCCTGTGTATGAAAGACAAGTTTGAAGAACAATCCGTCGGAAAAAAATCCACGGTTTTGATGTCGGAATGTCCGATCATGTGTAAGCGGCATTATAATTTACAGGTGATGTAGATTTAAAACCACAAATGTGTCCAGCACTGGCTGACCCAGCCCAAGAGCTGGGGGTTTGATGCCAAAAGAAGTCTCCAATAACCCCAAAATGTATTGCATGATTTGCAGGTAATGCTTACAATAAGTGCATGCATCTACAATCAGAAAGATTGCACCAGTCTATTTATTTTTTCCCCTTTTTTAAATTTTTTATTAATGCTCAGGTCTTATTTAACACTGACATAGAAAACTAAAATAATAATTCAGAGCATATGATATAAGAGAGCAGAGATGAAACATTTCTTAAAGCGGAGTTACACCCAAAAGTGGAACATCCGCTGATTTGTCTCCTGCCCCCCTCAGGTGCCATATTTGGCATCTTTTGGGGGGGGGGGGGGTGGATATCCTTTTCCTACTTCCAGGAGTCCCTGCGGCCCATAACGTCACTAATTGGCTCCCTTCTCCTCCCCCTGCCACCGGGCCAGTACGAGATAGGAGCAGAGACTTGTGCATGTGCAGTAGGTTTCCCGGCATGAAGCTGTAAGGCTACACTGCCAGGTTCCCTTACTTGAAATGGTCATTGCTGGACTCCAGGACAGGTAAGTCTCCTAATATTAAAAGCCAACAGCTGCAGTATGTGTAGCCGCTGGTTTTAAACTTTTGCAGCGGTGGGTGGAACACCGCTTTAAGTTCTTCCTTAGTGTTCTTTATGTTAGTTGGGTTCCAGAAGCAAGACAGAGGGGCCTTCTCCCACACTAAAGCATGGATAACAATCGAACATGCATTTACTGTACCTCATACCACTACAACAAATACCATGGTCCACCACAATACACACTCCACCAGATTGTAAACAACACCCTTTAATCAGCAATATGCTACAGGATTTAAGACAGTTTGCTGTAAGTTCAAAATATCCTTATCACCAGGTCCCATGACACCCATCTGTAATAATACAGAATTTCCACCAAGTCTAACTGACTCCTTTCTCTTAGAAATCTGGCCCCACACCATAATGCGAGCGGATCACTTTTTCTCTAAGACCACCTTCCTAACCCTATCCGCACTGTCGGCACAGATGTCGGGACATTCATTTCCCTCTTGGAAGTATATTCTTATTTTTTTCATCTTTTTATTTGATAAAATAATAACCAATAACAAGAAGAAAAAAAAACACAGAAAAGAGACACAGCTTCGTAAGTCCATTTTACACCTATCTTACTTCCTACACATTCCCCTGTCTGCTATGTATATTATACCCTCCTATACCTCATCATAATAGTTCCTTTTAATAACCACCTTCGCCCTCCTCTCACTCATATTACCTTAATTCACACACCTTAAATTCTTTATAAAATTGCACCAGTTTAACCTGCATAGAGGAAAGCCCTTTTTTCCTATAGGAAAAAAACAAGGCCTGGAACAATGTGCTGTGGATTCATATTTCAAAGATAGGGTTGCTTAGTTGCATAGTTGCAATATACATTTTTTCTGTAAACTGCATTCCGTGAGAAGAATTTGAGAGGAGCAGCTCATCCAAGAAAGCCCACAAACATTGTGCACCTGAAGTTATTTTGCATGGAGATGTGGTCAAATATCAAAAACTGGTGGCCAGTTGTGCAAAACACTTATAATAAGTAATTTCTGCTAAAGGGAGCAATACCAGCTTCAAAAGCCAAAAGCGTACCTACTTTTTTTTTACAGTACTGTTACATATAATGATATTTTTAATAAGTATATTGTTGAAAAGGCAAATTTTTCATGTGCTTTTGTTCAACTATATCACAGTTATCTGTAGATACTAGGGATGAGCTCCGCGTTCAATACGAACGTATGTTCGACTCGAACATTGTCTGTTCGTACGTTCGCCGAAATTTGAACAAAACTGGTCGTTCACGCCAAATTCGAGTGATGCGCAACGGCCCATAATTCAGAGCGGCATTGCGCACTGATGATTGGCCAAACATGCACTATGACCCTGCATGCTTGGCCAATCACAGTGCGCAAAAAACGTAGAGCCATAATTGGCCAACACCAGGTTGGGTGGGCAGGGTGGTACTGTGGTGGGCACTGTGGTACTGTGGGGGGCACTGTAGTACTGGGGGGCACTGTGGTACTGTGGTGGGCACTGTGGTGGGCACTGTAGTACTGGGGGGCACTGTGGGGGCACAGGTTGGTGACATTTTTTTTTCCAGCGCTGGTTACTCACAGTTCTCTCCCTCCTTACACGTGCTGTCTGTGTGAGGAGGGAGAGTCGGCAATGAGAGATGATCTCATATGTTTACATATGAGATCATCTCTCATTGGCCGCACAGATCGCGCTGTAAATAGCCGCTGTGATTGGCTATTTACCGCAATCTGTGTTTGGCTGTGTCCGAGGGACACGGACAGCACAGGAGTACCCCGCTGCGTGCTCGGGAGCGCGCGCTGGGAACGCCAAAAGGGGCGGCCGTAAAAACACGGCCAGTCAGGGATTCAGGACTGCGCTGCAGCCATACAAAGTTGTACGGCCGTCAGCAAGTGGTTAAATATTGTACCTGTTGGGTGTCTAGTTTGCCTGTGAAAACTTCTTTGAGGACTCGGGTCTTGCCCGACGGAACATGTATCAATGGAAAAAAGTTTTAAAAACTGTCTTTTTTTAGGAGGCCTGCTCCTGAAAAAACAACAGTTTTTTAAACTTTTTTCCATTGATACATGTTCCCTGGGGCAAGACCCGGGTTCTCAAAGACGTTTTCCAACCATAACTTGAATATTGGTCTTTAAAATGATCGAGTCCAAAAAATGTGTGTGTAGAATAAGCTTGATTGATGTATACGACTAGGTAAAAGATTCCTAGATCAGCGAAACCATGCGATATTTCAACACTTGAACGTAATGCACACTTGTGAAAGCAACCGCCACCAATTATACAGAGGCTTACCAAAAGTGTTGAACTCTAAAGAGCATACGCTCAAAGGGTCAACAAAGCTGAATATACTCAATGGATGTATCAATACAGGACCAGATCTTCACAGGGTGAAAGACAGCAAGTCCGCCAATCGAATGGAGAAGACTCTAAAGTAAAACTATTTAGTTAATGTAAGGGAAGTCCGGCTAACAGACACACATCTGCAGACAAGCACGGGCACACCATGTGTGTGTACAAAGAGGGACTTGTATCAGCGCATGCACAGGCGCACACCAATACCAGTGTGCTCTAATGCGCTCCAATGAGCGTGCACTCACGTGCACGTATGGGCGCCAAGTAAGCCTATTTAAACTGAACCCTGACACATGAACATTTCTGAGTAGTCTTTCAGCTAGTGCCTGTTTACCTGATCTGTTCCAGCTTCCTGTGTTTTGACCCGGCTTCACCTGAACCTTCTCCTTGACCTCTGCCTGCCTACCTGATCCCGTTTTGTTTTTGATTCTGCTTCTGTCTGATGTTCCTGTACCTTGCTGCCCATCTGTGTACCGAACCCAGCCTGTTTCCCGTCTCTGCCCCAGCCTCTCATTTCGGTACCTGCTATGTCCGGCTGTTGATGACCCCCTGGCTCACATCCCAGCTATACATCCATCTGCTGACCCAGAGATACAGAGCTCCAGTTCTCAAAGCCTGCCCAGCGCTCTTCAGTCACCTGGTTCCTGCCAAGGCCCAGCCAGCGCCATCCATGGCATCGGCCCTTTTGCCCTTCACTCCCTGTCATCACTACCAGGGGTGTTGGACAGAAGGTGCAAGAGAAGCCCCCTCTCCAGCTTAATATCCACCAGGTACGTGACAGTTAATTTGATAAAACACAAAAGTTAAAATGATAAAACACAAAAGTGACAAAGGAGACCAGGCCTCTGAAACTTCTTGTCATGGCAAATGTGTGATGTCCTCACTCTCCTCTCCCCTGTATACTGCTCGTGTGTGCTTGTGTGACCTCTGAGAGCAGCCCTGGCTTGACTGGACGCATGTGCATTAGGATCTGCACATTGTTGCATGGTGGTGGATAGCTTCAGATGTGCTGCTAGGTTGAATGTCCAAGGCACCCTTTTCCCCTGTCTGTATCTTGAGGTGGAAAAATGGGGCCTAAGGCTAAAGTTGGGACTCTTAATTGAGGCAATAGCTAGCATGCCTCCATCCCCGATAGGTTGAATGGAACAACTAGGGGTGGGACTTTAAATGAAGCACATTACTGAAAAATTACTGAAAAATCTTATAACTTCACTCCTTTTTGCTCAAGCTAGGTAACTTATCACTGTCATTTTATTCATTCATTCATTTATTTATTTACCCCCACAGATACCTTTGGGTTCTCCTACATATTGAATTACTTTTATCATCGTCGACACTCACTATCCGATGTTTAAACTTACCACTGGTTGTTGTTGCTGCTACTGCCGTGCCAAGGTGTAACCTTTTCAGCTTCCGGGGATGATGCTATATATAGTTACCCCTTCCCTACAATATCATCCTTAGATCCTACCCTTTTACCTTAACTAGGTGAGAGTGATTGAGTCCCTAATTGTTCCCCCTCTTTTCTATGTTCTTTATTATGTCTATTACCTTATTATGGCTTATTTCTTCTTATTATAGATACTCGTACACTGTGTATCAGCTCCTAATGAGTGTTAAAGGGAACACAAAACGCGTAGAGCCGTTAAATGACGATATGTCACAGTGTATATGTCCAATATCTACTCTTAACACTCTATTTTAATGAACCATTGTATTTCTACATATTTTTTTATATGCTACTGTAACGGAATGACCCGTGACAGACTAAGATTCTCCTATGTCTAGGGTCACCTTATGTCCACTAGGGCCATAGGGTGACAAAGAAATCATAATTCATATATTGCAGAAGATGGGACATTAATAATTCATATTGCAGGACTGGCATATTACAAGGGGTCCATATTGACACCTGTTACACAGGAGAGGGACATTACAAGCTTATTCAATGCTTAGCTCCGGCTATTGAAATGTTAAGTGACCCGGCTTGTGAAAGACATTTCATTCTTTTGAAAGGTGTTAATGGCATCTACTCCTAGACCATACATTGTCTATGGTACAAAGGTGTCGAACCCCTTTAGAGACAGTAAGTCTGTCTAGGTAATGTGATTGAGGTTTTCTTGTATATGTGTGAAGATTATCTGTGATTGTGTATTATTCAAAAGGGAAAATCATTGTGTAATTGTAGTTTGGAATGTGACAGATCTGTCAGTATCGGTGCCGACATGTCTGCTAGATAAGTAGCCTCAGTGAGTGAATAGGGGGGTGGAGATGGCATTGTCACTTTGATTACTGTCACATGCTTGTAACTGGATATAAAAGCTGAGAAGAAAACCAATAAAGTGTTCATATCTTTGAAACCAAGTGCAGAGCAGTAGTCTCGTCTTGATTATGGGAAATAATATGGATCGTGTATGCAGGATTTTTTCAGTGTGTCAGATAAGCTTGTCGTGGTTGGATGGAAGGTCGTAAACGGTGGTGACCGTTACATTTGATGGCATAGCAGTGGGATGATTCCATCACCAGAAGGACGGCTACAAAGGCACATGACAATGGAGACTGTGTATAAACGGATGAAGCTCTCTTCCCTCATGGACTTACTGGAGAGCCGGGGCAGACCGGCCAGCAACCGTAAGAAAAGGGACATTATCGCAGAACTGGTCGAAATGGATAGAGCTAAAAGGCTGGCACATTATGGTCCTTACCCTCCACCGGAGATCAGGGACCGAGTTATAGTTATGGATCGTGTATGCAGGATTGTTGCAGTGTGTCAGATAAGCTTGTCGTGGTTGGATGGAAGGTCGTAAGTGGTGGTGACCGTTACAGCTACCACTACATAGTCAGTTGTCATATACTAGATGTTCTATTATGGTTATTAACCTGAGACTATCATTTACTACCCCGTACCCTCTAGATCAGGGGTGGCAAACTCAAATTCATCGGGGGCCACATCAGCAGTTTGGTTGCCCTCAAAGGGCCGGTTATATCTGCACTCCAGTTTTCTTGCGCTGCGTAGGGAGCTCAGTGTTCAGGAGTGCGCTGCGTAGGGAGCGCAGGGTTCAGGAGTGTCCCCCCCTCCTCTCTGGTGTCACTGGTGTCCCCCTTCCTCTCTGGTGTCACTGGTGTCCCCCCCTCTCTGGTGTCACTGGTGTCCCCCCTCCTCTCTGGTGTCCCCCCTCCTCTCCTCTCTGGTGTCACTGGTGTCCCCTCTCCTCTCTGGTGTCACAATCCTCTCCTCTATGGTGTCACTGGGGTCCCCCTCCTCTCCTCAGTGACCCCAGTGACACCAGAGAGGATGGGGATCCCAGTGACACCAGAGAGGAGGGGGACCCCAGTGACACCAGAGAAGAGAGGAGGGGGACACCTGTGACACCAGAGAGGTGAGGAGCCCCAGTGACACTGGTCCCCCTCCTCTCCTCTCTGGTGCCCCCTCCTCTGCTCAGTACAGACAGCCATGCTCCCCGGGTGATGGTCTCTCCTACCTGCAGGTGCAGATCTTGCAGTTCTCCTCATATCTGCGGTTGTGGTCCCGGGTCTGTAATCAGTGAGCTGAGGCGGTGCAGTGTCACGCCGTGCACTGGTTACTAGGCAAGCCGACTGGGGTGGAGCAAGATGGCGGTGGCGAAACGTCACTTCCTGACGAGACAGCCGCCGCCGGGTGTACCAAGATGGCCGCCGCTCCGGAGCTAGGCCGAAGCCAGGGACTTTCCTATGGCCGAGGCTGCGGAGCGGATCGCATGGTGTCACGGATTGGTAACACTCTGTTGCCACCGCCGCGCGGGCCACATGGCAAGGCCTGGCGGGCCGGATTCGGCCCGCGGGCCTTGTGTTTGCCACCCCTGCTCTAGATGTTATGTATTCAGACCCATTACTATTATGCATTACCATGTATGTTTTGCTGGACTTATTGTGTACCACTATGTAAATTCTAGATTGTTATTATTTTAACCTCTTATTACCATTATACCATCTTACTTTGGATATGTTATGTCTCCTTTGTATGTATTAAAAATATTTTTACTATATATTTTGGTTCATTTTTCAGTAATGTGCTTCATTTAAAGTCCCACCCCTAGTTGTTCCATTCAATGGATCTTGAGGTGGTTTTAGGAGTGTGGCCACAGTGGAATCCTTATGCTGTATCTATCCTCACACAATGTGAGTTTGACCATTGTAGTGTTTTTAACTTTACCATATTAAAGCCGAGTTATACTAGGGAGGCTTCAAACTCTCTTCTTTTGTGATTTGTTCCTGCCACCCAGAGGATTCATAGAGAGCAACAGCACCCTTTGATTTGTCTAATTATAACCAATAGCCAGCTGGAGGGCTATACTAAACTGTTGATCAGCTCACCTGCCAGTTTTTTATTTTGTGTGTATTTTTTGTCTTAGGTTAATATGATAAAATGAGCATATTTGCTTATACAATTTAAGGAATCATGACTAGCAACACTATAAAATAAATCCTCGTTTTGTTATGTAATTGGCACACAAGTGTTTTTCTTTCTTTATTTTTTTGTTGCTATACAGTTATATTCTGTGTTTTTGAAACTTCTAGTCAATCAGTTAAGTCAATGAAATCCCATTGAAAGTCCTCAGAGTAGGAAGCTCAATCCACTAAAGCAGAATGGTTATGGCGATGTGCTTCTATAGTCTGCAGTAATCCTTATGAGTTTGTTGTTTACACCTAACATGCCACAGAGACTTCAACAGCCTTTCATTTCTTCATTGGTAACAGTGATTGTGACGGTTTCGAACAAAAATCTCATAGTATATATATATATATATATACACTTATATCTATTAACAGATATATCTATCTACCTATATATATATATATCTATATATATATATATATATATATATATATATATATATATATATATATATAGATATAGATATAGATATAGATATAGATATATATATATAGATAGATAGATAGATAGATAGATAGATAGATAGATAAATATATATATATATATACAGTATATATATATATATATGTATATAGATATATATAGATATATATACTATTGTGTAATAATGTATCTACTGTATGATATTGCAACACTAAGCCACAAAGAAAACCACCTCATAAAGGCTACATGGAAATAATGTCATTGCTTAATTCATAATTTTTGAGGCAGTAATAATATTGTCCCTTTGAATTTAACCACTAAAAGCTTTGATGTCAACCATCTCTAGATAAGAAACATACAATCATAACAGACTGCTTGTCCCTGGATATGAAATCTATATAATTTTGCTATCTGACCACAGAAGAACTTGAGCTAGCTATATCTCTAACAAGAAGAATTCTTCACAAATCCCATTGGCTTACAGAGGGAACAAATCCAAAAAGTGCTAATGACCATATGTCTATCGATATTTATCAGGGGACTCTGTCTTCCAAATTATCTACACAAAGAAACAGTTAATCCTTTATGGGATCATTCCCTTGTTTCAGTGTTTATCAGTATCTTTGCTTTTCTGTTCCTAATTAATGTCTGTCCTATTACCACTACGGTGTGCCATTACAATCTAGTTTTCAGCTCTTTCTTTACTAATTAGGAAATACACTTAAATGGGTTGTAAAGTCAGAAGGTTTTTTATCTTTTATGCCGTAAGATAAAACACCTTCTGTGCACAGCAGCCCCCCTCAGCCCCCCTAATACTGTACTTACCAAAGCCCCATCTCTGTCCAGTGATGTCCACAAGTGTCTTGGCCATCTGGGACTTTCCCTCCTGATCAGCTGAGACACAGCAGTGGTGCCATTGGCTCCCACTGCTGTCAATCAAAGCCAGTTAGCCAATGAGGAGAGAGAGGGGTGGGCCGAACCACAGCTGCTTGCTGTGGGGGCACTCAACAGGAGGGAGGGGCCAGGAGCACAGAAGAGGTACCTGATAAGAGGAGGCACCAGGCTGCTCTGTGCAAATATTCCTAGGGCTGCTGCCTCTCCTGGTAAAATAGTAAAAGGGATCTAAATTGTGTAAAAGATGTGTGATATTGGGGTATATGGCGCTGCCCTCCAATTAAATGGTAATGTGGGTAAAGGTATAGTTAAATCCTTCCATTGGTTAGCTTCTGGTAGTGTAAAAAATAATAATGGTAAAAATAAAATGAAATAAAATAAAATCCACTACCACTTGGGTGACGTGTCCAAGCTGGTAGTGATCCCTCCAAGGTGATAAGGTTATATATAGTGATTGTGTCAAGTGAACTTAATGCTATATGCCACCTATAAAGAGCGAGTCAAATAGGTACATACAATTTTTTAGCCAGTGCCCCCAAGAAGAGCGATTTCAATTTAAATCATCCAATCGGTAGCATCTTTGGGTTGAATTATAGCCGAGACTGTGAGCCTGGTCCAGGGCCGGATTAACAGAGGTGCTGATGGAGCTGCAGCTCCAGGCCCCTTTCTCAAGATTTTCCCCCCAAAAAAAAAAAAAAGTTTTTTTTTTTTTTTTTTTAGATCGACTTCGGGGGTTGTAGCTCGATGACCAGAGGTCACAGAAACCCCACATTTAGGGGGTAGTCAGTTGAAGACCTACCCCACAACTGGTCGAAATATGGGATGGCTATCATTAATGGTTCCGGAGATACGGGCCTGCTTGCACAGCCTGTCAGAAGCTACATACAGAGCAGCCATTATAAATACAAGCTGACACACTGCAGCAGACTGAGAAAAAAAAATCACCATTTGTTTTTTGCTAGAAAATTACTCTATGGTGGTCTTTGCAACTTTTTATGTTGCACGGTATAGAGCTGCAATTTTTTTGCTTAGAAGATAGATCACGATTCGTGCGGCATAACATCATCTTTCACATTAAAATAATTTTTAAAAAAATGGGCTAACTTTATTGTTTTGTTTTTATGGTTTTTATTATTCACTGAAGTGGGCAAATGCAGTGTAACATAAAATATTGCAGCAATTGCCATTTTTGTCTCCTTTAAAATATATATAATGTTTGGTGGTTCCAAGTAATTTTCTAGCAAAAAATATTGCTTTTTAACTTAAACAAGTGTTGGACTTTAAGTGGTTACATTTCTTGCATTTACACACAGAAGTTTGATCTAAAAAGGAAGTTGGTTACAATGTTTCATGTTGTTTACAAACTTGGCAGACAGTCGGATATTTTCTTTACACACAGAAGTTTATCCCTTTGATATAAGAAGAAAGTGTTAGTTACAATGTTTCCTGCTAAGAACTCGGCAGACTGTCCAGATATTTTCTTTTGACAGCTGAAAGTCTCTCCACTTGTTATATGAAAGAATCAGCAAACTCTGCATTGGAGATGTCAGGGGGGTTGAATCAAGATCACAATTTTAACGATTAATTGTGCAGCTCTAGCACGGTACTGCATTTGCGCAGCAATTTTTTGGAAATAAACTGTTTCATACATTAAAAAAAACACTAAGCACGATTTTTTTTTGGTATCCTAAGCGATGCTTTAAACATTTTTTAGGTTACATGTTTAGAGTTACAGAGGAAGTCTAGTGCTAGAATTATTGCTCTCGCTCTAACGATCGCAACGTATGTAACCTGTGTGTATCTGGCTCTGATACTAGCCAGTGCCTACCCAGCCACTGACTGGTATCTCTGTCCCCACACACCCTCTCACCTGCTGACCTGTAGATGGGGGAATCACTCCTGTAGTGTTATTGTGTTCTGCCAGTGAGTACAATGATCAGTGTTGCTATGTATAGCTGGCAGCACTGATTGTTTTTGGAAAAACAGGCTCATTGTACTCAAGTCGATTAATAGATTGACTTATGTAAAACCAGCTAGCCCATACATAGATCGACTATGGCTGGTCTCTGCATAATTGCTGTAATTTCAATTCATGTATGACCCGCTTAACCACTACACAGTCCCTAAACATCATTCCACTCCTATACATTGTGCCCACTGTCATACCCTCCACACTCCTATCCTGTACATAGTGCCCACTGTCATACCCTCCACACTCCTCTCCTATATATAGTGCCCACTGTCATACTCTCCACACCTGTACATAGTGACCACTGTCATACTCTCCACACTCCTCTCCTGTACATAGTGCCCACTATCATACCCTCCACACTCCTCTCCTGTACATAGTGCCTGCTGTCATAGACTCCTCTTCTCTACATACTTCCCACTGTCGCACCCTCCACACTCCTCTCCTATACATAGTGCCCACTATCATACCATCCCCATTCCTCTCTTGTACATACTGCCCACTGTCATACCCTCCACACTTCTCTCCTGTACATACTGCCCCATCATACCCTCCACACTTCTCTCTGGTACATACTACCCTCTGTCATACCCCCACACTCCTCCTGTACATACTGCCCACTGTCATACTCTTCACACTCCTCTCCTGTACAAACTGCCCACTGTCATACCCTTCACACTCCTCTCCTGTACATAATACCTGCTGTCATATACTTCTCTCCTGTACATACTGCCCACTGGTATACCCTCCACACTCCTCTCCTATACATAGTGCCCACTATCATACCGTCCACACTCCTCTCCTGTACATACTGCCCACTGTCATACCCTGCACACTCCTCTCCTATACATAGTGCCCACTATCATACCATCCACACTCCTCTCCTATACATAGTGCCCACTGTCATACCCTCCACACTCCTTTTCTGTACATGGTGCCTGCTGTCATACACTTCTCTCCTGTACATACTGCCCACTGTCGTACCCTCCATGCTTCTCTCCTGTACATGATGCCCACTGTCATACCCTCCACACTTCTCTCCTGTACATTGTGCCTTTTGCCGTACCCTTTGCACTCTTCTCCTTTACATAGTGCCCAATGTTAGACCCTCCACATTCCTCTCACTCACCTGCACATACTTCCCACTTATATTCCATCCGTACTCCTCCCCTATGTTGCTTACCCACAAAAACAGTTCTTTAAAATGATACCGAATACCCTCAATGTTACCAGCTCTAGAATGGACACACTTTTGTTAGTTCAACTAAAGGAAATCTCAGTTCTCATATTTGTTCTGTTACTAGAACTTATTTAATGTTGTGATTACTACTGTGATGTACAGAGGAACATAGGGGATCTCAGCTACTCTAAATATAGCACTTGTGAAAAAGTGTCCCTGAAAATATTTTTTAAATGTTGGCAACTATGCACTGCCCAAGGGCCACTGGGTCAGTAGTGGGCCCCATGAGAGGTTTCTGGGATCCTGTGATATTAAAGCGGTAGTAAACTTTCCTGACATTACTACTTTTTAGAGGCCCTGGGGTAGGTTATGCCACAATGTACAAGTATGCACAGCAAATTAGCACATTAGGGTACACTTACCTTTTCAGACTGGGCCCTCCATTGCTGCGCTGTGATTCTCACACATTTATTTAGTATTTATAAAAGGCCCCACCAAAATCCTCAGCACCAGGCCCATGATGTTCTGAATCTGGCCCTGGCCTGGTCAGTGCCTGACCTCGCAAATGCACTTCTGAAAGAATGGTCAAACATTAACATGGGGGATTTTAACTACCCAGAAATTAACTGGAGTAATGGCACTGCTGGGACAGGTAAAGGGCAACAACCTATTGCAGGACAATTTTATGGTCCAGCTTTTTGAGGCCCCAACTAGGAATGATGCTCTGTTGGACCTGGTAATCTCAAACCATGCAGAGGGTATTACTAATGTTCAGATAAAAGAACACCTGGGTAGCAGTGGCCATAACATGATTTCATTTGATGTTAGCTGTAAGCAAAAACCACATACCGGAAAGTTAAAAACACTTCATTTCAAGAGAGCAAATTTTCCAAGGAGGAGGGCTGCTTTCCAAGACTTGGACTGGGAGAGAATATCGGCATCAATGGGCACAGAACAGAAATGGGAATTCCTCAAAAAGACTGTCTGTGAACTCACTGCAAAGTATATTCCCATGGGCAATACGTTTTAAAAGGCTAAAAATAAAACCTTTTGTGGCTCACGGTCAAAGTAAAGGGGAAAGTAAAAAGGAAATCAAGGATGCAAAAATTCAAAATGACAGATTGCAAAAGATAGTAGGACAAACCCCAAGAAATTCTTCAAATATATTAACCTCTTTCCCACCGCGCTTTAGCAAAAATACTGCTACAGCGCGGCGGGGTTATTTTGGGACGACGTCCCTGGGACGTCGTCCTTCACTTCCATGATTGCGCGTCCCCTGGGACGCGCTCGCAGAAGTGTCCGTGCTCGCCGGGTCTAGAAGACCCGGCGCATCACGGATCACGGTAAATTGCCACTGATAGCGGCCGTTTACCACGTGATCGCGCCGTCAAATTACCCTCTCCTGCGTCTCCTCTCTGTACCGTTCGGTACAATGTGCGAGGAGAGGGTGGGAGCGGGGTGTCAGCAGCTGTGCTGTGGCTGGATCTGTGACAAATGCAGTCACAGATCCAGCCATCCCTCAATCCATCCCAGCTCTGCAATCCCTAGTACCCTGCAATCCCCCAGTACCCTGCAATACCCCAGTACCCTGCAGTACCCCAGTACCCTGCAGTACCCCAGTACCCTGCAATACCCCAGTACCCTGCAGTACACCAATACTCTGCAATACCCCAGTACCCTGCAGTACCCCAGTACCCTGCAATACCCCAGTACCCTGCAGTATCCCAGTACCCTGCAGTACCCCAATACTCTGCAGTACCCCAGTACCCTGCAGTACCCCAATACTCTGCAGTACCCCAGTACCCTGCAGTACCCCAATACTCTGCAATACCCCAGTACTCTGCAGTACCCCAACACTCTGCAGTACCCCAATACTCTGCAATACCCCAGTACCCTGCAGTATCCCAGTACCCTGCAGTACCCCAGTACTCTTCAGTACCCCAATACTGTGCAATACCCTGCGCAATACTCTGCAATACCCCAATACCCTGCGCGATACCCTGCAGTACCCCAATACCCTGCAGTTCCCCAATACCCTGCAGTACCCCAATACACTGCGCGATACTCTGCAATACCCTGCACGATACTTTGCAATACCCTGCGCAATACTCTGCAATACCCCAATACTCTGCAATACCCCAATACCCTGCGCGATACTCTGCAATACCCAAATACTCTGCAATACCCAAATACTCTGTAATACCCATTTTTTTAAAGCACCCCTGTCCCCGTGTGCTCGCATGCAGAAGTGAACGCATACGTAAGTCCCGCCCACATATGAAAACGGTGTTCAGGCTACACATGTGAGGTATCTCTGCGAACGTTAGAGCGAGAGCAATCATTTTGGCCCTAGACCTCCTCTGTAACTAAAAACATGTAACCAATAAAAGTAATTAAAGCGTCGCCTATGGGGATTTTTAAGTAGCGAAGTTTGGCGCCATTCCATCATTGTGCGCAATTTTGAAGGGTGACATGTTGGGTATCTATTTACTCGGCGTAACTTCATCTTTCATAATATGAAAAAAAATTGGGCTTACTTTACTGTTTTTTTTTTTTTTAGCACAAAACTGTTTTTTTTTTAAAACACGCGTTTAAAAAATGTCTACGAAAATACCATGCGAGATAAAAAGTTGTAACTGCCGCCATTGTATTCTCTAGGGTCTTTGCTAAAAAAGCATATATAATGTTTTGGGGTTCTATGTAATTTTCTAGCAAATAAATTATGATTTTTCCATGTAGGAGAGAAATGTCAGAATTGGTCTGGGTGTTCCAGAACGCCTGGTGGCGTTCCCTGCATGTTGGGCATCTGTATGTGGCCACGCTGTGTAAAAGTCTCACACATGGGGTATCTCCATACTCGGGAGGAATAGCAGAATGTGTTTTGGGGTGTCATTTGTGGTATGCATATGCTGTGTGTGAGAAATAACCCGCTAATATGACAGAAACAAGATTTTTTTATTTATTTTTTACAGAATTTTCAGTCGTTTTTCTTTTATAGCACAAAAAATAAAAAACCCAGAGGTCATCAAATACCACCAAAAGAAAGCTCTATTTGTGTGAAAAAAAGGACAAAAATTTCAAATGGGTACAATGTTGTATGACTGAGTAATTGTCATTCAAATTGTGAGAGCAGGATTGAGGAAAATTGGTCTGGTTAGGAAGGGGGTTTAAGTGCCCAGTGGTCAAGTGGTTAATAGTAAAAAGGTCAAGTCTGAGCATGTAGTCTAGAGTGGGTGACTGGAGACAACGAAGGCTAATTTATGAAATACTGGTACTTTCTTCAGCTCGGTGTATACAATGGAGCATTGGGGAGCTCATATCCATTAAGGGGGTGGTAGTGACAAAGCCCCAAATGATACACAATGGCTCAAAAGTGATATGGTCCAGAAATATTTAGACAGAATAAAGGTGGATAAAGCACCTGGACTAGATGGCATCCACCCACGGATCCTAAAAGAATTGAGCTCTGAAATTTCAAAGCCATTTTATCTAATATTTAGGGACTCATTAATGACATAAATAGTACCATTGGATTGGCACGGGACCAGTGTGGTGCCCATATTTAAAAAGAGAACAAAGTCTTTACCAAGTAACTGTAGACCTGTTAGTTTAACTGCTATAGCTGGGAAGATACTGGAGAGATTAATAAAAGACCAAATAGAGGAGTTCTTGCTGGAAAAAAACAATTTAAACAACAGACAGCATGGATTTATGAAAGACAGAAGTTGTCAGACAAACCTGATTTCTTTTTATGAATAGGTAAGTATAACCTTGGACAGAGGCGTGGCAGTAGACGTAGTATACCTGTATTTTGCAAAAGTTTTCGTTACAGTTCCGCACACACGGCTCGTGTGTAAGGTAAGGTCTACAGGATTGGAAATATCAGTTTGTAAATGGATAGAAAACTGGCTGAAAGACAGAATTCAGAGAGTAGTGGTTAATGGTTCTTACTCTGAATAGTCTAAGGTTATCAGTGGTGTACCCCAAGGTTTAGTGTTGGGACTCTTACCTTTCAATATCTTTATAAATGATATTGGGTCTGAGATCAAAAGTAAAATTTCTGTCTTTGCAGATGATACCAAGCTATGCAGTGGAATAACGTCTTTACAAGATGTCACCAATTTACAAGCCGACCTCAATGCTCTGTCTAATTGGGCGACTAAGTGGCAGATGAGGTTTAATGTTGATAAATATAAAGTTATGCACTTGTAAAAATGTAAAGTTATGCCAAGCTGCGGTTTCCAAAGCAAGCAAAGTCCTTTCTTGTATTAAGAGAGGTATGCACTCCAGAGATAGAGATATCATTTTGCCCCTGTACAAATCATTAGTAAGACCTCATCTGGAATATGCAGTTCAGTTTTGGGCTTCAATTCTCAAGAAGGATATCGGGGAACTGGAGAAAGTGCAGAAAATGGCAACCAAACTGATAAGAGGCATGGAGGAGCTCAGCTATGAGGATAGATTAGAAGAACTGAATTCATTCACTCTTGAGAAGAGGAGATTAAGGGGGATATGATCAACATGTACAAATATATAAGGGGTCGCTATAGTGAACTTGGTGTTGAGTTATTCACTTTACGGTCAACACTGAGGACAAGGGGGCACTCTTTACATCTAGAGAAAAAGAGATTTTACCTCCAAATACGGAAAGGTTTCTTCACAGTAAGAGCTGTGACAATGTGGAATAGACTCCCTGCTGAGGAGTGCTAAAGAAGCTAAAGTGCTTTAAGAAAGGCATGGATACTTTCCTAAATGTACATAATATAACTGGGTACTGACATTTATAGGTAAAGTTGATCAGGGGAATATCCAATTGCCTCTCAGGGGATCAGGAAGGAATTTTTTCCCCTGCTGTAGCAAATTGGATCATGCTTTGCTGTTTTTTTTGCCTTCCTCTGGATCAACTGTGGGCATAGAATTTAGTATATGTGATTGTATGTGATTGTACGATACTATTATTATTGTATTTCTTATGGTTGAACTTGATGGACTTGTGTCTTATTTCAACCTGACTAACTATGTAACTATGAAACATAGACACACTCCTAAATCTTGTGGACAGCATTCCCAGAAGATTTAAAGCTGTTATAGCTTCAAAGGATGGACCAACTCAATATTGAACCCTACGGACTAAAACTGGGATGCCATTAAAGTTCATGTCGCGTTTTGCGATCCACGAATCAGAACCTGCTCCAGGTTCCGAAAGCCAACTTCAAGACCAAAGGAGAAAGAAGATTCGTGTTCCAAGGTCCCAGACTATGGAACGCGTTACCAACCAGCATTCGGTTGGAGGAGAACCACCTAGCATTTAGGAAAAAGGTCAAGACTTTTCTCTTTTGATATCAAAGGAGACAGGAACAACAAGCGCCCAGAGGCGATTCAGTTCTCATGTGCCGCGCTATATAAGTTTTCATTCATTCATTCATGTGTGGGCAAGGACAGTCGCCCCAATATTTTTTTTAATATTATATATATATATATATATATATATATACATACATAGATATATATATATATATATATATATATATATATATATATAAATTAAATTTCAATAAAATGTTCAAAGTAATTCTGGAGGTTGATTTGTTTTAATAACAAACATGTTATACTTACCTGCTCAGTTCCCCCAAAAGCAAGCATTTTGATATGGGGCACTAAAGCATGCTCGCTCCGGAGCCGTGATCCTGTTAATGAACTTATTCCATTTACACACAGAGCATAGCTTGGCCCTGCCCTCCCCTTTCTTTCCCCTCTGGCTCGCTAACTGTGATTTACAGCAGCAGGTGCCAATAGCCCCCACTTGCTGTGTGAGCCTATGCAGAGAGAGAGAGAGAGACCCAGGAGAGTGGCTGCTCTTGTGCACGTTGCTGGATCACGATGGGGCTCAGGAAAGATTAAGGGGGGCGGTGGAGATTTTTTTTTATCCTTAATGTATAGAATGCATTAGGGTAAAAAACCTTCTGCCTTTCGAGACACTTTTAGCTCTAAAAACACCTTAATAGGACATTACTATAGAGGCTTGTAATGTATTGTTAGAATAATGGAAAGGTGGCACTGATACAAAGCTCCCCTTTCTTTTAGGCCATATAGAACTAATGTTGACTGACATTTCCTCCAGTTTTTAGTAAATGTTTTTAGTAAATGTGGCTCTGTTATGCATGACTAATGAGTAAATATCTAGTATTTTGGTAGCTTAGAGGCATAAATTTAAAAAGCATCAACAGATGTCATCAAATCTATTCTATGAAAGCTCTCATTATTCTGCTCTAACTCTTTAGCAATTGAATGATTCTTTAAAACTCTGATAGAACAATAAGAAAAAACCCACACATAAATGTAAAGGTTTTTTTTATGCATACAAAAGGATGAATTCAAGAATGAATTCGGCCTTTGTATTGAACCTATGGAAGATTAAGGTAGCTTAAATAAGTAGTTTGCAAATTAATAATTATGACTATATAAATAGCACACAGCCTGCTAAGTGAACAATTGGAGTTAATGTTCCTAGTGCCTATGTGACCAGTCAGCATGCCCTACATGTATGCTCTTCCATAAACAAAAGTGGATTACTAACAAGATGTCATTAATTGTGTCTTACTCTCCATTAGTTCCTTTCTACCATGCTGTGAGTTATGATCAAGAACTGAGTTAAAGTAAATTGCATATATAAATACATATTCTTATGAACCTAATGTATTTATTACATTTCTATCGAATAACATTCTGTTATTATTTGAAAAAAATATATATATATATAATTTTTTAAGTTTCTTTAATACCTGGTATACTTTTAATGACTATGTCAGACAGTCATGATTATTTCACTCTGCAACATCCCTTTAACATAATATTCTTAGCTCCAGGGAGTTACAAATTTACCAGTGTGTCTCTTGCTTTAGCAGTAATAGCAGTTGACAAGCTGATCCCCATTGTCAACAGCAGAAGAATAACTGACAGTGTAGTCTAGTATAGTGACCACAGTAACATGTTATGTGGCATTGTTGTAATTCATTAATTAATTAATTAATTGATTTGTGGGCAGATCGGTTATTTAAAATGGGCTCTGCCACATGTAGCCACTCCAAGTCCAAACATAAGCCAAACGTGGATTTTGTTTAGGTAACATTAAGAAGAAAGCTGGTATTGTGGCCACAGCTACTGTATATGTTTAACATTCTGCAAATCTCTGGGTTGTAATATTCATTGTCCAGCTTTAGGATCCATGCCAAGAAGAAGAGTAGCAAGGTTAAAGCTTCAAACCTACATGCATTTTGTATATAGCTGTGCTGCAGGTATTGTGGTAATCTGATGTGTGTATTGTGATTAGACATGTGCGATTTGGTTTGTATTTGGTACGAATTTGTTAGTATTCGTACATTTGGATCAATTCGAACTTCCGAATAGCTGAAAGAACCAAAATACGAAAATTACGAAATTGCGAAAAAGCAAAATAACGAACATGAAAAAATACGAACTTACGAATGGACAAGCTTAAGAAAATAAAAAACACTGTAACAGTAAAAGAACAAAAATTACACCTCTAACAAATAATATGCATTCCGTATTTTCAATCCTTTGTGTGTTTGTAATTTCGTATGTTAGTATTTTTATTCGTATGTTTGTAAATTTGTTTCTTTGTCTGTTTGTAATTTCGTGTTCTCAAATCGATCTTTCAAATATGCAGTGTGGTGAGTGATGTATCTTAATTAATATCTTAGCCAATCTGCTTCTCTCTTTTGTGTCTGAGTTACAATGCTTTCCTGAATCTTTTTAGATTCAGTTGAGAAGGAGACTGGGGCCTCGTACACACGACCGAGGAACTTGTCGTAAATGAAACATTGTTTTCCTCGACAGGTTCCTTGTCAGGCTTGTCGAGAAAACTTGACAAGCTTTCTTTGCGTACACACTGTCAAGACAACATCTCGTTGTTCTCAAACGCGGGGAGGTAAAACACGTACGACGGAACTATAAAGGGGCAGTTTGATTCCACTGGCACCACCCTTCTGAGCATGTGCGGGTTTCTAAGCATACACACGAACGCGTTTATCGTCAAAAACCAGCCCGACGAGGAACAGAACGAGGAAATTGAGATTCCCGACGAGAAAAAAGAGAACTTGTTGTCTTTTTTTCTCAAGTTCCACGACAGTTTTCTCAATGAAAAACAATGCATACACACAACCATTTCCTCAGCAAAAAAGCTCTGCCACCAAGTTTCTTGATGGATTTTGTTGAGGAAAACGGTTGTGTGTTTGAGGCCTGAGTCAGGTCTTGTGACTGAGGGAGTGGACTGGGAGTAAGTACAGGACTTATTAGAAATTAAGCAAGGATTATCATTCTTTATTTCCTGCAATTGTAATTTTGTATGCTTTTGTGGGACAGTGTATATGAATATGAAAACTTGCGTCTTACAAAATTACGAATCTTTACGAATTTATCGAAACGAGACAAAACTAAACGAAACAAAACAATTTGTTTTTGTTGTGCACATGTCTAATTGTGATGGTGGGGAAGACTCCCCCTGTCAGAATACAATGGCACAGCTAGGAGGTTTCCCCATCCACCTTGAATGTGTGGATGGGGGAATCAGGTCAGTTTTTCCATTCAACCAACTGGTTGAATGAAAAAAAGCTGCCTCACCTACAGCCTGTTAAAGTACACTTACTGGCATGTAGGCACACACTATCAGATGGTAAAATGTTGGAAAGCTCACAAACTAAAGTGCAGTTCCCGAAGGGTATCTGGTGGCCTTTCATTGACAGAGTTAGACAAATTGTACAGCACCATAGTAAGCACAGATATGCTGAATTACCACATTAGTGATAAAACAAAAAAACAGAAAACATTTTTGAAAGGAAAGGGAAACACTTAAAAGAGAAGTATGGGTTTTTCTTTTGATTCATACTCATCTCGGTGGATGGAGCATCCGACCAATGGTGCAGCTGTCCCCTGCCGTCTCCGCACTGAGAACCGAGCTACTGAACATTGCTGATGGGTCGGTTCTCACAGTTCCCTGGGATGAAAGCTGCTGGTTGTCAGTCAGCGTCTTTGCTTCTCCATGCTCATTGGAGCGATAAACTGTGGAGGGTATCGGGGACAGGCTGTCTCAGCGGCTTGCTGAGACACTAAGACTGCCATTAATCAAGGCAGCTGGCGGATCTATACTTAGAAGTTGGGATGGTGTGCTGCCTGGACTGATGGCAGTGACGTCGGCGAAGATCGGACTTCAGACCGCTCTCTGATGAAAACAGGTCACAGCAGTGCAAAATGAATTTCACTCCTGGGACCCATAGGAGAAGCCCAACCTAAAAAGCGCAGGCTGGACTTATCTTTTAACCCCTTCAATACATGGCACTTCATGCCCTTCCTGCCCAGGCCAATTTTCAGCTTTCAGTGCTGTCGCACTTTGAATGACAATTGCGTGATCATGCAACACTGTGCCAAAATATTTTTTTTTATAATTGTCTTCACACAAATAAAGCTTTCTTTTGGTGGTATTTAATCAACAGTTTTTTTTTTTTCAAAAAAAAAACAAAAGAATGCCAAAAATTTGGAAACAAATTGTTTTTCTTAGTCTGTCAGAAAATGTTGAAACATTTTTTTTTCTCCTTCACTGATGTGCGCTGATGAGGCTGCTGATGAGGCAGCACAAATGGGTACTGATGAGGCAGCGCTGAAGGGCACTGATGGGGTGGCACTGATGATGAGGCACTAATATGCAGCACTGATGGTCATGGATAGGTGGCACTGATGTGCACTGATGACCCAGCACTGATGGATACTGATGAGGTGGCACTGATGGGGTGGCACTGATGATGAGGCACTAATATGCAGCACTGATGAGCACTGATAGGTGGCACTGATGGGCACTGATTGGTGACACTGATGGGCACTGATAGGCTGCACTGATGGGCACTGATAGGTGGCACTAGTGGGTGACAATTATGGGCATCAATAGGTGGCAAATCGCTCTGTGAATCTGGCCCAAAGTTGTGTTCATTTCAGTCATCCAATCATGTAAAGGGAAATCTCCTGTTTTCTTTTTTAATTCTTCAATTCTTTTCTTTTTTTTTCATAATTGGATATTCAAATCCGATTCACCTTATATATAATGCTAAGTGAACATTTATTTAGAAAAGTGAGTCTCTACTTCTTTAGTAAATCAACCTCATTGTATTTTTCTTTTAAAATGTTGACAATATTTTGCTGAATTATAATATGTGTATATGTATTTTATAAGTCTCCACACAGTCATACTCTAATAACCTCTTTATTGCGCTCACACCTAGTTGTGTTTGCCTACATTCTCTGCCCTAGCTTCCAACTGACTCTTGTCTTCTCTATTCTCTTTCTTTCAACTTGTATCTATTGTCCTATCAATAAAATACCTGCTGTTTTTTTTTTTTTTATATTTTTGTTTTGTGATTCCAGCATGCCCACTTACAGCTAAGCATAACACATTCACCATCTTTCTCAGTGGTTTGCCTATGTCAAGGGGATGGGCTATTCATCTTTTATGAGTGTGCTAGCCATCCTGCCTTTCTTGACAGCTGCTCAAAGCAGCCAGATAATGAAATGTTGAATTCCTAAATTTGCTTGCATCGTAGCACTAGTTTTAAGGGTTTGTGCTACAATGGCAATTGAATAGAATGAAGATCTAACATGATTTTACCACTCATTCTTGCAGAGCTCAGCTGGTCTAATAACAGTTTACATAGTAACATATAGTTCCGCTATAGTAAGGCAATTATGTTTTATATCTTAAAATTCGATTAAAATGAAATCAGCATGATGCATTTTTATACTACAGCGATACTTTGATTGCAAGAATAGAATACACAGAATAATGGAATAGTGAAACGGCATTTTCAAAAAAATTAAGATGAAAAATCAGCGCAGTTAGACAGGCAGATTTTGTCACCTGAATGTAGTATATCCATGTTCAATATGCTAGCTTGACTAAAGTATACTCTTAAATCTAATAAACTATTTAACTATTGCAACTGACCCTATTCTGTACTAATTACTTGCCCTCAATTATACAGTAACAGATCTGACTGCTATTAATGAAACCAGTCATGAATGAAATAAGGTTGTCACTGCTTAAAATGCTAGTTACAGGGTTTTCATACTAATTATATGGCTTTAGTGCTTTAACCTTCAGCGAGTATGAAATAAATGAAGTAATGGTGAAATTGGAACACCCAAGGAAAAAACATAAGATTAGCATAGGGGACATCGAGTAAATAGGGGACATCTATCACTCCTGTTGCAAAGCAATGCTTAACAGGAGCAGTGTGATGCATCCTGAGACAGATTTATTACAATGTTACAGCAAGTGCCTCCTATGGCTGTTCTAAAGTCTGAATTTGCAATTGAATAAAACATGACCCTAACCACTTCTTAATTAAGTGTGTGTTTAGAGTGGAAATCTGCCTTTTCTTCAGTAATAAATCTGTCTTTGAACATTGCAAACTGTCACACATTAGGCTGACCAGAAATACAGGTGCACAGGTCTGTAAACTTGTTATAGAGACATTGCAGCCTGAATTGCAACTGATCATTACTACTTTGCTTGATAATTTCCCATTTTAGGCTTTCTTTCTTCTATGTATAGCTTGTAATCCAGCCAGAAATCTTTTTTTTTTTTTTCAAAAGCACAAGCTGTCCCACAAAATGTATCAGTTTGCATGGATGAGACAAATCACTTAACACTGACAGGGGTGATTAAAATTATCATCTTTTATTTATGCATACAAACTGATTATAAGGTGTGAGCTGGATTTTTTTTCTTCTATTTGTTAGTGTATCTAAAAAATCTGTTAATACAGTTAACACCACCCCTGACTGACAATGTTGTTGTCTGCCCTGCCTCGTGTCCTTTGCCCAAAGTTGTGTCTCACTAAAACTGAAGGTGCCAGATCACCAGGCAAAAACAGAGAGTACAAAGGAAAACAAAAGAAAACTGGTGCAACCACCATATTTAATGATTGATAAGTTACAATATAATAAAAAAAATAAGTTCAATTCTGCTTTAAATCTACTGTAATGATAAATGAGAAAATTGCAGTGCCAGATTTATTTAAATTTTCACTCATTTGACTTCAATAAAGTGACATTGTACCAGTAACGCACGGTTGGAATTTCCAATAAAAAAAGTCTGACGAAATTTTTTCATTGGATATTCCGACCAATTGTGGAAGCCCCATCTGACCTTTTCCGTCTGAAATTTAGACGGACTTAGAAAGAGAACATCTTCTCTTTTTTTAGACGGAAAAAAATTTATATCGGAAATTCCGTTCGTCTGTATGGAATTCCAACTGAGAAAAACATGCATGCTCGGAAACAATTTGACGCATGCTCGGAAACATTAAACTTAATTTTTCTAGGCTCGTCATAGTGTTGTACGTCACCGTGTTTTTGACGGTCGGAGTTTGGCGTGTCTGTGTGTATGCAAGACAGCTTGAGCAGAATTCCGTTGGAAAAACCCATCAGAGTTAATTCCGCCGGAAAAACTGGTTGTGTGTACGTGTACGTGTACTTTTCATAATCTATGTAGTTTGCTATACTATTTTGTATGTATGACTGCTCCACTGAAGTCTTCCCTGACAATCCTTGCAACCCTGTTTTTGTTATGAATATCTGCTGAGATTTGCACATTTTACACTAAACCCTTTTTAGGGTTAGTTTTTTTTCCCCTCTCCAGTAAACACAGAACATGCTCCTTATTGAGCACCCACACACATTTCTCTGACCTGAAAACACATCTAGAAATGTTTCCATATATAAATGTTATACGACAATAGTCTTTTGCTAAAGGCATTGGGATAAAATGATTTGTCATTAAGCAGTATCATCACCATCAACAGTCTGGACTAGGCTGTCTAGGAGAAGACACAAATAGAGAGGTATTTTATAGCACCATTGATTTCCAAAGGAAGCACCATAAACCATACAAGAAGGCAAACAATGAACAGAAAAAGATTGATCAGTAACCAGGCAGATCAACTTATAATGATTGCAAATACTGTAAAAATATGATTTTGTAAATATTTCCTTATTTATTAAACATATGTTGGTACTTCAGCTATCTTGTAGTTTGCAGCAAATTGGTCAGCCTGTCCATTGTGGTGCATGGAACAATTAGTTAGATTCTGTTCTTTAATGCCCTCAGGTAGAACCATCTTTTTCCTAAACTCTTTAACTTCCTACTAAAAAAATAATCTTTCGAAATGTTATAATCATTTTTTTCTATCGGTTAGATATCCATCAGTTAATTTTAAAACAAATTTCTCATTTTTTAACAGATGGATAAATAACTGATGGGGCCCACACACGATCGGTTTGGTCTGATGAAAACACATGAAAACACAAGTTTCTGTAATGATTTTCTAGAAGGGTTTTGTCTCATGACAGGACCTGCCTATAAGGGAAAAGGTGATCATTTAAAAACTTCCAATAACCTTTCTAGTTTCACCTTCTTCTGTATTATCATGCTGGACAATTTTTGGGTCCTATGAGAAGAGGTCAGTAGGATATAAGACAAGCACACTCATTATAAATAGTGTTGAGCGGAATACGCCATATTTGATTTTGCGATATTGCGCGAATATATAGAAGAATATTCGCGAATATTCGCTAATATCGAATATTCGTGATATTTTATCCAAAAAAAAATTTGCAAAATTTCGCTAATGCGAAATTTCGCTAATGCGAAAATGATTGCGAAATTCTCATAAACGGAGATCATTTCCTGTATTACTAAACTAATATGCACTAAACACTAACTCTACACTAACTCTACTTAAAAGAAAGGAGAATAAGGGGGCAAAAGAAGGGCGGAGAAGATAATCGCGCAATATTCCTATTGCGCGATTATCTTCTCCGTCCTTCTTTTGCATCAGAGCCAATCAGAATAACTTGAATATTCGGCAAAAGGAATATTGCGCGATATTCCTTTTGCCGAATATTCGAGTTATTCTGATTGGCTCTGATGCAAAAGAAGGGCGGAGAAGATAATCGCGCAATATTCCGTTTGCCGAATATTCAAGTTATTCTGATTGGCTCTGATGCAAAAGAAGAGCGCATCAGAGCCAATCAGAATAACTTGAATATTCGGCAAAAGGAATATTGCGCGATTATCTTCTCCGCCCTTCTTTTGCATCAGAGCCAATCAGAATAACTTGAATATTCGGCAAAAGGAATATCGCGCAATATTCCTTTTGCCGAATATTCGAGTTATTCTGATTGGCTCTGATGCAAAAGAAGGGCCGAGTTGCTGATGCGATTCTTAGAGTTATTCGCGAATACTCGCAATATTCGAGTTATTCGCGAATACTCGAATATGCAATATTCGTAGCGAATATTCGCAATGCGAATATTCGTGAGCAACACTAGTTATAAATACTTATCCTGATAAAATGGATGCTATTCCATTAGAAGTATAGAGACAAAATACTGATCCTTTCAGTGATGCTGTATGGTGAAAGAAAACTATTGCAAATACAGTATATACCTGCATAATTGTATTGTACTGAATATTGTAAGTGAAAGACATTTAGGGGATTCTGTAGTTTTGTGTATATAACATACACAAACATTACTTTGCATACACATATTTAAACATGGATGTAAAGTCAATTCATGAAAGGCAGCATGGGGAGGCACAGCAAAGTTTGCCAGTGAGTGAAATGTCAGAAAAAGACATGCGCACACTGAAATATTTTGTTTCGGAATTTAATTTTCGTCCAAAAAATAAATGTATTTAGTTACTCATTTTTATTTATTTTGTTTTGTTAAAAAATGCATTCGTCCGAAAATCCAAATTAAGGTCAAATCTATCAATTGAAGGCTTAAAGAGGAGGTTCACCCTAAATATACGCTTTTCCATGTGATCCAGCATACTGGCGTCAGCGCCAGTATGCTGTTTTTTTTTTTTTTTCTAATGCCCCGCTTACTGTCTAATCTTCAATTTTGATTTATCTCCCCAGCGGGGGATGGCGCCTGTATAGACCGTCACTGGTTCCGAAAATACCCGATTTAGGACTCGGGTATTTCCGGCGCAATACAGCGCCTGCGCACAGACCTAGGAGCTGACTGCGCAGGCGCCGTATTTCTCAGAGTCCTACGGCTATGGCGCGCCACGCCTTCCGAAAAAAGCCGAAATAGGACTCGGAGAAATATGGCGCCTGCATAGTCAGCTCCTAAGTCTGTGCGCAGGCGCCGTATTGCGCCGGAAATACCCGAGTCCTAAATCGGGTATCTTCGGAACCAGTGACAGGCTATAAAGGCGCCATCCACCGCGGGGTAGCTAAATCAAAATTGAAGATTAGACAGTAAGTGGGGCATTAAAAAAAAAACAGCATACTGGCGCTGACGCCAGTATGCTGGATCACATGGAAAAAGACTATATTTAGGGTGAACCTAGCTTTAAGGTGTCTGTTGAATGTTCTAAGAAGATTAGACAAAACAGCTAAATTGTACGACACTGCAATCGTACATTTCCGGTTGTATGCTCCACCCACAAGCTATAGTAGAATTCTGTATGACTAGTAATAATTATATTTATTAATTATTATTACTAGTCAATCAACATTAGAATTCTATGAGCGGAGCATTTGACCTAAATGTCCGCTCGCGGCGATCATACGTTTTTAGCTGCTTCGTCTAATCTTCATGTCTCTATAATGTGGAATCTTTTCTCTCTATGTCGAAAAATCTTGGACTAATAGAGTTAGGTTAGGCACATTCAACTGCAGGTTCGATAGACACAGATCACTATTGTCACCGTTATGTCAAATCTTCTATCTATAGCGAGCTGTTGTCGCAACGAAACAAAAATAAAGCAATTTTTATGTCGGATCTTTCGGATTTTGGATCCTGTGCATTCATTATCATTTGTTAAAACGAATGTGAAAATCCCTGAAAATGCACGGAAATGGACAAAAATGCATTTGGACGAAAACAAATGCACATGTCTAATCATAAGACTCTTTTCCTATGGTTCCCAGATGTCTGCTTCAAGCAAATTGGTTCAATCAGGTCAAGTCCTTGCTTTCAGCTCTAGGTAGTATTTGAACTGATTAAAACAGTAATACCAATGAAGTACACGGATGCATCCTACCTGTACCGTTACATACAACAACAGAGTTTTTGGTTAGGAAGCGCCAAACGAAAGAAATCACTGTGGGCATCCTAGGCAACAACAGCCAATGATGCTGCCCTGGCAGTTTATGTACTACTATTTAGTACTTAACAACCAAATTTCCGCGCACCTAGCCTAAATGTAGGCTGAATGAATCAAAGTTTCACCCTAGTTTTACTTCTTGTGGAACACATACTGTTTACAGTATTTATATATCAATTTGTCACTTCAATGCATTGTGCATAGTTATGGAAATAAAAGTTGTGCTGGCATAATAGATATTCAAACTTTAGAGAATATGTCTTTTAAACTCAGTTGGACAATGTATCAACTTAGTTTGAGTTCAACAAAAGAGTTGGTGACATTTTAGATAATGAGGTCAGAACAAGCAGCTTATTATTCAAAATGAAATATTATAGCAACATGTTGCCTACTCAAATATGCATTAGCCCTTTGGATCATTGTTTGAGTTTTATAGGATGAAAGCAACATGCATTATACAGTTCCCATAAGAATGAAGGCAGAGGTTGTTTAATTTATATTTATATTATTTAGATAAAAATTACATTATTCATTATAATATTTTACATTTAAGTTTTCTGAGAGTTACATTTTTCAGAACTTTTTTTGTATCCTTCCGCAGCTCTCCACTACTTTTGATACTTCAATATGGCTCACAAGCTGAAAAAGGTTGGATACATTTGACCTAAACTCAGTTAAACAATCACAAAGGTTTTTTTTCTCATTAATAAACTGCAAGCTGGCAAAATAAATTAAGATAATATACTTAGAGCCGGTTCACACTCCCGCGGCACGACTTCGGTGGGGACTCTGCAAGTCGTCCTGAGGACGACTTCAGAGGCGACCAGCAAAACAACTTCTGTATTGAAGTCAATGCAGGTCGTCCCGAGCCGCCCCCGAAGTCGTGCAGGAACCTTTTTCTAAGTCGGAGTGACTTGCGTCGCTCCTATTAGAACGGTTCCATTGCATTAAATGGGACGTGACTCGTCAGGTGGTTGAGCTGCCTGATGTGTTGCCCCAGTGTGAACTGGCTCTTAAGCCTGTAATATAATCATCATACTTGGGATTTGATGGAAAATAAAAACTTGTTTTTAAAATTGTAGGTATTGTATTCGTAAACAACTACTCCTTTTAAAGTCAACACTGAATCTCATGCTGATGTTGTAAATACTTCACTTATGCATTTTTTAAAGTGAAAAATTAACTCTTCATTCTAGTCTAGTTTTTAGCCATATTGTTACTTATAATAAAACTTGCAATGGTCACAAAATGCAATAAAATCTACCCTGTGCCAAAATGACAGCATATTTAAAGAGGCTTAAGAAGTGGATAATGTTAATACATAAATAGGGTAGAACTATGTTAATTTTGAGTATCCAATTATGTGCAAAGGATTTTGAAAAAAAAAAAATATGTTTGTTTTGTTTCCATATGACAGGATGATTGCAGTTTTACCTTGTTAAAAAAAAATAAAAAACGAAACTCAAGTAAACATTCAACGTAAATATTCACTTTCTAAAGTAGTACTGCTCTATTATAAACAACTTCAAAGAGAGCTGTAAAATTTGATTTGGTAATGTCCACGTATCAAAACTTTAGTCATGTAATTCCTTTGATATACCTCACAGAATTAAAAATAAATAAATAACACATTAAAATGCCAATTTATTCAAAAAGATGTCTGTGACTAAAATAAAAAAAGTAGAGACATGCTCTAAAACTACAAAACAACAGTATAAGAATGTTCAATCCCCTTTAATACACATGTACAGCTTACAGTATAATATTCAGCTCATTCACAAGAAAGCCATGAAAACATTACACTTTGATACACTCTTGTAGAACTCTATATCCACTGCTATTTTGATAATAAATAAAATAAAACATATAAAAAACCCTCAAGCTCAGTAAAGCAGATTTTATGTTCCAGACTCCAACTCCATTTGGAAGCCTATTATAAAAGATCTTATGCAGATTTGGCCTTTAATTGGCCTCACTGATGCAGCAGAGTTGCTTTAAATTAATCCACTGCTTTGCTGCCATTTTCAGTAAATTGGAAGAAGAATAAAAACATCCGAAAATGTTGCTATAAAATGTTAACCATTTAGTTCAACATAAAATGTTGCATCTTTATATTCTGGATTGTTTTATCATATAAACCCGGAGACAGAGGTTTGGGTGTATCCATAATATCCATAATACAGTATTACCTCTTTTTACTCTAGGTCACCCACACATTTGAAACTGAGAGAGGTTGAAAAGCAAAAAAACACATAACAAGATGCTACCATATCACTTGAAACAGCATGTCAAGCCAGCTAAGTATAGATGCATGGGCTTTTAAAGGTGCATCAAATTCATATTCTCTTTACTTTCTTTCTTCCAACCCAAGAGCTTCTAATATTAGGTGACAGCTATAGAAAGTACCATGACAATGAGGCACATACATTGGCTTTTTATATATGAAAAATATTAAAAAGAACCAGTACTTGGGCAATGTTGTATAATGTAGCCTATATGATGCTGGTATACACCCTTGGCTTCTGAAAATGTAGCTCTTTCACTTGTAAGGGCTCGTGTGCACAGGCCAGTTGAAAACCTTTTCTGAACACTGGAAACGGACAGTGAAAAACTTCCATGTTACAGCTTTTACATACGGCTTTTATGCGAGTTTAGCAGCAATTATGAGCATTTGAGGTTAGAAGCATTTTTAAACACTTAAGAACGGAGCCTCTTTCTGAGATTTGATGTTTACAAGTAAAAAAATTACTTAGAACCCTAAAACATGATATATTTTCTAACACCCTAGAGAATAAACTGGCGGTCATTGCAATACATTTTGTCACACCGTATTTGCGCAGTGGTCTTATAAGCGCACTTATTTTGGAAAAATAATAATATTTTTGAATTAAAAACAAGACAACGGTAAAGTTAGCCCCATGTTTTATATATTGTGAAATATAATGTTATGCCAACTAACTTGATACCCAACATGTCACGCTTCAAAGTTGCGCCCGCTTGTGGAATAGCGAAAAACATTTACCCTTAAAAATCTCCATAGGCGACGTTTAAAAAATTCTACAGGTTGTATGTTTTGAGTTACAGAGGAGTTCTATTGAAGGGTCTGGTATGGAAATTTGGTGGGAACCCCACGTCATTTTTTTAAATTTGGGGTACAGTTCCCCTTAATATCCATACCAGACCTGAAGGGCTTGGCAATTGAATTTGGGGGGATCCCCATGCATTTTTTTTTTTATCAATGACTTTCAATACCTTTTCTCTGTATTTTCGGGAGCCGACAATTAATTAAAACCACGAGAGGTTTTAAATTACTTTGTACAGGGACAGTTCTAAGCACGGGAAACAAGCTGTGCTTTACAGGCATACTTTACACACTCCCTAGGTAAGAAATTTAAAGGAATATTTCACTTTTATTGTTTCACTTCAAGCATTATTAAAATCACCCGGGAAAAAAAATCTGTTTTTAAAACTTTTTTTTGCATTGATACATGTCCCCTGGGGCAGGACCCAGGTCCCCAAACACTTTTTATTACAATAACTTGCATATAAGCCTTTAAAATTACACTAGATTTCAAGTGTTTGAGTCCCATAGACTTTAACAGGGTTCTAAAGATCACACAAACTTTTGGTCTGTTTGCAGGTTCTGGTGCAAACCGAATGGGGGGGGGGGGGGTTCGGCCCATCCCTAGTACTGATAAGATAACATAGAGGAGAGTTCAGGGGCAGTTAAAAAAAATGCCCAACTGCTCCTAAATATCAGCTTAGCAGCTGTAGTGTACATGAGGCCTAACTCCTTTTGATTATTTAAGAAAAGGTAAGATCTGGGAAGTATAAAAAAATGCTGTTTCCCAGATGAATTACTCCTGTGTGTAATCTACTTGTGTTTACACATGCTTACACGTGTCCATTAGTGTTGAGCAGAATATGCCATATTCGATTTCGCGATATATCTCGAATATATAGTCGAATATTCGAGATATATTCGCTAAATACGAATATTCGTGATATTTTTTGGAAATAAAATCATTGCGAATTTTCGCTATTGCGAATGCGAATGCGAATGCGAAATTTCGAGAAATGCGGAATGGAGCACTCTGATTGGCTCAGAATATTCGTGATATATTACAATACACAATAATTGCGAATATTCGGCAAATGCGGAAGGAGCACTCTGATTGGCTCAGAATATTCGTGATATATTACAATACACAATAATTGCGAATATTCGAGAAATGCGGAAGGAGCACTCTGATTGGCTCAGAATATTCGTGATATATTACAATACACAATAATTGCGAATATTCGAGAAATGCGGAAGGAGCACTCTGATTGGCTCAGAATATTCGTGATATATTACAATATAAAATAATTGCGAATATTCGAGAAATGCGGAATGGAGCACTCTGATTGGAGCAGAATATTCTGATTGGCTCAGAATATTCGTGATATATTACAATATAAAATAATTGCGAATATTCGAGAAATGTGGAATGGAGCACTCTGATTGGCTCAGAATATTCGTGATATATTACAATACAAAATAATTGCGAAATTTCGAGAAATGCGGAATGGAGCACTCTGATTGGCTCAGAATATTCGTGATATATTACAATATAAAATAATCGCGCGATATCGCTATTGCCGAATAATCGCATTGCGATTTTTCGGCAAAATATAATGAGCGCTGCAGCTACTCGGCCCAAGGTCTCTAATCATACCAGCAATGCTTTTAGACGTCGATGGGGATCTCTAGGATGAGATCTGTTCTAAAAAAAAAATTGAAAACATTCGAATATTCGAAATAGCGAATATTCGCCGCGATATTCGTGTTATTCGCGAATACTCGAATATGCAATATTCGTAGCGAATATTCGCAATGCGAATATTCGTGAGCAACACTAGTGTCCATGTGTGTTTATGTGCATTTACATGTTTAGACATATTCAGAGTACCTAATCTGCCCCTTTACACACACAATTATATTTTCTCTAAACACAGAACAAGGTTCAACCCTGAAATAAGTGAATTCTACTTGTGCTAGAATGATTACTAATACCGTTGTCAAGACAGCTCTAAAATTGGATACCATTTGATCTTGAGTGAGTTTATTACATTTATATCTGTGCAGCACTACCAGATACGTTTGCAACTGTTGCAGTTTCTACTGTGTTTTACCATTCATGTACATGCATTACTACAATAGTATGGATGTATATATTATGCCTTTGGGATGTTTATGCAACTTTGTGAGTGCTGATTGAAATTAGTTTGCTCATTTTATTACTGGACTTGTGAGGCATTTGTCTAATTCAGTTTAGCTGCTGCAATCTTGCTTCAGAGTTTCTTTTCGCTTTTTGTTGCTGTGTTTCTACCTTGCTAAAAACACTAGAAACTACAATAAAAATATTTCTCCTTTGGCACGCTTCATACCACTGTTCTGAGGGTGCAGTTCATTTTCTGCATGTTGTATCTTTGGTGTGCTTTTCAAAACCACATCAAAAACAGCTCCTAATTGAAATGAAAGGACATTAATGGAAAACACATCAACAACGTTGTTCTTACATTTTTTCCATGTTTCACAAGTTCATGCCAACCTAGTAAGCATCGGAAGTGCATCAAACATGCATACAAAATGCATATGCATTTTTAACACATTTTTTGAATGGAGCAGTGTGAAAGCACCTTTTTTACTGTATACAGAATATCCTTTTGTATAATAAAAGGAGACAATGAGAAATGCTTTGTCGGTAAATGAAAGATGCAATGATAAATAGAAACTATTCACAGTGTAATAAGTAATGATGGGCTCAGGGGTGTTCGGGTCGTACTCGCCATGAAGCTGTCACTGCACACCGCTAATCATAGGCATTTACTGGCCCACAGCTGCACATACACACACTGCCTATGATTGGTGGTGCGCAGTGATGGCTTCCTGGCGGGTACGATCCAAACACTGCACACCTTGCTGCCATACATATAAGTGATACGGTCGGCAAGCAGTTAAAGCAATTCAGAAGAAGAATATGATACACTACATGACATTTTTTCCAGTGCCTTGCAGGGATTAAGAAGAAAACTGCACAGCGCATTGCTTGTTGTGCATTTGTGGGCAAGGCCAAAAAATGAGCATTATCAATAAAATGGGAGTTGCTTCAGTACATGGCTTTCAGTAAGCCACATTTCTCTTTTTAGCTTTACTATAGTTTCAACAAAATATTCCCCAGCAGAAAGTGTCAGGGCCAGCAAAAATAAACCCCAGCATGCAACATGGCCAGCATTATTAACCCACAGCAAGTGTAAGGGCCCACAATGATATACCCCAGGAAGTAATAAGGCCAGCAAGGATCACCCAGCAAATCTTAGAATAAGCAATAACCTCCAGCAAAAAATCTCAAGCTCAGTAACCCCCAGCACAGTTTCCCCAGCCAACAATAAAGCCTTGTACACATGATCAGTCCTTCCGATGAGAACGGTCTGAAGGACCGTTGTCATCGGTTAACCGATGAAGCTGACTGATGGTCTGATGTGCCTACACACCATCGGTTAATGAACTGATCGTGTCAGAACGCGGTGACGTTTACGTGTTTTAACACAACGACGTGCTAAAAAAATGAAGTTCAATGCTTCCAAGCATGCGTCGACTTGATTCTGAGCATGCGCGGCCTTTTAACTGATGCTTTTGCATACTAACGATCGGTTTTGACCTATCGGTCAGGCGTCCATTGCTTCAATTTTAAAGCAAGTTCTATTTTTTTTTTGACCGAAGGATAAATGACCGATGGCGCATACACACAATCAGTTTGGACCTTCAGTCCGTTTTCATCGGTTTTGAGCGATCATGTGTACGTGGCTTAACCCTCACACAATAACTTCCATCAAAATAACCCCAAGCCAGCAATAACACCCAGCATTACAATTTAGTAGTTTCACTTACTTGAGCAAGGCAAGGCTGCCACAATTACAAGAAGCACACTGAAATTCATAGTATTTATAGTATATGTTGTTTGCTAAGAGAGCAGATAGAGGTGTTGTAAGAGTTGTTAAAGAATTATAGCACACCCAAGCAGCCCCCTGGTGCCACTACTAAACCTAGCAGTTAAAGAGTTTCCTAAATTAATATTAATACTACAGGATACTACAGCTCATGTTGCGTCTTGAGAGACATGTCACAAAGTCAGGGTCACTTTGGATATCCAGCCATTAAATGCATGCATTTTTTGCATTATTTACATGTGCATGTTAAAAAAAGAAATTAATATTTGAAGCAGGTACATACATATTTCCACTACAGACACTTTAAGTCTTCCACTTACCGATTACTGTGTCATTTAAAAAGCATGTAGTTTTATTAAATATTGTGTACACAGTCAAATTAAAGTTTTATTCAGACTGAAGGTGCTTTCTCTGGGCCTTATGTCTACAGACTGGTGCATGATGGCTTATTAATGTTTCAGATAACTGTACATAGGCCCCCTGCTCAGTAAGTAATAGAGGTCATCTGTTCACAGCAAATGCAGTTTCACAGCTTTTGCCTGAAGGCTTACTGATTCTCTGTATTGCTGAGACAAAATAAGAATAAGATGCCCTGCAGAATAGGAGGAAGATACTGTTAACCAGTTACAGCATTACTTTGTACCATTCCATGGGACTGCTTGTCAAATATTCCTGTTTGATCTCCTGATTCATGGTATATTTGTAGGCTGTGAAAATGCTGATTCTATTATCCCCGCATTTACTGTGTGGATATTTCTAAATTATTCATTTTTTTCTAAAATTCTGAAAAAAAACTGTGTTAACCACTTAAGCCCTGGACCATTATGCAGTCAAATGACCGGGCCACTTTTTTCGATTCGGCACTGCGTCGATTTAACTGACAATTGCGCGGTCGTGCGAAGTGGCATCCAAACAAAATTGACGTTTTTTTTTCCCCACAAATAGAGCTTTCTTTTGGTGGTATTTGATCACCTCTGCGGTTTTTATTTTTTGTGCTATAAACAAAAATAGAGCGACAATTTTGAAAAAAATTCAATATTTTTTCCTTTTTGCTATAATAAATATCCACAAAAAATATATGTTTTTCCCTCAGTTTAGGCCGATACGTATTCGTCTACATATTTTTGGAAAAAAAAAAAACGTAAAAAACGTTTATAGCATCTACAAAAGAGGGGGTAGTTTTATGGCATTTTATTAATATTTTTTTTACTAATAATGGCGGCGATCAGTGATTTTTATCATGACTGTGACATTATGGCGGTCACATCTGACACTTTTGACACATTTTTGGGACCATTGTCGTTTTTACAGCGTACAGTGCTATAAAAAATGCACTGATTACTGTGAAAATCACACTGGCAGTGAAGGGGTTAACCACTAGGTGGCGCTGTAGTGTGCCCTAGTGAGTGATTCTTACTGTAGGGGGGATGGGCTATACATGACAAGACAGTGATCACCGCTTCCAAATTACAGGAAGCGGTGATCACTGTCATTGTCACTAGGCAGAGAGGAAAGATCCTTGCTTACATCAGCATCTCCCTGTTCTTTCTTACTATGAGATGATCGCGGGTATCCCCGAGGCAATCGAGTCCGCGGGACCTGCTGTCAGGCTCACGGTGCTCGTGGCAGGTGCGCGCGTGTCCACAATGTATATACGTCCTTCTGCCTGTCCGTGCCATGCTGCTAACATATATAGTTGGAAGCTGGTCGGCAAGCAGTTAATCACTATAAAAAAATCAGAACGCCACAAAAATAATCTAAGAAACATGTATAATTTGTATCTATATTGAAAAGACTGTCATAAAGAGTCACAAAGAACCATATTACACTGGAGGGGTAAGGAGGGTTCCGAAAAGTGAAGGTATTATTTTTGTGTGGACCTCCACTTTAAGCTTTGACAAAAATATACTGAAATCTGATTGGCTCCTATGCAGAGCTGTACCAGATTGTTCCACCTTTAGCAAATCAACCCCTATATGTCTTTTTAAAAAAACATACAAATCTTGCCTGCCAGAAAATGCCTTCTACACATGTGCAACTCAATCTACAATCTTGCCCCGAAGATGGTGAACCATATGAATGAATACTTTGTGCTCATATTTTTATTAGTACAGCCAGCATCATATTATACAAATCAACATGCAAGTGATGAGAGGGTTAACATTAAAAAGTATTAAAAATGTTTCTGTTTTTTATAAGGTGTATGTGTTTAGTAAATGTTTGAAAATGAAATATGTGTTGTCTTACTGAAAGAGAAAAGCTATTAAAATAATATGTACAAGTTTCATCAAAGCTTTTTATCCACTAAGTTTTAGTTTAAAAAAATAGTGACATACAAGATAATGTGATGAGACAGATTGTTATTCAAAAATAAATATCTCAACATGCTGCCTTCTCAAATATGCATTAGCTATTTTTTATGTAAAATGAAAGTTTTCACACCAAGGATAATAAAACAATATTAATAGGACCCTGCTTATGATATGTAAAAATGAATGCCACCCTGTGAAAAAGCAATCTACTGTTATTAACATTTAAAAAACATAATGCTATTAAAAACAAACAATATATCAGCACTAAAGCAGGAAAAAAAACATAACACATTTTAATAAAACCGACTTTTTAAGTTGCATCCAGACTGAACATAGGATACACGCTTTATGAATGACAGCTTTCTGCAATAGGATCCTGGATCCTATTTCTTTACCTGGCTAGGGTGAAAAAAGTTAGGTTTATTAGCCACTAGGTTTCACTAGGTTGAATAGCCACAAGTTTTTTGGGGAGAAACAGGAAGTCTCTGTTTATAGGAAAGTGAGGTGATTCTCTAAGCATAAAGCTACTTACATAGATGAATCAATGGTTTGCATTACTGCTGGAATTATCACTTGGGAAACAATGTTTTTGTTATCCCTATATATGTATGAATATGGAATCCCTAAAACAAGTAAACTGTCCCTTCTCACTCCCTCTCTCTATACATATATATAGCTACTGATATGTGATACAGACAGCCCTCCTGTACTTGGCCTAGCCTCATCAGGTCTGCAGGGTTTACAGCCTGCTCTTTTGCTAGGATAATACTGAACCTGGCCTTACCCTCCCGCAGATGGAAAATTCATGTGCTTCTAAAGGGGGAGATGGGGGATAGTGTGTGTGGGTACTCATAAGCAGTGATATCATGTTTCCTTACCTTGTTTTTTGGAGAGATCCAGCTGGGTGATATGGCAAAGAGTGGAGCAGATAGGGGACATGAGCTGGTGAAAGGGATTCCTGATAAGGGTGAAAGCAAAGACCCTAAGGCCGCGTACACACGATCGAATATATCTGCTGAAACTGGTCCGCAGACCAGTTTCAGCGGACAGATTTGATCGTGTGTACGGGCCAGAACAGGTTTCCAGCAGACAAAAGTTTTAAAGCATGCTTTAAAACTTGTCTGCTGGAAACCCGTCTGTCCATCATTTCCGCTGTTCCACGAGGAACACGAGGAACCAATTTGGACTCCCGTCGAGGAAAAAGAGAACTTGCTCTCTTTTTCGCTCGTCGAGTTCCTCGACAGTTTCCTCAATGAAAAACGTACACACGACCGGTTTCCTCGGCAAAAAAGCTCTCCCACCAAGCTTCTTGATGGATTCTGCCGAGGAAAACGGTTGTGTGTACGAGGCCTTCAAGTAGGTAACCAAATAAATATTGCACTGGAGATAAAATCAATGTAGCTACATAAACTGTAAAAATGGTGCGAGTAATACCAAACGGTACCAAAAGCAGTCATAAAAACATGTAGCCAAGTATGATACTGGTATAAAAATGTGTACAACGATACCACTGCTGAATCCAGATGGGGAGAGGTTAACATCAGTCCGTCGGCATGTAGATGTCCCATGAAGGGAACTATCACAACTCCCAGTGGATGGTTGTAGAATCCCAGGAGGGAAGTGATAGAGGGAAGTGTAACAGCCCTTGCGTGTGGCAGATAGTAAGGTCCCCCCGGCATGCAGATATGAAGGCACAGCAAAGGAGCCCTACAGATGCACACGGTAAGCCCCGCCGGTGTCTGTGATGTTACCGGATCTCCGACAGAACTCCCTGAAGGCCCAGAAGCCGGCGGAGAGGGGAGTACCAATCAAAAGAATTTTAATCGATCAAAAAAATTAAAGATTAATCGATTAATTAAAAGTTAATTTGCACAGCCCTAATAGATAGATAGATAGATAGATAGATAGATAGATAGATAGATAGATAGATAGATAGATAGATAGATAGATATCAATGCTCTAATATACCTAATAAAAAAACAGTACATAGCCGTACTGTGCATGACAGTTTTTGTTCCCTTATATATTACAGAATGTGTCTCAGGGTGTTACAAGCATGATAGCTATAAGAACACAAGTCATATTAATGAGCTAATGCAAACACATTCAAAGAAAATTAACATAAAAATAATCCCTATGTGTGTGATTATTTTGCATAATAATCTGCATTTGTTGTAAAGGTAAAACATACATAATCTTAAAATAAAAATTCACTGTGCAATCAAGATGAACAGTGTTTTTAAAGCAATGTTGTTATATAATAACTTAATACATTTATGTAGGAAAGAGGACTGAAATGCAAGTTACAAAAAAAAACGTTGCCAGTGAAACGATTTAAACAGTACGCCCATAGGAGTGAAACAAAATAGATATGCACATTATGCTTTTCTGTGTTTGAACTGTTTTACCTACAATGTAACCTTACAGTCCTCATAGTTATGTATACTGGCGCATTAAGTTTAAATGAAGTCACTTATACATGTCCATGCTGTCCTGAATGTTTATCACACTAGAGTCCTGCTTTAGGTGAGATAACTAGGAATTCTGCAATGGATCAGATTTTGGTAGGATAGCCTTGTGGTTGGGATCAGAGGGTTAGCACATACCTACAAAAGGAAGGCTGTGTACATGCTAAATTAGCATGTTGGTGACAAGTTTCTAAACCATATTACAAATACATCCAGAACCCAATGTAGCTCACATCATTACTTTGACATGTTGGAGAGAAAAATGATTTATGTGTTGATTTACATCTTTGAAATATGATTTATGTGATAACTACAATTGTTTTGTATACAGTTTGGTTAAAATAAAGTTGGATTCAGGACTTCAAGCATACCTAAACCCAATTGCTAAAAATGTATATGTGAAAGCTAACGAGTCCAAAGATGTGGTGGCTGAATTTGTTTTCTATTTTCAGCCATTTTTAGTTTCCCTTAATGAGTCTGTAATTACCGTATTTATCAGCGTATAACATGCACCAGTGTATAACATGCACCCTAACTTTAAGAGGGAAGTTTCAGGAAAAAAACTTTCCACAGCCCCCCTATTTTCAGGGTAAAAAAGTGAGTGTTAGGCCGCGTACACACGATCAGACCGGTCCGATGAAACTGGTCTGCAGACTTTGGTCCGACGGACAATGGTCTGATAGGCTGTACACACCATCGAATTGGTCCGATGAAACTGGTCTGCAGACCAGTTTCATCGGATCAAATCGATGGTGTGTACGGCCTATCAGACCGTTGTCCGTCGGACCAAAGTTTTAAAACTTGCTTTACAATCTGTCCGATGGACACCTGTCCGTCGGACAGATTCGATGGTTAGTATGCCAAAGCATCGGACGAACTTCCTTTTTTCAGCACGTCGGTGTGTTCTACGTCACCGCGTTCTGGTCTGATCGGATTTTTGGTCCGATGGTGTGTACACACATGAGACCATCAGACCACTTCAGCCTGGTCCGATGAAAACGGTCCGTCGGACCAATTTCATCGGACCAGTCTGATCGTGTGTACGTGGCCTTATATGCCAATAAATACAGTATTACACTTTATTCACCCTTCTTTATCTGAACAACAAAAACAACATAGGACCACAGAACCCTCTGCTTCTCCTTTCTTCCATTATGTAGAGGGGCATATTTTTGTAGCCCTCAGAGCTAACTCAAAACAATGTAATAGACAATTGTCAGCACATGAAGAAAGTATGCACATCGCACATCAACAGATGTTTTTATGTAAACTTATCAAACTTAAATATAACAAAACACTTTCAATGCTCTAATTGGCAGAACAAAAAAAGAGCAAATTAGAGAGGTTACTACTTGTTAGGGCTCATTTAGAATTGTGGTTGGGGAAGGGGGGTGGGTTGTTTGTTTACATTCTGAATCACCAATGCCTTGTTTCCTGGCCACTACAAAGTTTATACGCCATTCTCATTTGACTGGCAGTAATGAATGTGACCCATTCATGCAGTTGCAGCATGGTGTTGTAGAATTTACAGGACAAAAACAAGTCTAGAGGAGGTGACTTATATCCTCACCACCTGTTAAGTGGCTTTGAAAAGAAAACACTTTTCCGAGATGTGGCAATAACAGCCACACATCTAAACATAGCCTTAGGGTTCAGATATGCTTTAACGACTTGCCGACCGCCCACCGTCGTTCTACGTCGGCACTTTAAAGATGGATATCTCGGTAACGGCAGCAGCTGCTGCCACAACCGAGATATCCATCTCTTCAGTAGGCAGTCGGTCGAACGATAATGGCGGTCTCCGCGGCCGGAGCCGTCGGTAGCGGCAGAGGCGATCGGGTCCTCTCCCGTGCGCAGTGGGGATGCGAGTGAGGGAAAAATTTCCCTCATCCGTTTCCGTAGCTCTGCTGGGCGGAAGTGACGTCAAAACGTCAGTCCCGCCCAGCGTCTTAAAGAGACATTTGACATTTTTTTTTTTTTGCATTTAAGCCTAAATATGAGATCTGAGGTCTTTTTGACCCCAGATCTCATATTTAAGAGGACCTGTCATGCTTTTTTCTATGACAAGGGATGTTTACATTCCTTGTAATAGGAATAAAAGTGATAATTTTTTTTATTTTTTTATTTTAGTGTTAAAAATTGGTAAAATAAATAAAAATAAATATGAAAACCCCCAAAAAAGAATTTTAAATCGTTCCCGTCCCGACGAGCTCGCGCGCAGAAGCGAACGCATACGCGAGTAGCGACCGCATATGAAAACGGTGTTCAAACCACACAAGTGAGATATCGCCGCAATTGTTAGAGTGAGAGCAATAATTATAGCCCTAGACCTCCTCTGTATCTCAAAAAATGCAACCTGTAGAATTTTTTAAACGTCGCCTATCGAGATTTTTAAGGGTAAAAGTTTGACGCAATGCCACGAGCAGACGCAATATTTAAGCGTGACATGTTGGGTATCATTTTACTCGGCATAACATTATCTTTCACAATATGTAAAAAAATTGGGCCAAATTTATTGTTGTCTTATTTTTTAATTTAAAAAAGTGATTTTTTTCCAAAAAAAGTGCGCTTGTAAGACCGCTGCACAAATACGGTGTGACAAAAAGTATTGCAATGACTGCCATTTTATTCTCTAGGGTGTTAGAAAAAATATATATAATGTTTGGGGGTTTTAAGTAATTTTATAGCAAAAAAAATGTTTTAGTCTCGTAAACACCGAATCTGAAAAACAGGCTCGGGGCTTAAGTGGTTAAACTTGACTTGCCTGAACTTAAGTCTGTAACTTGTTTTTTTAAGAGAGGGATTTTTATGTTGCATGCATTGTTGGGAGCATTTTGGTAACACCAAGAAAAGCTTATCTTCATTTAGACCCTTTTCACACTGGGTAGTTTTGCAGGCGCTATTGCACTAAAGTGCAATAGCGCCGAGGGCTTTCACACTGGAGCAGTGCACTAGCAGGACAGTAAAAAAGTCCTGCTAGCCGCACTAAAGTGCAATAGCGCCGAGGGCTTTCACACTGGAGCAGTGCACTAGCAGGACAGTAAAAAAGTCCTGCTAGCCACATCTTTGGAGCGGTAAAGGAGCGGTGAAGGAGCGGTGAGTATACCGCCCCTCCACCACTATTGCCCACTGAAATGAATGGGACGCCGCAGCTATACAGCCGGCAATGTGCCTCTGTAGAGGTGCTTTACTGTGGTTTTTAACCCTTTCTCGGCTGCTAGCAGGGGGGTAATACCACCCTGCTAGCAGCCGAATAGCGACATGAAAATAGTGGCGCTTTACCGCCAACGCCGCCAACGCCCCAGTGTTAAAGGGGCCATATTTCATACTTAATGTGTCTCTTTGTGTAAACGTATATTTAAATCTGGACTACATGTTACCCCAAAGCCTGAACAAGGCTTTGGAGCTACCATGTATGCAACTAAGACCTCTGTTTTGAAAATCAAACAGGATGAACATATTCCTAGTGGTACGATAATAATTTTTTTCTTGTTTGTGCATTTGGGTGTCACATTCTTGTATTCCTCTGGATTCTGTTCACCAGCTCTAATGAATACTATTATGGGTTTTATAACACTAATTACATATGGATGTTGAAAATTCTGTTATTAATGTCTATTGTTCAAACATATTTTCAAAGGGGTTTGAAAAAAAAATGTAGGCTTCACTCTCAATCCACAATTTATTTTGACTAATCTACAATGTGACAGGTAGCTCTGTATAGAGTATATGACCCACAACGTTGCTTTGACATATTGGCAAATTATATTTTTGAAACTCTGTATGTTTGATGTCATGTCAGCAATTGTTAGTGGACTTCCTCATTGCTAAAAGAACATTGGAATAAAGGCTTGCTTGAGTGGTTCAATTTTTTTTTTTATAATCAAGCTATATGTTATTCTCTTTAGCAATAAATAGATTAGTATCTATGTTGTAATATGTAAAATTCAAAACACCACAATGGTTAATAAAATCAACTGTGTGCAGTTTAATAAACATTTTACATAAATTATAAGAAACTTTTAGTGTTCATCTGAAAGGAAAGTTTTTGCATCTGTCTAGAAATGTGTGATGTTGAGCTGAGTGCTTGGAGACATCAAAGAAATTCAAGAGAAATTATTTATCACTTCTTTATAAAAAATATGTGAGAGTAAAAAGGCATTATCCACGTTCAATCTGCAATTTATTGCAATTTTTTTTTAAATCTCAGTACCAGTTTAAAATGTGCAGAGTGTAACTTCTCAAGGTACATGGTGATGTCTGTCAAATGTTACAGAGCCTAAAGCCTGTAAGCATGAAAAAGAACTACCCTAAGCCTTTCTTGCATTTAAAATAACCAAGTGACAAAACCTAAATGCACATTTTGAAAAAGAAAAACACTGGTAATGTGTGTATGTCACTCAACATAACCTAGATGCGGAAAATGTACCAAAATGTCATAGCTGTCAATGATTTGTGAGGACACAGACACAGGTTGTCTCCCACCAATTCCTAAGGCCGCGTAAACACGAACGGTCCATCCGATGAGAATGATCCGACGGACCGTTTTCATCGGTTCACCGATGAAGCTGACTGATGGACTGATGTGCCTACACACCATCGGTTCATGAACCAATTGTGTCAGAACACGGTGACGTAAAACACAATGACGTGATGAAAAAAACTATGTTGAGCGCTTCCAAGCATGCGTCGAGTTGATTCTAAGCATGCGTGGATTTTTAACCGATGCTCGTGCGTACTAACGATTGGTTTTGACCTATCAGTTAGCCTTCCATTGGTTTAATTTTAAAGCAAGCCTTCTGTTTTTGGAACGAAGGATAATGGACCGATGGGGCCTACACACGATCGGTTTGGACCGATGAAAACGAACTTCAGTCCGTTTTCATCGGTTTGAACCGATCGTGTGTACGCGGCCTAAGGGACTCTGTTGATGGGCTTTGGATTTTTTTGATGGGAAAATGCAGCTTGCTTTTAAGATCAGTTTGAGATGCTTCTGAGATCATTCAGAATTCTTTGCAGGTGCGTTTGACCTCCTAATCTGCACTGACCCGTTTCAAGCAGATTTTGAATTCCTGTAGACTAGTATGCAATAGAAACGGTTCTCTATTCAATACAAGACAAGCAGCGCAAAACGAAGTGTAGCAGTAATTACAACATATTTAATTTCATAGTAATGCATTCACTCAGATAAACAGGATAAAAGTAGGCACATTTTTGTAAATGTCAGATGGACAGCAGGGATCCAGAATGATCATCCAGGCAGCACTTTGGTGTCTTGCTTGGCAGCACCAGTGGTTTCCGGTGTCTCAGGCTAGAGAATACAGGGCGCAGGAGGAAGCCATCACTCGGGAGGTCCTGGATGAAGGAAAATGCATCCTCTGAACGCGTGCATGTCATAGCTTCCTCCCACTGAGACCAAGGAACTCCCAAGTGATGGTTTCCTCCTGCACCCTGTACACTCTAGCATGGGACACCAGAAACCACTGGTGCCACCGAGCAAGACACCAAAGCACTGCCTGGATGATCGTTCTGGATCCCTGCTGTCCATCTGACATTTACAAAGATGTGCCTACTTTTATACTGTTAGGAGTGAGTGCATTACTATCAAATTAAATATGTTGTAATTACTGCTGCATTTAGATTGGCGCTGCTTGACTTTCTTGTATTCTTCCCAGAGGTTCTACCCTTCAGCATGCTGCCTTCCCTGTGCCAGCTACACTCCCTGTTGTAACATTATTTTTTTTTTATTTATTGACTCTTAGCCTATAGCCTATTGTAAAAACCTAGCATGTATTAACGTATCATAACCATGAGCTGTATTGTATCTAGTATGCCTTTATAACACTCAGTAAAGAACAAATAAATAATAAAAACATGATAGAAGTTCTAACCTCTTTCCTCCATAATTAAAAAGTGCAAAATATAAAAAATAAATCAAAGGAAAAAATAAAGCAATTTACACATTTTTAGCTCAGCCCACATAACTACATGATACAAAAAATACTGTACAGACTCACAGTGTAAACAATTATTTTCAAATAAACTTGTTATCTGCAGAAATGTAAACTCCTTGTCTAGGGATAGATGGACTGTATGTAGTTCCCTTTAGCAATTTATGTTCTCACAGCTGTTTCAACCTCCAAACAACGTAATGCAACTCTTCAAGTCACTCTGTGCTCATCTTTAAGCACAGATAAGGTCTATGTTGGATATAAATTCCAATATTTACAATGCATGTGTTAACACACAACAGAAGCAGATGAGGCAATGAAAGAATGAGATAGTGCACTCAGATATACAGTATAGACAGTAGGAAAGTGGAGAACGATGGATTGTGGATTCTAGATGCAAGATTCAAGTACTGCATTACAAGAGAAAAGCATAATAAATGAGCTGCAAAAATCCTGAGATATATACTGGATAAAACACAAAAAGTAAGATGTGCCATCATATTATTCATTTTCCATAAAAATAATATTTCCACCATCAATGATGCCCTTTTTTTTTAATAAAATCATGGCACATTTCATGCACGAATAGTTCTAACAATAATATACTATCTTCTTTCTAGCAAATGCCACTGTCCATATTGGTACTAAGATATGTTACTGTACTGCATCAGTAAATGTATCAATGTGATGAAATGCAATGCAACATCAAACTGAATTAATGAATTACAAATGCATAGTTAGCTTGGCAATTGATGTCATGGCAACTGTATATGTGCTTTTATATACACAACTATACTTTTATCACTGGAGCGTGTAGGCCCAAGTTTTGGCACACTAGGTAACATCCCCCTATCAGGATCACCCTTTAAGACCTACAAAAACTTTTTTTTTTTTTTTTAGCCTTTAGCCTATTGTGATATTATGAAAATAACCATATATGAGATAACTATTTGAGGTGTGTCTATTAAATAACTAGACTGATTAAATAACTCACCTTTATTTATATGTATTATAAATGTAATGATTAACTCCTTCAATATATTTCCCATCTGCACTAATACATTGCTGCAGTCTTGTTTTCCACTGGTCAAAGACATAGAGAAAATCAATTTCTAGCAGCTGTTTACACATGTTTTCTTCTTTACAGCATCAACTACTCAAAATGTGTCCCTTTAAGCACGGATTTAACTTTTGGGAGTTCATTCTCACGTCACTCGCTTAATCTCTTGTGCCACTCAAACAGACAACCCTCCCAGAAACATCATCTGCTGCCTGCCTAACTTTGGCCTGAAGGAGGAGGTTCTACAAAAAGCGAGATCTAATGATCAAATCCGGTTAATCGATGCCTCAATTCAATTATTCCAAGATTTGTCCCCTATCACACTAAAGAACAGACGGGCACTGAGACCTCTTTTGGCAGTTTTGAGAGAGAAAGGCATCAATTACAGATGGAAGTTCCCCTTTGGACTACAAGTCTCCTTAATGAGTAGGCAACACTTGCTCAGAATCCCAAAGGATCTAAAAGGGTTTTGTGAAAATCTACAAATAGCGGATCTCCCAGACTGGTATGCAGAATTTCTGCTCCCTCCCGAAATCAATAATCCTAATTTGGTCAGGGATCATCACTCAGCCGCTCGCCCTTCCAACAGGGAAAAATTCACTGAAATTCCGCCAGGGGCAATTTTGATTCGCCCTCATCTTCCAAGGGTGCTAAAAGCCCAAGGCTTAAACAATCAATTGTGTTGGATGCACTATGAAACATTTCACCTTCCCCATTTTCCCCCTTCCATTTTTTTCTGTTTTTGTGGCTCAAGCCGATACAAATTTCAGGTTCCAACAAAAGATTCTTTCTGGCTTGTATGGCACAGATTCTCCGGGAATACCTACTAGAGGGTTTCAGCTTGTAAACTTTGAATTATGTCCTAGTCAACTTTGAACGTCCTCCCCCAAGGGAAAAAGACCTCTCTACAACCATCAGAGATGAGACTTTTCTCGCCAGCATAACTCAAGAGAACTGTTTTTTCTTTTAAATTCTCCAGTTGACAAGTTGGGAACAATTGAGACAATTGTAAAGTTAACCTTTCTGAAACCTGTCATGAGATAAAATGTATCATGCCACTAACCCCTTAGCCAAAACAACTTACAGACCCGGAAGGCTGTTACCTTTTCCTCAAAGGCAAGTGTTTTTTTTTTTTTTCAAACTTCTCACTCTTCTTTTGTTTATAGCGCAAGGAATACAAACCACAGAGGTGATAAAAAAACACCAAAATAAAGCTCTATTTGTGGGGGGAAAAAAAGAATAAAAAATGTATTTGGGCACAGTGTTGCATAACCGCTCAGTTGTCATTGAAAGTGTTACAGCGCTGAAAACTAAAAATTGGCCTGGGCAGGAAGGGGGTGAAAATGCCCTGTATTGAAGTAAGGCCAATGTTATTTAATAATTCTAATATATAATAAAAATGGAAACATATATATATATATATATATATATATATATATATATATATATATATATCTGTGTGTATGTATATATATACACAGTATATATACATACATATATTATATAATAAAATGAATTTTAGCCAGTGTTAAAAATAAACTGAAGCTCAGGTTGGAGTATTTATCTGGTCTCCTGTGTTGTCACTATAGTACCTCTTCTCTGCCACAAAATGCCCTCAGTCTTTCAGGTTAATTGATGCTGGGGGATGTTGCAGGCAGAAACTGGAGCCTGGAGTTAAGCAATAATAGCATAAGTATTTTTTCAATACAGGTTTTCCTGACGCCTTTTGTTTTTGTTTTATTATTGCTTACTATCTCTGTTTATTCCTATGCATTATTTTCGTTTTATAATATCATTGTTATTTTAAGTGACATCTATAGTGTGCTATAAACGATTCCTGGTAAGTTAAGATGTGGCACAGTCTGTAGTACTCTTAAAACAGACTTAGATGTGACTAATGTAATATTAAATTATTATGCACTGGATACATATTATGTTGGCAGCCTAGGACATAGATTTGTCAGTAAAAACAAGACATTCCAAAAGCCATGTACACTGAACTGTAAAACTACAATTTAACAAGCTACAAAGCTTGCCAGCCATGCTATCACAGTCCAGTAGAGTCAAGCACTAATAGCTTCTAGCACTCCTCTCTAATATTTCATTGCCACAAAATTATTTTGGCACCAGATTTAATTTGTATTCTTCTCCAGAATATTATTTGCAAACTGTAAATACGTCTGGCACCATAAATATATTGTGTCACGCAAACACGCTTTGCCATTGTGTTTCTGACACACAAATACATCCTTAAAGTAAAGTGTGCTAAATCTTCATTCTGTATTTTAATTTAAATGAAAATGCAAGTTAAGAAATACTGAATACTTTTCATGCATACAGATGGTAGATTTATTTGTGGACATTCTTTATCTTTGTTTGGAGCTAAGTAAGAATCTGTAAACAGATTACTAACATGTAAAATATGAAGTAGACATTTGCATGGCAAACTGTTAATTTACATAAGTGATATTGGTGATACTCAACCCTAATTGGTGCTCATTTACCAATGTAAGCTAAGTAAGATTATGTTTGTAAAACTAATTATTGCCTTCTTAAATTTAAGGCAGGCCAAGGAGATAATGACTGTTTTAGTGAAAATATCCATATTCAGTTTAACTCATAAAAACCTCATAGCCTTAATAAGTAACAAAAAAAAGCTACACAATAAATTGTAATATTTCCATACAGTCTGGGATTAAGATGTTTTCTCACCAACTGGCATGTCTAACCAGCACATCTCATCTGAATGGTAAATTAAACCAATACAATAAAAGGGATTTTTGAGCTTGTCTATGTTGTTATTGCAAATAATCAAACATTTTTTTAATACCAGGAGTCATGAGAGTGAAACTAAAACTTGTCTGAGGTCGTTTTACATTCTGTTAAAAAATGGGGTGAATATTATCGCGCTTACCACAAACGGGGGGAAACGGGGAAGGGAGGTAGGTGGGTACAGCTGCAGCACTAAATGGTGTATCGACCAAAGCAAATAAAAGTAAGGGGGTAGTGCTGCGCTGTAAGGGGGGGGAAGGGGTGGGCATGAGATGAAGTGCGGAGAGGAAGTGTAGCAAAAAAACAATATTTAGGAAAAGAGAGAAAACCTAACTGGTGATCATAAATAGCAATCTAAAAAATTGACAGTGATATTAGCAACAAAATAAAATAAACATGCTGCAATGCAGCCAAGACTGGCTGTCAAAACAATGCCAGTGTAAATTAGCATATAGAGTGTAAATAATATACAATCCGGTGCACAAAGTGCCAAATATAACACACAGCAGTGTTAATAGGGGTGAATGTCCATACAGCCTGTATCAACAAGTGCAAAAAATGTATATAAATAAAGTTCAAAAGAATTACTGGTGTAAAAGCCAAAATGACGTGATGATATTATTGGATTTCCAGTTACTTAGCCCGGCTTGCATTTGACCTGTCTCGTCTCCATTCCTGGCTTTGACCCTCAGCTTGCTCCATTGACTCTGTGTCTGCCTGCTGATCCATGTATTACCTTTGGCTTGCTCTTTAGACTTCACTGCTGACTGTTTACCAGTGTATGAACCTGGCTTATTCATTATTCTGCCTTCTGCCAAGTCTCACCTGGTACATCTGAGTGACTCATGTCCAGTATTTCATCCTGCTCATCCAGCTGCCATGCAGCAGATATATCCTCGCCACTTCAGCCTGTCGCAGCTGGCAACCCATGCTTCTTTAAGCATAGCACTCCCTGTCACCACCTTTAGAGGTACCCTGCACTCAGCTGTAAGAGAAGCCCTCTCAGCACTTTTATGACCACTACCTTGCTAAAGAAGCTGAGGGTAAAAGTGATGGACTGGCCAAGCATGTTTCCAGACCTAACTCCTATTAAGCATCTGTGGGGCATTCTCAAATGAAAGGTGGAGGAGTACAAGGTCTCTAACATCCACCAGCTCTGTGATGTAGTGAAGCTCTGGTGAACTCCATGCCCAAGAGGGTTAAGGCAGTGCTGGAAAATAATGGTGGCCACACAAAATATTGAAACTTTGGGCCAAATGTGGAAATTTTTACTTTTGTTGCCAGTGGTTTAGACATTAATGGCTGTGTGTTGGGTTATTTTGAGGGGACAGCAAATTTACACTTTTATACAAGCTGTACACTCACGACTTTACATTGTAGCAAAGTGTAATTTCTTCAGTATTGTCACATAAAATATATACAATAATGTGAGGGGTTTACTCACTTTTGTGAGATACTGTATGTATTGAATCTGGTTGATTTTAAATGGACTGTGACTTTGATTTTTGAAATACTGAGCATAGTGTATTTTTTCTGTATTCATAATCTGTATTTCTAATTGCGTACAATCACACTCAGCTATTACTATATATTTCAGTTCACATATATTTTTGTCACTATTATTTTTTTTTAAACCACAGAGTTTACGGTTAATGCAGCTTAAAAAAAACTGTTTACATTTATTTATGTTGTAGCATGTTTGATGTGCAAGTTAAGGGCACCCGCTAAGCACAGTCATACAATTATTTCCACTTTACATTTATTTATAGTTGTTACAATTCATATCAAATAGACAAACTTTTAATGTTATGTGTGTACTGAACAGGCTTCTGTCTGTAAATAATCTGATACATTTCCAAACCATTAGAGCACTATATGTACAGATCACTTTGATACTGCAGACTCAAGTGTTTTCCTTCATGTGCTTTTATAAAAGATTATTTATATCAGTATTGCCCATACTTTAGTCGCTTGTGTGCTGCCAACATAACACCTGACTTGATCTAAAAATGGTCAGTAAATATAAAAGCTAATATTTTCCTTAAAATATTTTCCACTTTACCACTTCCAAATTCAAAATGGAAGAAATAGGTTTATATTTTTCAATTTTTAGCATGGTGGTCAGTGTGCTGTTCACTTTTTGCACATGGCTGTATCAGTGTCAAATTTAGATGCTGCTCTCTTCAAATTTGCTAAAACAGCCTCAACTGCTTTGAGCTAACCGGACGAGCATTTCTATTCTGTAAGCTGCGGCTACATACAATCTGTAAGCTGTCACCAGTGATATAGTTTCCACACTTTTGAAACATTGATCTATATTTAACTTTAGAAAGCTTGATGTTACATACCTGGTAAGAGGTCAAAGTTTAGACATTAATGGGTGTTTGTTGGGTTATTTTGAGGGGGCAGCAAATTTACACTTTTATACAAGCTGTACACTCACTAGTTTACATTGTAGCAAAGTGTAATTTCTTCAGTATTGTCAAATGAAAAGATATAATAAAATATAAAAAAAAAATACTTACTTTTGTAAGATACTGTAGTTCATGTGGTAAAGTGATTGCGCTCTATGAACAATATTCCAGTGCTTGACTCATACTGTCCTCAAGGTGCCCTACATAGATATTCTCTCATCACACTGTATGACCACCTGTCTCTACTGTGTTTAGTTGTGCTTTTAGAAGGATATTCCTCTTGAGGGTGTCAATACATATGGGACCCTGTGGTCTTGTTTCCTCAGAAAGTGGTTTATGGGAGAAGACACAGAGAGGAAGGACTCATAGCATAAAATTTTAAATGTATTTGTCAAAAAAGGGTGATACATTTACACTCACATCTCATGATGCCCATTAACCTGGTATCCAGTGTGTGTAGCTCAATTGGTTTCCGGCCAGGCATCCACTGTTGGTATTGTAATGCAACTCGGGTCAGTGCCTGGAAATTACTAAATTGTGTTGTGATGATGCAAAGCCTTGACAACTTGTGACCAATCAGCAGGTCCTCATCAGGAAGCTCTAATTCCGCCATCTTTAATGTTGCTATTTATACCCTTTCAGGCACTAATCCAATTAGTCAAATTTACGTAAATAATAGTTATACTTGCTGCAAACTTTGGGTATCAGGAAACCTGAACCACTACGCAAGTATTACATTAAATTAAATTAAAATTAATTAGAAATAATAATGCTCGCCAATTTTCGGACATAATAATTAATAATTAAGCATTTTGAGGTTATTATGTCCACTTTACTGGATCACTAAGAATTATAGGTACTATATTCTACTTTTGCAATTCTGAGATTATCATATGCACCCGATTTGCACACTCTTTGTTCTTTATAATGTTGTACGGCTGATGTTTTATACTCCCCTTTTTTCAGTAAGATATTAATGTGTGCTCAATATGTTTTTGTCCAATCTTTCTTGCCCCACAAAGGGCTTATATGCTGTTTATGGATCTTTGTATAGTATGCTTTGCTTGGTTTATATGTTTGTTCACTTGAAATTCTCAATAAAAACATATTAAAATAAAAGAATAATGCTATTTCATGCTTTATTTGGTGTACCTAATTCTTAATGCAAACCACCTAGTGGTCACATTGGGTATTACATCCTAATTTCTATCTCATTAAATGGGTAAGTACTAGTTCAAACCAGACACAGTTCCGTTCAATTCTGTGGGCTTTCTTTTCTGCACAAAATGCATGCACAGTGTTTTCCATGTGTTCCAATGACTCTAGTTCATACCATGCAGTCAGTTTTCGATCAGTTTCTGCACCGGAAACTGACTCCGTGGTGTGAACTAGAGTCATTGGAACACATGGAAAACACTGTGCATGCATTTTTAGTGTAACGCAAGTACATTCTAAAACATAGATTACGCTCTTCGAACTTCAAGTTATGAACTTCATAATTAACACGTATTGGTGAACACATCACCAATATTCACAAAGGATTTCCTAAACACAGTGTAAAGACATTCACGGTTTATTTTTTTAACAAATAGTCTGACAGGTGTTTTAACACTGGTCAAACTAATCGTTTATTTGTGTATTGTTGTTTATTTGTGCAAGACAATATAGCCGAAAGAAAGCCATGTCTATCCTGAAAAAAATATATATGGGTATTGTTTGGAAATCATTCATAAGCAATAAAAAAATAATTGTCCTATCCGAAGAAAATGTTAAATTGCTCTAGTTCATAATGGATATATAAGTTCAGGAAATAAAGTGGTTAATCAAGGCCAATACCTAAAGTTCTCCTCAGATCCTACTATAATTCCCTTTAGTGAAGACCATACTTATATAGTAACCAGTAGACTCATTCATCTTCACAACCAAGATCACCCACTCACCCAAGTGAAAAGTGAATTAAAATGTCAATGTATTATTTTAAGCAGATGTAAGATAAAAATATCCATTTCTGTGTATATCCACCCTAAACATGAGACAGTCATTGCTCAGGCTAGAAAAAAATCTCAGTCTTGTGGGTAATAGTAGACCAATGCAGACACCAGAGAAGACAGTTCTCAGGAAAACTAGTGTCCCAGTATGTTGGATTTGTTTTCACCCAAAAATGTCAATTGAACATAGATGGATGAAATCCACCCCTATGCCCCAAGTCTGCACTTTTGATCATCTGGGAAAAAGTAAAAAAACTTCTCTAGACCAACAAATGTTCCCTTTATGGGCTCTCCAAGCACTATATTTTTCCTTGAAGCATCAAAGAAAAAATATACAGCTTTTATAAACATGTGGTCCACAAAAATTTGTGGTTATTTAAGCAAAAATTAAATACAATTAAATAAAAAAAAAATCTATTTCTATTTCTTTCTGTTTTAGAAATTAAGACACTTTTTTTTTTTTTATTAACTTCCCTGGCGGTATGATTAACTCAGATTTTAGGTGCTGATTATTTTGCATGGAAATTTGGTGTTTTACATTGTAGGCCTGTAATTCTTAGAAATAACTCACTTAAATCTGTCCAAACAAGAGTCTAGTAGACATCTCGGGTATAATAAAATTTGAAACACAAAATTATAAATTATAATACAATAAATAAATATAAATAATTATAACAAATAATATAATAATAATAAAAATTATTACTTTTAATTTTGTGATGACGAATTTCCCCACAAATCACAATCACTCAATTCTGCAATTGATTCTAATTTATTATTGCTGTTTTCTAGCTGGTCTAAAACCACTTTTGACATAAAGGGACACTTTTTGGTTGCTATGGGCAATCTCCAGTTTCCAGGCAGAAAGAACAGTTTTTATTTTATAAAAGTGCATGTAGGACACTGGGCAGACCACTAGGGACAAGTGAGGTGTGTATTTTTTACATGCATTACTGTAATCTATAAAATTACACTATACCGTATGTATTGTGTTTATTTACTTTTTTTAAGTTGGCGCTGATCTCCGCCCACTGTGTGTCGTAGCGTCGCAGGGAATGGAGCTCGACGACACACGGGCACTGTGATTCGAGCGGAGGACACCGCTTGATCACACAGCATGGTGGCATCACAGGATCCAGGGACAAGGTAAGTAAACCATGCCTGTGGACACTGTGAGGCGATCCCAAGTCTGGCTCTGGGTTACCGATTTGGGTCCTGAAATTCCACCCTGAGCCTGACTCGGGAATACCGTTAGGGGGTGAATGTTATTTGTTTGGTTTGTCTGTTTTATAGTATAATCAAAATCCATGCTTGGAACTGATGACTCTCTTTGTAAGTGGACTGTTGTATTTGTCATGACAATTGGTTTCCTGGCATTTGGATCAGTGTCATATCTAAGAGGGACTGGGGGGGACGGGCTGCACCCAGTTGACACCCGCCAGAGGGGTGACACCCATGAACAGTGGCACTGCTAACACCGCACCCCTACACTCGCTGGCTGTCTCACTGTCTCGTGGAGCGGAGTGCACTGAAGCCACTTCCCCCTCTTCTTCGTTTACATCTACACAGGAGGAGGGAGGTCCAAGGAAGATGCGGCTGTGCATATCCCCCGCTGTTCTGAGGTCTGTACATTATAGTGTAGACAGACAGAAGAGCGGGACAGTACCCAGGAAGTGGGGCAAGTAAAAAAAGACAGGGGGGGTCTATACTGATAGAGGCGGTCTGTACTGAGGAAGGGGGTATTTCCTATGATAGGGGGATCTGCACTGAGAGAGGGGGTTCTGCACTGAGGGAGGGGGATCTGTACTGAGTGGGGGAGGTTTATGCTGATAGAGGGGGGTATGTGCTGAGGGAGGGGGTTTTACTGTGGGATAGGGTCTGTGCTTAGTGGGAGGTCTACACTGAGTGAGGGGGGTCTGTACTTAGTAAGGGGGTCTATACTGAGTGAGGGGGTCTGTACTGAGGGAGGGGGATCTATACTGCAGGAGGCGAGTCTGTACTTAATGAGGGGCTTCTGTACTGAGGGAGGGATATCTTTACTGTGGGAGGCAAGTAAGTCTGTACTTAATGAGGGGGTTATGTACTGAGGGGGGATATATACTGCGGGAGGTGAGTCTGTACTTAGTGATGTGGTCTGTACTTAATGCTTGGGGTCTGTACTAAGAGAGGGGATCTATATTGTGGGAGGCGAGTCTGTACTTAGTGATGGGGACTGTACTTAGTGGGGAGGTTCTGTACTGAGGGAGGCAAGTCTGTACTTAATAAAGGAGGTTTGTACTGAGGGAGGGGGATCTTTGCTGAGGGAAGTGAGGCTGTACTTAATTAGGGGAGTCTGTACTGAGGGAGGGGGTTCTATACTACAGGAGGTGAGTCTGTTATTAGTGAGGGGGGTCTGTACTTAATGGGTGGTCTATAATGAGAGGGGGGTCTGTACTTAGTGGAGGGGGGGTCTAAACTGAAGAAGGGGGTCTGTACTTAGTGGTGGGGGGTCTGTTCTGATGGAGGGGATCTATACTGTGGGAGGGGGTCTTTACTTTTAGGGGGTCTATACTGAGAGAGGGGGGTTCTGTCTTTAGTGGAGGGGGTCTATACTGAGGAAAGGGGGTCTGTACTTAGTGAAGGGGGTCTGTACTGAGGGAGGGGGGAGATAGTCTTTTACTTTTTCATGTAAAATCTATACTTTTTAATGAATATACTACACTTAATGTGGTCCCCTGCTTGTGGCTCAGTGTGGTGAGTGCAGACAGTATTGATAAACTTTTTGACTGTCCACAGTGGTAAGAAGCACTACTGCGGGTTTCCCCATTGCAAGAAAGGAGCTGGTTGACCACGTGTGAAGGATCCTGTTGACACAAACATGTATGTTGCTGCATTCCTCTGGCAGATTTAATGTCGGTGACTGCATTTTAATTATGTTGCTCACGCTTGGCGGAGAGGATTCTCATCAACTGGTGGGAGACACTTTCTTTGCAGTGATATTCATCACATATTTGGACTTTTTTTTGCATTGGAATATATTCACCCTCATTTATTTCTATAATCATGTTTGAATATTGTGGCTGTTTTTTGCACGTTATGAATGCTGTGTTAATAGCATGTGCTGTATGTCATTCTGCATGCATTAAGGACAGTCAGATTTTTCTTAATAACAACTGATGCAGCTAAGCAGCCACTCTATTGTTATTAAAAGCAGCAGAAGGGGGTGTTCCCCCCCCCTCCCACTGCTCTGCCTGGGTTCTCCTGTCCCTCCGGGAGCCCCTTAGACACTACGCTAGTTGTCTACTTTTTTGACCCCTACCTTGTTCCCAAATATTATTCTGCTTTCTCATTATATTATTATTATGATTCTGCTATTTGCCTAGTTAGTTTGACTTTATCCTTATCCTAAACTGACTTTAGCATGTCAGGTTAGTTCAGCCTTCTTTGTTTTGACCTCAGTCAGTCTAGACTGTCCTTTGCAAGCTCCTGTTTGTATCAACCTCATTGTTCACATTAATTCCCCAATATGAAACAAGCATAGAAGGCTTTTTTTAAAGGAGACTGGTAAAGGTGAAGAGTGTGCCAATAATGGTCATATAATTTAAAAATTGATTAACCCTTATTTATGAATCCAATTTATAAAACCATATCATCTCCTTGCAGGAATATGTAATGTATCTGTATTTTTTCTCCAAGGGCACAACATTAGATAATCCTAATGACTTTACAGTAATAGTTTTGTTGGTTCTTTTCTTGTAATGTTTAAAAATGACTTTGTGCTAATTACTGTACTTAGCACTTGAGATGAAAATCCCTTGGCAATTTCTATTGATATTGTATATATTTACACACAGTAATGGTATTCAGTAACAAGGAACTCCTTTGCTATCAGAGTTCCTAATTTGGGCATTGTAATGTATTTTATGACATTGGCTTTTTGACTTAATTTGTTTTATCAATCTGTTTTCCCTCTTCTGGTTTTTCTTTGACCACTATGTCTTATCTCTAGCATGAAGACCAAAACCGTTCATTGAGCATCCTAGATTTACAGTAAAACTGTCTCTGTTTGCTTTTCCAGTATCTCTTGTAATGTTGTATAATATTGTGTTTGACCTTGCATGAATAACATTTAACTGAAAATGCAGCAGTAGAATCCTATGTACACAGAACCAGATAACACATTTATATCATTTATTTATATAATTTATTGGGGATGCATTTATGAAATCTACTAATTGTAAAATGTACTAGGGAAATCAGATGTGACATACTTATTTAAAAAAGTAACAACATACTACATTATACATTTTAATAAACCTGACTATTCAACCTGTAATCTCAAGTGGAAGTAACATCTATATCATGGTAATATAGATTAATATTATCCAGGTCTAGTAGTTGCCAACCCTATGATGAATTTGAGTACTCTGCGGAATGCCTAAAAAATGCAGTACAAAAAAAAACATTTTACAATATAACCTAGAACTGCACCTTTAAACCCAATTAAAGTATAAATAATACTTTTTTTTAGTTTTGGGTAGAGTGCAAAAGGGATTACAATGCTTGTCAGTGTTTATTACTGTCTGTGCCCCCGTTAAGGAGACCATCTCTATTTGTCCTATTTACCATTAACATTAAAAGTGAAAGTAAAAAAAAGATCCCAAATTTTGGGTTGTCCCCAGAAAAGTAATAGAGGAGAAACCTTCCAATGGGTAAACTAGTTCTGATGGTCTGAGAGTCCCCAAGAGATTCTCTTCATTTGCAAGGATTTCCTCTAATTTCCTATTTTGGCAATGGAACAGCAATTAAAGGTAAATCTCCCTTAATCAAAATTTAAAAAAAATGTTTTGCCTTTAGTTCTTCTTTAACTGAGTGGCTGCATGTGGTACAGATTTTTTGCAGCCTGTGTCTCTGCTATGGAGATTCACCCTTTCTATTTATTATTTGCTCCTTTCAAATGTCAGGAAATCCAGTTACCCAGGCCAAAGGATGACTAAACACAAGCCATTTGTGTGCACAGATGGACTCCAAAGGAACCTACCAAAAAAAAAAACGAAAAATAATTTTATTTTTATTATTCCAATAATTTATGTTAACCACTTAAGACCCGGACCAAAATGCAGGTAAAGGACCTTGCCCCTTTTTGCGATTCGGCACTGCGTTGTTTTAACTGACAATTGCGCCGTCGTGCGACGTGGCTCCCGAACAAAATTGCCGTCCTTTTTTCCCCACAAATAGAGCTTTCTTTTGGTGGTATTTGATCACCTCTGCGGTTTTTATTTTTTGCGCTATAAACAAAAATAGAGCGACAATTTTGAAAAAAAAATGCAATATTTTTTACTTTTTGCTATAATAAATATCCCCCCAAAATATATATACATTTTTTTTCCTCAGTTTAGGCCGATACGTATTCTTCTACCTATTTTTGGTAAAAAAAAATTGCAATAAGCGTTTATCGGTTGGTTTCCGCAACATTTATAAACGCGATCAGCGTTTTTTTTTGTGACTGCGACATTGTGGCGGACACTTTGGACAATTTTGACAACTTTTTGGGACAATTGTCATTTTCACAGCAAAAAATGCATTTAAATTGCATTTTTTACTGTGAAAATGACAGTTGCAGTTTGGGAGTTAACCACAAGGGGGCACTGTAGGATTTGTGTGTTCCCTGTGTGTGTTTACAACTGTAGGGGTGTGTGGCTGTAGGTGTGACATCATCGATCACGTCCCCCTATAACAGGAATGGCGCGATCGATGCTGCGGCCACAGTGAAGCACGGGGAAGCCGTGTTTACACACGGCTCTCCCCGTTCTTCAGCTCCGGTGACCGATCGCCGCACTCCAGCGGCAAACGGGTCCGCGAGTCCCGCGGTCCCGGTCCCGGAGCTTCATTTTGTATACTATCTAAAGAAAATATAAATTTTTAATAAAGGTACAGCTGCACTCTAATAGCTCACTAACCTTGTAACCCTAAACATTACATATACCAATTGAATATTTTTTTATTGATGAACTTGGCATTGAATTGTATGTAGTTATATTGTGACCCATTCCTGTTTAATTCATGTAAAATGTCTTCATTCTTTCCTCTGTTGCAGCTGCTTCAAAATACCTGGTGCCAGCATATAGGAACTATAACATTTCCCCTTACATCACGTGACAATGTTTAGTTCTTGACATTTGCCACTTGGCCCCAGCACTGTATCACAGGCAGTGATCACATGGTCCCCCATACAGAGAAGCTGCAGTGGAGCATCGTGAAGATGAGAATAACTGGGTTGGGGATGGACTTTAAAGAGACCTTGTCCCTTTGCCCTGAGTAGGAATGGTAACATGGTCTCTTTAATTATTGTAGAGCAATACACAAAAATTAAACATGTACTGTATGTATTGTGGCAAAGTACATTTTCCACTACATTTATTAATCTAAGGGAAAACTTCCATGGAATGTAAAAACTCCCTTGCAAATTAAACAGCCTATTTGCCTTCAGTAAACCAACCCCAGATGATTTAGACAGATTCTTCATGCCTTAAAATCACAGGGAAGACTTGTCCTGCCATCATCAAGTATTACCTGCCAGCTCACCTATGCCACCTGACCTCATGGTCAAAGTACCACTTCCATACAGATAGTCTTTGGATTTTACCAGCTCATCTTAACTCTACATAAGGACTAGCCATTCCCAATTTTTAGGGGCTTGATCTACTGTCCCCAAATGGCTCACATAAAAGCCATATAGCTACATTGCTATACACAATTTCACCAATCGTTCACACCTTCTCAAATAACATACTTTCTCTACTTACTATTCGTACCTGCCAGCCTCAACCATTGCATGGCATGGGAGAAGATTTGCAGTAATGCAGTAAAACATTTTTATGCACTCCTAAAATTTCTCCATTTGATGAACCCAATAATCCCATACACCTCATGTGGAGGTGCTCAGTCCATGTAGATAGATTAAGCCACATTTACTAGAAATTCCTTACAATATGCCCCTTCTGGCAGATGGTCAAGTCCCCTCCCGACACACATACAGTTTTACATATTTATATTAAAGTCTGCCTTTCAATGAGTGATAATCTCCTCCTCTCCCCACAACCACAACTGTTTCTCCTCATGTTCTTACCCAGCTACCCTTCACCTACATTCCCTACCCTATCCTCTTTCCTTCCTCTTACTTTGTTGTTTCTTCTTTAAGCTGCTAATCCTCTGTCAGATAACTTTCCACACTATCTTATTGTCTTGATTGATAAAATTAGCAGTCATATTTCCTTTGTTGGACTTTTAAAATGAAAAAAAAAAAGAGATGTTGTTTAATCCATTGCCTTCGGCTAATGCCTTGTACACACACCCGGTTTTCACGATGAGAAAACTGCCATTTTTTATATTAGTCTTGAAAACTCACAGTTTTCTTGACAAAAAACGGTCGTGTGTATGCTTTTCCGAGGGGAAAAAAAACGTGCATGCTCAGAATCAAATCATAAAGACTTGTTGAAAACAAAAAATTATGATTTTAAATGTCAGTGATATATGATGATATATATAGCTCACTAATATATCAAAGACAATGGAGTTTGATAGCCACCAGAAGGCACTATGTGGCAATCTCAGAACCCCTCAGTGTTAATAAAACAGTGATATGATAATACCAACAAAAGAATAAATTATATACATTTCGATCAAAAAACATATATAAACAAAAACTAGAGACAAAAATGAAAATAAAAAATAAAATATAAAAAATAAAATTAAAAATTGTGACAATAAAGTCCAAACAGATGAATTATCAAACACCCGTGATTTGTGCCAAATTTCAGATTAGTTGAAAACGTGTCCAAAGAAAACAGTGATGTATCCTCCACCAGACTATAGATTGGCTCCTTACCAAATCTCCAGTTGTCAATCAGATTTAATGTATCAGGAGTGAGCCATCAACCATGTACTATCACATCTGGCACTCCCAGGACGCCGGCCCACGGCTACACAGTGTGGGCTTTTTTAACGTGTCATTGCCATGCTGTGCTGCATCTGTTGTGCCTGGAAGACAAGTGCCACACTGGTCCTGCATTTTTTTCAGCTTTGTTCACAGGCAGACAGATCAGTATCTAACACCGCTAAATTTGACAGTTGGTAAAGTAGTGTGCGAAAACAGTGCCAATCTGCTGAGTGCGCTGAAACAGGGCAAAATTACACACGTGCCATTTGATGAGATCACCAAACTGGTCAGTCGCAGCCAGGGCGCCATCAGTGACATCGTACGTTACACCTTCTTTCTGGAGCGTGCATTGCATCGTGTCATTGATTAACCTGTTGAGAAGCAGGAGCAGGAAGATGAGGAAGTCGCAATGCTGGATGAATTCCCAGGGGGGCTACTTCACCTGAGACAAGTCAACAACGGGAGTCTGAAGAGGAGTCAGAGGAGGATGGTTCTGGGGCGGAGGAGGAGCAAGAAGAGCGTGCTTTAAACCTTTCTGGGATCCCTAGTATTGTTCGTGGATGGGGGAGGAGAACGAGGACGACATTATCCTGGATAATGAGCAGGAGCCAGGCCAGTACAGGGCTTCCATTTTAGTGTAAATGGGGGCCTTCATGCTCCAGTGTTTAAAGAGGGACCCCTGTATAAAAAGTATAAAGGGCAAGGACCAGTACTGGGTGGCAACGTACTTAGAACCCCGGTACAAACAAAACATGGCAGAAACGTTACCACTATCACAGAGGGCTATCAGAATGCAGCACTTCCAGGCCTTGCTTCGAGAAATGCTGCATTCTGCTTTTGCGTCTGCGACAGTTTTGCGTACCAATCCAACAGCGCCTGCAAGAATAGGGTGGTTTGAAGATGTCTTGGTCACTAATGATATGAGATCATTCTTTCAGCCGATCCATTGACAGCTGTCCTCTGGATGCAGCATCAGGGAATGCCTAGACCAACAGGTGTCCAACTACATCGGGTTAACGGCCGATGTGGAAGCACTGAGAAGTGATGAACCCCTAGACTACTGGGTGGGCAGGCTTGACCTCTGGCCAGAGCTTGCACAATTTGCAATTGAACTGTTGGCTTGCCCCTCATCCAGTGTTCTGTACGAAAGGACGTTCAGCGCAGCAGGGGGGGTCATGACCGATAAGTGCACTCGCCTAGCTCACATTTATAAAAATGAATGAAGCATGGATCTCAAAGGAATTCAACACATGTGACCAGTAGACCATGTTTCATTCAAATTCAGGTGAACGCCTGTGGGCTAATTTTTTGGGCCTGTATTCACCATCCGGTAAATTACTAATGTCCCACCAGCTACAGAATACAACGTTGTTTGCTGTCAGGTGAATGCCTGTGGCCGCAGGCTAATTTTTGAGGCCTGTAATGGCCGACATTTACTTTTGTATCCGTTGAATGCCTAATGTACCACCAGCCACAGAATACAAAGTTGTTTGCTGTCCGGTGAACACCTGTGGCCGTGGGCTAATTTTTGGGGCCTGTAATGGCTGACACTTACTTCTGTATCCGTTGAATGCCTAATGTACCAACAGCCACAGAATACAAAGTTGTTTACTGTCCGGTGAACGCCTGTGGCCGTGGGCTAATTTTTGGGTCCTGTAATGGCTGACACTTACTTCTGTATCCGGTGAATGCCTATTGTACCACCAGCCACGGAATACAACGTTGTTTGCTGTCAGGTGAATGCCTGTGGCCGTGGGCTAATACTATATGTACTCTAAAAGTACCTGAGCTATATTGCCTCTCATACGCAATTAATACTTGTTACTACAAATACTATATGTACTCTCAAAGTACCTGAGCTATATTGCCTCTCATATGCAATTAATACCTGTTACTACTAATACTGTATGTACTCTCAAAGTACCTGAGCTATATTGCCTCTCATACGCAATTAATACTTATTACTACTAATAATATATGTACTCTCAAAGTACCTGAGCTATATTGCCTCTCAAATGCAATTAATACTTGTTACTACAAATACTATATGTACTCTCAAAGTACCTGAGCTATATTGCCTCTCATATGCAATCAATACTTGTTACTACAAATACTATATGTACTCTCAAAGTACCTGAGCTATATTGCCTCTCATATGCAATTAATACTTGTTACTACTAATACTATATGTACTCTCAAAGTACCTGAGCTATATTGCCTCTCATACATTTCTATTAGTTGCCAGTAAAACGTGTGTATTATTAAAGTACCTGAGCTACACTATCTCTCGTATGCAATTAATACTTGTTACTACAAATAGAATTTACTACGTGCTTGACAGAAGTATAAAATACTTATAGGCCTTGTCCTAATTGTTGAACATGTTCGCTCTAACTTTTCTATGCTAGGGGTTGATGAAATGTCATAGCATCTCCCCTAGTGGCCTAAATACATCTCTACATGCTAAGGTTGATATGATGTAGAGAACCCCCAAACTCCTGTGATGCCTGGGGTCCCTTACTGATAATCACCTGCATGGAGTGGTATATTGGGATATTGACCTTGAACTAATTTTAAACACTAAGCCTTGGTCGCATGTTGTAATGCGACCATGCTTAGTAGCTCAACGCTTTTCTTTATGTGACACAGAGATGATGTATAGATCCCCCAAACTTCTGTTGCGAGGAGTGACGCCTGGGGCCTGATACTGAGTTGTCACATAGAGAATCACATTGAATTCCTTGCTAACCGCAGTTGTGGTTCACTCCGTTCACCAGTGTTGTTACAATGCCTAATGTACCACCAGCCACAGAATACAAGTTTGTTTGCTGTCAGGGGAACGCCTGTGGCCGTGGGCTGATTTTTGGGGCCTGTAATGGCCGACACTTACTTCTGTATCCGGTGAATAGCTTAATGTACCTCCAGCCACAGAATACAAAGTTGTTTGCTGTCAGATGGCTTGTAATGGCCGGCACTTACTTATGTATCCGGTTTTTCACTTAATACTTCTGGTAGGTCAGTGTCCATGTTGTGGGACTATTTGTGCACAGCTAGTAAGTATTTTGTGGCTGCAAATATGACCTGCAGGTTTTTAATATTCGCCTGCCATTAAAGTCAATGGGGCCTGCCGCGAACTTGCGGCAGGCCAGACATTTGTGAAAGTTCGCGGTTAGCGTTCACGAACCGTCCCGTCAGATGTTCGTCCACCACTAGTCACGGCGCTTTGGTCGGATGTTTTTTTGCATGAACGTGTATATGCAAGTCAGGCTGGAGAGGAACCACGTCGGGAAAAACTTTTTTTTTTTTTTCCTTCCGAGAAAAATAGTTGTGTGTACGAGGAATTAGACCTTGGGTTGACAATGAAGAACAGATTTTTTTTTTTAATGCTTTTACAGAGTCATTTTATATACTGACACTGATGTTACAAGGTTATGTTCTTTGCACAAATATACACTTTGTACACGTCATTTGACCGTAAAACCATATTTTGCTTTCTTTGTTCTTTAACCACTTAAGGACCGCCTACTTCACATATACGTCGGCAGAATGGCACGGCTGGGCACATCAACGTATATATACGTTGATTTTAGTACCCAGCCCTGGCTTCCCCATGCTTCTCTGTGGCCGCAGCATGATCGCGTCATCCCTGTTATAGGGGGACGCGATCGATGACGTCACACCTACAGCCACACCGCCCTACAGTTGTAAACACACACACAGGGAACACTCAAAGTCACAGCGCCCCCTGTGGTTAACTCCCAAACTGCAACTGTCATTTCCACAGTAAACAATGCAATTTAAATGTGTCAAAATTGTCCGAAGTGTCCGCCATAATGTCGCAGTCACGAAAAAAATCGCTGATCGCCGCTATTAGTAGTAAAAAAAATAGTAATTAATAAAAATGCAATAAAACTATCCCTTATTTTTTAAACGCTCTAAATTTTGCGAAAACCAACCGATAAACGGTTATTGCGATTTTTTTTACCAAAAATATGTAGAAGAATAAAAAATTTTTTATATATTTTTGGGGGATATTTATTATAGCAAAAAGTAAAAAATATTGCATTTTTTTTAAATTGTCGCTCTATTTTTGTTTATAGCGCAAAAAATAAAGACCGCAGAGGTGATCAAAAACCACCAAAAGAAAGCTCTATTTGTGGGGAAAAAAGAACGCCAATTTTGTTTGGGAGCCACATCGCACGACCGCGCAATTGTCAGTTAAAACGACGCAGTGCCGAATCGTAAAAAGGGGCAAGGTCTTTTACTTGCATTTTGGTCCGGGTCTTAAGTGGTTAAACAAATTTAAAAGGAATAAAAAGCAATATTTTAGAAAAATATTTGTTAAGTGCATCAAACAGCCTGATGTTTTAAAATAAATTACTTTAAATGAAATTTAAACAATATGGCAGTTTACACTAGGTGCTCCTAAACACATACCCAGAACCTTACAAACTAGGGATTACTTAAACTAAAACACATTTCTGCATGGGGAAAACATCCTTGTCGATTTTGCAATTAGTAGATTAATCTTCTTGTTCATATAGTAAACACTAGGGAGTGGCTTTTTCAATCTTAACTTTTTCATCAGCAAGTCTGGCAACCAATAAATCAATGAAGACCTCAGTGATAAGTCAAATGTACCTTCTGTTTTCCACACAGCAAGCTCTCATAGACCTTGTTTATTACAGTATTACAATACAGTTGATGAAAATGTAATGGTACGTCTTTGACGGTGGATCGATGAATGGGAACTTGTGGAATTAGTCAGAAGATTGCTTTTTTTCCAAGTGTCAAACAAAGAAAGATTCTACTACAATGTTTTTTGTTTAACTTGGAATGGAAGAAAATGTACTTCTTTCAATGAAAAAAAAAATATCATATACAAATGTGTTCCATCAAAATAAGCTCCATGACAAGGTTTATGATAGTGGCACAGCTTATCTCTATGGTTTACCTCAAAATCTACCAGTGTGGTTCAAATACATGACATGGATGTTTTAGAAGTATATCCCTGCTGTTTTAATTCCTACAGAACTTCAACATAGTTTCTTAAAGTGATATAATCCAGTGGTTGCCACTGCACAAATATCAGAGAGAAAATGGGCCTGAGTGTGCAGCAAACCCAGTAGTTCATATAGTCCAAAAGAGAGAGCAGCACTCATTGGTCTTGAGAGGTGAACACCCAGTGAAGATTTAATTTCAATGTTTTGATGAGGTACAAGCTCGCCCTGAGAGCACTCACCTAATAGGAGCTGCATCACCTGCATCCACAGAATCATTGATAGGGCACACCATGGAGGACTTTTTATTATCCCCTTTGGAAGAAAGCTCCCATTTCTAACAAAGTTAAGGGAGGATCACCATGCCCTCAGGCCTGAAATGCCTAATAACATATCAGACTTGTTCTCCAGGTTCTCAGACATGCTGAGCATTGGACTTTATCAAACAGCTGCCAAAATTACAGGGGACATTAAAACAGAACTCCAGATCTTAGGATCCTGCATAGAAACAATCGAATCACACTTGGACACCACGATCGCCAGAATGATATAAAACACTGACCTTTAAGACCAGCTCGAGACGGCCATGTCTAAAATAGACTACCTTGATAATAGATCTCGCAGATATAACTTCAGGATCAGAAGTCACAGATGTGCATGCAGCGGTTCGCTCTCTCATTCAGAGCATTATCCCTGAAATTCACCCTCACACATTGGAGTTGGGTAGGGCTCATAGAGCTATGGGACCCCCCATTCAGACAGACTTCCAAGAGGCATTGTGGTGAAACCACACTATTATGCGATTAAGGAAGAAGTTCTGCTCTATCACAAATCTCAAGATCCAGGATCATTCTATTCAAATCTTTGCGGATTTATCCCCATCTACCATCCAAAAAAGGAGATTGCTTAAACCGCTCCTCTCAGTACTCTCTCAAAAGGACATAAAATATTGGTGGCTATTTCCATTCAATCTCAAGTTTTCCTATAAGAGCAAGTCTAATTCCCCGTACACATGACCGGTTTTCCCATCGGAAAAAAGCAGATGAGAGCTTTTGGCTGGCAATCCCAGCCGTGTGTATGCTCCATCTGACTTTTTCCCACAGGAAAACTGCTGCAAAAAAAGAGCAGGATTTTTTTTTTCCCGTCAGGAAAAAATCCTAGCGTGAAAACTGTTCGTCTGTATGCAATTTCAAAGCACAAAAAAACATGCGTGCTCAGAATCAAGTCGACGTATGCTCAGAATCATTGAACTTATTTTTTCTCAGCTCTTTATTGTTGTGTTTTTTATTTTGTTTGTTTATGTTTTTATGGTTGAACTAGATGGACTTGTGTCTTTTTTCAACCTGACTAACTATGTAACTATGTAACTATGTCATAGTGTTGTACATCACCGCATTTTTGACTGTCGGAATTTGGTGTGACCGTGTGTACGCAAGACAAGCTTGAGCGGAATCCCGTTGGGAAAACCATTGTTTTTTTTCAGACGGGAAAACCGATTGTGTGTACGGGGCATAATACCTTCTCCAAGCTTCTGGAGGGAGAAAAACTCCTCCTTCATCAGGGACTCATTACTCAGATCCATCTTCTCCTCCACCTGGACCTGCCGCTGGATCCTCTAAACGACAGATGCCCACGAACCTGATCACTTCAGTGTGGCAGAAACCAAAAACCAAGAGATCCAAGCAATCTGCACCTACCTGAATTACCTAACTATATGTGACTACCTGAGCTCGATGAGCTCAAACTGTTTTTTCGCTCTGGGTCCTTTCCATTTGATGGCCCCAGCTGGGTCTCTTTGGAGCACTTGTTGCACCCCTTCTCTTTTTCAATTTTTCAAGATTAACGGGACCCCATGTCCGAATTATACCACTATACCTTCTTTTCATAGCACCCCTGATCCTCTTGACCACCCACATGTTAGCCTTTCCTCCCTTAATCCCATAGGACTCCATACGGGTCCGAACAGGTTACACACCTTGATGGGCGGTTTTATTTCAATTTATCTGGTTGTGTTACTATAATAAATTGCTATTGTTGAGTTATTTCATTTCATATATGTTGTTATACAAAGGTGCTGCTGTCAGAGCAGCTATTGGTACTTCTGCCTGTACGGTACAGGAGATATAGATTACCACTCTCCCCTGGATAGGGTTGTTTCTTCTCTGGCAGAAGAAGACTCTTTAATATTGTTAAAGGGAGCATTGAGGCCGTGCCCCACCTCCCTTCTGAAGTTTGCTATATCTTCTCACCATATTACATATTTTCTCCCCTCTTTCTGTTGCTCATCCTTGTCTTTCTTCCAGACTTCCTTCTGGAAAATGTTGCATCCTTTCTCTACCTGACTTGAATTCCAGACACCAGGACAAATCCTATATACCTCCTCCACGAGGCTCAAGGGTAAGTGGCTGTGTGTCCCTTGAGCTCCCCCTCCATCTGATCCATGGCTGAAGCTGATAAACTGACCTCACCCCTATAAATAGTATCCCATAATACACAGGGATTGAACTCCCAGATTAAAAGAAGAAAAATATTTCAATACTACCATAACCAAAAGATTGATGTGATCTTGTTACAGGAAACACACTTCCCTAGATCATATTGCCCCAAGTTCATCCATCCTAAATTCCCCAAATGTTAACTTTGCTAATGCGGAAAATAAGAATAAGATTGTAAAAATTATTTTCTCACACAAATCGAAATTCACACTCCAGATGGAACATAAAGATCTGTATGGAAGTTTCATTCTAATCAAGGGAGTGTTGGATGAACGGCTTTACTCCTTAGTTTCTTATTATGCACCCAATCGAGGCCAAGCTAAATTCTTTGAGAAAATGCTCTAGAAACTGGAACCCATGCTGGAAGGCACAATTGTGGTGGGCGGGGATACCAACATAGCCTTCGACTTGGCGCTTGACAAAAAGCGCCCACTGGGTATTCAAACTACCCGCTCACCCAAACAAAATTTACAGATAGCTAGACTCATTTACCAACATTAATTGATCAACATTTGGAGAGAACTCAATTCTCAAACTCTGGACTATACCCATTTTTCGCACCCACACCAATCCTTTTCCAGAATTGACCACATCTTCCTGTCTACCATGCATATACCCCTAGAACACAAATCATTCATAAGAGATACTGTGTGATCGGACCACGCTGTGGTTTTTCTTCTCATACAAAGAGCCCAGAGTCCTCATGGAAAGAATCACTGGAGGCTTAACAAATCAATACTTAGTGACCCGGTGAGATCAATTGAAATTGGAAAAGCCATCAATGACTACTTCTCCCTAAATGACAAGGAAGATATAAACCCTGAAACTCTGTGGGCGGCCCATAATGCCAACGTCAGAGGGAAACTTACCCAGATAAAGCATTTATCCAGAAAAATAGAAAAAAGAAAAGAAAAAACTTTGCCTTGATGGGAGGCCTCCCGGCGACTGCTGTCTTTTGGCTTTGACAGCTATTATATAGGCAAAGGCGGGGCCACCCTTTGATGTAACTAAGTGACCCTGCCCCCTCTTACATCATATGACGTCAGAAGGTGGCGGGGGTCAGTCGGTTACGTCGCCGGATGGCCTCACCCTAGCCTATATAACAGCTGTCACAGCCAAGAGACAGCAGTCAGCGGGAAGCCTCCCATCGAGGTGGAGCTTTTTTTAAATATTTTTCAGGTCCATCCGGCGACGTGATTGAAGATTGATGGCCCGTCGCCAATTTAAGCGTAAATGTGAGATCAGAGGTCTTTGACCTCAGATCTCACTTTATAGAGGTCCTATCATGCTTTTTTTTCTATTACAAGGAATGTTTAAATTCCTTGTAATATGAATAAAAGTGATCCAAATGTTTTTAAAAGGACAGTGTAAAAAAAGTTAAATAAATAAGAAACCAAAACATTTTTTAAGTGTCCCGTCCCTCCATGCTTTTGTGCAGCAAAAGGGGGATGAGAGAGTGGCTCCCCCTTCCTGAATCATACCAAGCCACATGCCCTTAACATGGGAAGGGTGTTTTGGGGTCCCCTAAAGCACCTTGTTCTCATGTTGATGAAGACAAGGGCATCACCCCCACAACCTTTGCCTGGTGGTTGTGGGGGTCTGTGGGTGGGGGGCTTATCAGAATTTGGAAGCCCCTTTAAAAAGGGGCCCCCCAGATCCCCCCCATGTGAATGGGTAAATAAGAAACCAAAACATTTTTTAAGTGTCCCGTCCCTCCATGCTTTTGTGCAGTAAAAGGGGGATGAGAGAGCGGCTCCCCCTTCCTGAATCATACCAGGCCACATGCCCTTAACATGGGGAAGGTGTTTTGGGGTCCCCATAAAGCACCTTGTTCTCATGTTGATGAAGACAAGGGCATCACCCCCACAACCCTTGCCTGGTGGTTGTGGGGGTCTGTGGGTGGGGGGCTTATCAGAATCTGGAAGCCCCTTTAAAAAGGGGCCCCCAGATCCCCCCCATGTGAATGGGTATCAGGTACATTGTACCCCTCCGCTTTTACAAAAAAAATAAAAATGAAAGGAAGTGTCCCACAAAGTCCATTGTCATTCACGGCATCGATGGTCACAAGAAAAAAGGGGAAAACCTTGTCTCTACAGGAGGCATCCCGCCGACTGACATCTTTTTGCTTTCATATAGCTGTTATATAGCCAAGGGGGGACCACCCAGTGACATAAACAGTTGACCCCACACCCTCTGACATCACATGATGTCACTGAGTGGCCCCGACCTTGGCTATATAACAGCTGTCACCTCAAAAAGACTGCAGTCCACAGTATGCCTCCCATGGAGGCAGAGTTTTTTCTTTCTTTTTTTCTCAGGACCATTGGTAGCGTGATTGAAGATGGATGAACATCACAGGAAACTTTTTTTAATAAAGGAATTGTCAAAAACTGGGATCTAAAGGAGGTGCGGTGGCTCAACGCGATTGGCACTGCGCTGACAAGCCATTCACCTCTGCAGCTAGGGGTTCGGATCCCGCTCTCGGCTACATGTGAATTGAGTTTGGTGGTCTCAGCCCGGCTCCCGGTGGGTGTGCTATGCGAGGTAAGCCTGCGCTTAGTACGCACACCCCCCTCCCACAAAAACTCGAAATTGGGTTAACATGCACGCACTCTGACCACGCGGTCTCTAAAAAGAGAGGCGAAGGACTAACGGGGCTGGATGAGCAGGCAAATCCTCTCACTCCCTTATAGGAAGTCCCTCTGCCCCGTTGGGCTTCAAAGCGGAGCAGGTAGGACGGGCTGTGTGGGAGGACCCCCTCACACCCGCCATTGCCACCCGGGGCATGGAGAAAGGTGGCAGATTGCCTCTGGGGGAGGCCTGCCTACTCCCAACTCCTGCAGTCTGGCTCCTCTCTCGAGTACACGCACAAAATACACTTTAAAAAAAAAAAAAAAACTGGGATCTAGGGCTTCCAGATTCCGATAAGCCCCCCACCCGCAACCCCCACAACCACCAGGCAAGGGTTGTGGGAATAAGGCCCTTGTCCCCTAGAATGTATATATATATATATATATATATATATATATATATATATATATCAAATACAGTACCACTAACTAACCTGTATGCCTAATCTAGCTCAATCTATCTCCGTCCACACACTATACACGGTCGCTATAAGCAGCCTTGTATAGTGTGGGCATGAACTTGCCATTATTGGCGAAAGGCACCGTGCTTTTGGCCAATTATGGCTCTTTCAGCGGAGCATGCTGTGATTGGCCAAAGCATGCAGGTCATGTGTATGCTTTGGCCAATTATCATACAGCAATGCACTGCGATCTTATAGTGCATTATGGGGCGTTCCGCAGCGCACGAGTTTCCCGCAAACACACAATATGTTTGGTTAATTTTAGAACAAACGAACACCCGATGTTCGAGTCAAACTTACAATCAACAATCAATCAACACGAACCCTGGGCTCATACCTACTATTGTACCATCAGGACACAAATGTTGTGCTGTTTATGTGGACACTCAAGGAAAGAAAACAGAAGTAATATATACTATTAGTTTTACCACTGAACACATTCTTGAACATTCTGCTGCTGTCATAATCATTTATTAAATAACATTTAACAGTTTTGATTTCTACATGTGTACCTTGACTATTGTTGTACCAGTTAGTTACAGTGACTAAAAATGTACAGTGGTAAAAAGTTACAAGACTATTATAATTACGATATATATTTTTTTCTGTGACCTCAGCATGACAGGGAACAACATATATATATATTTTTGTTTTAACATGGGTTCTTCCAATTTACACTGAATGAATCCATAACTATAACATAATTATTTAGCAATGCGGAGCTCCATACTCCCACTTCTGGAAACCATTGGGGTTGATTTACTAAAGGCAAGTACACTGTTCATATTGTAAAGGAAGTTGCATTTTGCAAGGGAATTTTCTCCAGAGCTTAGTGAAAGAGGTGAAGCTTTGCTGTTTAATATCATCCGGTATTCTTTACAATGTGAAATTTCACCACATTCACTAAACTCTGAGGCAAATTCAAAATGCAACTTCCCTTGCAAAATGAACAGCCTACTTGCCTTTGGTAAATCAACCTCATTATGTGTTTTAGCATAAATAATTTTCAAGAGCAGTGGTATGTGGCCATTTTGCCTTTCACTGTGTGCTGTAATGTCAGGTTGTCAGGGATTCTACTTCTCAATGATCAGCTGTAAAAAGACACCCTACCCAGCATAATATCACAAGTATTCAAATCCATCAAACTGTGCATGTGTCTTCAGTGAAATTCAATTAGCTAACTAAAAAACACAGACCACAAAAATAAGGTACATGAGGATATTAAAATCGATTATATTTGAACTTTAGTCAGAAAATTAAGTCCTGCTAGATCACTTCAGACTGGCCCATTTTGCAGATATAGCTATGTGAAATATTAAAAAATAAATGTCTATACTGTTTAAAATCCCGTAATACACTGTATTACCCTGCTTTGCACATGTTTAGCTGCTCTCCATTTTTGGTATTGTACTAAAAATCAAAGCCACAAGAGGCCTAAAGATTTACCCCTGCTTAGGGGCTCTGGGCTTCAGCAAAATGGCAGCCAGCAAGAAGAAACAGGAGCAATGCTAAAGGCAATTTACAGCAAACACTGATTTTGATAGCATAATTATCAATGTGGAATGTATGTTCTTTGCTAAAGAACATCATTTTTTTACAAGCTATTATGACTAAAGTTCCACTTTAAGCTGCAAAAAATGATTTATTGTAAGAAAGGGGAAAATTGGACAAATTGTGTATGAGTTAATGTGCTGGGATTGTGAGAAGGATACATTTTTTTATTTATTTTTTTGGAAACCCACACAGACACACTTATTTTGTATCCAGCCCTAAAGGATTAAAGTATTGGATCAATATAACACCTTTTCTATTCTCTTCCTCCTACAATTTTATAGATTGCCACCAGACAAGTTATTGTTTGAAGTATAGGTTAATTTGACCAGCAGTTGCTTAAATTATCGTCAATAAACAAAAATAGCTTGAATTCAGTATAGCCTCAATTCTAGCAAAATGTGTTATATTTAAAACTTTCAAACAATATTCTTGCTTTTTGTTGTCGGTAGAGAAAGATATGTTTTTGTTTTCCATTTAATCTGTGCTATGTTCAAAACAGTTTTGAACTAATTCCCTATTCTTGTACTGCCCTGTTTATTGATTTTCTAACCACTTTGTATCAGATAACGTAGATACCCAAGCTGGCAGAAACTAGAACAAGTTAAAAATCAATACTGCTTCTGTTAAAAATGGCAATATTATAACTTAAAAAGTGGCTTAAATCTGTATAAATAACCAAAATGACAGTGTCAAGTCCCTAAATGCATACATAGTTACATGACATGATTTACTAAGTTACTTAATTTGTATTGAAATATATTATGCACATTTTCATCTTGACAACAAAATCATTTTATGTTTTTATGGTAGTCAAAGAATAGAAAACCTAAAACTCCTTTCAGTGAGCATGTTCACTACGTGTTCCATTGTAAAATTGCTCATTTTAATCAATGTCAAGTATTTTCCCTGAAGAGGTCTCTTTCTAATAATAATAAAATAAAATAAACAACACAGTTTGCTTTGTATTGTAACAATACTGTTCTGGAACGTGCTTGATATAGCTTTCCACTGCGTATCGCCTATAGCAAAGCTGCAATGTAAATAGAACTATCATTTGCATGATGTGTAATTGCATTATACATCAAACAGATGAGAACAAAGTGTCAGGATCAACAAATACATTTAAATCTCAGACGGGACAAGTGCTATTATTCTCAAGATTAGGGTGAAAATAGGTTGCTTTAACGACAAATGAAAAACTAAAGACACACAGTCACTGAGATACTGGACATCACACGTCTACCTGCTAAATTATTTAACACTGCAATAACCACTTGTCGTGTATTCCATTCACTGAGGACCTTGTAAACAATCTAGTTAGCTGCAGCATGTGTACATTTTTCAAAGTAATTTGGCTATAAATATCAGCAACTGTAAAGGAAAGCAATGAGTGCCTAATAAAGTTTATTTTGTGATATTGGAAGCAGAATCATTTGGATATCATGCTCTCTTCTATGCCAGATGAAAAAGCAACATTAGTCAGAGGCCAGCAGACTATCACGTTTTTAAATCTTTTTTGAGACTGAAATATATCATCCACATCTTAAAACTGCAGACAAAACTCAGTTTTTTTAGAGCTCATTCACACAAACAGTTGAGCTGCATTTTTACTATCCCCAACTACTCCCCCTCTAGCTGCAGAGGTAGCGGACGGGAGTGTTCACATGCCATGGGTGCAATGCTTTGCTTCATGGCTGCAGCAGGAATTATACCCCCGGTCACTTCTGGCACCCACTGAACATGACATATTTAGGTAAATAGGGCTGTTCTGCAAGTGCCCCTCAGTCACGTGCAATGCATGTGGTTGCATCGTGCTACTGCCAGGTTCAGTGGATTAACCCCTTTGCTGCTGTATGTCATACAGACTGACAGCAGGGGGTTTTACACACATTCAGCCACTAGGATTGCGTGTTTATCTGACAAGCAGACTCCTGCCTGTTAAATAAAAGCATTCAGGCAGCTGCACTGCCAAACAATTTCTTCTAGCCTGGGACCAGCATACCAGGTGTCTCTAAATAGGGGGGAGGTAGCTGAGTGGACACACGTCTATTCTCCTCTCCTTCTTGTTGGTGACTTGGAAGCAAAATGTTTGACATCACTTCCCTGTGTCCTTGTCAGTTTCCCTGGCATGCATGGCCAGGAAACAATTTAATGCAATACGATCTGCATTGCATTACATTCAGTGGAGCACAGGAGAGACGCCCTGGATGTCTCATTAAAGAGGACCAGTCACCAAAAAATAATCACATAGGTAAAAAAAAATCCCTTCCCCCACCCACATATATAATTATGTACAAACACTACAAGTACTACACATGAAAACATTGATTTTGATACACATTTTACATATTGCCGCGCATGCCAGAGTGGAAGCAATATTTTTATCAACAGATCTCCTCCACAACACTAAACAAATGACCTGTAGGGGGCTTTAAAAAATGTCCAGCTTAAAAAAGGAGTGCAGCAGCCACGTTATACGCTGCCTGTACACTCAGAAACGTGTTGCATTCCTGGTGATGTCATCACCCCTCACCTGCCAGTCCATCTGCGATTCGAACCTCATCTTAGATCCCTTCACCGCAGCCGGCTCCATCTAACCGGCGGTGAGAAGACACCTATCTCCCTCCACTCCACAGCGCTTCTGCAAGGACCAGGAAGTGAACGACGGACCAGATGACACCCACTTCTTCCAACCTTGGGATTTTTTTACATGCCTGCTATACACCACCTAAATGTGAGTGGTTATTATCTATGTTCTCAATAAATTGTGTTTAAACTATTGCACCCAGAGGCGCCTCTTCCCTTGTTGTCTCTCTCTAGAGTTGGAACATGGTTTCTGTTTCTGTTCCCCCCTGATGGCAGCCCTGAGAGCACACTCCAATCAATCATTTGTATTACACCTCAGACTTTATCTTATTTTAATTTGCACTGTCAGAAGCTTGGACTTACTGCTTACTGACACTATTCCACACTCTGTATGTTCATTGTGCTGACCTGATACCTGCTGCACTGGTTTCTTTGCACATTTTTTACTTGGCTTTTAAAATGTCGCCTATGGAAAATATTGGGTACTGAAATTTGTCACCATTTCAAAGGTGCACACTAATTAAAAAATATGTTACCAAAACATTGGTTAATTTACTACATTTGTGTGCCCCAGAATAAACTTTAGTGTATTTTTTCTACAGAAATTTTGCATTTCCTAGACCTTTGTGGTAATATTGTGTAACATAGAAAATTGGAACTACCGCTATTTTATTCTCCAAGCTGTGTGCTTTCAGGAAATATATAATGTTTTGGAAGTTTTATGCAATCTTCAGGCCTAAAATTATTTTAAATATGTGAAAAAAGCGCAAAAACGGCTCTGAAAGCGAAAGGGTTAAAGCAGGTGAGGAGGAGGTCATACAATAGGCCTCTTTTCAGAGACCAAAGCAAGTGTGAACAAGCCTAGTACACACTGGCCAAATGTTGGCTGGCATGGACATTCAGCCTGTGTATATGGCAGCCGGTCTGGCTACTGTTGAAGGCACCAAAAAAGGTTTTTCCCAACTGTAGTAACATTGGATTGTTCATACAGCGGCTCCAACCTGAGCTGTCAGTATTTTTCGTTCAACCCTCTGGGTTGAACAATAATATAATACGTGGCAGATACGTGGCTTCAGAGAGAGGGGAAGGATAAAAGCATCTTTAAGGTTTTTTCTTTTTCTGTGAACCCATTTATGGAATTAACTGTAAGCAAGACAAAATAGGAGGGGAAAAGGTGCCAGTGAAAAAGTTTTGGAGTGGACATTTCCCAAGTACAGAGCACAGCCTGGCAAAATTGTAACCTTCTTTTTTTTTTTTTTTTTTTTAAGTGTATTTTTTTGTGCGTGAACTCTCGAGAGAGGAGCCGGAGTGCAGGAGTTGGGAGTAGGCAGACCCTCCCCCCGGAGGCATTCGCCATCCTTCTCCATGCCCCTGGTGGCAATGGCGGGTGTGAAGGGGGGCCTCCCACTCACCCCGCCCTACCTGCTCCTCTTGGGAGCCCAACTGGGGCCCAACGGGACCCCAATGGGGCAGAGGGACTCCCCCTATGAGGGAGTGAGGGGGCCTAGCCCACCCAGCCAGCCCCGTAGGTCCTTCGCCTCTCTTTATTTTAGGAGACCGCATGGCCAAAGTGCGTGTGTTTTAAACCAATTTTGTGTGCGTGCAAGTGTGGTGGTTTTTGGGGGGGGGGGTGGGCGTACTAAGCACAGGCGTACCTTGCATAGCACACCCACCGGGAGCCGGGCTGAGACCACCAAACTTAATTCACATGTAACCGAGACCGGGATCCGAACCCTTGGCTGCAGAGGTGAATGGCTTGTCAACGCAGTGCCAATCACGTTGAGCCACCACAGCTCCCAAAAAAAATTGTAACCTTCTAACCAACAAACTATAAAGGGCTTCCATATGGCTGCCACCAAGCTCCTAGGTGCTTAGTTGCTTTAAATAAAAGTAGCAACATGGACCAACATATCTGAATTGTGTTTATATCTGAGTTGCGTTAAATCGTTGAACCAATGGAATATCAAACAGCTAAATTAAAAAAAATCAGGATAAATATAAAAATAAATCTTAAATCCTTGAACATGTCTGGGGGCTAAAAATAAATTAATATAATTAGTAAACTCCAACTTTCACCTCAGAGAGGCATAGGGATGATCACTTGTTGTTGCACTTTTCTCTTTTTTCTGAAGGTACCTCCCTAAAAAAAAACCAATTTGTTTACTTTTTTTTGGAATCACTTCTGTTAGTTTCTATGCCCATGAGATGTGGTTATATTGTATGTGGGTACCATGGAGAAAGCTGAATGTCGGAAGACAACAGCCGGTTAAAAATAAAAATAAAACATCTGACAATCGGCCCGTGTGTATGTTGGTCTGTTATGTCAGACGTGCATGCTGGAAAATCAGCAGACGACCAACTCCCAATTAGCGCTCTCAGCCAATGGCAGTGAGCGCTGATTGGAGTGTTCTGAGGAAGGGGGTTCCTCCCCCTGTTAGAACACAACAGCTCAGCAGGTGAGATCACTGAACTAACCTTTCATAGTTAGTACAGCAGCTCTGACCGGAGCTGTCAGTTTTTTTGTGTGTACCTGCCTGGCATTAGGCTTACAATGAATATCTTCAACAATCATCTGGCAAGATAAAGCCATCCAGGCAGAAACTCCAAATGATAAAAAAAAAACATAGTGCTCACTGCTAAAAATTGATTTATTAAAACGTAATAAAGTGCACTCACATAAAAAAAATTACAAAAACTCTTATAAAGAGATTAACAGCGCTGTCCAGGAGAAGTAAAGGAGAAGTAAAGAGCCAAACTGCTATACAGCGTTAAAAATTGCTCTTGAAATTCTGTTAACATGGTAAAAATCTTAGTGACTGAATTTATATATATTTTAAATTGCAAGATGTTTTCATTTTAACATGAATGAACAACACTACTAATACAAAAAAGTTATTGGTCACATTATTGAAAGTATTTTCTTTAATGTGTGAACACTAAGGGGTGCATTCATAAAGATTAGTATTCATAGCAATTTCTTTCCAGTGAAAGTGCATTTACATATGTTCTGTGTGAATAGGGCAAAAAAATACATGTTTTTAGGCTACTTCCTGTGCTGTTCTAATGTTTTTCATGAACTAAAAACTGAAAATATTAAACTTTACCACTAGATGGCACTGAGAATCATGGGAAAGCAAATGGTTAAATATAGTATTTTTAATTTTATGTCAATGAAAAGCATTTGAATAGCCAGGAAATTGTGCATTTACATTTAATTTTTTTTGCCCCATTTGAAAAGAACAAAATTACATGCACTTTAACTGGGCGAATTGCTATGCTAAAGATTTATAAATACATCCCTATATTTTTGTGCCATTGAAAACTATAGATTGTTATTTGTAATCAGAGTCTTCGAGTAAGGAATGCGATAAACCTAATAACCAAGGCCTGGAGTGTGCCGGCTGGTAGGTACGCCTGAAAGAGGGCATACCCTGAATAAGAAAGTACAATGAGAATGTATGAAAGCTGGGGAAATGGGTGGGTGGGAACCCAGAAACCAACGCCGAACCCAGCCCTGACAGAGAGGGAGTCTTAAGTACTCTTAGACTCCTCCCACAAATTCAGGCTGGCCTGCGGCTAGCCTTCAGACTTGTAATCAGAGTCTTCGAGTAAGGAATGCGATAACCCTAATAACCAAGGCCTGGAGTGTGCCTTTGGCCGGCTGGTAGGTATGCTGAAAGAGGGAAAAAGACACATATTTAGGTGAAGAGGGGTAGATAAGCGACCAAGAAGTAAAGCAGCACGCGCCTGGATGGCAACCGTATGTATACCCGATAAGTAGCCGTTATGACCGGAGAAGCTACTGACTCATGACCTGTGATAGAAGGAAGCCCCTGCCGAACGTTTGAACCAGCCCTGAACTTGACCAATTCCCCCGAGAAAGATTGGTTCGAGCCTGCTGCCTGCGACAACCCAGACAAGAGCCTGAAGCATTTATGATGAGAGGATACTTGGGGGCAACTGAACCAGAGCTGGCCCGCGAAGCCCCTGCAATAAAGCCTAACAAACAAATACTAAAACCGGACAAAAGATACGTAGCTCCGTGAGGAAACCCCCCAACCCCTGGCCTACCCAAACTTGATAGGAAAGTGAGCGGGTGAGTTGCAAAAATCTGACAACTGGCAGGAGCCTAAGGTGCTGGATACCTGATGGATATGTTGACGGAGCAGAAGGACAAGGCCCATGCGTTAAGGCAATGGGGCAGAAAATGCTATGACAGAACACGTGGGGCAGAAAATGCTATGACAGAAAACGTGGGGCACAAAATGCTATGACAGAAAACGTGGGGCAGAAAATGCTATGACAGAACACGTGGGGCAGAAAATGCTATGACAGAACACGTGGGGCAGAAAATGCTATGACAGAAAATGTAGGCAGAAACGCTATGACAGAAAACGTGGGGCAGAAACGGTGAGACTGCAAGAAAAAGCAAAAATATAAAGACAGAAAACCTGGGGCAGCAATGGTAAGAGAGACACGCTGAGCCTGACACGCTGAAGCAGTAATGCAACGACAGAAATCCTGGGGCAGAAATGCTATGACAGAATGCTGAGACTAAAAAACACAATGACAGAAACACTGAGACTGCAATGAACAGCCCCCCCCCATACCTCTGACTTTAGAGAAAAGGTGGCCTAAACCAGCGTGACTACCGGGAAAAGGCCACATGACGCCCCTCAAGCATCCTGTGAGTGACCCCCTGCAGCAGAGGAGGTAAACCACCCCCCCTCTCGCCGCCAGTATGCCTGGCGTGTGGATGGATACCCCCCCAAGACCCAAACAAGCCCAGGATAGGATGAGTGGCTGGATAGATGTCCCCCAAAGACCCATCATGCCCAAGAAAGTATAAGTGCAGGATGAAATGAGTGGCTGGATGGATGCCCTGCCCCCTGCTACCCGCTACCCTGCTACCTGCATGGAGAACAAATCAAGCAGCCAAGAATCCCCCCCACGTGGCACCCCCAGCTTGCCAGCGTACCAACTAACCCCCCCCCAGCGTGAACACCGGGAGAAGCGGCGAGCGGCTCCCTCCATGCTGGAGGGAGCAATGAAGCAGGCGAACGTTCCCCCCTTCCCCCCGGTAGTGAACTCGGGATAAGCGGCGTGCGGCTCCCTCCCCCCCAGTAAAGTAAGCGTGCGCCCGGAGGAGTACAGCCTGCTGCTGGATGGCGCCTAGCAACATGCTGGCAGCTGGATCCTCCCCCCGGCGGGAACATGGGAGAAGCGGCGGCCGGCTCCTTCCGTGCTGGATGGAGCAAAGCAGCCCCTCCCCCTCACGAACACTGGGAGAGGCGGGCGGGCAAGCAGCTCACTCCCCGCCGAATGATGCCTGTAATGCGGCAGATCCCCAGGAGAAGTGGGTGGGCGGTAAAGCGGATGGAGCCTTGGGAACCGAAGCGGGCGGATGTACCAGGGTGGAAGGCGGCTCCCGGTCCCCCCATACCGCCTGGTACTCGCCCAGGAAGAAGCTGGTGGGTCAGCACAACATGTGGAGCCACCATGGGCGGGCGGGCAGGTGGACAGACGACCCCTCCCTCCTCCAAAGCCGACGGCTGAATGACGTCTGCTGCTGCTGACATGACACACCCTCCTCCTCCCCAGAAACCAACGCCAAACCTAGCCCTGACAGGGAGGGAGTCTTAAGTACTCTTAGACTCCTCCCACAAATTCAGGCTGGCCTGCGGCCAGCCTTCCAACTTGTTGCATGCAAGCAAACACATTAAAGTTGTTGTAAAGGTTCGTTTTTATTTTCTAAATAGGTTACTTTAAGCTAGTGCATTGTTAGTTCAATTACATTTTCCTTCCATTTCCTGTCTAAATGTTTTTTTCTTTGTTTTCTTTGTCTGAATTTCTCACTTCCTGTTCCTCCTCAGTAAGCTGTTCAGTAAGCTGTTCTAAATTACTTTCCACTGCTCTGATGATGGTGGAAAGCTTACTGAGGAGGAACAGGAAGTGAGAAATTCAAACAAAGGAAAAAAACTTTTAGAAGGGAAATCGAAGAAAAAAGTAAGTGAACCAACAATGCGCTAGCTTAAAGGAAGCAATTCAGAAAATAAAAGATAAACCTTTACAACCCCTTTAACCACTTTCCCACCACGCCATCAGCATTTTACTGCTACGGCGCGGTGGAGTTATCTTGGGACGACGTCCCTGGGACGTCGTCCTTCACTTCTGCGATTGCGCGTCCCCTGGGACGCGCTCACGAACGTGTCCATGCTCGCCGGGTCTAGAAGACCCGGTGCATCACGGATCACGGTAAATTGCCGCTGATAGCGGCCGTTTACCACGTGATCGCACCGTCGAATGACGGCGCGATCACTTGTAAACAAACCGGTTCCTCCCTCTCCTGCATCTCTTCTCTGTACCGTTCGGTACAGTGTGCGAGGAGGGGGGGAGCGGGGTGTCAGCAGCTGAGCTGTGGCTGGATCTGTGACAAATGCAGTCACAGATCCAGCCATCCCTCAATACATCCCAGCTCTGCAATCCCCAGTACCCAGCAATCCCCCAGTACCCAACAATCCCCCAGTACCCAACAATACCCCAGTACCCAACAATACCCCAATACCCAACAATACCCCAGTACCCAACAATACCCCAGTACCCAACAATACCCAACAATACCCCAGTACTCAACAATACCCCAGTACTCGGCAATACCCCAATACTCGGCAATACCCCAGTACTCGGCAATACCCCAGTACTCGGCAATACCCCAATACTCGGCAATACCCCAATACTCGGCAATACCCCAGTACTCGGCAATACCCCAATACTCGGCAATACCCCAATACTCGGCAATACCCCAGTACTCGGCAATACCCCAATACTCGGCAATACCCCAGTACTTGGCAATACCCCAATACTCGACAATACCCCAATACTCAGCAATCCCCCAGTACTCGGCAATACCCCAATACTCACATATGAAAACGGTGTTCAAGCTACACATGTGAGGTATCTCTGCGAACATTAGTGCGAGAGCAATCATTTTGGCCCAAGACCTCCTCCGTAACTAAAAACATGTAACCAATAAAAGTAATTAAAGAGTCGCCTATGGGGATTTTTAAGTAGCGAAATTTGGCGCCATTCCATGAGTGTGCGCAATTTTGAAGTGTGACATGTTGGGTATCTATTTACTCGGCGTAACTTCATCTTTCACATTATGAAAAAAATTGGGCCAACTTTACTGTTTTGTTTTGTTTTTAGCACAAAACAGTTTTTTTTTTTAAAAACACGCGTTCAATAAATTTCTGCGAAAATACCGTGCGAGATAAAAAGTTGTAACGGCCGCCATTGTATTCTCTAGGGTCTTTGCTAAAAAAGCATATATAATGTTTTGGGGTTCTATGTAATTTTCTAGCAAATAAATGATGATCTTTCCATGTAGGAGAGAAATGTCAGAATTGGTCTGGGTGTTCCAGAACGCCGGATGGCGTTCCCTGCATGTTGGGCCTCTCTATGTGGCCACGCTGTGTAAAAGTCCCACACATGGGGTATCACCATACTTGGGAGGAATAGCAGAATGTGTTTTGGGGTGTAATTTGTGGTATGCATATGCTGTGTGTGAGAAATAACCTGCTAATATGACAGAAACTATTTTTTTTTCTTTTTTACAGAATTTTCAGTCGTTTTTCTTTTATAGCGCAAAAAATAAAAAACCCAGAGGTGATTAAATACCACCAAAAGAAAGCTCTATTTGTGTGAAAAAAAGGACAAAAATTTCAAATGGGTACAATGTTGTATGACTGAGTAATTGTCATTCAAATTGTGAGAGCACCGAAAGCTGAAAATTGGTCTGGTTAGGAAGGGGGTTTAAGTGCCCAGTGGTCAAGTGGTTAAACACTTATTTTGCTGTCTGTAAGTAAGAAATTAACACAAATTCAGGTATCCTAAAACCTGACCGAGGATTTAACAAACAAACATCTTGGCTTGAGTTGGGTATTATGTTTTACATGTTCCCTGGCTACAAATAAAAAGAATAAAGGAATGTTCCCTGAAATAATTTAAAGCATTGCATAACATAAGAGATTAAAATTAGGCATGCATAAAAGAACATTTGTCTATTAAGGTGTACAACCTATTAGTTGGCCATTTTTCAAGTTTCATTCATCCATTTAAACTCAGAAAATGAATGTATTGCTGTCAGACTTATTGCTTTAAAAAGTACTAAAATTATGCTTTATCTACTTTAGTGCACAGTGTCATTGAATCTGCAATGTGATTATCTGCCATTTACTAAATTGCTTCTCATACATTCATAATGCATATCATCAACAATAGTATGAATAGGCCCCTAAGAAACAGAATTAACAAAACTATAGTAAGCCCACATTTGCAAGTGTTAAAACCATCTTGAGAGTGTTGAAAATATACAGAAATTATACTAGAAAATATACTAGAAACAATAAAGACGGTATCTTAGAAAGTTAATCTCTCTGAATTTCAGATTTTTTTTTATTGGCAGTTCAGTAGGGAGGCTCTTCTGATTATGGTAAGACTGGATTGCCTACTTTAAACATGAACTTGCTACAATCCTGCTTGTAATTCTTAGTTATTCTTTTAAATATATTTATTCTTTTGTGACTAAATTTTAGACACTGCATGTTCGGTTTCATTATTATTTTGTTGATTTGTCCACACTTATTTCCTCTATGATACCATATACATTTTTTTTTAACACAGTGCAATCTATGGCCAAGATTTGCAGTACCTTTAGAATTAATGGGTATTCAACGTTGTCCTTTTAAATCTAGACTAAGAAAATTTGAATCCGATTGCTTGCTGAGGTGTGCTATGTAAGACAAGACTATGCAAGAACTATTATGTAAAAAGTGCCTTCCTGATTATATACTGTATTTATTGGCGTATAACACTCACTTTTTTACCCATAAAATAGATGGTAAACTGTGCCTGCGTGTTATACGCAGGGGCTGTGGAAAGTTTTTTTCCTGAAACTTCCCTCTTAAAGTTAGGGTGCGTGTTATACGCCTGTGCATGTTATACGCTGATAAATACAGTAACTTACCAGCTATACCATCAGACTGCCTAATACATAGGAATATAGTTTTTTTTAGAAGTATTGTTATCTAAATATTGTAAATTATTTTGTGATTGATTTATGTGATGCGATTAATTTACAGTAATATGTAGTAATGTCAACATATTTGTCTTAATACTACAAGAAAAATAATAAACATAACTGCTCATTCAGTAGATTATACTGGTGTTCATTCCATTAAATCCTTGTGTACTAAAAGTCAGCAAGCTTACTATAACACAACTCACATGTAAAAGGTATTATGATTTCGGATCCCGGTCTCGGCTGCATGTGAATTGAGTTTGGTGGTCCCAGCCCGGCTCCCATTGGGTGTGCTATGCGAGGTAAGCCTGCGCTTAGTACGCCCACCCCCCTCCCACAAAACCACCACACTTACACGCACTCGAAATTGGGTTAACATGCGCGCACTTTGGCCACGCGGTCTCTAAAAAAAAAGAGAGAGGTAAAGGACTAACAGGGCTGGCTGAGCGGGCTAGATCCTCTCATTCCCTCATAGGGGAGTCCCTCTGCCCTGTTGGGCTTCAAAGCGGAGCAGGTAGGGCGGGCTGTGTGGGAGGAGTCCCCCACACCCACCATTGCCACCTGGGGGCATGAAGAAAGATGGCAGGGGGAGGTCTGCCTACTCCCAACTCCTGCAGTCCGGCTCCTCTCTTGAGTACACGCACAAAAAAATACACTTTAAGAAAAAAAAAAGGTATTATGATGGCAAGCTCAATGGCATAATACACATGACAAAAGTGACAAAAGGTACATGGCCTGCTACAGCCTATCCACATACCACGCTTTACGCTTTGTAATCACTTGTATTCACCACTTCATTCTGGCTGATACTTTGTCATTTTTATCCTTTTAAATGTTTTTATGGCATTATTTTTTGCCTTATCAATAAAAGCTGCTTTGCCCCGCCTTTGGGTTTAACTGCACCATGTGGAGCCTTCCTTTGTTTTTTTGCATATCCTCCTATGGGAATTCCAATTCATGAGCCTTCATCGCTTTAATACACCTGGAACGCCTATTTCGGATGATCTGTGACTGGATTGATGTTTGGATCGGATGACTTCAGTGTTCCTTCCATGGTCCTCCTCAGTCTGGTGACTCTATCCATGCTTGTTTGACATACCACCGCTGGTCAGTATGTCCACCTTTTCTGGTAAGAGTATTTTATCTTCTTGACCATTTTTGGACTACACGGTGGATACTGCATTTCAATTTGAGAATCCAGAAAGTGATATATCTCACCTTACATATTCAACATTGTTTTATCACCTAATTATCTGGGACTCTTTTCCTCTTATGACATTCACTAGAGTACACTTGGACTTATTTTTTGTGATTTGTTTTCCATGCATCTGTGCTTGGTCTACACACCTCTGTGATTAATAGCACCTGATCACATGATCAACACTTCAGTAGTTTATTTGTTGTGTGTGTGTATGATACTAGAGTACATTTGGATGTATTATTTGTGATTTGTTTTCCATGCATTTGTGCTTGGTCTACACACCTTTGTGATTATTAGCACCTGGTCATATGACCAACACTTCAGCAGTTAATTCGTTGTGTGTGTATTATTTGCTTTGCTGTATAGCGCCGCATTTTTTGTTTTTCAATTAAAAAATATAGTATGTTCCATCTTTGCGTAGTTATGCACATACAACTAGACTCGTTCTATAAAGATGAAGACATTTCAGCAATAAGATACGTAGTTTCCTCAGTTTAAAAGAGTTTAGAAAATATACCCAACATTTATAGGTATATGAGTAACTCAGTCACCTTAATCTATTCACTATGGTGACAAGGCAAATGTCCATTGTCTATGAACATGGCTGTAGGTGTGAAAACTTCCAGGGACATTTTTTTCAGATTGAATATAATTTAATCATAATGGTGCAATGAAGTCTTGTTACATGGTTTAATGTAAACATTTCCATCAAAACATCAGGATAAAAAAGGTAAAAAAAAACATTATATTTGGGTGACAGATGGTATTGAAGCCCCCCCACCTCTGTTTATGGACATTTGTTCCAGTCTGACATTGATGGGCTTTTTCCTGTTTTCTTGTTTACCAATTGTCCTCATAGATCTATAAATCAGCAGGTCATCATCAGAGTGACAGAGGCTTAGTTCAGGAGCAGCTGGATACATTTTGTACACTGACATCATTTGAGCCACTAGACTAGGTTTGATCATTAGGAAGTTCTTCAGCTAGAATTGTGTCAGAAGGAAAAGGAGCAGACTCATCTCGGAACACTTGTGACAAGGCATCAGGTTTCACATTCTTGGACCCGGGTTGATAAGACAAGTGAAAATAAAATCTAGAGGTAAAAAGAGCCCATCTTGCCTGGCATAGTCTGAGCCAATTGGCAGATCATAGATATTTGAGATTCTTATTATTGGCGAGAATGAGAATAGGATGAGCTTTTCTTTCTAACAAGTAATGCCATTCTGCTAAGGCGGATTTGATTGCCAGCAATTTCTTGTCTCTGAAGTCATAATTCTTTTCAGATTTATTCGGTTTTCTCTGAAAAAGTAATGTAATATAGAAGTGCTTTGGAAAATGATCGCTATGATAGGATTATGCCTACCGCTTCTACCTCCAGAATGAAGGGCAAGTGGGGAACTGGATGCTTTAGGATTGGCATGGAAGTAAAAATTGTATTTTGCCTAGCAGACTAGGCATCTGGTGACCATAACAAGGAGACATGTGAACTGATAAGCTAGACAATGATGAATGAAAAGTACCAAGTGAATTGTCATAACAAATTATCAAAACCTAAGACCCGCTAGACCCTTTTCTTGTCAGAGGAAGCTGGCCATTTAAGTTCTGTGGAAACCTTCTTGGGGTCCATAGAGATCCCTTTAGTGAAAATGACCAGCCCAAGGATTTGGATGGTGCTTCACAATGTTCCGGCTTTGCAAAAAATCTCTGTGAGTATGAAGGCATCCTAAGACCTTCTTAATATGATTCATGTGCTCTTCTGGGGAAGAGGAGAAAATGAGGATGCAATCCAGATGCTTAAGCATAAACACATCAAAAAAATACCCAAGCATGTCATTGAAAAAGTTCTGAAAATTTGTGGGGGCATTATAAAGCAAACAGATATTCAAAATGAACAAACCTGGTAGGAAAGGGAGTCTTTTGTTCATCCCCCTCCTTCTTACCAAATTATAGGCCCCAATGAATCTAATGAATCTAACTTTGTAAAGAATTTCATGTATTTTAGATTCTGAAAGCAATGGGAGCAAGTAGTGATTGTTAATGATCACGTTATCATTTGTAAAAGGATGTAATGATAGCGGAATCTTACTTACCAGGGAGTCTTACTGGACAGTTACAGACAGAATGTGTTGAAGCTCCACAATAGTAATTTTTCTGTGGACATAAGTGGTTGAGGTAGGCCTAACTGCATGGGTTCTGGCTCTTCCTGGGGTGATGAGAATGTTGTATCCATTGATGCCATGGGCAGCAAAGACCCAGGTGAAGTAGAATTATCTTCTTCAGCTTACATTCCTTTAGGCTTACCCTTATGTTCTATTGTGTGTCCAGAAAAAGAGAAAAATATCTGTCTCCTGCTTTTTTATATCCTCTTGCAGTTGCCACCCCTTTACCCACCCATCCATGTGCAAAATAGACACGTCCTTTCAAATATTTTAAGATTCTGTCATCTGTACCATTTTTATCCACCAGATGGTGCTACTGGACTGCAATCAAATCTTAGGTACTGGTCATCTTGAGGTCACCAGTTGGTATTTATGACACCATAGTTCTAGTTCCATTCCCACATCAAATGAACCTTTAAAGTGACTTCCTCCAGGCAAGATAAGGGAGTATTTAACATTACAATGTTTATAGAATACATCTTTAAACCAGGTGGCCAGACAATAGACTTTTTTCAGATAGTTCCTGCAGATAGAAATCCAGGGCTGGTTTATGGTGTATTTTTTATGACCCCTAGTCTGAGAACTCCAGTTACAGTCCACCTAATATTTCTTGGGACTGAAACTTAGAGTCTTGTCAAAAGTTCATTATTAATAATGTTCATCATTAATGATGTCCATAAAGGTTAAAACCATTGTAAGCCAACAAATCTGGGTGGCCAGCCTCATTAGATTGTTCAATATCCCAGAGATTCTGACTCTCCCTAACTCTTCCTTAAATTGCTCAGAAAAGGTAAGATGAAAATAATGCTTAGGAGTGGCATTGTTCCACTGACTGAGTTTACTCCATCCAACGCTGTATCCTGGCCTAGGCCAACAAGGCCCAGGCCTAGGGCAGAACTTGGCAGGGGGGCAGCATTGAAAAAGTCCCTTCCGGCTTGCGCTACCCTGTTAGTGTAGTGCCATTCTAAAGGGGCGGACTGGGCTGGGAGGCAAATTAGTCTAGCGCCCCCATAAAGGTGCCGCACTGCTTCCGGTATGCGGGTGGCCGGCATTTCGCAACTGTTTGTGTGTGGGGGGGGGCACTGCTTCTAATGTTGACTGTCCTATCATCCTGGACCACAAACCTTCCTCACTGTGCTATATGTTTTCTGCTGCACCATTGGCATGGTTATATTTTCTTAGTCCTCTCCATAAAATTATCAGACATTTTTGCTTAAAGTAGAACTATAGGCAACACTTTATTTTTTTACCATCCCTGTCCCATTGCAGAAATTCCTCTTCACTTCCTGCCCCATAGCCAAATATGAAGTGCGAGGAAATCTCTGCAAATTAATGGACTCCATTGCCCCCACCCCCAGGCCCTTATAACTTGTGTCCCCACACAAAAATTTCATGGTGGGTCTTTAACAGCAAGGGGTGTGGCTTTGACAGAAAGTGGTGAGTCATATTTAAATTAGGGGTGCACAAGTTTAGTCAGGCCTAGGGAAGCACAAAACCTAAATACACTACTGACTCCATCTATGGACATTTGAAATATATTCATCCACAAGCCTCCAACCCTGAAGGAAGTTACAGAATGTGGACTGAAGTTGCAATGCGGTGTATATTAAAGTTCAGTCCTGACAAGTGACTCTCTGTTTGAAGCACTGGCTGAACTTGTTACCAAGTTTCTGTTGTTTATTATGTCAAATGCAAGAAGCAATACCTTTCTTAACCAAGAGAGAAACAAATATAATTAGAAATACAAACAAGGGGCCAGATTCACAAAGCACTTACTCCGGAGTATCACGAGTTAGGCACGCGTAAGTCTAAAAATGCACATGCTTATCTATGCACCGTATCCCCAAAACGATATACGCCTGAAATCCACATTTTTTAGACCGACGTAATTTGGATAGACCGGCGCAGAGTGCGTGCAAAACTGCACTAGACACACCATTGATTTGCTATGCAAATATGCAAATGAGGGAGATACGCCGATCCACAAAAATAAGTTTGTGCGGTGCAGTCTACATGATGTGCTTATCAGCTGCACGGAAAGTCTAAAATTAGACCATATAAAAGCAGGTTTAAAATTAGACGATTCGTCTACATGTCAGCTAAAGCAACACCGTTAGGGACGAGCTGAGCACCCACACTTGCAGGACAACAATCTATGTGCCAACATGCAGGGCTGCCATCAGGGGGGTACAGGCATTACACCTGTAAGGGGCCCGGGGGTCCCCAGGGGCCCGGATGGGAACCCCCTAAGAAAAAAAAAAAATTTTTGTTTTTTTGTTTTAGGGGTCCGGAGTTCCCAAGGGCCCCCCCTTGTAAAGGCCCCCCACTTCTCAATTCGCAGCAGCCCCCCCCCGCTTCTCAATTTCAGGAGGCAGCACCCCCCCCCCCCCAGTTCTCTGCTCCAGGGGGCCCTTGCCTGATGGCGTAAGGGGCCCCATAATTCCTGATGGCGGCCCTGCCAACATGCCATGGGCATCCTTGCTCATAGCTATACTACTGACTTTAGATGAGCACAGAAGGGAGGGGGGCACAGAAGAGGGCACGGAGGAGGGCACGGGAGAGGATATACCGCACACGCATAGACATGGCATGAGTGATTCTGAGGTGTATCACATCTTCAGATTCACCCCTCATGCCATCCTGGAATTAACCACAACCCTGCAGGAGGACATCACCAGCCCAACACACAGCTCACATGCAGTGCAGCCACTGGGCAAGGTCCTGGCAACAATCCATTTCCTTGCCAGTGGCTCTTTTCAGCGTACAAGTGGAGTGGTGGCAGGAATGTCACCCCACATTCAAAAATCATTCACAAACAGAAAAAAAAAAAAAATGCCCAGAAAAAAAAAATGCCCAGCAAAATGAAAAAAAAAAAAAAACAGCAAAAAACACTCTCCAAATCACTCTCCAAAAATCTCAAAGACAAGTCACAAACCAACAAACACTAACAAACAACAGAACAAAAGCACCTTGCTGTAGGAAGGGAAAAAAATTGGATGTACTTTTGCAATGGAAGGGCATTTCTCTTGGTCTATTTAAGCACTGTGCATAGCTCACTAAGTCTGACGGGCCTAGTTCCTATCTAACTGATTGTACTGTGCCGAGTTCTGAGCATGCTCAGAGAGGTGCTGACCATAGTCTGCTTCATGTGCACATGCCCAGTCTGGCCGGCCCTTCATTTGCATGGGGTCATGGCTCATTTCAATGGAACACGCCCACGTCCTTCCCACTTTGAATTACACTGCCTTACGCCTCCAAATTTACATTGCACCGGTGCAAATTTGGACGAAAATACTACGAGAATACGGTACTTGCAACTTAAAATTAAGCCGGTCTAACTTAAAGGAGTTGCACTACGCCGGTCCAAAAATGCGCCGATGTACCTGAATCTGGCCCAAGGTCTTTAAAAAAAGTCACGTAATCTAAATAATCTTTCACTTCCCAAGTATATGGCATAGTAATGTCAAGAAATGATGCATATGTAAGTTGAATAAAATAACTAACTGTATGCTACTAAAAAGAATTGTGTGCAGTAAAATGGCACATTCACCCTTATTCAGGAAAGAGTTATCATTATAAAGGGTTACAGCATCTTTCTGCCGGCGTAGCCTATCTTCATTACGCTACACCGGCGCAACGTTGAGAGGCAAGCATGGTATTCACAAAGCAAATGCTCTCAACATTGCGCCGGCGTAGCGTATAGTTATCGGCGTAAGCCGATATAAGTCAAAGTAGGTGGAAGTGGGCGTGTAACATTTAAATGAAGCATGACCCAATGCAAATGATGGGCTGAGCTTCGAAAAACGAACTGCGCATGCGTCGTATCTTGGACGCATCCCAGTGCGCATGCTCACAGTCACGTTGAAATAACTGGCTAAGATACGTCAAAACACTGCCTACGACGTGAACGTAACCTACGCACAGCCCTATTCACGTACTACGTAAATGACGTAAAAATTGACTGCGTTTGTTCCCTGGTCCATACCTTTGCATGGGTTGCGCCTCCTATATGAGGAATACTTTTATGCCGGACGTAACCCTTGCTCAAATCACTTAAAACATGCTCCGGGCGCAAGTACGTTCGTGAATTGGCATATCTTACTCATTTGCATATTTAAACTGGGAACGCCAGATGTGTCCAGCGTAATTATGCGCCCACGATACGCCCGCGTAGGCAAGTTACGTTGGGCGGCTGAAGCCTTATTTTTTGACGTATCAAGATTTGGTAATCGGTGCAAAGATACGACGGTGCACATTTGTACTTACGACGATGTATCTCGAGATACGTCGGCGTAAGTGCTACGTGAATTGGGGCCTTAGTTTTCAAATGTAATACCCATAACAACCAAAAATAATCCATTTGGCATTGGTTTGAATTCAGCAGAGTGGATTCTCATGTTTTACTATTTTTTAATATACTTAGAAAAAGGAGCTTTCTACTGAATAAAGCAGATACTGTGCAAAGTGTCCTCTATACACTTCACACTGTTTTAGTAATATAAAACTAGAACCAATTTATGGCACTATCCTCTAGTTCTATATGCGTGTGTGTGAGGTGGAGAGGGGATATATGTGCGATTATCCTTTTAGCCAATCCAGTCAAAGAATGCTTTACTATGTGTCTCTGTTTGTTGCACAGACGCCCCATTTTAGAATTGTTTTTCTCATGGAAAATATATTGCTTAAACTGTAATTATCCATGTTTCACGCGTAACTTATCTTCACCCTTTATATAAAATAAAAACAGTTGCACTTGGGATTATTTATTTCAAGCAATTATATGTGGAAGTTGCCTACAAACTGTTTGCCTTGAGCCAGACAACTCATTTCTTTGAAAAAACATTACAGAAATGCTGCTACTGTAATGCAGTCTTTGCAGGAAAGTGTGACACAGTGAGAAATTTGTAAAACTTCTGTGCTCTGTAACATGGAAGAAATATAGCTTTTATCATTTATACCTTTTTTCAGTATTCATTGTAAGTTTTTTACTTTATTGTAAAATAACAACATTTATTTGGAGGAGGTTTTTCTGATAGAGGGAATAAGGAGAATGATCTAACACATATTTTTTTAAAAGTAATTGAATTCTTGCGAGCCTCAATCAACCCAAAGCCTAATGGATATCACTAACCAGCTGCATGAACCCCCTGATGAAGATACGATTACCCTGTATCGAACACATGTAAAGGAGGGGCCAGGACGACATGACAGCCAGTCTACCTGCTTAGGAGGAAACATACACCATTCTAAAACAAGCCGCTGTAATTTTTCATGCCATACAAAGAGTGGTGCACTGACGCACCTGGTACATGTGAGTACCCCACTGAGGGGTTGTTCTTATTTGTTTAATAAAACGTTTAAAGCAATTACACGCTATAAAGAATTTTTATTCCCCATTATTCCCGAGATATTGCGTGGGAAGCCCAGGATCCTGGTACCATTATAGAACTCAGGGGTGGTTTACGAGCGCAAACTGACTGAGCATAATCGCTAAGTCGCACGCTCCAAGGTGAGCATATAATAAGTAGGGGGGTCACTGGAATGAGAGCACCAATGCATGATCTGCAACACCTTTCAATCATTTTCAGACGCATGGATTTATAAGCTTGTCAGCAGTCAGCGTGGATACCATGCATATTCTCTTTGTTATCACAGCATTATTTTATAAAAAGACTTGTTTTTGCACAATAGCATTTTTGCTATTTAAAGTGGGACTAGTGTTGTTCCCTATATACCACCGGACACTTATATCTGTGTTACAAAGCACTTGGATGCACATGAGCACTTTATTATAAATGTTTTAATTTACATAATTATTGTTTTTATTTTGGTCATATCACATCTAAGTCACATATGTCACATTAACACTACATGTGTTTGTTTTAATCTTCAGCACGCATTTATTGTGTAATATTACAAAGCACAGCGTATAATTTACTACATATTTTTAGAAAACTGGGACACGTAATGGACAAAATGATAAATGTATGGTGGGATACATCTACTATAGAGAAATATATGAAGAACAACATGGTTCCCAGAAAATTATGTTGGGATGTTCCCATTAATGATGGAATAATGGGTGGGGAGGGGGAGGGGCACGGACGTAGACAACACCTGGAACTAGCGTGGAGCTGGCAATTGGGAAAGGTATCTGCAAGGCTTTTGTGGATTGAGGGAGAGACCTCTTATAATGGAGTTTAATGCTTGTTATAGACTGGGACGCTGAAATGTGAATACCCTGTGCTTTTGTGTATTCAATAAATCACTTTTTAAACAATATAAGCACTATTAGATTTTCCTTTTTATATAAACGGTGGATCTTACAGGCCATCTGAGAAGAGATAGTGGAGAAGAGGCTTGGAATGCGCTATGTTGTAGCCCTGGAGAGGCTAAAAAGCTGTTTCTGACCCTACTTGCTGTAGTGGTCACATTACATGAGGTGAGATTACTCCAGGATACAAAAATGTGTAGCGCTTAATACAGACATATGTAAAATAAAATTCAATACGTCAATGAGTTAACAAATTAAAGAGTGAGTCATGAGTAAATCAAATAAACAGCAAGTGAGAATGTGTCCAAACTTGGACAAAAAATTAGTGTCCAATAGTGGAACAGCAAAAATTGCTCTATGAAGGCAAGCACTGTCCTAAGGCTATCTTGCTTCGGTGAAAGTGAAAGCCCGTCACCCCATTGAAAATGAAGGCTTACCGGAACATATGGACTCTACAAGTTATATAAACCTTAGAGTCGTGTGAGCTTTAATCCAGACAACCTTGGTTGGGACCTCCTCATATTGCAGGTAACAAGATGTTCATCAACACCGTGGTCAGGAAAAAGCTCTGATGTTCAAGGCTTGACACTCCGTGAGTGAGAGTGGGAACGTTTGAAGAAAAAAAAAAGGAGCAATATAGTGTAATAACGTAAAAGTAAATAAAAATTTAATAAGTACTGCACTTACATAAATTGGAGATAAAAAGCGCTTATAATAGGATCGTGGCGACGGTAGAGTCTTCCCTGATGCGTTTCATGTGCAAACGCGTTGTCAAAGGGTATTGCCTTTGACAACGTGTTTGCACACGAAACACGTGTAAGTGCAATACTTATTAAATTTTCATTTACTTTTACGTTATTACACTATATTGCTCCTTTTTTTTTCTTCAAACGTTCCCACTCTCACTCACGGAGTGTCAAGCCTTGAACATCAGAGCTTTTTCCTGACCACGGTGTTGATGAACATCTTGTTACCTGCAATATGAGGAGGTCCCAACCAAGGTTGTCTGGTTTAAAGCTCACACGACTCTAAGGTTTATATAACTTGTAGAGTCCATATGTTCCGGTAAGCCTTCATTTTCAACGGGGTGACGGGCTTTCACTTTCACCAAAGCAGGATAGCCTTAGGACAGTGCTTGCCTTCATAGAGCATTTTTTGCTCTTCCACTATTGGACACTAATTTTTTGTCCAAGTTTGGACACATTCTCACTTGCTGTTTATTTGATTTACTCATGACTCACTCTTTAATTTGTTAACTCATTGACGTATTGAATTTTATTTTACATATGTCTGTATTTAGCGCTACACATTTTTGTATCCACTTTATTCCTTGCTTATCGTTTTCTATTAGCCGTGTTTAGCAGCTTACCATATATCGTCCTAGCAGCGCGGTATTTACCCAACCCATCCATTCAGAATACTCCAGGAGAAGGGAAACACCTTGTGATGATATATTTGTCTTCACCAACTTTGAGCACCAAAGAAGCGGATGGAGTAAAAGACATTACTGTGTGAATCCTATTCATGTGGAGTAGGCTTTATTTATTTTTTTTGCATGAACACTTTTTCTGATTTGATTGCATGGATTTGATGCTGTATGTTTTTTTGACATATGCATTTTATATTATATTTTCACATCATGTATTGCACATTGTAAATATTTAAATAGTGTGATATTTGGCACTACAGCGCTGCATGGTTTATAAATTATCATTAGTATTCACTGTATAACTCCTGCAAAGATCATGCTTTTCAAGAGAATGAAAAATCTTTTTTTCAATTAAGCATCTAACTGAATCGAAATAGTTTAGTGTTATAGTGTTTTATTCCATGTAGAGCTTATAAATGTATATGTACATAAGCTGCAACATATGAAAATTTAGTGCAAGCTATATATTTTTTTAGGGTGTGTTTCCCTATGCACCAAAGCCCATCGGTAAAACGCAACTTTTTTGTTGGACTTTTTAATAAAATGTATATATAACTGTGTGTGCTTATTCACGTTAAGGGAGGGTCTAGGCTTTGTAAGACACAAAAAGATACAGTTGGGGGTAAGTTATAGTCAGAAAAATAGAAAAAGAAAGTCGTCTCCCCTGTACCACTATATAGTCACTTCAAATAGTCACATGGGGGATTTTTATCAAGTGACTTCACAGCCAGGTAATCATGGTCTTTTAAACCATAACAGGGGTAAGTGTTGTCTACCTTATCTAGTAATTTAACAATGGTACAAAACAAAACCTCTTTAAAAATTTGACACTAGGCATAGTAGGCAATAGAGGTAAAGACTGAGATAAACCTCATCCTTTACTAAACTCTCTTCATAGATGCATCTGGGGGTTTGGAATGCCCTGCGCCATGGGGACAAGGGGCTTTAAGGTGGGGGGTGCAGAGCCCCCCTGCCCCAAAGCACCAATCCCCCCATGTTGAGGGCATGTGGCCTGGTACGGTTTAGGAGGGGGGCTCCCTCTCGTCCCTTCTCTTTTCCTGCGGCCTGCCAGGTTGTGTGCTCAGATATGGGTCTGGTATGGATTTTATGGGGGACCACTACGCTATTTTTTTAATAAAAATTGGCACAGAGTTCCCTTTAATATCCATACCAGACCTGAAGGGCCTGGTATGGAATTTGGCGGGGACCCCCACGCATTTTGTTTAAAATTTGGGTTTGGGGTTACCCTTAATATTCATACCAGACCCAAAGGGCCTGGTAATATACTGGGACTTTTATCTGTATTGCCAAGACCTGACAATTCATTACAGCCACTAGTAGTCTTAAATGTATTTTTTCCTTTAGAAATTTCATTTTGCTGCGGGACTGTTCTTAACACGGGAAAATGCGCCACTTTACAGGCATACTATAGACACCCCAGGTATGAAATTTAAAGGAATATTTCACTTTTATTGTTTCACTTTAAGCATTATTAAAATCACTGCTCCTCTGAAAAAACTTCCATTTTTAAAACTTTTTTTTGCATTGATACATGTCCCCTGGGGCAGGGCCCAGGTCCCCAAACACTTTTTATGACAATACCATGCATATAAGGCCGCGTACACACGATCGGTCCAACCCGATGTTTTCATCGGTTCACAGCTGAAGTGGCCTGATGGTCTGATGTGCGTACACACCATCAGTCCAAAATCCGATCGGGTCAAAACGCGGTGACATAGAACACAACGACTGGCTGAAAAAAATGAAGTTCAATGCTTCCAAGCATGCGTCGACTTGATTCTGAGCATGCGCGGGTTTTTGGACCGATACATTTGCGTACTAACCATCAGTTTGGCCCGATCAGGCGTCCATCGGTCCGATTTTAAAGCAAGTTTTAAAACTTTGGTCCGACGGACGACGGTCCAATGGGCCGTACACACGATCGGTTTGGACCGATGAAACTGGCCTTAAGGCCAGTTTCATCGGTCCAAACCGATCGTGTGTACACGGCCTAAGCCTTTAAAATTAGCATTTTTGTTTTTAATGTTTGTGTCCCATAGACTTTACCAGTGTTTGTGTGTTCGAACAAATTTTTTGCCTGTTTACAAGTTCTGGTGCGAACCGAACCGGGGGTGTTCATCTCATCCATACTGCCTGTGTAAACAAGGCAAATCCCCATTCTGACAGGGGAGATCACACAGATGCTGTCTTTCTGCTAAGCAGGAAAATGGATCTGTGTGTTTCCCCAGTCACACAGTCCCCATACAGTTAGTAAACACACCCAGGGAACATATTTAACCCCTTGATCACCCCTAGGGTTAGCCCCTTCCCTGCCAGTGTCATTAGTACAATGTTGGTGCATATTTTAAGCACTGATTTCTGTAATAATGTCACTGGTTCCCAAAAAAGTGTCAAATAATATAAGTTAGGTGTCCAATCTGTCTGCCGCAATGTCATAGCCCCGCTAAAAATCACTGATCGCTATCATTATTAGTAAAAAAAAAACATAAATCTATCCCCAATTTTGTAGATGCTAAACATTTTGCACAAACCAATCCATATACGCTTATTGCAATGTTTTAACCAATATGTAGGAGAATACTTATTGGCCTAAACTGATTTTTTACATTTTTTTTATTTTTTTATAGCAAAAAGTAAAAAAAAAATTCAAATTTTTTATTTTTTTTGATTCTAGCGCAAAAAAATAAAAACTGCAGAAGTGATCAAATAGCACCAAAAGAAAAGCCCTATTTGTGGGGGAAAATGCGATGAAGTGCCGTATCCCAAAAATGGCCTGGTCATTAACCTCCCTGGCGGTGTTCCTGTGTCTGACTCGGGGTTAGATTTCTGTGCTACGAACGGTAACCCCGAGTCAGACTCGGGCTCGCCTCGCAGCATCCACAGAGACTGTTTACTTACCTTCTCCGTGGATCCAGCGATGCATCCGCGCTGTGTGTGCGAGCGGGCGCTCGCTTGATTCACACAGCGTCCCCGTGTGCCGCCGAGCTCCGTTCCCTGCGACGTTACGACGCACGGGGACGGAGAACGGCGCCAAATTCAAAAATGTAATCAAACACTATACATACAGTACACTGTAATCTTATAGATTACAGTACTGTATGTAAAAAATAAACACCCCCCATGTCCCTAGTGGTCTGCTCTGTGCACTACATGTCCTTTTATATAATAAAAACTGTTCTTTCTCCCTGCAAACTGTAGATTGCCCATAGCAACTAAAAGTGTCCCTTTATGGCAAAAATTGTTTTAGAGCAGCTAAAAAACAGCGATAATAAATCAGAATCACTTGAAGAATTTAGCGATAGCGATTTGTGGAGAAATTCGTCATAAAAAAATTCTGCAACTGAGCAAATTTCAGTGATTTTGATTTGATTACATTATTGAATACTTTTTACTATAATTATATTATTATTTGTTATAATTTTTTATAATTATTTATTATATTATAATTTTTTATAAAAAAAATAAAAATCATACCCAGGATGCCTATTAGACTCTTGTTTGGATAGATTTAAGTGAGTTATTCCTAAGAATTACAAGCCTACAGTATAAAACACCAAATTCCCTTGCAAATAATGGTACCGCTTTCAGTACCTAAAATCTGAAAGAATCATACCGCCAGGGAGGTTAAAGGGTAAAATCTTCCAGTCCTTAAGTGGTTAATAAAAAACAAACAAAGTACAAACCAAAACAGTTAAAAAAATCGATACTGCAATACTAAAGGCAGTCATTCTTCAAGTGCTGATTAGAAATATATATATATATATTATATATATACACACACATTGATGTTACAGGAGACAATAATTAATAGGGATGAGCTGAACACCCCCCGGTTCAGTTCGCATGCAGAACATGCGAACAGGCAAAAAATGTGTCTGAACACGCGAACACCATTAAAGTCTATGGAACACGAATATGAAAGATCAAAAGTGCTAATTTTAAAGGTTAATATGCAAGTTATTGCCATACAAAGTGTTTGGGGACCTGGGTCCTGCCCCAAGGGGACATGTATCAATGCCAAAAACTTTTTTTTCTGGAGCAGGGATTTTAGTAATGCTTAACCACTTAAGGACCGCCGCACGCCTATGTACGTCCACAACATGGTACGTCCACAACACTGTGACTCCCCTGTCACAGTGTCACTGAATGCAGTGATCTAATCACTGCATTTAGTGTCAGTGTGACAGGCAGTGTGAAAGTTAGTTAGTGTTAGGTTCAGGGTAGCCCCGTAACCCCCTAATAAAGTTTTAACCCCCTGATTACTGCCCTAGTTAACCCTTTCACTCCCTATTGCCAGCGTCACTAAGCTGTTCCCGCTAGGTAGCTATTTTTTTTTATTGCGATTTTTTTTTACTAAAGACATGTGGCTGAATTAATTTTGGCCTAAATGTTTTACTAAAATTTAGTTTATTTGATTTTTTTATAACAAAAAGTAAAAAATAGTGATTTTTTTCAAAATTGTCGCTCTATTTTAGTTTATAGCGGAAAAAAAAAAAAATCGCAGAGGTGATCAAATACCACCAAAAGAAAGCTCTATTTATGGGAAGAAAAGGATGTGAATTTTGTTTGGGAGCCATGTCGCACGACCGCGCAATTGTCTGTTAAAGCGACGCAGTGCCGAATTGTAAAAACACCTTGGGTCATTTAGCAGGTCTGGGTCTTAAGTGGTTAAAGTGAAATAATAAAAGTGAAATATTCATTTAAATGTCGTACCTGGGGGATGTCTATAGTATGGCTGTAAAGTAGTGCATGTTTCCCGTGTTTCTAACAGTCTCTGCACAATATGACATTTCTAAAGGAAAGAACGTAATTTAAAACTACTCGTGGCTATAATGAATTGTCGGGTCCCAGGAATACAGGAATACAGATAAAAGTAATTGAAAATAAAAAAAAATTGTGGGGGTTCCCCCAAATTCCATTACCAGGCCCTTCAGGTCTGGTATGGATATTAAGGGGAACCCTGCGCCATATTTAAAAAAAATTGACTTTCAATTACTTTTATCTGTATTGCCGGGACCCGACAATTTATTATAGCCGCGAGTAGTTTTAAATTACCTGTTTTCCTTTAGAAATGTCATTGTGTACACAGACTAGACATGTGCATTCGTTTTTGTTAGAATACATTTTCGTCCAAAAATCGTGTTTTTTCGTTATCATTTTAACAAACGATAACGAAAGTGCAAGAAACGAAAACCGAACGATCCGACATAAAAAATGCTTTATTTTCGTTTTTGTTGCTGTAAAAATTCGATATAGAGAGATTCGACATTATAGGGAAAAGATTCAACATCATAGAGAAAAGATTCGACATTATAGAGAAAAGATTCGACACTATAGAAATAATAGATTCGACATTACAGAGAATAGATTTCGATTTATGAGAAAATAGATTCGACATTATAGGGAAAAGATTCGACATTATTACTAGTCATACATTAGAATTCTTGTAGGCATAAAGATTCAACGTCCCGTCGAATATTCTTTTGACCATTCGGCAGCAACCAAAAAGATTCAACGTTCCGTCGAATATTCTTTTGACCATTCGACAGAAACCCAGTATTATTGGATTTTCGGACGAAAGCTATTCCCCACCGAAAAACGAAATAAATCAAACCAAAATATTCCAGTCTGCACATGTCTAACAGAGACTGTTATAAACACAGGAAACATGTGCTACTTTACAGGCATACTATAGACACCCCCCAGGTATGAAATTTAAAGGAATATTTCACTTTAAGCATTATTTAAATCACTGCTTCTGAAAAAACTCCCCTTTTTAAATCTTTTTTTGCATTGATACATATCCCCTAGGGCAGGACCCAGGTCCCCAAACACTTTTTATGACAATAACTTGCATATTAACCCTTAAAATTAACACTTTAGATTTCTCCTATAGACTTTTAAAGGGTGTTCCGTGGCTTTTTGAATTTGCCGCCAACACCCCAAATTGTTCGCTGTTCGGCAAATGGGCACAGCCAATGTTAGAGTCAAACTCATGTTTGACCCAAACATAAAGCTCATCCCTAATTGTTAAACACGTTTTGGCCTACAGTTAATGCTATTTAAGAAAGCCAACAGAATAGATTAAAGAATTTATGGGGATTTTCTACAAAATATTACCTATTTTATAAAGCATTTATGCTAGAATATTAAAAATCAATGATGAATTTTAGATGCAATAAAAAAATAAAATAGATAAACATACTGAATTCTAAGATAAATGTTTATTGTTTTGAACAAGAAAATACTTGATTACTACTATTTTTGTTTTGGCATACAACCTATTAATTCTGAGTTCAGGATGGCATGACACAGCACTGAAAATTGTTTTGCAGACAGCCTAAAAGCTTTCCACTAGCATGATAAATAGACAATATATTTCTCTGATCTAGACAGAGTAGTATGTCTAAATGTATGTATTTTTCATTTTCATTCATGGCCATGATTTTAGAAATCTCTAATTAGCCCACCACACTAACATATAAAAAAAAAAAATGTGAACTTTTCTTATGTATTACAGACAGAAAGAAACAACATAATGATTCCTGTATGCATAGGATGCATTGAGGTAAAAAAAAACTTTTACCTTTACAACCCCTTTAAGCCTAGTATTAAATGATCACATGACATTCATTCATCTCACATCCAAATTTTACTTTCTCTGTGTGTAATAAATGATTGGTATGCACACTACAGCCCTTTCATAAGATTTCACACGTATGCAATTCTGAGTTAGAGCTTTATTAATTGAACATCTTATCAATAGGCTGTAACATGCATTACAGCAGTAATTAAAGTGAACTTCTGTTCACTTTACAGCTAGTAAATTCTAATGTGAGATACAAAGCAAGCACGATAATATGCAAATAGTCATCTCACTTAATGAAGTATGAATTAGTCCCACCCCTTTCATGCTGCATTTTTGCTCAATCACTATAATAGATGGCCTCACTGACCAATAGCTGTACATTACAGCAATAATTAATTAAAGTTTACAATGGACTGTGATGTGCATGTATCACTTCTGATTATACACAGAGAATTTAAAATAAGGACATTGAATCTCATGTACACATTGTATACTAAGATAAATAGAAAAAAAAAACTATAGCAACTTTAAAAAAAAAAAGGAATATGAACAATATCTAATTTTATTATATGATATAAAGAATTTAAAAACAACCACATTTTCTGTCTTTTCCCTTATGTTGTTGTTTTTTTAAAGCCTGTTTATTTAAGATATCATTCCATGAGTTACAGAAAGAGGAGAACAAAGCCAACATTACAGAAAGCATAACAAACATGGTAGACAAGGACAGAATACAATTACATTTGGCAGGCTAATGGAAGTAAAGTGGAGGGAAAAAAACAAGAGATGGTAGGAAATGTGTAGAAAAGTTAAAACAATAGAAAGTTAAAACAATAGAAAGTTAAAACAATAGAAGAAATAGCTTATGTCCTAAGTGTTTATGTACAGAGAGTGCTCATATACATAGTTTCTGAGTGAACTTACAGTATATATCAGGTGTTGCAGAAAGAGCAAAAGTAAGGTAAGAGCAGTAGAGCAGTGGGAGGAAACTGCAACAGATAAAAAAAGGCTAGTGCTATGGAGATGGAGCCCAACCACAGAAAGTGTTCAAATTAGCAGATGTACCTAAAAGTGGAACTTCCGCTTAATCCACTCCTCGCCCCCTTACATGCCACATTTGGCATGTAATTTCCCTGAGACACGTGACAGGTCTGTAGTCTGGCTGATATGAGCTGAATTAATTGGACCCCCCCCCCCCAATATGAGTGAAGAGATAATGTTGTTAGGGTGAGGAGGAAGGTTCCCAGTGTAGTGCTATCAGACATTTTTCTATGGTGAAAATATGGGTTGTGAGTTGGTTTGTCTTTTATAACAAACTCCTAGAAGATAGTGTAAAGGGTCTGGAGGATTCATGTTGTCCATTATTCTAGAAATTCAGGCTGTTAAAGTATGTCAGAGTGTTGCAATTTTGGACATGACAGAAAGACGTAAAACAGAGTGCCCGCTGCTTCTATACATCTCTAGCAGAAGTTAGTAGGGTAAATTAAATGGAGATGCCTAGGGGTATAACATCGATAAGATATAAAGGGGTGGTGAGTTATAGACAGCCAATAAGAGCAATTAACATGTGTGAGAATCCCTTGAGACAGCAATGCATGGCTCACACTAGCAAGGCCAAGACAGAGTAGTATGTCTAAATGTGTGTATTTTTCATTTTCTGACATGGCCAGGATTTCAGAAATCTCTAATTGCCCCACTACACTAACAGCCCAGAAAATGACATTCAGAAAACAGATAGATGATTCCAAGGGGCGAGGGTGTCCCTGTAGCAAAGTTAAACAGTAACCCAACCAAAATACATCAGCAAGACCTAATCAGCAGTGGAAGAAGAGGCTGTGGCTGGTTCAGCCAACCTTTTCTACCATAATTGTCATATTTCTGGGGAAAACCTCTATTCAGTAGTTGTTTCCAAAACGAAAAGGTCATGGAGTGGCCTTTTCCATGTCATTGTGATAGCCTTCTTGGTGTAAAACAAAATAAGACTACAATGGGGCTTTTAAGGTGCTTCTATTCACTCGGGACTCTTACAACTTTCATACATTTTGTTAAAACATGCATCAATGCATCCACAATTACTAAGAATATTGAATAGTAAAATAACATAACAAATACTCCTCCTCCTTGGGGAGACTGTCCCATAAATGGCCACCCCTTACTCTGTACAAGACTAATACTGTTTTGTTGGGGGGGGGGTTACCCTCACAAATATTTGTTTATTATCACTTTTTTTCACATTCTTTTTTCTTTCTTTTTAAGAAACTATACTTGAAAATCCACCAAACAATTGCTTAATATTATATTTCCCTTTGACTAAAATATTTTTACTAAAAAGATCCAGATTTTTGTTGAGATTTCTACAGAGATCTATCAATTTCATTAATCCCTGGTATGGAGTATTTTATATACAGTAGAATTGATTTGGACAAATATGATGTTAATGCACAGTAAAAATGTATAATTCACATAAGATACAGAAAGTTTTGATTTATTATACAGTATAACTATAATCTTAGAAATGTTATTTTTTCTTTTCTTCTAATTGTTATGCAGTAGTGCCAACAAATATAAAAAAACAAATATTAATTTATATCTAGCTCAGTTGATCTATGGTCTATACCAATTTGGTATATTAAAGTAATATTTTGTTTTATCTTATCTGTGTTGTTTACAACCTTTCTTTTTTTGTTTGTTTTCTAAATCAGTTTGTCAATAATCTAACGATTTTTGCAATTACATTATGTTTTACTAGAATTACAGTCAAGTTTACTGTATCACGTGTTGAATTTATGAGATACTAGGATGAATTTCCTTACAAAGCATCCCGTCAAAGTAGTCAATTTTCCACAGTTATTGTCCATCCAGACTAAATCATAGACTATTGACTTCAGAATGGTGAATGAGTTAAGAAAAAGTTTTAGCGAATATGACAAGAATATAAAATGTTCTCATTTTTAAATTGGGTGCACATTATAGTATGCGATGGTTTTAACTGCTGAACAGTTTTTACTAAATGACATCAAATGTTGTTTGATGTGAAGGAGAATGTTACTCTTAATACATTTTATAAATGTGGTTAAATAATTTCCAGGGATTCTATACCCTCACAAAATTTTTAAAAAAAAATAGAATTGTACGTTTTTAATTATACACTTTTGTTTGGATATACTAGGAGAACTGTTTTTAATAATAGTGCTTTTAGTGGTATACAACATGAAAACCTCATTCTATGACATTATTGTTACCTTATTAAGAAGTCCAGTTAGTATGTAAAACATAGGCCCGGATTCACAGACATCGGTGCACATTTATGCCAATGCAGCGCAGAGAGGCAAGCATGGAATTCACAAAGAAAATGCTCCCAACGTTGCACCAGCGTGGCGTATATTTCGTAGGCATAAGCCGGCGTATGTGGAAGTAGGTGGAAGTGGGCTGGAAGTGGGCGTGATCCATGCTAATGAAGCGTGACCCCATGCAAATGATGGGCCGGGCGCCAGAGAAGTACTTAAAACGAACTGCGCATGCGTCAAGACGTGGACGTATCCCCGTGCGCATGCGCACAACCACGTCGGAACAACTGCCTAAGATACGCCGGATCACTGTGTATGCCGTTAACGCAACCTATGGCCAGCTAGACCCACGTCGGCCCATATTCACAGACGTCCAACGTACAATACATAGGCTTGTGTTCCCTGGTCCATACCTTTTCATGGGTTGCACCTCATCTATGGGGAATAACTTTACGCCGGATGTAAAACTTACACAAACCGTGTATATCATGCGCCAGGCGCAAGTATGTTCGTGAATCGGCGTATCTCCCTCATTTGCATATTTGAATAGAAAATCAATGGGAGCGCCACATGTGTCCAGCGTAAATATGTGCCCACTCTACGCTGGCGTAGGCAAGTTACGTTGGTGGGATGAAGTCTGTTTTTAGGTGTATCTTAGTTTGTTGGTCCGGCGCACAGATACGACGGCGCATATTTGTACTTACGTGGCATATCTGGAGATACGTCGGCGCAAGTGCTTTGTGAATCCGGGCCATACTGTATATGTGGAACAATTCCATATACAGGACAATTAGTTGAATATCATTTTCAGTTTATTTGCAAGGCATATTGTAGCACACAAATATAACATTTGTTTAAAAAAATACATGTTAATTATGTTTTGTTTCATTAAGTTCAAAGCAAATTGAGACCAAGACAAATAGTTATATGTGGTTTTAACCACTTGCTTACTGGGCACATAAACCCCCTTCGTGCCCAGGCGAAATTTCAGCTTCCGGCACTGCGTCGCTTTCACTGACAATTGCGCGGTCGTGCGACGTGGCTCCCAAACAAAATTGGCGTCCTTTTTTTCCCCACAAATAGAGCTTTCTTTTGGTGGTATTTGATCGCCCGTGCGGTTTTTATTTTTTGCGTTATAAACAAAAAAACAGCGACAATTTAAAAAAATATATATATTTTTTACTTGTTGGTATAATAAATGTCCCAATTTTTTTTAAAAAAATATATTTTTTTTTCTCAGTTAAGGCCGATACGTATTCTTCTATGTATTTTTGTAAAAAAAAAAAAAATCACAATAAGTGACTGCTTTGCGCAAAAGTTATAGCGCCTACAAAATAGGGGACAGAATTATGATTTTTTTTAATATATTTTTTTTACTAGTAATGGCAGCGATCTGCGATTTTTATTGGGACTGCGATATTGCGGCGGACACATCGGACACTTTTGACACATTTTTGGCGCCATTCACATTTATACAGCGACCAGTGCTATAAATATGCATTAATTACTGTATAAATGTGACTGGCATTGAAGGTGTTAACACTAGGGGGTGAGGAAGGGGTTAAATGTATTGCCTGGGTGTGTTCTAACTGTGTGGGGGGAGGGGGGTGACTGGGGGAGGTGACCGATGCTGTGTCCCTATGTACAAGAGACACAGATCGGTCTCCTCTTTCCCTGACAGGACGTGGAGCTGTGTGTTTACACACACAGCTCCACGTCCCTGCTCTGTCACCACCGATCGCGTGTACCTGACGGACACCGTGGCCGCCCAGTACACGCATCGAATCCTCGGTGATGTGACGGGACTGTTTTTCCCTGTGGCACGCACAGGGAATTACAAGAACATGATGTTCAAAGACGTGACCCGGCGCCTCGTGGTTAAAGCATTAATATATGGAAATCCAAGATGCTTTCATTTATCAATGGGAATTTTATTAGAATATTTCAGTCATCCATGGCCTAGAGCTATTACACTCAGAGCATGGTAGGAAAAAAAAGTCTAGCAATTTGAATTGAAATAAAAATTGTACACCTCTGTTTATAGACCACATACCAGTGTCATTTTTAATTAGCGCTACACATACTTATGCTCAATGCAATTAAGATAAATAGGAGAGGGGGCGTGGCTCGCGCGCAATGGTGATGGACGCTTGAGCCTGCAGCTCTGACAGAGAACGGGGGAATCAGCGGCTTCCTAACATCACTCCGAGAGACTGAGACCCCAAAATACCTCCTCATACTGGGAACACACACCCGATGCCGTCGCGCAAACGCAAGGAGCAGAGATACCCTAGAACGCTGACAGAATTCTTCACGATGCCGGCGGGAGACCTGGCGAGGCAAGATGGCGCCGGCTCGCATACCCCGCATACCACACATACCAAGCATTCCTCTGATGCTTACACTGACCTGCCAGATTCAGCCCCGGACCAGTGGGGAGTGGAGAATGGCACTCGCAGTGACAGGGATCGATCGCCTCACACCCCCACGACGCTCAGCCCAGCGAAAGCACGGATGAGAATGGACCCGTCTCCACAGGACTCTGGGTATGAGGTGCATGCTCCGCCGCAGGATCAGGTAGGCCTTGAAGCTGCAGCCTCCATAGCACATTTCCCCACGACAGGCCAACCAGTCCTGGACACCACAATGAAGGACATGTTACTGTCCCTCCAATCCTCACTTATGCTTAACTTTTCTGCAATGTTCAGAGGCTTCACCTCAGAACTAAACAACATGGGGGTTAGAGTGCACCGCATGGAGAGCAAAATGGATGACTGTGCTACTACTGTAAACGACCTGATAGAAACATGCAGAGAACAATCGGAGGACACTGATTGGATTAAAGCTAAGCTCGCAGACCTCGAGGACCGATCGAGGAGGAATAATGTTAAAATGAGGGGGGTCCCTGAGTCCATTATGCCTGCCGATCTACAGAAATTTGCGGGAGACATGATCTCTAAATTGCTCCCTGAGGTGTCACAGATTGAGCGAATCATAGATCGCATTCATCGCATCCCCAAGCCGAAGCACTTAGAGGCCTCTATCCCCAGAGATGTGCTTATGAAAATACATTTCTTCCCTACCAAAGAGAAATTGCTAGCAAGGGCGCGGTTAACACCTGAGCTCCCAACCCCGTATAACGGAATCCAGTTATATGCGGATCTTTCCAAGTACACTCTAAACATGAGGAGGCAGATGAAAACAGTAACGAAGGCCCTAAACAACCACAATATCCCATACAAGTGGAGGCATCCAGCCACGCTGGTGATCACCAGGAACGGCGCAACTACGGTCATATCTGATCTGAGAGATGGGCTACAACTTCTTCACTCCTGGGGTATCATACTGGAGCTGTCCCCTGAAGACCATACTGCTATGTCGGCACGTCGCCCAAGAGGCCAGCACCGCTCCATCCCGACCTCTCAGGGAAAAGAATAGGGCCTCAGGGTCCCTTTTCTACTACAACGACCAATGCCCCCTGTTCTCTGTCGTATTACCACCTAGCTGTTGGACCTTACCCCTATTTCAGTCGGTTTTTCAAGAATTCCTTTCCGACTTGTTTATTTGAGATTCGCAGCCTAATTCTATATTGCTCTCCTTTTTTTAAAATTTTTTTTTGATTTCTCATATTGTTATATCTCTTGTGTTTGTTAAGTTTGGTTCAATTATCTGTGCTGCCTGCCTCTAAGAGGGCCTACGAGGCAATTGCTAAAACGGTGACGGAACTGACGCCCACTCCTAAGCCCTGAGCAATTTTTATTCTCCTTTTTTCTCTTTTTTTTGTTTTTTTTTTTCTTTTTGTTTGGGTAGTCTGATATTCTCCAGGAGCCGCCACCCTATCGCCATCCACCTGAACACCAGCATCCTGAACACTAACCGGGGCCTCCGCGATCCTCTTCGAACAGTGAGTAACCATCTACACTGCACACACTTTGTCTTTCAAGATGGCTATTAACGTACTATCTTTGAACACAAATGGTCTCAACCACCCGGTCAAACGGATCTCCATGTGGAAAACCGCACTATCGCAGGGCAGTGACATACTGTGCGCACAAGAGACTCATTTTCTATTGAACGCCACTCCTAAGTGCCAACACAAGTCCTTCCCTCATATATTTAATGCCTGCTACACTAAAAAGCAACAAGGGGTCATGATTGCTATCAGAGACACTATTGCATTTCAACTTCATAATTGCGTTTTAGACCCTGGCGGTCGCTTTATCATTTTAGTATGCACAGTAGAACATGTCAAGTATACCATAGTGAACGTGTATGCTCCAAACACCAAACAAATACGATTTCTCAGAGGAGTAATGAAAGAAACCCTGAAAGTGCAACAAGGACACCTCCTTGTCTGCGGTGACTTTAACCTTGTGCCGGACCATGACATGGACTCCTCCTCTGGCCCTAAGCGATTTACCTCGCCTATGTCTCACTTTTTAAGTGCATATGATCTACACGACGTGTGGAGGTGCTGTCATGCGACGGAGAGGGACTACACATTCCTGTCCTCGCGTCACAACACCTACACGCGCATAGACCTATTCCTGTCTGATAAATGGTTGTTGCAAAATGTATGTGCGTCTAAAATCCACACCATCACCTGGTCGGACCACGCTCCAGTAAGCATCCAAATCAAAAATAGACACGCAAACCCCAAAGCCTTTGTATGGAGAGTGAATAACTCTCTGTTGCAACACACTGACAACCAGGCGTTCCTTTCAGACCGCCTTAAGGAATTCTTTCATGACAATGCTGACTCAGTGTCCGACCCGGCGGTGCTGTGGTGCGCACACAAATCTTACATGAGGGGTTTCTTCATCCAATTGGGAGCTAAATGGAAGCGTAGGAGACTGCAGAGGCTAGAGGAACTGACAAATGACATAACCTCGGTAGATCAACAAAACAAAACCACTCCGTCCACCACCCTAAGTTCCCAATTGGTTAAATTAAGAAACGAGTTGAGAACGCTGCTGCTGGATGGGTATGAACACAACCTTAGGAAATTGAAAGCTAGATCATTCGCCTCCAACAATAAGGCAGGTAAGACTATGTCCCAACGCATAAAAGGGCAGAGACTAAAATCTAAAATAGCACACCTTTTCTACCCTACTGCCCAGGACAAACTCATCAACCCACAAGCCATTGCCGACGCTTTTAGTTCGTACTACGGGGAACTGTACAACCTGAAAAACGATAGGGACACGCATCAACCTTCCTTAAACGACATACAAACCTTTCTAGACAGCGTGCACCTCCCTTCCCTCACGCAAGAACACCTGGAGGACCTCAACAAACCCTTCACAGTATCTGAAATCCATTCGGTGATTGCCAAACTCCCCACAATGAAATCCCCAGGACCAGATGGTTTCTCGGGGGAATACTTTAAACTATTTCAGACAACGTTAACCCCATACCTTTGCGACCTATTCAACCACGCGGCCACCTCCTCTGGATTTCCGGAGGAGATGTTATCCGCTCTTGTCATCACCCTGCCCAAACCAGGAAAAGAACCCTCAGTTCCCCAAAACTTCCGCCCAATATCTCTCCTAAACATTGACGTAAAAATTTATGCTAAATTGATCGCGAACAGACTTACAGACATCCTACCCTCTCTGATACATACCGACCAATCAGGTTTCACCAAGGGTCGCCAAACGTCCGACGCCACGAGACGCCTCATCAATATAATCCACCACGCCGGCTCGACTGGAACGCCTTCTCTGCTCCTGTCCTTGGATGCAGAGAAGGCGTTCGACAGAGTTAATTGGACCTATCTCTCCATGGTTCTGGAGAGGTTTGGATTCCGGGGGCACATACTTAGATCCATACTCGCGTTATACTCCAATCCCTCGGCGAGAGTCTATTCCTCTTCCCTCCTGTCCAAGCCCTTCCACATCACAAATGGCACACGACAGGGGTGCCCCCTGTCTCCCCTAGTGTTTAATCTCATGATGGAACCCCTGGCAGAACGGATCCGTTGCAACCCCGCTATATTGGGAATTACTATAGGTCCCCAAACTCATAAGATCAGCCTCTTTGCGGACGACGTGATCTTAATGATAACAGACCCCTCAAGCTCGCTGCCTGAAATCCAAAAAGTGCTGACTCAGTTCGGGGAGGTTTCGTTTTACAAGGCTAACGCCGCCAAATCTCACATCCTTAACCTGGGAGTAGACCCTATAACAAGGAATCTACTGGAACAACAATTTCCATACCCCTGGGCAACTACGAGTTTACCATACTTGGGGATTAACCTTACAAGATCTCCACGAGACCTCTTTGCCCATAACTATATCCCCCTGAGAACCAAACTGCAGCAAGACCTCCTCAGACTGGGCAACATTGAGTTCTCTTGGTGGGGCAGACTTGCCGCCTTCAAGATGATTCAGCTTCCACAGCTACTATATCTGTTCCGCAATTTGGTGATCCCTGTCCCCGCTAATTACTTTAGATCCCTACAAGCTATGTTGGCCAAATTTGTTTGGAAGGGGAAAAAATCCAGGTGTTCCCATACCAAACTGATTAAACATAGGATGTCAGGTGGAGTGGGATATGTAGACTTCCGAGACTACTTCACTGCTTCAGTTCTGACTCAGATGAGAGAATGGTTCCAGCCTGAGCCGTTGTCCACCTGGGGCAGGATTGAGTCCACCTACTGTAACTATGGCCCTCCTAAACTGTGGCTCTTCGCAGCTCTTCTGGGCCAAAGAACCCCAACCCACCTGGCGCCCTCTATGATAGTCACCATTCGAACATGGCTTCAATTCCAAGCGCACCTTCATCCCCCTGATCCAGCGGTCATTATGGACATTCCGATTGAAACCCTATCTCGGCTGGTTGATTCACTACACATTAGCAGATGGCGAGTAAACGGCATTGAATTTATCAAAGACCTGTACTCCTCTAACTCCCTTAAGACCTTTGAGCACCTGCAAGTGCAGTACGACCTTCCCCAGACTTCTCATTACCAATATATCCAAGTCAGACACTGCCTAGGGAAGATTCATGCTCATCCTCACCTCATAAACCCCTCAGCATGGTTGTTCTTAACTGGCAGATCCTCGCAAAAGAAAGGCATAACGCTCTTCTATAACCTGCAGCAGAACAAACGATGTTTTGTGAAATCCCCATCCCACAAACAATGGGAAATTGACTTACAGAGAACTTACACGCCTCAACAATGGCACAACGCATGCAAACTCACGCAAAAGGCGTCCAACTGCACTAACCTATGGGAACTGTCAGTTAAGATTAACCTCAGATGGTACTATACACCTGCAATAGTCTCCAAATTCAATGCCCAGTCTGACAACTCTTGCTGGAGAACTTGCGGTCAGGGCGCAGATCTCCTCCACATCCTATGGAACTGCCCCAAACTTCGATCATATTGGGATAATGTGTTTCGCGTCATAGCAGAAATTACTCACACCAACATTTCACCGGACCCGGCACTAGCGCTGCTGTCCCTGGGGATAGAGCTACTACCAAGAGATTTACAACATGTAGTTGCTAATCTGCTTTTAGCTGCCCGCTTATTGATTACGAGGAAGTGGAAAGACCCCACTCCCCCTGTGATATATGAAGTTGTAGACCTGACCAATTTACATTGCACTCACGAAAAACTACTGGCATCCTCCATGGGTCGCCTTAATGTGGTAAGGGAGGAGTGGGCCCCATGGTCGATCTGGTTCGAGAGCAGCGAGGTATCCTCATTGTAATGAGTATGCTTGTCAAAAGTCATTACCTATATTTACTTATACTATGAGGGAGAACCGGCACCTAGCCGGACGCAGTGTGATCCCGTAAGGGGCGTCCGGAGGTCTCGGAGATCCAATCTACTGTTTGATAGCGGCTCACCATATTTGATGAGTGATGACATACTCGAATTTGCAACACCCATATTGTCAACTCTCCTGCTGTAGAACTTAACCTAGAAGTTTTCCCAGCCCCAGTACTATCCACCTACTTCTTTACGACCAGTTGTTACGACTGTGTTCAGTTGTGTTTTAGTTAAACTACAGTTCTGTATAATTGCAACAAAGCCAATGTTCAAATGTGTAACGTAACTAATGTACTACCTATTGTATTACAAGATGATACATTCCTGTATTGTTTATTTACGAAAATAAATAAAAACCATTGAAAGAAAAAAAGATAAATAGGAGAAAATACTTTGTTATTATTATGTACAATATTACAGATTGTTTAAGCTATATCATATATCATATCCAGTAAAAAGTATATGGAAACTATTGAAAAAACACATCTACTGTATATAAAGCCATGAAAGTACTGGGCTGACTGACCATTTAAAGTGGCCATGCTCTGCAAGAGATGACTAGTTAATTTTACCTTTCCAGCCCCCTTCAGTCTATTCATTGTTCAATACTTCTAAGGATTACTGCTAAGTCCAGTAGTAATGTAAGGTAGAACCCGGTTCAAAGGGGGCACAGGCATTTAGCAATCCTAGAAATTTCAAATGCTTTAGAGACTTATGGAAATTGTAGTGCTCCAGAAGCACATTTGTAAGGTCAGGCACTGATGTTGGATCGAGAAGGCCTGGCTCTCAGTCTCCGACTGGACCTTGATTTGTACACTGGTGCGCAGTCATGTTGGAAAAGAAAGAGGGCACCCCCAAACTGTTCCCACAACGTTGGGAGCATGAAAATGTCCAAAATGTCTCGGTATTATGCCACTTTAAGATTTCCCTTCATTGGAACTAAAGAGCCAAGCCCAACCCCTAAAAAACATCCCCTCACCATATTCCCCCTCCACTAAATGATTTGGACCAGTGCACAAGACAAGGTTCATAAAGACACGCATGAGCAAGTTTGGGGTGGAGGACTGGCCTTGATTTGACTGGCCTGCACCTGACCTCAACCTGATAGAAAATCTTTGGGATGAATTTAGAGCAGGGAGAGTGTGAGCCAGGCCTCCTCGTCCAACATTAGTACCTGAGCTCATAAATGTGCTCCTGGAAGAATGGTCAAAAATCCATCAGACACACTCCTAATACCTGTACGACAGCTTTCTCAGAAGAGTTGAAGCTGTTATAGCTGCAAAGGGTGGGACAACTCAATACTGAACCCTACGGACTAAGACTGGGATGCCATTAAAGTTCATGTGTGTGCAAAGGAAGGTGTCCCAATACTTTTGGCAATATAATGTATATATATATATATATATATATATATATATATATATATATATATATATATATATATATATATATATATATATATATATATATATATATATATATATATATATATATATATATATCTATAATCATTTTCAAGTATAATTTTATTTACAACATTTTTGTATTTTTGAATAATGCATAACAGGACATTGGTATTAACATAATTTGTAGGATTAGTGCCTACTTTAGAATTTTTAAAACTGAACTTTAGAAAGTTCAGCACTTAAGCTATTACGTGTTTTCAACATTGCAGAACAAATCCAGTTGAATATGGCTAACCTACTAGCTATGCCATCATCTGAATAAAAGAGAACATTCACAGGCATAAAACAATGGGGCTAATAAAGGACCCTTATTTGGCCAAAGAACAAGTCCAGTATTGTTTAAATGAGTTTGCATAATCCCTGTGAGACAATTATGCCTTTAAAATCAACACAAACAATTATATTTGCATTCCCTATTGACTCCTGTGCCTTTTTAAACAGATCTCTGGATTTTCAAATAAAACATCTCACTTTTGTTTATCTGCAGTTATCAATAGTCAAAACAGGAAGAATTAGACCCCTTTCACACTGAGGAGTTTTTCAGGCACTTTAGCGCTAAAAATAGCACCTAAATATTGCCTGAAAAACTCCTGCCCTGCAGTCTCAATGTGAAAGCCCAAATGATTTCACACTGAGGTGATGCGTTGGTAGGACTGCTCCAAAGTCCTGCTGGCAGCATCTTTGGAGCAGTGAGAGGAGCGGTGTCTTTACTGCTCCTTCCCATTGAAAACAATGGGATGCTGTGGTAATACCGCCGGAAATGCGCCTCTGCAGAGGTGCATTGCGCATGGTATTAACCCTTTTTCGGCCGCTAGCAAGGGTTAAAACCACACCGCTAGCGGCCGAATCCTGCTGCATATCTAACGGTATAGCGCCACTAAAAATAGCAGCGCTATACTGCCACTGCACCTCCCGCCCCGGTGTGAAAGGGGCCTTAGTCAAGCTCCAGCTGGGTCAAGCTCCAGGCAGGTGTACAAAACAGTTAGAGCAGGCTGCAGGTAGGTGGGCACTTTGGCATCACCAAAAAATGTAGAAGTAGCTTGGAGCTGCCTCAGTCTTTAGAGGGGGTTCTGGAGTCTTTTGCATGGTTACATAGTTAGTCAGGTTGAAAAGGGTCCATCAAGTTCAACAACACATACCAAAAATAAGAAAATAGAATAAACAAATAGAAAACTTCTATATACAGAACCCTATACCCACAGTTGATCCATGGATGCATAGCAAAGTGATGACAAGTCTATGCTTTCATCATTGCTCCTCCACTGCCATCTTCTCTCACGTCTGGAGTCCTCACTGTTCAGTCGTTGATCGACCCACAGTTGGCAAAACACATGATCATAAGAATTACATCATTCAGACACCTGACTTCCTCTCCTATGCATAGCAGTCATTAGCAGGAAGATAAAGAGGTTTTAAGGTTGAACAGGCATAGAGTCTCTTCCACCATTACACTCTACTTGCTAATAATATTTTCTCATTTAATTATAGTTCCACTTTAAATTAAAGCGGATCTCCACCCTAAAGTGGAACTTCCGCTGATCGGAACCCTCCCCCTCCGGTGTCACATTTGACACCTTTCAGGGGGGAGGGGGGTGCAGATACCTGTCTAAAGACGTTTTTTTTTGCCTCGTCCCGTCTTTCCCCCATTGTGTGCTGGGAACACTCAGCTCCCAGCACACAGCGGGAGCCAATTGGCGGGCGCAGCGCGACTCGCGCATGCACCGTAGGGAACCGGGCAGTGAAGCCGGAGCGCTTCACTTCCTGGATCCCTCGCCGTGGATGGAGGGGGGAACAGCAGGGTGATGAGCGATCGCTCGTCCTCTGCTGCGGACGCCGCTGGACTCCAAGACAGGTAAGTGTCCTAATATTAAAAGTCAGCAGCTGCAGTATTTGTAGCTGCTGGCTTTTAAAAAATGTTTGTCAGGGGGACATCCGCTTTAAGTAGTTGAGGAGTAACATAAATGATCCACAAAACATGGTTTCCCTTTAAATTTAAAGGATAAAAGAAAACTCTGTAATAATACTACTACTAATCTTGGCACCCTGTGTATCTCAAGTAATGAACAAACCGCATTATAACAGTTTCTCATTCCAGAGAAACATCATTTTCAAGCAGAACATTATAGTGGTGCACGAATAGAGGGAGCCAGATGGTGTAATGTTAAATCAAGAGATTTGGAAGATTCCTACCAATTCTAGCAAAGTGTTAACAGCATGTCACCAGAGATATAAATACATGTTCTGTATAGGAGAAGCCTGACAATTACACCCAAACAACATTTTGTTGCACTGAGAACTAGAAGATAACTACTTTAAAATTGATAATCCTGCTGCATCATCCTCTGCATGTTCTTCAAACAGCACAACTCCATCTGTGAAGGACAAACTACTAATTAATGGCAGCACCAATGATCATAGGCCCTAATTTTAATCATGGCTATTTCACTACAAAACATTTTCTAAATAATTATTTTAATAATCTTGAAAATGCATTCAATGCACATTAATCACACATACAAGAACTTCATTAATAAATAATTTGTACTTAACAACAGGGTTTGTAACATGAAATACTCAATGACTCATGTTAATGTATGTGAGTCACAGTGTAACAATATGAAGTGATTTCTCAAGGATAGCACATAAAAAATAAACAATTTTAACTATTAAAAATATGGACTACTTTTTACTTTATTACTCTATTTACTTAACCAGACAAAATGAATATAGCAACCTAATCCATGTAAACAGTGCTGAAAAATTGCTTTATACATTTTACAATTTTCTGCTTTATTGCACCTTGACCTTTTATTTAAAATATTCTCTGATTCACATGGAACAATGACTTCTTCCAATAGCTGAAGTTACATAGATTCAAGATAACACATACATGGTGAATAATGTGATTTTTGGATATCTTTTACAACCAGTTTCGCTCATAGCAAGGATTTGCTACTTTACTAGGAATATACTTATACACCAGAAACAGTAGGCGATAAGCTGCTTATACTTCATGGCAGCTTCTAAAATCATTAAAATATTTAGGATTGTGATATAGGTGAACAAAATGAAAACAGTTTTGAAATGACCATCCTAAATAAAGCTCAAACTTGCACAATAATCCAGGCACAAAAACTTTCATTGAAATGTACAGTATTCCTCAATAGCCACAAAACATATACATTCATTTAATGTGCAACAAATGCTTTAAAAATTCAGGTATTACCTTCTAAATAGTATTGGTGACACCATCACTGTGTTGTACATAGTGTGCCTATACAGAGACCCAAAAATTCCACCCTACAGGCTGCCTGTAGACAAAATGCAGGAGGAGCATCTTGCACAAGAGAAAAGGGAGCAGCAATGATAGATCTTGATTACAAGAAGCTGCTTAATAAATGTAAAGTGCAATTTTTATAATAATAAAAATCCCACAAATCTATCCTCTACTTTGTAGACACTATGGCCCGGATTCACAAAGCACTTACGCCAACATATCTCGAGATAAGTGTAAATATGCGCCGTCGTATCTGTGCGCCGTGCCCACAGAACTAAGATACACCTAAAAACTGACTTCATCCGACTGACGTAACTTGCCTACGCCGGCGTATAGTGGGCGCATAGTTACGCTGGATGCATTTGGCACTCCCATTGATTTTCAATGCAAATATGCAAATGAGTGAGATACGCCGATTCACGAACGTACTTGCACCCGATGCATGTTTTAAGCGATTTGCGTAAGAGTTACGTCCGGTGTAAAGTTATTCCCCATATTGTAGGCGCAACTCATACAAAGGTATGGACCAGGGAACGAACGCTGTCTAATTTTACGTAGTTTACCTTGTACGTGAATAGGGCTGGGCATAGGTTACTTTCATGTCGTAGGCAGTGATTCGACATATCTTAGCCAGTTGTTTCAACGTGATTGTGAGCATGTGCACTGGGATGAGTCCAAGTACTTGTCTGAAGCTCATCCCATCATTTGCATGGGGTCACGCTTCATTTAAATGTATCACGCTCACTTCCAGCTCACTTACACTTACGCTGCCTTACGCCTACAACTATACGCTACGCTGGCGCAACATTGGGAGCATTTGCTTTGTGAATTCCAAGCTTGCCTCTCCGCGATGAGCCGGCGTATCGTAAAAGAGATACGCTACTGTGGCAAAAATATGCGCCAATGTATGTGAATCTACTCCTATAACTTTTGCGCAAACCAATCAATATACGCTTATTACAATTTTTATTAACAAAAATGTGTATAAAAATACATATCGGCCTAAACTGAGAAAAAAAATTGCTTTTTTGAAAAAAAAATTGGGGATATTTATTATAGCAAAAGGTACAAAATACTGTGTTTTTTTTCCATAATAGTGACACTTTTATAGCGCAAAAAATAAAAACCACAGAGATGATCAAAAGAAAGCTCTATTTGTGGGGAAAAAGGAAAGTCAATTTTGTTTGGGTACAACGTCGTAAGATTGCGCATTTGTCAGTTAAAGCAAAGCAGTGCCGTATCTCAAAAAAATGGCCTGGTCATTGAGCAGCCAAATCTTCCGGCGCTGAAGTGGTTAAAGTGTAACTAAAGGCAAAACTTTTTCTGTTTGGAATAGAGTAGCGAGGGATTAGAACACCTGTCAGTTTGTATTGCTGTCTGTGTACCTGTTAGGGGTATTCACCCTCTCTAGTTGTTCTATTTAACATTATCAATGAAAGTGAAAGTAAAAGAAAACTTTGTGGCTTGTCCCCAAAAAAGTAATAGGGGGGAAATCTTCCAATGGGGACACTAGTTCTGGTGACCTGGGTGTCCCCAAGGAATTCCCTTAATTTGCAGGAATTTCCCCACACTTCCTGTTTGGCTATGGGACAGGAAGTTAAAGGAAATCTTCCAAATAGAACACAGGTGGCAATAAAAAAATCTGAGAGGGGTTATAACCCTTCTTTATCCAAAATTAATAAAAAGTTTTTGCCTATAGTTCTACTTTAAGGTATTGAAACATACATATTTCACTCCTTGTGGTTAATGTTTTAGAACATAATATAAACAAGTGATAGATCTATTCCATGAATGCTGCTGGGATGAAACTAATATTAACAATGCTATATATATATATTACAGTATAGGATTCACAATTTGTATGTATGTTCTTGAACTTGATTTAAAGCAGTTGTAAACTGTAGACCTGCAAGGGAAAAGCCACAATGCGCTAATATGCACTGCATATTAGCTCATTATGAAATACTTACCTCGGAACGAGGTGTAGGGAACTTACCTGGTGCACGCCGAGCGAGATCTCATCTTGACTCGGCGTGTCTTCCCGGTATCGCTGCTCCAGCGCTGTGATTGGCTGGAGCGGTGATGACGTCACTCCCGCGCGTGAGCGTGGGAGATTTAAATCTGGCCAGGGTCCGGCGGATGCCAGTTCTTTCGCCATGGATTCCTCCTGCGCATGCGCCGCTGCAATCAGCGGCGCATTGTGGGGGTAATATCTCCTAAACCGTACAGGTTTAGGAGATATTCTTTATACCTAGAGGTAAGCCTTATTATAGGCTTACCTGTAGGTAAAAGTCAAAAAAGTGGGTTTACAACCACTTTAACAAAAATGAGTAGTGTAGTTTCAATTGATGTGGGGTCACATGTTTAAGCATCTGGAGGACTGCAAGTGTCCTATTTAGAATGAAATTCTCAGTAATAAGCAATATAATTTTTACAATACAAATTTTGAAAGCTTTTAATTTTGACAAAAAGGTCTCCTATGATTTTTTGCTTATTTCAGCATTTTTAAGAGCAGATATGTTAACAAAAATGTGCAAACTAATCATACAGACATAATTTTCTACTTGCAATCTAGCAGTATTAGCTGAATGTACACTAAGCATGTTTTTACATGCTGAACCCAGCCTTGGAAGTCAAAGTTAAATCTATTGATTGTGCAAAAAGATAAAACACACACTTTGCTAATCAAGTTCCTGCCAAAAAAACCTTTAGGTTACAATGCTGAAAGTAGAGTATACAAGCGATGCTTGGATAAAGATTCCATTGCTCTTAAAATGGATAGATGAAATACAATAGTTGATAATAGTCGCCCGCGACCCGGTCCGAAGCTACGTGACCGTGACCGCGGGACCCGCGGACCCGATCGCCGATGGAGTCCCGATCGGTCCCCGGAGCTGAAGAACGAGGAGAGCTGTGTGTAAACACAGCTTCCCCGTTCTTCACTGTGGCGCGGTGATCGATTGTGTGTTCCCTTTTATAGGGAAACACGAGAGATGATGTCACACCTACAGCCACAACCCCCTACAGTTAGAAACACAGATGAGGTCATACATAACCCCTTCAGCACCCCCTTGTGGTGAACTCCCAAACTGCAATTGTAATTTTCACAGTAAACAATGAATTTTTTGCTGTGAAAATGACAATGGTCCCAAAAATGTGTCAAAATTGTCCGAAGTGTCCGCCACAATGTCGCAGTCATGAAAAAAATCACTGATCGCCGCCATTAGTAGTAAAAAAAAAAAATTATAAAAATGCAATCAAACTATCCCCTATTTTGCAAACGCTATACATTTTGTGCAAACCAACCGATAAACGCTTATTGCAATTTGTTTTACCAAAAATAGGTAGATGAATATGTATCAGCCTTAACTGAGGAAAAATATTTTTGTATATATATTTTTGGGGGATATTTATTATAGCAAAAAGTAAAAAATATTGTTTTTTTTTCAAAATTGTCTCTCTATTTTTGTTTATAGCGCAAAAGATAAAAACCGCAGAGGTGATCAAATACCACCAAAAGAAAGCTCTATTTGTGGGAAAAAAAGGACGCCAATTTTGTTTGGGAGCCACATCGCACGACCGCGCAATTGTCAGTTAAAGCGACGCAGTGCCGAATCGCAAAAAGGGGCAAGGTCATTTAGCAGCATTTTGGTCCGGGTTAAGTGGTTAATAAAAGCAAGTTCCATACAGAGAGCACTATATACAGTGGGGATCGAAGGTTTGGGCACCCCAGGTAAAAATGTGTATTAATGTGCATAACGAAGCCAAGGAAAGATAGAAAAATCTCCAAAAGGCATCAAATTACAGATTAGACATTCTTATAATATGCCAAAAAAATTAGATTTTATTTCCATCATTTACACTTTCAAAATGACAGAAAACAAAAAAAAATCGCATCTGCAAAAGTTTGGGCACCCTGCAGAGTTAATATCTTGTACTGCCCCCTTTGACAAGTATCACAGCTTGTAAACACTTTTTGTAGCCAGCCAAGAGTCTTTCAATACTTGTTTGAGGTATCTTTGCCCATTCTTCCTTACAAAAGTCTTCCAGTTCTTTGAGATTTCTGGGCTGTCTGACATGCACTGCTCTTTTAAGGTCTATCCATAGATTTTCAATTTGTTGAGGTCAGGAGATTGTGAAAGCCATGGCAAAACCTTCAGTTTACATCCACCATGCAGAAACGACCGGAACGCCTTCTCTGCTCCTCTCTTTGGATGCAGAGAAGGCGTTCGACAGGGTCCACTGCTCCTACCTTAGATCAGTACTCCATCATTTTGGCTTCCAGGGATTTATCTTCAACGCCATTATGACACTCTACTCAACCCCTGCGGCTCAGGTGTTCACAGCAACCATGACCTCTCGCCCATTCCCCATCACAAATGGTACAAGACAGGGCTGCCCCTTATCCCCGTTAATCTTTAACCTACTCATGGAACCATTGGCAGCACACGTTAGAGCCAACCCCTCCATCTCAGGCATACAAATTGGACATACCTCGCACAAAATCAGTCTATTTGCAGACGACGTCATCCTAATTCCTACTGACCCGGCTACTTCCCTGGCAGAAGTACAAAAATTGCTCACATGGTTTAGCACTGTATCATACTATAAGGTAAACACGACCAAGTCGTTCATACTAGATATCAACCTTGACGCAACTACCAAAAACAACTGCAACATCAGTTCAAATGGGCGGATAGAGAATTATCATACCTAGGGGTTAAGTTGACGCGTACCAATAAACACATTTTTTCTGCTAATTTCCAACCCCTCCTACAGAAGATCCGTTCAGACTCCCACCTAATCACCAAACATGGGATTTCCTGGTCGGGCAGACTGGCAGCATTTAAAATGCTCTGCCTTCCGCAGATACTATATTACTTCAGAACGCTCCCCATACCTGTCCCCTCTTCCCTCTTTAGGTCCCTCCAAGCCGTTCTGAACCAACATCTCTGGAAAAGTAAACGTCCTCGGTGCGCACACTCGAAACTCAATAAACACAAACTAGCGGGGGGCGTAGGCTCCATAGATTTTGAGGATTATTATTTAGCAGCTATCCTCACTCAATTACCTGAATGGTTCAGGGAGCGCCCAAGCACTCCTTGGGGACAAATAGAATGCTTCTACCTAATCGACTTCTGCCCCCATGGACCAAATTCCCCTAGATTCCCTACACTAACTCTCACCAGATTATCTGAAATTTGGCATACGGGGGTGGGTGCGCTAATAAATAAACAAAGTAAAAATACACAATAGAAGTACATATAGTGCATATAGATAAATACAAAATATTGTGATGCTAGATGATCTAGCGTAAAAGTCCATATAAGCCGTCCATGTCAGTATTGGAGTATTAACATAGTGGGCACACACAATGTGCAATAGTGCAAATTAAATATACAAAAATAATGCAGCAAGTGTAGGGAAAATTCTGTAAGTCCGTGAAAAGATGATTCAGATCAGATATGGTGTTCATATAATGTGTAGTCCACCTTCACCAGTAAATATGTTCTACACCCAAAGTGAATGAGTGAAATGGTTCCTTACCAGATGGTAATGACCTTAATTTGTTACCAAAAGAAGGAGTCAAAAACAGCTTGTGCAGTAAGACCTGCGTATACAAATGCGTCCTGGTGCTGGATGTACTTGCAATCAGATGAGTTCCAATGGTCACATGAAATAATAAAATGATGCCAGCATAGTGTAACCAGTTTAATTAAAAAGTATAAAGGTATAAAAAAAAAAGCAGATTGGCTGCTTACATTTAGTTGTGCCCCAAACCCAGCACTGAGGCTAAGTTGCATGGGTGGTAAAGTATCTGGTCCCGGGCGCTATACGGAGCACAAACTCCTCTGCTGCCTCTTCCAGTGATGTCTCCTTTGTACTTCGTACCTCATGGAACTGCTTGTCTGCATCTGACATCACATAGTCAGATGCAGACTTAGCCTCAGTGCCGGGTTTTTACCAGGCAATTGGACCAGCCTATTCATGTGCCCGGTTGTGTATCCCCACTTTTTTGCACCAGCCCACAGTCCCTGTCGTGCTTTTTTGCCACCTGACCCCCCTTTCTCCCACAATGTCCTATTGGGGTAAGTTGGTTCCTTCCCTCCCCCCCCTTTTGATACTATTTTCTGGCGTTTCCCTTCCCTCCTTTTCCCTTTGTTTCTTTCCTTTCTTGCTCCTTCCCTCTTTCCCTCCCCCCCCCTACCTCCCTTTCTACCTTCCCCATACCCTCCCCTTCTTGTCCCCCCCTCCCCCCCCCCCCGTTTTCTCTCCTTGCCTCTCTCCCCCTCCCTTACTTGTCCTTCCCGATCCTCCCCCATCCCCCCGTCCCCTCCTTTCCCCGCCCTCCTCCCCCCCCCCCTCCCCTCCACTTCCCCCTTCCCTGCCAGGCCATATACCATTGGAGGCTTTACCACCCCTGTATGTATATTTATATATGCATACATACATATATGTTTTTTGTTCCTACCCAGATCTCCACGCCAATTATCCCCTTGTCCGCCGCGGGGGAAAGCTTCGTAGCTGTCCGGCCCCCGCACACTTTTAATTGACTCATAGGGTAAGCTTATATTACCACTGTTATAGTTTCCTTCGGAATTTATATTGTAGTGCTGTTTTCTTTTATTCATCTATGTTTTATTGTATAATGTTCTTTGCATCATTCTATAGATTGGCTGTCCTGATGAAGCGGTATTTCAATTCCCGCGAAACTAGTCGACCATGACCAATCATTGATGTGTACAATTAATTGTTTGTTTTGCAATTTTATGGACAAATTGTTTTTACAATAATAAAAATATGTTTTATAATATTTTGTTAACCATATTTTATTTGTACCGAAATAGTCCCCACCAACCCAACTGAGTGGGGAGTTTTGGGTTTAGCTTCAGCTACTATCCCCTCACCCCCACTCTCCCCCTTTTCTAACATAACTGGGATGATGGTACAATTTTATCTCCTGTTATTTATTTCTACATGAGGCTATACTCTCCCTTTTGCTCACTGTCTCTATAATGTCAAATCTTTTTTCTCTATGTCAAATCTATTCTCTCTATCTAGAATAATCTTGGATTGTAGCAACGAAAATGAAAATAAAGCATTTTTTTATGTCGGATCTTTCGGATTTCAGATTCTGCTCGTTAGTTTTTTAAAACGACAATGAAAATATCCGAAATTCAGACAAAAATACATTCGGATGAACACAAATGCACATGTCTACTAGACAATTAGACACCATGACGGTAACAGTTTGCACTGTATTTATGAACATTTTGATGGATACTTTTTCTGTTTGCACACGGGATTATTAATGTATCCAATTGTGGATGTTATATTATTTCTGTCACTATATTTAATTAGAAATGTATTTTATGGTTTTCTTGATTCATTTACACCTGATGTCTGTTGTTTTTTTAATTCTAATCATATATAATTTCCTTGACACATGAAATCTGGATTTAGAGTTTTGACCCTGCATTTTTCTCAGAGGTCTTTGGAATTAACATTTATTGTTTCCTTTGCTAGCTGAGCAGTTATCCATTAGTGCATAATGTAGGATTTTGACTTTTTAAGCAATAAAAATTTGACTGTGGTTTTAACCTTAACCTATTTTTACAGATTTGAATTTTATTTCTGTCTGTGTTGTTGTTGTTACCTTTCAGTAAAATGATGTGAACAGGACAGTAAGTTAGAAGAAATTTCCAGATAAAAAAGCGCTAGATAACGATTATGCAGAGGTTCTCACATTTGCCTGCTCTAATCAGAACTAAATAAAAACATTTTTGTTTTAACACTTTATCCTTGGTTGTGTTAGAGAGAAATTAAACGCTACAATATTTCATGATTTTTACAGAATTTTGGACTCTGTAACTCAAATGCTTACCCCTAACAAGTGTACCTTCTGAACTTTACAGAAGCTCAATCTCCTTGACACACGTTTTCCTCCTATATCAGTCATGCTTAAAAACTTTTTTTATGTCAACTATCTCCAGGTTTTAACTTCTGTGTATCTAGGGGGAGCAGCACCCTGGAGGAAAAAGTTTAACCTTTTACTACACTTCACGTATTAAAAAATATATATGTTTGTGACTTTTCTTCAGCTCCTAATCCTAATTAAAAGCCACCCATAGGACACATTTCAGATACATTTTAATGGCATTTGACCTATTTATTCCATCTATGCTATCTTTCTTTTTGCAGGGCTTGAATCTCTTACGTCTCCTGAAGTGTAGGCAAAGTGTAGTTTTGGATAGAATGGGGAATTGGGAAAGGGATATACCCCCCTTTTCAGGTTGTTATTGCTGTCTGTGTAAGTATTTATAAAAAACTATGGGAAATACAAACATTTTGAGTTGTCACCAGAGCAAGCAGTGGAAAAGTGGAAAATCTTCTACTTAAGACACCTGTTCTTATGACTACACTCTCAGATGGTAATTCTGTTTATTATGGATATATTACCTCTCATTTTCTTTGTGACTCTAGTTTAACTGCTCCCATTTGTCTATAGGCCAGGCAGGAGCTCTCCCATTCTGGGTGGATGTCATATGATGTCTCGCACGCACCCACTCACCATGCTGCAGCGCGATATATCACCAGCTGTGTCCACCAGTGGATGACAGAGTGTATTGGGCCGAAGCAGGTACCATGTGATTGCTGTGACCAAACACAACAGATCACATAACAATTGTACACAATGGATGAGCTTCCATTTATGCCTGTAGTGCAATATTGTGATTAGGGACTGGTGAATGGTTCAGAAAGAACATTTGCCTGTTCGGCCATTTGCTAAACACCCGACTGAAAAAAACACTCTGCCTTCTGCCTTCTGCCTTTGACAGTTCTTATTGAGCTAAGGGGCAGGGCCATTGATGTCACAGAGTGTGCAAGGGGGCAGGGCCCCAGGGTGACATAGCCAGGTGGCCCTGTACCTTACCTATAAAAGAAATGTGAAAGCGTAGAGGAGGTATTCGACAGGATGCATCCCAAAAGGCGGAACATTTCATAAATTTTTTTTCGGGTTGGCGAGTGGCATGATTGATGATGGATTTACATTGAGGGACACAATTTTTTTAATTTTTAATAAAGGATTTGTCAAAAACTTGTCTCTTGTTTTTTATTACTTTTTGACACTTTTTGGTGAATGGGTAGTACCCTTTACTCATTCACATAGGGGGGCCAGGATCTGGGGGGCTTTCAGACTCCGATAAATTCCCTGCCCGCAGACCCCTACAAACACCAGCCACGGTTGTGAAGATGAGGCCCTTGTCCCCATCAACATGGAGACATAGTGCTTTGGGGGTGGGGGGCAGAGCCCCCTCTGCCCAAAAGCATCAACCCCCATGTTGAGGGCATGTGGCCTGGTATGGTTCAGGAGGGGGGCAGACTCTCGCTGGCCCCCCTTTCCTCACCTATGCTTGGTATTGGGTCTGTTAAAGATTTTGAAGGGGACCCCACAGCATTATTTTTGTAATTTTGAGCATGGGGATTCCCTTATAATCCATACCAGACCCGAAGGGCCTGGTATGGACAGGGGGCAGGTACTGGGGGACTGGGTGATGGTATTTGTAGCCGCAAGTCACCACTTAAGAACCAAGCCTATTTTTTACACTTGGTGTTTACAAGTTAAAATCTTTTTTTTTTTTGCTAGAAAATTACTTATAACCCCTCAAACATGATAATTTTTTTTTCATACATCCTAGAGAATAAAATGGTGGTTGTTGCAGTGCTTTATATCACACCGTATTTGCGCAGCAGTCTAACAAACGCAATTTTTTTGCTAAAAAATACACTTTTTAAATTGAGACATCAGTAAAAGTTAGTTCAATTGTTTTCTATATTGTGAAAGATAATGTTATCCCAAGTAAATTGATACCCAACATGTCATGTTTCAAAATTGTGCCTGCTCAAAGAATGACGACAAACTTTGAGCCTTAAATATCTCGATAGGCAACATTTAAAAATTTCTACAGGTTACCAGTTTTGAGTTACAGAGGAGGTCTTTTGCTAGAATTATTGCTCTCACTCTAATGCCGCGTACACACGATCACTTTTTGTGATGAAAAAAAACGTAATTTTATCTGACGAAACAAAACAACGTTTTTCAAACTTCATTTTCAAAAACGACATTGCATACACACCATCGTTTTTCCACAATGCTCTTGCAAAGCGCGGTTACGTAAGACACTTTCGACGGCACTCTGTTCCATTGAAGCTCCCATCTCATAACTTGCTTCTAAGCATGCGCGGGTTTAAAAACGTTGTTTTAAACAACGTTTTGCCCACACACGGTCACTTTTTATGACACAAAAAACGACATTTTGAAAAACGACACAAAAAATTCAAGCATGTTGGAATTTTTTTTTGTTGTTTTTTTGAAGACATAAAACAACGTTTTGCCCACACACGATCATTTTAAATGACGTTTTTTAAAACGTCGTTTTTTTTCATCACAAAAAGTGATCGTGTGTATGCGGCATTACGATCCTGGCAATACCTCACATGTGTGGCTTGAATACCGTTTACATATGCAGTGCGTGACTTACATATGCACTTACTTCTGCATGCAAGTACGAAGGGACAGGATGCTTTAATTTTTTTTTATTTATTTTACTTTTTATTTTTTAACACTGTCCCTTACAAGGAATATAAACATCCATTGTAATATGAAAAAAGCATGACAGGACCTCTTTGATGGCAATAAAAAAAATTGTCCCTTTAAGGCCGTTGGGCAGAAGTGACGTTTGACGTTGCTTCCATCATCCAATATCATGGAGTCGAGTGGGGGCCATCATTCCCTCACTCGACTTCCTGCCTATCAGGGGAAAGGACCGGGTCCTCTCTGCTGCTACCGATGGCTTCGGTAAGCAGCGGAGATGACTGGGGTGCGGCGGGAGGGGGGCACCTCTCCTGTCGCCCATAAAAGTGATCTTGCGACAAATCCGCCGTGGAGACCACTTTTATCTTAAAGCAGACCGCTCGCCGTGAATAACAATACTGGGGTTATGCCAGCTATCTGCTGCCATAACAACATAATTTAACATCAATAGACCAACGTATATCCACGGTGGGCTGTCTGAAAGTGGTTAAATGGGATTTGACTCTTTTTTTCTTTCAACATTTTCTATTTTGCTACAGCATGTTTTATGCATGCTATGCACCACTTTACAGGCACATTAAGGGGACCACCAGGCACTATATTTAAAGGAATTTTTACATTTTTATTGACAAAAAATGACAACTTTAAAAAACTTGCTATGCCACTTACTAAATACCTTGGACTGTGTACTTGCAGTTGGGGATATTTGTACTGTCCTAGCATTTTTGGTCCTTAAGCAATTAGAAGACTGTCAGTAAATCAGGATTGATCGATTTTCAGATATACATATCATAGTTTGTGGAGTCTATGGGCCAGATTCTCAGCGGCGATACGACGGAGTATCTCAGATACCCCGTCGTATCGCCGTTTTTTTGCCTCGTATCTATGCGCGTGATGCTTAGCATCACTTTTGCATAGATACACTTCAACATCCGACAAGTGTAAAACCATTACACTTGCGGATCGTAGTTGTAATGACAACTCCGGCCACTAGGTGGCCTTTATGTTGTTTTCTCATTTGCATATGCAAATGAGGCTACTGCGCCAAATCCCGATCGCTTTTACGCCGCCCCGTTGTCGCGTACGTCGTAAGGTTACCCCAGCTTCTATGTGGAGTAACCTTACGAAGTACCGTCGGATGCCGTCGGGTGCCGTCGGATGCCATGTTAAGTATGGCGTCGGTCAGCGTTGGCTTTTTCCGTCGCTTACGTCGTTTTACTAACTCGTTAGCGAATAGGGGCATTGCGTAGTGACGCTCACGTCGTTTTGACGTCAGTTTCAACGACGCTTTCCGACATGAGCTGGAGCATGCGCACTGGGCTTTTTCCCCGGCCGGCGCATGCGCAGTTCGTTCGACGCGGGGGCGCGCTTCATTTAAATACAAGCCGCCTCATTACGCTGGGCCATTTTCGCTACGCCAACGCAAACGACGGAGCAAATGCTTAGGGAATACGGCACTTGCTCTAGTACGATGCGGCGGCGTAGTGTAAATGGCTAACGCTACGCCAGCGAATTTCTTAGAGAATCTGGCCCTATAACTTTCCTACAGACTAAATAATATCCACTGATTTGGGTTATTTTTAACTAAGAAATGTAGCAGTACACATTTTGGCCTACATTTATGAAGATTATTTATTTGCAAAAATGTTATAACAGAAACAAACAAAAACACAGTATTTTTTTGTTTATTTAGCAAAACATAAAAAATAAGTGGTGATTAACCACTTAAGGACCGCCGCATGTACATTTACATCGGCAGAATGGCACCGACAGGCACATCAACGTATATATACGTTGGTGCCTTGGGGGGGATCGGGGGTCCGATCGGACCCCCCCCGTACATGCGGCAGTCCGCGCGGCTGCAGGAGCGATCCGACAAGTGGGGGCGGCTATCCGTTTTCATCCGCCCCCTCCGGATCGCTCCCAGCCAATGCGCGCGCCCGCCCGCCCTGTCACTTCCTCCTCCTGTGTAAACACAGGAAGGAGGAAGCGACGTGATCTCTCCCTCGGCGTTTGTTTCAAGCGCCGCTGAGGAGAGATCACAACACACCAAGTAAGTCTGCACCAACAGCACACTTACACACAGACACAAACACATTTAACCCCCGCGATCGCCCCCCCCCCCCTCCCCCCTGTCACAGTGTCACTGAATGCAGTAATCATACATGTATGATTACTGTATTTAGTGTCAGTGTGACAGACAGTGTGACAGTCAGTCAGTGTTAGTGTCAGGGTAGCCCCCCCACCCCCCCCAATAAAGTTTTAACCCCTTGATCACTGCCCTAGTTAACCCTTTCACTCCCTATTGCCAGCATCACTAAGCGATCATTTTTCTGATCGCTGTATTAGTGTCGCTGTTCCCGCTAGGTAGCTAATTTTTTTTTAATGCGATTTTTTTTTACTAAAGACATGTGGCTAAATAAATTTTGGCCTAAATGTTTGACTAAAATTTAGTTTATTGGTTTTTTATTATAACAAAAAGTAAAAAATATTGATTTTTTTTCAAAAATGTCGCTCTATTTTTGTATATAGCGCAAAAAATAAAAATCGCAGAGGCGATCAAATACCACCAAAAGAAAGCTCTATTTGTGGGAAAAAAAGGACGCGAATTTTGTTTGGGAGCCACGTCGCACGACCGCGCAATTGTCTGTTAAAGCGACGCAGTGCCGAATCGCAAAAACCCCTTGGGTCATTTGCCAGCGTATTGGTCCGGGTCTTAAGTGGTTAAATACCACCAAAAATAAATACATTTCTGTTAAAAAATGATAAAAATGTGGATACAGTGTGGCATGACTGCGCAGAAAGCTGAAAATTGCTCTGGGGAGCAAGTGGGTGAAAGTATCTGGTATTGAAGTGGCTAAGCGCCTTTGTCCATGCCAATTGTCACTGTCTAGCTTCTTTATAGATAGTATATGTGGGTAGCCATATGCAGAGTTTAGAAGATTTCAGGGATGATTCTGTGCAATACTAGGTAATCCATTTATTGAAGATGTTGGAGCAGCATATTATTTATTATAAAAATGCTAGTGCACTTATCATTTAACTAAATGAGACCTAAAACGTTTATTAATAGTTTAGAAGATTAATCAAAAGCAAACTGTGCTATTGACCATATGAGGTAGTAAACAAGTACTAGCATACCCACTCATTCAATTCCCTGCTGTTCAACATGCACATTGAATACTAAACTAGTAATGAGTTAAGTCTGTAATAAGAAACACATTTAACAGGCCAATCAGTGATAATAGCTGGGTCTAGCTACAGAATCATTAGCTGAAAAGTACAATCAGCATTTTTCTGTCCTAATGAATTCTTCTTGTATTCCATCCCCAATCTTTAAGCTTGCACTAAAGATACTATTTCCAATAGCATGGAGACCCAAGGAACCAGTATTTTTACTCAGTGGAAAATGCATAATTCTTCCACACAGATTTATTGCAACAACATTATTGCGTATTATTTATGTTTAAATCAGATATGGGTGCAGTCATCTCTCCAACTCCTACAGCAATTGTTTCCTCTGTGAATGAATGATAACTGCTGCAATTATTTCATAAGTAATAATTCTTGATATCCAGGTGGTCCAGGGGAATGTAAATTATTATAACGTATACAGAACAGGGAAGATTAGAAAGTACTGCTATAGCATATTTAGCACCATTTAGTCCAAGTACTGTGTGTAGTCATTCAATAAAAAAAAAAATGAATTACAGGAGTTGAAAATCTTAAGATTTTTCACCTTAATGCATATGCATTAAACGAGAAGTCCAGCCTGAGCTTTTTAGGCAGGGTCATTTGGCACTCCTGTGACCTGTTTTCAGAGGAGATCGGTCTAAAGTCCGCTCTCCGCTGACGTTACTGCCATCGGTCGGGGCAGCGTGTCATCACGACTTCCAAGTTGGGATCCGCCAGCTGCCCTGATTAATGGCGGTCTCAGCGAGCCGCTGAGACAGCCTCTCTCTGCCCCTCCACTGCTCGGCACTCCAATGAGCGCTGAGAAGTAGAGCAGAAGCCATGCTGACTGACAGTCAGTATGGCTCTGCTCAGGGAGGAGTGAGAACCGAGCCATTGGTGGTGTTCGGTGGCTCGGTTCTCAGTGCAGAGACATCGGGGGACAGCGGCAGCATCAGTCTGATGCTCCATCCACAAGGTAAGTATAAATAGCAAAAAAAAACATACTTCTCTTTTAAGGTGAAAAACCTTTTGTGGTTTTGCTGCCCCCCAGAGCCCCCACCTCCCCCCTTTTACTTACCTGAACCCGATCTTTCCAGCGACAAGAATGAGCCCAGCAGCTCCAGCCGCTGTCTCAGATCCTCATTTTATAGATTGATAGCAGCTTCCGCTGCTGTCAATCAAATCCAGTGACATGGGAGCCAGGGAGCGGGGCCGAGTTCTGCTGTCTGTGTTAATGGATGCAGCAGCAGGACTCAGGAGAGTGTCCACACGAGTGCCCCCATGGAATGGTACTCTTTGTGGGGCCATTCAAAGTGGAAGAGGAGCCAGGAGCGCTGCCATAGGAACCCAGAAAAGAATGATCAGGGTCGCTCTGTGCAAAACCCTTACACAGAGGGGGTAAGTATAACATGTTATTTTATTTATTTATTCATATATAAACAAACCTTTCCAATCACTTTAAATGCATTTTTGAAAAATTGTGTTAAATACCTGAAACTTATTTTACATTTTTGTATTCCCTGCATAGCAGGGAGGAGCAGTGTCATGAGGCATTACTACATTGCACAGAACATTCAATCCAATGTTGACAGAAGCAGAGTCACACTGAGCATAACAATGATATCATCAATGGGATGCTGCTTCATCATTATCCAATCAACAGGCCAACAGAACTTTAAGTGACTAAAGCCCCATACACACCATCAGATTTTCTGCAAAAAAATTTCTTCAGATTTACCAAAACTATGCAAGGGCCTGCCTGATTGCATACAAATTGAAACTCTTAAGTTTTGACCTCATATTATATGGTTTTGGTAAATCTGAAGACAAAAATCTGCAGAAAATCTGATGGTGTGTATGGGTCTTAATTGTTTTACCTAACAATAACGGATAAGTGTGAACAATACTAAGTGCCGGTTCACACTACAGCGACTTGGAATCTGACTTGTCAGAAGTCAAGTTGCCCCAAGTCGCCGGACATAAGAAATTCCATTGTGAATGAGAGCTGTCTTAATGTACACTACTGAAGTTGCTCCGACTTCAGAAAAGGTTCCTGTACTACTTTAAGGTGACTTCTAGGCAACTTGTACCCATAGATTTACCGTAATTATCGGTGTATAACACGCACAGGGGTATAAAACGCACCCTAACTTTAAGAGCGAAGTTTCAGGAAAACAACTTTACACAGCCTCCTGTGTATAACACGCAGGCACAGTTTACCCTCTATTTTCAGGGTAAAAAAGTGAGTGTTATATGCCAATAAATACAGAAAATGAAAGTCGCCTTCAAATCGCATCTCCATCTATATTGAAGCGATTTTACAGGAAAAAGAAAATAGTTTACCCAGACAAACCCCTAATTCCCACAAAGCTGATTATTCTGTGATTGGCCACAGCCAAAGGCGCCTGTCCTGGAGTCAACTTTAAGTCGCGTTGTAAGTTGCTCAAAGTCGCCTTGAAGTCATGCTGAAGTCGCCCCCAAATCGCCTTGCAAAGTCGCACTGTAAGTCGGGTTGCCCCTGTGTGAAAGGCAAAGCAAGCCATACACAGGTTGCAGGAAGGACATTTATATGGTTCCCCTATCAACACAGACAGTGCTGACAGGGAAATCCCTCCTGCCAAGCAACTCTTTTCTCCCAGCGGGGGTGGGTGGGGGAAGCCGCCCATGCCGTGAGAAGACAGTGATTATTGTTAGCTGCTATAGCAGCTGCTAGCAATAATCGCAAGAGAATCCGTCAGGCTGGTTGAACCCAAGTTGATTGATCAATCAACTTGGTATATTCAGCCTGCCCATTACCGGTTCAAATCCTGACTCCTGATGAACCAAATCCCAACCGTGTATGGCAGGCCTAAGGTCTCCGACCCGGATCTACAGTATGGCAGGAGTGCCTAGCTAAAAAGAATGGCTACATAGAATTCATAATATTTCAGAAGGTAAAACAATTTTAAGACACTCTTTCCACTATGTATTTAGAGGTTTGCCTACAGTTTTATAGTCTTTTTACAGCTTTAGGTGTAGACTGTAAAAAGACCATTTATATCAAAATTTGTCTCAGTATCAGCAAATTTAAACTGGCCATACGCAGCTCAATTGTTACCTGATTCTTACTAAATCACTCAATATTTGAGACATGGGTGGCCCTGTTGGCACCACCTGACATCACAAAAGTCAATGAAAAAGGTGCCAGTTGGAAAATTGTCAGCAGAACAGTGACTGCTTCCAATCAGATGTAGTCTCTGTTTGGGTATTAGACAGCTACAGTATGAGTGCTACAGCTGCTTGAAATAAAAAAAATTAGAAATTATATAAGTTTTTCTCTCATTCAGCCCCCAGGCTAAACAAGGGTCATCTAGCTGTTAATAGCTGACTTTACATCATCCAGTGTAAGTTAGACATGTGCATTTGTTTTTGTCCAAATGCATTTTCGTCCAAATTTTCGACAAACGAAAACAAACACACAGAATCCGAAATCTAAAAGATCCGACATAAAAATTGCTTTATTTTAATTTTCGTTGCTACAACAGTTCAATATAGATTCGACATGACGCTGACAATAGCAATCTGTGTCTATCGAATCTGCAGTCGAATGTGCCCAACCTTAGCTCTATTAGTCCAAGATTATTCTACATAGAGAAGAAAGATTCGACATAGAGATAAAAGATTCAACATTATAGAGACAGTGTTGGGGTGGACCATTCGGCATGAACAATGAAGATTCGACAAAGCCCAAAAAAAAAATACAAACGTTGAATCTGTCATTGAAGGCTTATGGTGTCTGTCGAAAGTTCTAAGATTCGACAAGCAGCTAAACTGTACCATGCCGCAATCGTATATTTGTGTTGAAATGCTCCGCCCAGAGGCTATAGAAAAATTTGAATGTTGGTTGACTAGTGATAATAATTTATGAATATAATTATTACTAGTGTCACACAACATTAGAATTCTTCTATAGCTTGTAGGTGGAACATTCGACCGGAAATGTACAATTGCGGCGTCGTACAGTTTTGCTGCTCCGTTGAATCTTCTTAGAACATTCGACAGACACATAAGCCTTCAATGACAGATTCAACTTTTTTTTTTTTCAAAAGTTTATTGAAGGTAATGAATGTACAACAGGTAATAAAAGTGTACAATTAGCCCATAAACGGCCAAGCTCTTGCGGTCGCAGCCGCTTCGTCACAGTGCTTGAACAAATGGCAATACAGAAAACATAAAGTGAAAGAGAAATGCAAACAGTTAATTCAAACACAGTGTCATCGCCTAGGGAGAGGGTACATTACCCAAAGAACAAGGGGTCTTCACCGTCACTCGGGGATGAAGGGAGGAGCATGTATGGTTTTGGGAAGGCTGGGCGGGGGATTAGGGGGGAGGAGGTCGTTGGGAGTGTCAGGTAAGCAGTTAGTTTCTTTCCAGTGGGTGGGTCTAGGATGTAGGGTGCTCGAATGGGGAAGGCCCATGGAGGGCCTTATGTATTACGTATAAGACAGTTAGCCAACCGGTAAGAAGGAGGAGGCGTCGGGGTATACAGGGGAGGGTAGCGAAAGGGCTTCTAAGGTGTGTGTGTGTGGTTGGTGCCGCACCGCATCTCCCGGTTGCCAGCCGAGGCCCCATCCGCTTGTAGTCGTCTGTGGTGGTGAAATGTACCCAGCACGCCCAACGCTCAGTAAATTTCGCTGGGGTGTCTCTGGTCTGATGTATTAGGTTTTCCATGTCCGCAATGTGGGTGACACGCTTGAACCAGTCCGTCAGCGTGGGGGGGTCCGAAGCTTTCCATTTCGCAGGGATGCAGAGCTTCGCTGCATTCACCAAGTGCATTACCAGGGACCTGAAGTACGTTTTCGGAGGGTAGGTGGGAGTGGTGCAGTAGGAACTGTTCTGGTGTGAAGTTTAGCTGGAGCGTAGAGATGGCAGAAGTTATACGGTGGACATCCCGCCAGAACTCTTGTAACTTGGGGCAAGACCACCAGATGTGTAGAAGTGATTCAACCTTAATTAATTTAGATTTGCGGACAAATTCATTTTTACTAAATTAAACAATTACAATTACAATTAAACTAAATTAATAAAAACAAATGTTGGTAGTAACTAAATTTTCGGGTAAAAATGAAATTCCGAAACAAAATATTTCAGTGTGCACATGTCTAGTGAAATTTTAAATGCAATGTGGGTTATAGTTAGAAGGATTACCTATGCATTTCAATAGTTAACATGTTTTGCTTTGTAAGAACCTTCCCTGGGAACTAGGAAAATACGTCCATGCTCAGTCAGCAGTTACATTTCCACTGTCTTGGAAATTGTGCCTACAAGCTACTTCATTAAAATAATAAAACACACAACTACATTTGTACAGCACAATCAACCCCTTAGAAATTAATTTGTCATTTTCCTTTGGAACATGACTAATGCTTATAAAAGTGCAATGGTATTGGTCACAGCTGAGGACAGCAATGGCATCTAACTATAGCATAAAGAATAGTAAATCAATATTCCTGATAGACTAATATCCATGATATTCCAGAAGTTCCTATAGACCTTGGATATTTGAGAGTTAAATATTGTATTCAAGTAGAAAAATCTGTTTTTTAGTATAGGTAGTTCAAAGCATCTTCTTTTTCATACAAAATTTTGATCTGATAAAAACCAATTAGACTACTTAATACATTTAATACTACAATATGATCAGCTAAGCAAGCTAATCTGAAGGTTCATCCTCTGATTTCATAGCAAAGGGAAAATCAGACTACAATATGGATATGAATAGATATAAATAAACCTACTTTTATCAAAGAATTAAGAAACAGAGTTCACCTCAAAACGAAAGAACTAATTCAAAATTTAGAACTATGTATTTTAAAGTAAACCTCCCAACAGCATGGGCCGTAAAACTGAGCACATAATGATAAAATGCTTACGTGGAGGTTACTTTTCCACATCAACTGTAAATCAAGACAATCATTTTATCCAGAAATCAGTTATAAACAAATCAGGACTTTTCCTCCAAAAGTCAAGCACAAACCATTTCTCAAATGCACACCAAGCCTCCCATTTGGTTCGTTGATTCGATGAACTACTTTTAAAACTACAATAAAGCCCTGTACACATGATCGGCCATCTGATGGAATCTAATCCGATGGATTTTTTCATCGGATATCCGATGAAGCTGACTTTCATCAGTCTTGCCTACACACCATCAGTTAAAAATCCGATCGTGTCCAACGCGGTGACGTAAAACACTACGACGTGCTGAGAAAAATGAAATTCAATGCTTCCGAGCATGCGTCGACTTGTTTCTGAGCATGCGTGGGTTTTTGACCGATGGATTTCCCCACAGACGATCGTTTTTTTCTATCGGTTTTTTAGCCATAAGAAAAATTTAAAACAGTTTCTATTTTTTTTCACCGATGGATAAAAAAACGATGGGGCCCACACGCAATCGGTTCGTCTGATGAAAATGGTCATCAATCGGTCCGTTTTCATCAGACGAACCGATCGTGTGTACAGGGCTTTACACTTTTAAAGGATATCTCAATTTCTGAGGGGAAAAAATAGCAAATAAAATAAAAATAAATAACATAGCATTCTCAATTGTGACATAAGTCATAATGTAATTTGATGTTATTAAAAAATAACTTTCCTTTTCAATCTGCAGCTCTGTAATTTTCTGTAAAATGCAATGCAATATGGCAACCTGAAAGCATTCTTTAAACAGATTGTGTAAAGTACACCCCCTAGGAATGTTTTTTCCTGATTGTGTGATTGGCTTACTGATTTTCCAAGGAAGTCTGCACTAAGATTGTAGGTGTCCCCTGCAAAAAAAAAAAATATATATTTTTGGTGATATACTCCCAAACGGATGCAGACCCTGCAGTTTTCCTTATTAAAGCCCACTCTGGTGTAAAATTGAACTCTGATGTAAAGTGGTCTCTGGTCACCAGAGCCCCTTACATCAGAGTCTGCAGTGTTCTTCTTAACAGCAGCTGATTGATTATTATTGTATCACTTCCACACATATTCATTTTGCACATGAACACAGACAAACAGCTTCTTCAGGAATCTGCAACAAAGTTTGTTAAAATTCCTGCAATGTACATTGGTTACCCAGAGGGGAATTTTTTCTCAACAAAAGTGGGGTTACTTTTTAAACTTATATGAGTTTTTATTTATTGATTTTGCACATACTTTAAAATTATTTAAAAAGTCATTTTCAACTAGTGTTGCCAACCTTCTGAAAGGATACAAAAATGTACTGACAGAACCAATCCCCCCCTCCCCTCTTGAAAAAAATGTGTGAAATTTACTGACAGAGCCAACTTTTTATCTGACATTTCAAAAAAGTACATACAATGACCATTTTCAGTGCAAAACTACAGACATATGGTTATTGCTTTTAGCAATGTGGTAAAGACATAACAAAAGGCAAAAAAATTGACATGAAGGTCTGGGTAATATAACCCAGCACAACGTCCTCCCTTTCATCAGAGACTGCAGTGTTCCTTTTTATAGTGCAAGGGAGAACTCTTCAAACTTAGATGTATGTGAAAATGCTGCAGACTCTGGTGTAATGGGAAACTGGTCACCAAAGTCTGCAGGGTTCCCCCTTACAGTGTAACCATCCGTGATGTAAAATTAAATGCCAATATAAGGGGGTCTCTGGTCACCAGAGTCCCCTCTTCCTTACACAAGTGTCCAAAGTGCTCCCCTTAGATCAGAGTTTGCAGGATTCCCCTTATCGTACACAAGGGATGTCTATAGACCCTGATGTAAAGTGGAACTTTGTGGACCATGATGTAGGAGAGAATGCTGTGGACTCTGGTGTAAAAGGGAACTCTGATGTAAAGTGGTCTCTGGTCACCAGAGCCCCCTTACATCAGAGTCTGCAGTGTTCTTCTTAACAGCAATGTTCCCCTTTACATCATGACTCTGATGTAAAGGGGAACTCTGAAAACTCTGAGGACCTTCTGCAGAGTGAATACACTAAGGTAAGAGGGGGTTACTGATATAAGGGGTAACCTTGATCAGGGGTGGGGGGTCAGCCTGTCAGTGCTCAGACCATATGCCGCACACTGCATCAAATTGGTCTGCATGGCTGTCGTCCCAGAAGATAGCCTCTTCTAAAGATGATGCACAAGAAGGCCTGCAAACAGTTTGCTGAAGACAAGCAGACTAAGAACATGGATTACTGGAACCATGTCCTGTGGTCTGATGAGACCAAGATAAAAGTATTTGGTTCAGATGGTGTCAAGCATGAGTGGCAGCAACCAGGTGATGAGTACAAAGACAAGTGTACCTTGCCAACAGTCGAGCATGGTGGTGGGAGTGTCATGGTCTGGGGCTGCATGAGTGCTGCTGGCACTAGGAAGCTACAGTTCATTGAGGGACCAATGCCAACATACTGAAGCAGAGCATGATCCCCTCCCTTCAGAGACTGGGCCTCAGAAGAGTATTCCAACATGATAAAGACCCCAAACACACCTCTAAGTCAACCACTGCCTTGCTAAAGAAGCTGAGGGTAAAAGTGATGGACTGGCCAAGCATGTCTCCAGACCTAAACCCTATTGAGCATCTGTGGGGTATCCTCAAATAGAAGTTGGAGGAGCACAGGGACTCTAACATCCACCAGCTCCATGATGTCATCATTGAGGCATGGAAGAGGACTCCAGTGGCAACCTGTGAAGCTCTGGTGAATTCCATGCCCATGAGGGTTAAAGCAGTTCTGGAAATTAATGGTGGTCCCACAAAATATTGACACTTTGGGCTCAATTTTGACATTTTTACTTTGGGGGTGTACTCACTTTTGTTGCCAGCGGTTTTGACATTAATGACTGTGTGTTGAATTGTTTTCAGGGGACAGCAAATTTACACTGTTATACAAGTACAAATTATCATTTCTTCAGTGCCCGTTCACACTACCGCAACTTCGGATCCAAATTGTGTCGCCCCAAGTCGCGGGACACGAGAAATTACATTAAAGTGAATGAGAGCCGTCTTAATGCACACTACTGAAGTCGCTCTGACTTCAGAAAAGGTTCCTGTACTACTTCAAGGCGACTTCTAGGCGACTTGTACCGATTGATTTCAATGGAAGTCACCTCCAAAGTGAGATCAGTGTCTTAACTGAAGCAACTTTACAGGAAGAGAAAATAGTTTTCTCAGGCAAACCCCTTCCTCCCACAGAGCTGATTATTGTTTGATTGGCCACTGGCAAAGTTGCCTGTCCTTGAAGTTGCCTCGCAAAGTCGTGCCGACTTTCATGTAGCTTTAGTGTGAAGCGGCATTTAGTGTTGTCACATGAAAAGTTATAATAAAATATTTACACTGTATGTATATTTCAACTATTTTCACAAAACCATTATAGTTTACCTTTGTGAAAATCATTTTATAGGGACTCTTTAGCAAACCAAAATGTGAGTAGGTGTTTACCAAAGCATCCTCTAGCCTATATACCACATCCGTCTCTCAGACATGTGATTTAGGACCCATCTATAAAATAATGGTATGGCCTTACTTTAGACATACTACTGCTTTAATAAAGGAAAAACTTCAGCAATTTATAAAGCACAGCAGTGTGCATTACAAATGTGCATTTTGCTCTGCTTGCTTCGGTAATCTTCAACATTAAAGAACAAGTCAAATGTGACCAAGTCTTACTAGTTATACTAATACTTGGATAAATGAGAATTCTCACAGACATGCAGGTTGTGACTTTATGCATTGATTGCATTGATTTTTATAGCTGCCCTACCTGCTGATTTTAGTTCCCTGGCTTTTTTGACACCGTCGCTAACATAATATGTCTCCAGTAAGCTATTTTCCTTACTTTGCTTACAGCTTTTACAGTGCCATGGTACATGGACAACTTTTTTTCCATAGTCACGAATGTAAAGTCTATAGCACTGTGCAAAACTATCTATATAAATCCTAGTTGTTTATCGCACCATCACTTAATTTGTTCACAAATTCATTTTTCAAGCAAATTCCACCCAAACAGCTCAATTATAAAAAAAACTGAGAGTATCACTTTTACTAGCAAAATAAGTAATTTCACAGTCAAATCAATTTCTCCTGTTAGATAACCTCTAAAGTGCACTATAACCAGACTTTGGATATTAAACTATTTACATATTCTTAACACGCAGTAAAAAAAATAAAAAATAAAAATCAAGCCATTCCTGACCTCACTAGCTAATCTGCTCGAAGATCCCTAAATATCAGAACAGACTCGAAAGTTGGGTCTCAGGTGGTCCCTAACAGCTTAGAAATATCTGGTGGTTGTTTACATATGAGGGCTGGCAGCCTTTCAAGTTTCTGTTTTCTTAGACTAAAGCTAAACATGTGTTGTGAACTTTGAGACTGAATTCCTTTACCGTGCCTATAGCTATGGAGATAAACAGAGGCATGTTTTAATGTGGTTTTGCTGCTTGTTCAAAATATTTCAATATTTTATCATTATCATTTAGCATTATCTGGGCATGGGTTCACTTTAAATTAAATCTGGTGAGTTTTAAGTGAAAATACATTAGAAACATTTACAGTATATACTGTTCCTTCTGGTTTTAACCCTGTAATGACCACCTAAAACATGTGTGGTGGCAAAAGGGTGGGCTCTAATGTCCAACATGCCTCACATTTGTGTCACTGGGTGGCTGATATTTCTGTGCTGAGAGCTCATTCACTGTGTATGACAGCTCTTGGTCCTAGCTAATGGACTATCTTTTCCATCCCTGCTGTTCAGAGACGAGAGCGGGTAGGAAAGGGTTAACTGTGCTACTATTATTGATTCTCTGCCAATAATGTTTGCGTTCTACCCATTTACATTTTTATTTACTACGCTCTTGTAATGCAAAATTTATGTTGCCACAATTTTCTGTCAAGAATATAATTCTAGTCAGCTTTAAAAATATTTTATTTCTGGTTACTATAGACACAAAAAACAAACGCTTGCCAAACATGTTATACATGAGGTGCATCCCTGCACATGTGGCATCTTCAAATGGTCTTACACAGGGCCGTCTTAATCGCATCATGGGCAAAGTAATGCTCTGGGGCCCCTACAATGATGACAGTGCAGGTAAACAGAGATCAAGTAGGTAGGAGGCAGACTGCCTCCCCTGTGTATCTATCATTCTGTGCCTCCATGGGGCCCCCAATTTTGGGGCAGCATGGGCTCAAGGACCAGCTGCTTTGGGGAAAGTGCAAGGCATTCTGTATCAATTTTGGGAAGACATTGTCACACGACAATGACCAAAATTTGGTCAATGGTGTTATTTTTAGCTGTCTATTTACTTTAGTGCAGCCAGGGAGCCTAGCATTTAACACAAATATAATCTGTCATTTATGCACATATAATTACTTTGGGGACATTAATAAAGTTTATTTTTATGTATTTGTGTTTTATATAAACTAAAAGTCTTTGGGCCAGATTCACATACACTTAATATTGCGCTGCGTAATCGAAATACTCTACGCTGCCATATTTTACCAGGCTCTACACCGAATCCTGGTAGATTTTTGCCCATACGCTACGGCAGCGTAGTCTATTTCTCGCCGCGTAATCGAAATACGCGATTAGGGGGCGTGAAGCATTTAAATTAAGCGCGTCCCCGCGGCGATCGAACTGCGCATGCTCCGTTCAGAAATTTACCGCTGTACATTGCGCGAAATCACGTCGTTACGTCATTCGTTGTTTGAGTAGTGTCGTTTACGAACATTCCTATTCCCGGACGACTTACGTAAAAAATAATAAAAGACGTCGGAAAACGTAGAAATTCAACGCGGGAACGACGGCCATACTTAACATGGGCTGTCTAATATTAGAGCAGCAAAAAGCTGGTATAGTGTTACGCAAATAAAAGATGACTAAAGGTGCCGTAAGAGATTGCAATTGAAGATCGTAATTTCGGGGATCGCCGGCAAAGGCTCATTTGCATACCCCGACGCGGAAAACGACGGGAAGTCCACCCAGTGGCCGCAATTTTATTGCAGCGTAGATCCGAAGGCGTATGAACACGCAATCCAGTCGAATTGAAGCCCGCAGCCGTCTATTCATGGTTTGAGGTTTTCGACTAGCTAGAAAACGCGCGTAATTTGAAATTACTCCAGTCTAACACCAGTTAGACAGGCGTAATGGCTCTCTGAATCTGGGTCATTATTTTCTTTTAACTCTTTGTGGAAACAGGTAAGGGATAATATTGTACTCCTGTACTCATTCCTCTGGTTGTAGACAGATATCTGGTCATTCCCTTATTATAAAGAGGGCTTCCACACTCCACTAAAAATACTCCCATTTTATCCTCTCTTCCTCTCTTGGGGCACCAAATATGGGGAAGAGTCTCTTTTATCCCTAAACATTCAATCAAATATACTTTGCAGGACAGGTGCTGGTGGGTACCTTTACATTGCAAGTAACACCCCCCCCCATGTTTAAAGGTCTGGTCTTACAGGAAGGGGGCCACATGCTTGTCACCTACCCTTCCCTGGCCATCCAGACTGCATGCCTAGAGGGTTTGATTGGGCAACGCAGTATGTTTTCCCTTTTTTTATTAACTTGTACAGTCTCTTTAATTTTTTAAACATTATCTGACTCTGTAATTAAACTTTATATATTTTTTTCTACATGAATAATTAACATGCTTAGAGGGGTCTATGGAGTTTCTATCAAATTCTCATTAAGAATTAAGAGCAAAGGATTATATTTCTACCTACAGTAAAGACTGTAGTGCACTACATACATGACTGTATTTTTTTATTGACTGGCACTGAAATGTAGAACAGTATATTCTGCACACCAGCATCTAGCATCTAGTAAGCTGAACTGACATCTGGGCAAATAAATACTAAAAGGTTTTTCTGTATAATATAGACAAATTATAACATAATATTAATAGCTCATCAACATGGTAATTCAAAAATCATTTTAGGACCCCCTCAGGAACCCAAATATTATTATCCCAAGATTTTGCATGCTTATATCAAACTATAAAGCACTCATTTCAACACTGTGTACTACATATCTGAAACCTGGAACCGCAACACATTCTTGAAACCTACTTGGCATCTAGATTGATCCATATTGAATCTCCTCCTTGAGAGAGACAGAAAATGTATTGCAATTTATTCTAGGTAGTAAAGAATGTCCATAAGGCCATTAAAATAATGTAACATGCTCTATATATCATCTGAATCATGGATATTTTCAACATGTATATATGGTATAAAGCATTCCTGTAAAAAAGAACCATGCTGCAAACTAAGGCCGCGTACACACGATCGAACATGTCCGATGAAACTGGTCTGCAGACCAGTTTCATCGGACATGTTCGATCGTGTGTACGGCCTATGGGACCGTTGTTCGTCGGACAAAAGTTTTAAAACATGGTTTAAAACCGTCGGACAGGTTCGATGGTTAGTACACAAAAGCATCGGACCAAAAACCCGCGCATGCTCAGAATCAAGTCGACGCATGCTTGGAAGCATTGAACTTCGTTTTTTCATCACGTTGTTGTGTTCTACGTCACCGCGTTCTGGTCTGATCGGATTTTGGTCCGATGGTGTGTACGCACATCAGACCATCAGAAAAGTTTAGAGTTGTCTGATGAAAACGGTCCATCGGACAAGTCTCATCAGACATGTCTGATAGTGTGTTCAGGGCCTTACAGTAATGCAGCGTACAGACGATCGGACATTCTGACAACAAAACTGTGGATTTTTTTCCGACGGATGCTGGCTCAAACTTGTCTTGCATACACACGGTCGCACAAATGTTGTTGGAAATTCTGAATGCCAAGAACGCGGTCATGTACAACATGTACAATGACACTATTAAAAGGAAGTTCAAATTCAAAACCAGTTGTGTTAGTAGAAGTTTGGTGAGAGACGATTCGCGCTTTTCAGCTTTGTGCTTTTCAGTCCGTTACAGAGTGACGAATGTGCTATCTCCATTATGAATGCTAGTTTTACCAGACCGAGCACTTCTGTCTCCTACTTGATTCAGAGCATGCATGGAATTTTGTGTGTCGGAATTGTCCACACACGATCGGAATTTACGAGAATGGATTTTGTTGTCGGAAAATTTGAATAACCAGCTCTCAAATTTTTGTTGTTGGAAATTCCGACAGAAAACAAGCTCCCATGGAACATTTATTGTCATAAATTCCGAGCATGTGTACGCGGCATTACTCTTTATAGTCAACACTATAACATATCATTTAATACCTCCAATGTTCCAGGAAAAAAACGTGTTACTTGCTTCAGTTCTCTTAAAATGCTTTAGAAAAAACACATTTATAAAAGTCTGTATGGCTTAGGTTTAGACAAACTTCCTCATGCCTACCATGACCAAATTTAGGATTGCCTATAGGCTGTTTAGAGCCGGAGAGCTGCATTGTGGTAAGGTAGGGGTGGTTCCTTCTTTTGTCATATCTCAGATGTTGGCAAATTTTTATGCCGGCTGGAGTGGTGTTTAGAAGAGGTTTTCATCTTAATTCCCTAAAGCCCAACTCCAGGAAGCTTTAATGCAATATTCACCTTTAGTCCTGGACTTTCCCTTACAAAGAGTCCTCACACCCATTAAATGCCAATACTCTTTTGAGCTGAATGACAAGGTCATTCTACCAATTTCCTTTGATCTCAGGTAATATAGACACCTCCTCTGTAAGTGCATCATCACGGCAGCCTAGGCACACAGGGGTTGATTTACTAAAAATGGAAAGTGCAAAATCTGGTGCAGCTCTACTCTATTACCAGTCAGCTTCATTTTTTTTTTCGCCAAAGCCTAATTGGGCAAGATAAAGTTAGAAGCTGATTGGCTACCATGCATAGCTGCACCAGATTTTGCACTTTTCAATGTTAGTAAAAAAAAACATGCTTATTGCGCGAGCATTAATATCTTAAAGTGCAGCGCAACCCAATTATAGGTACGTATGAAAAAAATCAACACATACCATAAACAAATAACATTCCCCAATTTTGGATTCTATACAGCTTTAAGCCTTGTACACAATACTAGTTTTTACTAGTAAGTTGATAAATAAAAAAACTGACAGCTCAGGTCAGAACTGCTGTACTAACAAGCAGGCATTAGTACATCGATCTCTCCTGCTGTGTTATTGTGTTCTGACAGGGGGGGTGGCCCCCCACCAGAACTCTCCAGTCAGCACTCTCAGCCATTAACTGAGAGCGCTGATCAGAAGGTGGTTGGCAGAACTTTTTCGGTCATAATCCTTCAACAGAAGCTGGCCGAATGACTGGCTGCCATACACATGGCCCAAATGTTGTTTCTAATGAACTGATTGATGTCATCCGACATTTGGCCCATGTGTACTAGGTTTAGACCCATATGCATCAATATATCTGTGACCTTCATAGTTTCATTGGTAGATACCAAGGTAATTTACAGTTCTGGATGCTTCCAGATGGTGATATAATAATGGATTTGAATTGACCTATAGCCCAACTACAGCCAAAACATTTTAGTTTTGAGTGAAATATGAACAGATTAGAACCTCTGTCAACTACCTAGCATTCTAAATGTGTGTGAGTCTATTTTAGTTCAACTGCAGCCACAACTTTTATTATATGTGTATACCTAGAGGGGTACAGACAGAACAAGGAGTGGGTGTTAGTTGCACGGTCACAGATTTATTTAAAATATTGGTTTGCTTTAAATTGTTCCATAACAAATGCTAATTAATTGAACAGATAATTAGAAATGCTGATTTCTTTGAGAGTGGTTTTGCTTTCCTGTTACCGTTGCTCTTCCTTATCCCTGCAGTCAAGTTACACTTCATGAGTATGTATGGAGCTCACTTTTTTCTTTAGGGCAATAATTCTACTTTATAAGACGTTACACTTTTTGTGTTCCTGATCTCTCTGAACTGTCAGTATTCTTCACAACACTGTTGGAAAGATAGGAACCCAGCCTTTACATTGCCCAAAGGAATTCAACAAACATCTAGGGGTTTGTATGTCAGAATTCTAGTTCTTGAAAGGCTTGAGTGCTTTGATGTTTAACATTCTGTTGTATGATCTCACTAGAAACTGTAATACAATAATGAACTATTCTTCTATATACAGTGAATAAAACCATGATATGCCAAAGATGAGATCAGTCTGTTAATCCATCAGCAGGTGAGCTGAGTTTCTATTAAAATAGTCTTGGATGGATAAGTACAACAGATTCTGTTGTTTTTAATGAGTAATCTGCTTGAGGAAGGAGCTGTGGATAGTTAAATAAGATTTGTCATGCAGACACAGGGTGTCATAGAGAGAAGGGATGAAACTATTTAATAGCATAGATATCATCGCGGTATGATTTCTGGTGGCAAATTGAATTAAACCTGCTCATTTTATGGCTTTAGTTCGGACATTATAAATTAGATTAATGTGAATTAATAGTTATTAAATAGCAGTTTGTCCAGTGAACCCTTGGCTGTGCACAGTAACTGATGCACAATGGCTCTTGGCAATAGTGCTTATGCCAACTAAATGACTGTTCTATACGTTTTTTTGTGTTCTGTTACTAGGATTTGTGTTTCTACAGTGGATGTGCATAGTGGATTACTTATCAGGTAAACGTTTCTGAGAAGTTCTTTAGTAAGAAAGAATAAGTATCTTGAAGCCGCTGCATTTTGTGCTATGCCTGAAGGGGAAATTACACCAATTACCTTTTTCTGTTAAGGTGGATCATCTGCCATGGCTTATTTCAGCCTTTCAGCACTGGTCATGCTCAAGATATAGTGAATGTTATTATTGTGCCTTTCTATACAAAAATCTATAAAAAATAAATAAAACGATAAGACGGAAGATGAAATTGGAATACGATTATCAGAATAAAGATAGTGTTATGTTATCATGGACAAAAGTTGATAAAACCAGTTTCTAATGTATTGATTAGAAAAAATACAACTTGAATGATTTGTATAAACTGTATATGTGTAAGCCAGACTATTGCTTGCTTTACGTTTAGTACTACATATGTCCGAGTGCTGGTACTATCACAGATTATAGTAGGTTTCAATTTAAGCAGTACTCCAGCCTTAGGCAGCCCATAGAAGGTGCACATTTCTTTCCTGCACCCACGCTTGCAATAATCATAAGCAAATCTGGCAGATTGGTTGTACACAAGTCGATTGATCGACCAACTTGGTATATTCAGCCTGACCATTAATGGTTCGGATCTCGGCCGGTTCCTGCTGAACTGGCCAAGATTCAAAGCTGCAGCAAGTCAGATAGAGCCCATCCTGTTACCTGGCTGAAGGACATCCAGCATTATCTAGCATTTTCCTCCTCATCTTGACTGTTCCTGGACCACCCCTTTTATTTATTGGAGTTCAAGTATTTTAACTGCTTACTGCCTACCCACATGTACATTTACTGAGGACAGATGGCACAGCCAGGCTAGGCAGTGCACCCGTACGTTGCATAGTACATGCGCATGTGCACCCCCTGGCTTTGAGCGACCAGTGTATCATATGGTCACTATGGCTAATCATAGCAATCACATAATATTATTTCAGCAAACTGTCATTAATGGCTTTCATTCATGAACAACATGCTTTCTTTTGATTGGCCCACAGCTATAACCTGGGCCAAGTACAACACCCTGTACCATGTGATTAGCTGTAGCTAATTAAAGTGGATCAACAGTAAGCAAGCTGTCATGAATGGAAAGCCATTGATGACAGTTAACCTTTGCTTATAACAGTGATCATCACTGTTATAAGCAATAAAAGTGTAAATCACAATGGTGACACTGAACTACTCTGATGAAATTATTTTTCAAAAATAGTAAAAAATGAAAATGTACTAAAAAAACAATTAAATTATTTATTTTATTTATTTTATATACTGTCACCAGACAATAACCATGATCACCGCAACACCAGTCATATCATGTCACAACAGTCACAACATATTTTATTCAATTTCTTCATTTTCTAAACAATTGTGAAATAAAGTTACAACTTCAAAAAACTTGAAATGCCTCTTACTAAATGCATTGGATTGTCTACTTTCCAAAAAAAGGTAATTTGGGGGGTATTTGTATTGTCCCGGCATTTTAGAGCCTAATGAAATTAGATAGGCATAGGATTGATCAATTTTCAAATATACTGTATATATGATAGTTTGTAGACTCTAAATTTTCATAAAGACTAAAAAAATATATACACTGATTTGGGTTATTTTAACCCCAAAAATATAGCAGGTTATACATTGACCTAAATTCATGAAGAAACATTATTTGTTTGAAAAATTTTATAACAGAAAATGAGAAAAACATATTTTTTTCAAAATTGTTAGCATTGTTTTAATATAGCAAAAAAATAAAAAACGCAGTGATGTTCAAATGCCACCAAACGTAAGCTCTATTTGTGTGAAAAAATATATATAAATGTAATTTGTGTAAAGTAAAAAGCAAAATATTCCCTGCTCATGAAGGGGGTAAAACCTTCTGTAGGTCAAGTAGTTAATCAAGAATAATCATGAATACTCAAGATCACATGTGTGTTACCTAGGGAAGTCTGTATGCAAATGCAGTCTACCTGGAAACACCCAGTCCTCCAAACTAACACCCACCCATCAAGACATTTTGATCTTTGCATAACTCTTCCCCAAAGGGGCCAGCCCACTACTTTCATCAGGTCGGAGTGTTCTTAAAATCAGTACTGGGGGAAGGTGTTGTGATGCTTTCAGGAAGCAATCTGCTGATCCCTCCCACCAGCTATCATCTGCCTACATTGCACAGAGAAACACAGAGACTCACTGAAGCCATTGCTAGGTCTAAAATATGATATGTAATGAAAACAAAGGTTTTATTTAATAATTTCATTAGACTGCTTATAGGAGGGAAGTGAGGAACCATGAAAGAAAACATATAGGCAGATTAAACATTACCTTTAAGGCCGCGTACACACGATCAAATCTGTCTGCTGGAAACGGTCTGCCAGACCGTCCCAGCAGACAGATTCGATCGTGTGTACAGACGAGCCGACGGATTTGGCCAGCCGACAGATTTGAAAGCATGCTTTCAAATCTGTCGGCTGGGAACCCGTCCGCCCGACATGTCTGCTGGTTAGTACGCTAACCAGCAGACATGTCTTCTCGCACACGCGTCGAATGGTTTCGACGCATGTGCGGAAGTGTTTTACTTCCTGGTGCGGTGACGTGGCGGCGTCAACGTCACTGCCACGTCAGCGCGCCGTCTGCCGGCGGGGACTTTGGTTTGATCGTGTGTACACGATCAAACCAATACGTCCCCAGCAGACAGATTTGTTCAAATCGGTCTGTCTGACCGATTTGAACAAATCTGTCTGCTCGTGCCTCAGACGCTTCTTATGCATGGCTCCCTGTATATTTGCAGACACATGTATTAGGAACCTCTATTTCTATTTAGGATTGGGAACACATTAGTTTAGGTACCTTTAGTTAGCTTCAATCTTCTTAACCTACCTTAGCTCACTATCCAACTTATACAGAATGTACTCATTTCACTTTTATTTTACAATGTGTGTTTTCCCTTATTCTGTAAGCCTCTGTGTTCAGGCATGTAGGAATGGAAAGGTTTATGTATTCTTTTTTTTTCTCTCTTTCTTTTTTGTTATAATTGAAGATAATGGATTGCAATAACATGTTTGCCACCAAACTCTGGACACAAGTTTTAATAGGACAAAGTGTTTAGAGTTTGAATTAGCAGACATATTTCCTATTAGTTAACTGATCACAGATATCTTGTTGACTACTGTAATAATTTTCTCAGTTGCATACTGCAATAATTCACTCATGAAAACATGAATACTAAAATCCTTTTCGCTATTAGTAGGAATGTTATTATATACTGTAGCTGGAATTATATAGACAGGTCTTTGTGTTTAGGTGAGTCAATGCCTGCATTTTTTAACTATATCTTTCATGACGCTTTTATCAGTTTACTTTGCAGGGAAGCAGAAAAATGTACATACCTGTATTAGATAAATGATCACTGTAACAGGCAATATTTATTTTTTTACAATGTTAAACTGCCACACTGACACTGATTAGATTACAGACAGATCTGTATATATAAATATATATATATATATATATATATATATATATATACCGTGTTTGCTGGCGTATAAGGCGACCGGGCGTATAAGATGACCCCCTAATTTTACAGTTTTTTAAAGATTTTTTGCCTGTACTCACCATATAAGATGACCCCCATTCCGATGCTTCATATTTCTTTCTTATGGAGCCATATTCTTCTTCCTTCTTGCTGGAGCTGGAGCCAATCACGGCGAGCGATGTATTCTATTAATGAATAGAAAGCCTGCTTGGATTGGCAGAGGCAGTAACATCATAAGCCCACACCTATCTAACTCTCAAAGCCAATCCGAGCAGGCTACTGTATGTAGGCACTCGGATTGGCAGTTGTTGTTTCTCCAATCCGAGCAGGCTCTGTATTCATTTGAATACATCACTCACAGAGATTGGCTAAGCGGTATATACTGTATGTAGTCGAAGCTACATACAGTATTACCGCACATTCAGCAGGCATCCGAGCAGCTGACCCGGCGTATAAGACGACCCCTGCTTTTTGGCCAGTTTTTTTCAGTGTAAAATGTAGTCTTATACGCCAGCAAATACAGTATATACAGTACATGCAGTATATAATTATTGCCAAACTAAGCACAGTAAAGTATTAACACATGTTAAACAAACATGAAAAACACTTTATAACAAGCCCCAGTTAACCTCTGCAGCTGTAGTGATTGTGGAGAAATGTGTAAGAGAACTGTTAGAATGCGCCTGGTGCGCACACATGCGCATGCGCACACTTACGGGCAACAGCAGATTCCCATATGAGTCAATTTGCATGCGCGTGTGCACCGCACAGTATGCACGTGCAGGAGCACAACCCCGGCCACAATTGGTGCCAGGCGGCCTATTTAAAGGATGCTCTCACTTCTGACAAGTGCTGACTGGTCTTCAGCTGTGTCCTGATATTCTGAACCCTGTAGTTCCTGATCCTGGCTTCCTGTCTGACCTTGCTTCTGCTTATACTTTGATTACCTCGCTGCTTGCCTGTTACCGAACCCGGCTATCTCTGTGACCTTGCTCCTGTCTCCTGATTGGCTCAACGCTGTCTCCAAGTGCCTGTGCTGGCTGTCCATCCTCTCAGCTTCCCTGGGTCCAGCTCCTTACCGGATGCTCTACCTGCACCTCCAAGCCTGCAACTCCGCCTACAAGTTCTGCAGGCAACACATACAGGCCCTTGTGTTCCTCCTGACCCTAGCCACCATCTGTTCCACCTCCAGTGGGGCTTGGGCTGGAGATACAAGAGAGGCCGACCTCATCATTTCAGACTCCTACCAGGTACGTGACTGTTATAAACTGACTAAAACTAATGTGGAGCCTAGGGGGCATGTCAACAATGGGCATTGCTCAGAGGAAATGGGTAATTTACACTAACTATCATTAACCCAAAAAGGTTGTAATATATGGAGGAAGAAGATAGGGACAGCACATGAGGGTGGAGAGGGTAAGTAGAACTTGAACAACATTTTTTTTATACATTTACACACGACTGAAAACAAAGACATACCAGAATTCTACAATAAACATCTTCTGGTGAAAATTCAAATGTGAAAGTACTATTATGTTTATACTAATTGTGATATTTCAGGGGGTACAGTCAACGCCAAATATGCTGTTTTAGGGCTTGTTTGTTTCACCTAAATTTAAACAGAAAGAAAAAGTTCCAATACACTGGTTGACCTCACAGGGCTAACACTGAAAAATAAACGACTTCAACCTCCTGGCTAAGTTTGGCAGCACCGTTGCACAGGTCTCAAGCTTAGACCTCTGGTTTGGTCCCACAGACCAACTCACTCTCAGCAGCATTGTGCCCTTGTGCTACCTCTTCAACTGACACTCAGCTATCTCTCACAGCTCCCCACTGCTCTGACTGCTACCTTGCATACCCATGGACTCCTGAAGAGAGTTGTAGGCCAGAACTACTGTCAAATCTTTCATTATAAGAGCTGCACATTCAGCCAGCCTGGACACAGGATTGGAGACTTCTTCACACCCAAAACTCTTCAAAAATTTAAAGCTCCAGACCCTGACCCGGATACACCAAAAGCTTTGTTTTTTCTGCTTTAAACGGAACCTCTGGAGACCCTCACTCTGAATACATGAAAATCTGTGTTGTTGTTTTTGTATTCTTTATTTAACATTTTCACATTACCAAAACAGGACAATAGGTGGCCATCAAATAGAGCAAGAGTAAAATGGTGAGAGATTAGTCTAATAGGCTAGTCTAATAGTGGGTGATCTTCTAACTAGTGAGATCAGCTATGTAATTAGCAGAGAAGGTGCAATCAGCCCTGTACACACGATCAGAATTTACGTTGGGATAAACTCCGATGGATTTTTCTGATGGAATTCCGTTCAAGCTGCCTTGCATACACACTGTCACACCAAATTTCGACCATCCAAAATGCGGGAACACTACGACGAGCCGGGAAAAATGAAGTTCAATGCTTCCGAGCATTACTCAAATTGTTTCTGAGAATGCATGTTTTTTTCTCTGTCAGAGTTCCATACAGGCAATCGGAATTTGCAATAGAAATTATTTTCATCAGAAAAAAAGAGAACATGCTCTCTTTCTAAGTCCGTCGTTTTTTCCGATGGAAAAAATCCGATGGGGCACACACACGGTCGGAATATCCGATGAAAAAATTCCATCTGATTTTTTTCATCGGAAATTCCAATCGCGTGTACAAGGCATAAGTCTTACAAAATTGCTCCTCCTTGTGTTTAGAGGAGGTGAGGATGTGTTTCCATGGTATAAATGATGCTAATTTTGCATAACCATACGCACATGGGGGGGGGGGGGCAGAATCATCTGCTGCCAATACAGGGGAATGCAGGCTTTAGCTGCATTGAGTAAATAAATTGTAACTGAGTGTTTATAGTGTTTGGGTGAGAGGATAGCCAGATAAAGCAGGTAGCCTGCTGGACCAGTTGTACATCTGTACCTATGTCCAAAAAGATTGCAGGAACGGGCATCTACAAATCTTGTGTAGGGATGTGGGGACCCTGTACCAACATGTTAAACTTTTAAAACCAGTTTCCTGAATTAAACTGCAGAATGACCAGGCACGAGTGAAGCGAAAGATACACTCTTTCTGTTGGTCTGAGAAGCTAATGCCCAAGTCTGCCTCCCACATTGAGATGTAGGTCTCGTTGCCTAGGAGGAGAAGCAAGAAACTTGTAAGATAGAGATAACCCATGCCTTTTTGGGCATGCAGAAACACAAAGCTTTTCAAAGCCTGAAAGAGGAGGCAGTAGCGAATAAGTTTTCCCTCGGCTTGTTGGAAAGTGTCTCAATTGGAATGCACTCCAAACCTGTGTATCTTTTAGCTCTTTTCCCACAGCGGCAGGACCTAACACTGTCACTTAATCTAATGCTTACTTTATTTTCACTACATATATTGGTGTGGTCATTTATGTTTTGTGTAAAAATAAGTTTAGAACAAGCCTTATTGTATTTAACATATTTTAGGAAATATCTTCAAGAATTTATTGAGTCTTGCGCGCAGATTCATTAAGCTGTAATATAATTTAAGACATGCTAAATTGTACTTAAGGCATGTTAAAATTGCATACAAATATTCTGAATAAAATAGCACTTTACATGTCCAAAGCAAACATTAATAAACATTATTATGTTAAAACATATGTTTACCTCTATGGCACCCCGTAGCTGCTTTGTTATTTCATTGGAGCCCTTGTAAACTATTGGGATATAAGAAAGCATGTAAACCATCTAATATTGGGCACACATTGGGTGGGAGTTCTTAAGACTTTAGGGTGAAATAAACTTTGGAGTACACTGGAAGTTAAATGCGTTGGGTAGATGGCCTTTAAAGAGATTCTGTCACTTTTCCCTAAGGGCTGGTTCACACCAGATGCTGTCCAGTGTGTTTTTAATCTGCATCAAAAACACATGCACAGTGTTTTCCATATATTCAAAGGCCCTAGTGCAGGCAACAAAGGTAAAATATGCTGATTTTTTTTCTGTACGATATCTGGATTGCAGCAACACACATGTAAACACACTAGAATTGTCAATGTCCGCGGTTGCGGGAATGTGCTAGTAAAAATAGCCGAGATTGGTTCGGCTTGGAACTGTGCATGGAGATTGGAGGCAGGGGGTGATTGGAGGCAGGGGGTGATGGTGGCTGCGGTGGCATCGCTGAGGGGGATGGAGGCAGGGGGCAATGGAGGCAGGGGGAGATTGGAGGCAGGGGGTGTTAGTGGCAGGGGAAGATTGGTGACACCGCAGAGGGGGATGGTGGCACCACAGAGGGTGGCGGATGGATACAGGGGTTGTTGGTGGCACCGCAGAGGGGGGCGGAGGCAGGGGACGATGGAGGCAGGGGGCCTGGGGGAGATTGGAGGCAGGGGGTGTTGGTGGCACCGCAGAGAGGGAGGGTGGCATCGCAGAGGGTAGGGATGGAGACAGGGGTTGTTGGTGGCACCGCAGAGGGGAATGAAAGCAGGGGACGATGGAGGAAGGGGGCGATTGGAGGCAGGGGACCTGGGGGTGATCGGAGGCAGAGGGAGATTGGAGACAGAGGGAGATTGGAGGCAGGGGGAGATTGTGGCACCGCAGAGGGGGGTAAAGGCAGGGGGTGACTAAATAATTTGCCCTAATTATATTGAAAATAACAAAACTATGTTTTTTTACCTTAATATCTACCTTAAATCACATTGCTATTTGCCTAGTGTACTTGTATGTAGCCTAAATGCTGAAATTTGCACCTAAAAATGTGATTTAGTAATGCCAGTAAAAACGTGGCTGCGCCAGTAAATTTCGGGTGTCATACCAGTAAATTTCAATCTGGTCGGTTGGCAACACTGGCAGGCATAGTGGTTGACTGACTGACTACTGTCACAGAAGGAAAAGCCTTTGCTTAAATGTCAAGCTGGCAAGTAAGATGATGAAGGGTCCTGTAGAGAAAAAAAGGGGGATGCATGAGCATAGCTCTAAAGATAAGATTACATTAACTATAATTTGAATTCATCAATAAAAAACATTCTTTTGTATACTATATTGCACTAATGGCGGGCCAACTGGCTGATTTGTGTATGGTTGACCCTCCAATTGGTGAATATAAGCTAAGAAAGTTTATGATTTAATGGAAGATGAAATGAATGTTCTCCAAAAGAAATGCAGAGCACTCCATGTGGGCAGTTGTCCTTTGGATTTTGTTAGATTTCTTAAAAAAAAAAAAAAAAAATCACACTGCATTCATACAATTCCAAAAACTGTTAAAATAAATGTTGTGCATCTCAGGCCAACATGTCAATGTTGAGGAAATAAATTGGATTGTTTACTTTAAACAGTCTGCTTCCACAGCGGTAACATCTAGTAAAATAGAGGAAGCCAAAATTCACAAGCACACGGCACAGAAGACTGCCAGAGACATTTCGACAGAATATTAATTCGTAAAAGGCCCGGTGTATGCTGTAAAATAAAATTATTTCACATTCATGGGTAAAATGCAAATTCTTCTTCTTTGAGCAATAATAAACCAGACTGGCAATTCTGCTAAAATAATTCATACTGTATATATACTCATTTGTTAAACTGCTTTAAAATTGCCATTTTTAACAGCAATGCCCCTATAGGGCATTTTATCAGTGATTTGTTTGGTATTTGCAAGAGTCAAGCTGCAGAAATTCAGCACAAATCATTTCAGATGTTTCCAGTCCAAAATCACATTTTGTCATTTGTATATGCCAGCTTCAGTAGCAGTAAGAATAGTGTCACAGCAGAAACTGGCATTTGCTAAAAAAAAAAAAAAAAAATGCTATCTATCAACGGATGACTGGAATCATAACATTTCATTCAAACATTTGTTCTCCTGTCCTTCAAAAAACATGCAAATTAGACAGCAGACCCTAAAGCCGCGTACACGCGATCGGTTCAAACCGATGAGAATGGACTGAAGTCCAGTTTTATCGGTCCAAACCGACCGTGTGTACGACCCATCAGTCTGTCGTCCTTCAGTCCAAAGTTTTAAAACTTGCTTTAAAATCGGACTGATGTACGCCTGACCATAGGTCCAAACTGATGGTTAGTACGCAAAAGCATCGGTTTTAAAAACGCGCGCATGTTCAGAATCAAGTCGACGCATGCTTGGAAGCATTGAACTTTGTTTTTTCAGCACGTCGTTGTGATTTACGTCACCGCGTTCTGACATGATCGGTTTTTGAACTGATGGTGTGTACGCACATCAGATCATCAGGCCACTTCAGCGGTGACCCGATGAAAACTGTCCGTCAGACCATTCTCATCGGATGGACCGATCGTGTGTAAGGCCTCGTACACACGAGGGGATATGTCCGCTGAAAACGGTCCGATGGACCGTTTCAGCAGACATCTCCGCTCGTGTGTATGGGCCAGCGGACAGATTTCTCCACCCGACAGATTTCAAAGCATGCTTTGAAATCCATCCGGTGGAATCTGTCCGCCCGACATGTCTGCTGGTTAGTACACTTACCAGCAGACATGTCGTCCCCCACCGCCGCCGCGCCGCCGCCGAATGGATTCGGCGCATGCGCGGAAGTGTTTAACTTCCTGGTGCGGTGACGTGGCGGTGACGTGGCGGCGTCAACGTCACCGCCGCGTCACCGCGCCGTCCGGCGGCGGGGAATTTGATCCGATGGTGTGTACACGCCATCGGATCAAACTCCCGATCGGACATATCCGATGGAAATGGTCCGCGGACCGTTTTCATCGGATATGTCCGATCGTGTGTACGAGGCCTTAGAGATAGGAAAGAAGTTGCGTTGACTGCCCAGAGCCAGGTGACCTTTCCATCTTGCATCTCCCAAAGCTCATGTTCTTTACTGTTTGTATGTGCAGGGTCTGACCATATAGAATAAAGACCAAGCCAGATGCATGCTTCAAGCTAGCTACTGGGCTAAATAATAATCTTAAGGGAGTTGTAAAGGAAAAAAAAAATGTTTTGCTGAAATGACTGTTTATAGGGTATAGAGACATAAAAGTTAACTGATTCCTTTTAAAAAATGATTAAAAATAGATAAAAATCAATCATATAATCTACCTGTCGTTTTTCAGTTTAGTTTTTGCATCTAGTTTTGTGTTTGCATGTTATCCTGTATCTGTGCTATACAGAGCCATAGAGCAGTGATGGTTTGGAAAACAAAACTAGAAGCTCCCAGTACTGTGGTCACAGGGAAACAGACAACCAGGAAGTGTCCAGAACAGAGAAGAATTACAGTAACATCAGAGCAAAAACAAACAATGATGACATTAAACCAGGACTGCATTAAGGTAAAGGAAGCTATTTAGCTAAAAAAAATCCTTTAGTGACCCTTTAAGCATGTCGGTGCTGGGTAGGCCAAGAAGCTAAAATATTTTTATGTGTGCATCTGAGGTCTGTTATGTCATTTAGCCTTTTATCAGGTGTGCAACAGGGGTGAACTAGGGAATATGAGCAATGGTTTGACATATTAGTTTGCTTAGATATTATTTTTCTATTATTGTCTATGCAGACTATCTTAATTTATGAAATTATTAGAATACCGTACCATGTACGCAACACCTATACAGTATTTGCATGTGCAGTGATTCTTTTGTAGAGACAGATGAATTATTTCAGCAATTGAGACAGCCTTGCCCATCAGTTTATGTAGGGATATCTACCCTGCTTACTAATTTATTTGCTCCACAGGTCCATATTTTCATATAGGGGTTAAAGGGTCACTAAAGGAAAACAATTTTGCTGAAATGACTGTTTACAGGGTATAGAGACATAAAAGTTAACTGATTCCTTTTCAAAATGATTAAAAATAGATAAAAATCAATCATATAATGTGCCTGCAGGTTAGTTTCACTTTTGAACTGGCTTCATGTTTCTGTGAAGTAGAAATAGACACACAGAACAAAAACAAACAAATCCAGGGCAGTGTTTTGTTTTTAAAATTAATCTGATCGGTTCTGGGAATTTTAGACACACAGTAATGACAGCTTAGACCACCGTGAGAAAGCTCCCAGCACTGTGGTTATAAGGAAACAGACAAGCAGGAAGTGTGGAGAACAGAGCAGGATTACAGCAACTTCAAAGCAAAACCGAACAATGAGGACATGAAACCAGTACTGCAGTAAGGTAAAGGAAGCTATTTAGCTAAATAAAAAAATCCTTTAGTGATCCTTTAATGAGTAAATCATTAAACCAATGACTCCTAATAAGGTCTCCCTTCAGTGGATTAAAAGCTGCAGCCTCCACTAACCCAAGTCACACAGAACAAGTCTGCATGTAGTTCTACTATTGTGAGTCCATACCAAAATAACCCTAAAGGTGTTGTAAAGCTTTGTTTTTTATTTTCTAAATAGGTTCCTTTAAGCTAGTGCATTGTTGGTTCATTTACCTTTTCCTTCGATTTCCCTTCTAAATGTTTTTTTCTTTGTCTGAATTTCTCACTTCCTGTTTCTCCTCATTACACTTGCCCCCATCATCCATGGGGGTTAGTCAGCCAGAAAAGCTTACTGAAGAGTAACAAGAAGTGAGATATTCAGACAAAGAAAACAAAGAAAAAAACTTTTAGAAGGGAAATCGAAGGAAAAGGTAAGTGAACCAACAATGGCTCTAGCTTAAAGGAACCTATATGTAAAATAAGAAAGCAAACCTTTACAACCCCTTTAACACAGTATTTTTCTTTGCTTAAAGAGGTTGTAAAGGTACATCTTTTATTTTCTAAATAGGTTCCTTTAATCACTTAAGGACCCCTTCACGTCGATATACGTCGGCAGAATGGGGTCACGACTCGGTCCGAAGGACCCAATTGCCGCCGGTGTCCCGCGATCGGTCATCGGAGCTGAAGAACGGGGAGAGGTGTGTGTAAACACACCTTCCCCGCTCTTCATTGTGGCAGTGTCAGTGATCGTCTCTTCCCTGATATAGGGAAAGACGATCACTGACGACACACATCCAGCCCCACCCCCTACAGTTAGAAACACATAGTAGGTCACACTTAACCCCTACAGTGCCCCCTAGTGGTTAACTCCTAAACTGCAATTGTCATTTTCACAGTAAACAGTGCATTTTTATAGCACTTTTTGCTGTGAAAATGACAATGGTCCCAAAAATGTGTCAAAATTGTCTGATGTGTCCGCCATTATGTTGCAGTCATGAAAAAAAAACGCTGATCGCCACCATTGGTAGTAAAAATAAATTATTAATAAAAATGCAATAAAACTATACCCTATTTTGTAAACAATATACATTTTGTGCAAACAAATCGATAAACGCTTATTGTGATTTTTTTTTACCAAGAATAGGTAGAAGAATCCGTATTGACCTAAACTGTATATATATATATATATATATTTTTTGGGGATATTTATTTTAGCAAAAAGGAAAAAAATAGAATTTTTTAAAAATTGTCGCTCTATTTTTGTTTATAGCGCAAAAAATAAAAACCACAGAGGTGATCAAATACCACCAAAATAAAGCTCTATTTGTGGGAAATAAAAGACGCCACGTCGCACGACCGCGCAATTGTCAGTTAAAGCGAAGTAGTGCCAAATTGCAAAAAGGGGCAAGGTCCTTAACCTGCATAATGGTCCGGGTCATGATCCGGGTCTTAAGTGGTTAAGCTACTACATTGCTGGTTCACTTATCTTTTCCTTTGATTTCCTGGACATGTGCCCAGAGGGTCAGTAAAGCACGGTATAAATCACTCTCAGGCCTGGATCACCAGATGCAATTCCCACGGAGACGTCTCACATGTCAATCAGAGAGGAACCCAGGGATCGAATCAGGAAAAAGGTCGCTTCCAGGGGTACCCAAGGTGGGCCACATTTTGAACCAATATGTAGAGATGTAGGAGAAGAAGAGAAAGGCACATAGTGTAATACTAATAGGTACCAATGTTTAATGTAGGTAAAAACACTTGCATTATAAAATGTGATGATCAGCGCTTTCAAATGTACAAAGTGGCAGTGGTGGAGTCTCTCAACGCGTTTCGCCCCCAGTTGATGCACTCTGATGTGAAATGCGACTGGGAACTCCACAGCTGCCACTTTGTACATTTGAAAGCGCTGATCACCTTTTATATGCTATGTGCCTTTCTCTTCTTCTCCTACATCTCTACATATTGGTTAACATTTTGGCCCACATTGCATACCCCTGGAAGTGACCTTTTTCCTGATTCGATCCCTGGGTTCCTCTCTGATTGACGTGCGAGATGTCTCCACGGGAATTGCAGCCGATGATCTAGGCCTGAGAGTGGTTTATGCCCTGCTTTACTGACCCTCTGGGCATATGTCCATTAGGGTACAGTATATCTGGTAAGCCTTCCTTTCAATGGTGGTGGATTTCTTCGATGCACTTCATTCCGAGGCATTGGGGCTATTATCACTAATTTTCATCACGTTGGACCTTTTTTTACATACATTTATTTAGACTTTATATATACACCATCCAGTGTCTATACATATACATCACTTTTTTGGTTGACATATTGTCATCTAATTTGTTCACCATAAGTATTGCACATATACGCCATTTTATCTCCCCAGAAAAAAGGCATATATAGAAATGACATATATAAATATAAATGAACAACAATACAAATATCAGTTCCCTCTAGTGGTCAAGAATTGTAAACATCCTTAGTAAAAACTCTCTCGTAAGCCTAATTATTAAAATAAAAGTATATGATGTAAAAAAAAAAAGTGTATGTAAAATAACCTATTCAGTTTAAAATAAAAATGAAAGGCAAAATATTTGTGTAAAGATTTAAAAAAACAAAAACAAAAAAGAACACTATATACACTTTTCTTACCCTTTTTTATAAGTGATCTCATTCCCTCTGTTCTCAGCTGCATAAGAGCTGTCAGGGAGGAGAAACAGCAGCACACTGAGCTTCCCAGTGAGGGGGGTGTATCAGCAACTACCAGCAAGAAAACTGCTGGCAGAGCTTTCTTGCCGAGTAAACCGAGCGTGCGTACAAGGCTTTGAGGTTACTCGTCTCGAAATCTGCCCAGAATCTCGATGAGAAAAATAGAGATCCTACTCTCTATTTTCTCGTCGAGATTCTTATCGGCCTGTTTTCCGACGAGAAACCAGAGCGTCTTAATACTTATCTGTCGCCGTGGAAACCCGCACATGCTCAAAATGACTTTGACGCATGCACAGTAGCTTCATAGGCATAGGTAGGGTGCAGCAAGATGGCGGCGATGGCATTAAATGTGACGAGCGTACGCAATGACGTCATCGCATTCTTGCCTTTCAAGAGAACCACGGTTCTTTTGAAAGGAGAGTCTGTACACTCGGGCGGCAAGAGATTCTTGCCAAGAATCTCGTCAGGAAAAACATTGTCAGGATTGAGAAAGACAGAAAGGTAGTTATTAAGCCAAGATACACAAATCAAAAGTGTCTGAAAGATACTATTGTAGCAGAAGTGACAGGATCCCTACAGTATTTGGTATGCTATTGGGATACTGGTCTCTGTTTCCCTTTTTCTGGAGTTATACCATTATGCTACCGGGCACAGGAGGTAAAGAGTATGCAAATGAAGATTCAAGGCCAACAATCATTATTCATTTAGTAAATGTGCATTTAGACAACAAAAATGGTTTTGAGCGCAGCACATTTGAACAGGGAATTTGTGATAAGGGCAATGACTTGCCATTTTGCTGGTGGATGTGACACTGAATGTTTGGAAAACAGGGTATTTGTGACATGACTGGGCAAACACTCAGTTGAATGTAAATGGCAAATGTGTTTTGTAAGTACAACAAATCTTTCATCTGACCTTTGTCAGACCTTTGTCAGTGATGTAGCCCTGAAATCTATAATTTGTCATTTTATAAGTTGTCAATAAATGATTTATTAAACAAATGCAATTAAACAATTACTGGTATTTTAGCATAATTTGTTATATGACTTCTTCTCAAATGTTGCCTATGAAGCTCAAAGATCATTTCATCCGAAAGTTTGAGGCCGCGTACACACGATCGAACATATCTGCTGAAACTGGTCCGCAGACCAGTTTCAGCAGACATATCGGATCGTGTGTACGGCCTAGCAGACAGGTTTCCAGCAGACAAAAGTTTTAAAACATGCTTTAAAACTTATCTGCTGGAAAACTGTCCGTCGGATATATCCCCTGGTTAGTACGCCTAACCAGCGGATCGAAATCCCCCGCATTCATCGAATGGATTCGACGCATGCGTGGACGCATTTTACTTCTTGGTTTGTGGACGTGGCGGCGTCAACGTCACCGCGCTGTCTGTCCACGGGGCGGCGGTGGGGGCCGACATGTCTGCTGGTAAGTGTACTAACCAGCAGACATGTCGGGCGGACAGATTCCCACCGGATAGATTTCAAAGCTTGCTTTGAAATCTGTCGGGTGGAGAAATCTGTCCGCTAGCCCATACACACGAGCGGAGATGTCTGCTGAAACGGTCCATAGGACCGTTTTCAGCGGACATATCCCCTCGTGTGTACGCGGCCTCAGACCAAAATATCCCAGGAGACATGTCCGATGAAAACGGTCCATCGAACCGCTTTCATCAGACATGTCTCCTCGTGTGTACGCGGCCTAATACATTTAGGCTTTATTCAAACAGCCGTATAAAAAGCACATATACAAATGTTTTTAAAATTACAAATCTGAATGCAGCTGCATTGTTTTCAATCTAGACATCCAAAGATGTATGTAAACATGAGCTGCTTTTTAGATTCAAAACACGGAATCCAAAAATCTGCATCTAAAAACATGCCCTTTATGCACTTATGTGACACATATGTATGCATTTGTAGGTGTGTAAATTAAGTCTAAACTAGAGGAAAAATAAATTATAAAAACAAATAATGTAACGCATTCAATCATTATAGGTCAGCTCGTTCCCGCAGACCGTCATAGCTGTAGCCCGGTCCCGCTGCACAGCGGGGATGCCAATGTTCGTGACCGGCAGTCGCGATGACTGCCAGCCATGAGTGATCACAGGCACGAGAGGAAGAACAGGGACATGTGTATGTAAACACAAACATCCCTGTTTTGAGAGGAGAGGAGATGCAGATCGTGAGTTCCTACAAGCTGGGAACCACGATCTGTCATCTCCTATAGTGAGACCCATCCCCCTACAGTTAGAAAACACATTAGGGAACACATTTAACCCTTGATCGCCCGTAGTGCTAACCCCTTCAATGGCAATATAAGGAAAGAAAAATGGACAGCCGCACTCCAATGGATGAAAAGACTTAAAAATAGTGCCTGTTTATTCCAGTCAAAAAACTAAAACAGCAAAAACAACAAACAGTGGGGTAACAAAAGCTGACGCGTCAGCTTTTGTTACCCCACTGTTTGCTGTTTTTGCTGTATATAACCAGCTGAGTGTACCATTAAAAGTGTTCATACTTTTGACTCAGAGAACGGAGCTTGTCTCGTCTTTATTCTGCAAAATGGAATGGCTCGTGTCTGCTGGTTTGTCAGAGTGTCGGATAAGCTGTCTTGGGTGGGATGATGGAAGATCGTAAACGGTGGTCACCGTTACACTATTTAGTACAGCAAAAAGTACAAAATATTTTTTCTTTTTCAAAATTGCAGTTTTTTTTGTTGATAGCGCAAAAAAATTAAAACAGTAGAAGTGATCAAATATCACCAAAGGAAATCTCTATCTGTGAGGAAAAAAGGATGCCGATTTTGTCTGAGTACAACGTCGCACGACCGTGCAATTTTCAGTTAAAGCGACGCAGTGCCGAATCGCAAAAAATGCTCTGGTCATTGAGCAGCCAATTCTTCTGGGGCCGAAGTGGTTAAACACATCTATATGCCAGTATTTTACTGATCATTGCGTGGTAACTTTTCTCCTAGAAAACACATGTGTTGTAACATCAGTAAAAATTTTACGGGCATGTGAAGGGGGTCTTAGGTCTCAGAGACCTGCCATTTTTTGCACTAGAATAACACGAATCTCTGCAAGGGCACATGGATAACAATTTTTTTCCATGTGCCCTGTTCATATTAGATCGAAGCCCTTGGTTACAAAGCAGCGTGTTATGAAAAAATGCTGTATGTATTTTCCAGCAACAGACTGGAGTCACCATTTTTCTGTCCGTTTCTAAGGAAGATGAGCTGTGGTGTATAGAAATGAATGAAACATCAAGGCAAGGCACGACTACACCCTGAAGCCGGAGCACAATGGGGCACTAGCCTGTCCAGGTAATGTAAATGAGTCCTTAGAGAAAAAAATGTAAAGAAAGAAGATAGTGTATTCACAACACTACGTAAAAAATACACTATACCTTACTGGTATATATAATATATTTATATGTATCTATCTGAAACTAGTAAACATGTTTTCAGTCAGTTCTATCTGTGAAAATATATTTTTTCTTTATACATTATTTTTTAGCTTGGACGGTAGCACTAGTCGGAAATAACACAGATCACTTTTGGCATACAGTGTCTGCATGGTGCATGTGTATAGTCTCTCCTGTGAGCAGATGGTATTATATGCTCACTCACAGAAGAAATATATTGCTGTGAAATTCAGAGGTAGTAATGTGTTGAAGTCACACAGGATATAACTAAACGATTAGAGTTGTAAGTAGCTGCAATTAAGTGTACTATGCTCTACCTCTGAGAAAATAATACTAATGTGCTCATTACTAAAGTACAACTTCTGCTTAAATGTATGATATGTGACCCCAGAATCAGTCTCTAAGGATTTCCTTTTTACCGATATAGTTGCCTAACTCAGAATTAGTTTGAACCCAGGTCATGCAGCTTCTGTAATGCTTTCTTCTTTTGGCCAGAGTTGTCCAGGTAATCAATATTTTTAAAAGTTACATTTTAAATATTTTTACTCTACAGCAGTCAAGCCTTAAAGGGGTTGTAAAGGTTTGTTTTTTATTTTCTAAATAGGTTCTTTTAAGCTTGTGCATTGTTGGTTCATTTACCTTTTTCTTTCGATTTCCCTTCTAAATGTTTTTTTTTCTTTGTTTTCTTTGTCTGAATTTCTCACTTTCTGTTTCTCATCAGTAAGCTGTTCTGGCTGACTAACCCCCAGCCAGAATGGCTCGGATGATGGTGGGAAGCTTACTGAGGATAAACAGGAAGTGAGAAATTCAGACAAAGAAAAAAAAAATTTAGAAGGGAAATCGAAGGAAAAGGTAAGTGAACTAACAATGCACTAGCTTAAAGGAACCTATTTAGAAAATACAAAATTAACCTTTACAACCCCTTTGACTGAACTTTTTTGCCTTCTGAGTTGATCATCTGTCAGTGAAAAGCAATACACTAAATATTTTGGAACGTTTTTAAGTATATATATATATATATATATATATATATATATGACATATATGGATGCTGTGGGGACACTAGTGTTAAACAATGATGCCACATACAATATTTCAATTTTTTATTTTATTTAACCACCTCAATACTGGCCACTTTCACCCCCTTCCTGCCCAATCCATTATTCAGCTTTCAGCGCTGTCACACTTTGAATGACAATTGTCACAGTCATGCAACACTGTACCCAAATGATATTTTTACCATTTTTTCCCCACAAGTAGAGCTTTCTTTTGGTGGTATTTTATCACCTCTGCACTTTTTATTTTTTGCGCTATAAACAAAAGAAGAGCGACAATTTTGAAAAAAATTAGGGCTGTTACTGATCAAAATTTTTGTGTTCGATTAATCGTTTTTTTTTTTAATTGATTAATCGACTAATTTTGATTCATTATAATGCACATACAGATCCAACTACTTTTAGCTGATCTCCTTGCAGGCTGATTCCCAGTGCAGCTACCAACCACTGGAAAAATGGAGAGCGGGATACAAGAAACACACACAGGCAGCGCTCGATGGGAATAGCATTAAAACTTTTTTATAGTCTTCAAGTAGGTAACCAAATAAATATTGCACTGGAGATAAAATCGATGTAGCTACATAAACTGTAAAAATGGTGTGAGTAATACCAAACGGTACCAAAAGCATAGCTAAGTATGATACGGTTATAAAAATGTGTACAACGATAAACAGATGAGGAGAGGTTAACATCAGTCCATCGGCATGTAGATGTCCCATGAAGGGAACTATCACAACTCCCAGTGGATGGATGTAGAATCCCAGGTTGATAGAGGGAAGTGTTACAGCCCTTGCGTGTGGCAGATAGTGAGGTCCCGCCGGCATGCAGATATGAAGGCACAGCAAAGGAGCCCTTCAGATGGATACGGCAAGCCATTTTTTAATTGATCAAAAAGATTTTGATCGATCAAACAAATTAAAGATTAATCGATTAATTAAAAGTTAATTTGCACAGCCCTAAAAAAAAATAACTATACATTTTTTACTTTTTGCTATAATAAATATCCCCCAAAAAGATATAAAAAAAAATTATTCCTCAGTTTTGTTTGGTATGTATTCTTCTACATATTTTTGGTAAACAAAATCGCATTAAGCGTATATTGATTGGTTTGTGTAAATGTTATAGCGGCTACAAAATAGGGGATAGATTTATAAAAAAAAAAATTTTACTAGTAATGGCGGCGATCAGTGATGTTTATCATGACTGTGATATTGTGGCGGACACATCGGACACTTTTGACACTATTTTGGAACCATTCACATTTATACAGTGTGATATTCAAAAAATGTGATTCCGTGCCAAAAACTACTACTAGTTAATAAATAAACCAAATAAACAGCTTCTCCTTTAAGACAGTGACAAACTGTAATTAGTCATGAAATAGTGAGATGAAAGGTGCTATAGTTCCTCTAGGAACTCTCGTGAACTGTAGGATGCTAAATATATCCCGACAAACTGGCATACATTAACACATAAAATTATGGCAAAAAAAAAAATGGTGGGTGCATTGAATCCTATCACATAGTAATAGTCCCAATATGTGTAAAAGTGTGATCAGATTAAACAGATTGTCTTCCAACACTCTTAATGCAATCTTATTTCAAAGTGATGCTGTGTTTCTTCACCAAATAGTGAATTTACTGTGTAAATGTGACTGGCAGGGAAGGGGTTAACACTAGGGTGGCGATCAAGGGGTTAAATGTGTACCCTAGTGAGTGATTCTAACTGTGGGGGGAGGGGACTGACTGCGGGAATTGACCGATCACTGTTCCTATGTACAAGGGTCACACCATCGGTCTCCTCTCCCTGACAGAACGTGGATCTCTGTGTTTACATACAGAGATCCATGATTACTCAGTTACTGGACATCGCAGCCGCCGGGCATGCGCATCGGGTTCCCAGTGATGCGGTGCGCCCCATAGTGGCTCTGGAAGGCGAGGATGTCATATGACATCCTCCCAGAATGAGAGGCTTATCGTCCTGCTGTCATTTGACGCCGGGTGGTAGTCTAGTGGATAAAGAGTATCATCCTTTTTCTACTCTTTATCAAAAACACTGACCTGTTTGCAGCATTCCTAAAGGGACATTTATAATGGTCCTGCCCTGGGAGACACTGGTTGTCCCTACATATGTGCACAAAAGCTGGAGAGAATTATGCGTTCGTATCATATAACCTACCAGTGTGTTTTGGAATATGGCGGAAACCTGAAACATATGGGGCAAACCTACACAAACATTAGTAGAATGTCCAAACCATGTGTGTAATATAGAGCTACAGCTGAGCATTGAAGTAGCCCTCATCATAATTTGCACAATATCATGCATAATGCTGCGTACACACGATCACTTTATGCGATGGGGAAAAAAACAAAATTTTCTGTGAAGTAAAAAACGTTTTTGAAACTTCAATTTTCAAAGACGATGTTGCCTACACACCATCGTTTTTTCACAATGCTCTAGCAAAGCGAGGTTACGTTTACCACTCTTTTCCATTGAAGCTTGCTTCATAACTAGCTTCTGGGCATGCGCGGGTTGAAAAACGTAATTTTAAACAACGTTTTTTGCTACACACCGTGATTTTCTGTGAAACCAAAAATTACGTTTAAAAAAAAGTCCTCTGTCCTTTCTCCGTCTCAAATGGAAGATTTCAGGGGTCTTTGTTTAGACCCCTGACATGTCACCAAAGCCCCCAACAGGGCTGATAAAAAAATCTAAAATAAAACTGTAAAAAAAAAATTTGAAATTGAAAATAAAAAACAACTGACACTACAACCACCCCCCCATACCGACACGATCCAGAGCCCCAAGACCAAAGACACCGTCGACTGACACCCACCACTCCCCCACTGACACCGTCCACCATCCCACCGACACCGTCCACCGCACCAACCGACACTGTCCACCGCCCCACTGACACCGTCCACCGCCGCAATGACACCGACCATCGCTCCACCGACACCGACCACAACCCCACCTTTACCGACTACTACCCCACTGACACCGACCACTGACACCGTCCACTACCCAACTGACACCGTCCATTACCCCACTGACACCGTCCACCAACACCGACCACTAACCCACTGACACCGTCCACTGACAAACTGTATGGCTGAAATCACATCACATTCAGACCAAACGCGCACAGAACCATTTTTTTGGTCCGCACCAGAATCGGATTGCGTGAGTGTTCACATCTATACGATCTGATTAATATCCGAACTGTCAGTTTGCAGTGCGATGTGCGAGCTGAAATGGGGGTGTCATTAACATTGTATGACACTCCCCAGCAGTTTGCATATGGCAGTGTGAACTGTCACACAAGTTGGATGCTATGTGGAAGCCTGCAGTGGATTTGCAGGGTTCCCGAATCGCACCAGTGTGAATCAAGCCTTGGTGGGAGCAGTCAGGTGACATTTGTAGGCTTTATGCTTTGAGGCTGGGTTCACACTGGTGCGATTCGGGCTCCCTGCGAATCCACTGCGGGTTCCAACATCGCACCCAACTCGCACAGCAGTTCACACTGCCATATGCAGACTGCTGGGGAGTGTCATACAGTGTTAACGACACCCCCATTTCAGCTTGCACATCGCACTGCGAACTGACAGTAAGGACATGAATTGGATTGCATGGGTGTGAACACCTATGCGATTCTGGTGTGGGCCAAAAAAGGGTCCCGTGCGTGTTTGGTCCACATGCGGTGCAATATCAGTAATACTATCTGTATGGCTGAAATCGCACTGCACGGACATCGCATGTGATTTGCGCTGCAGTGTGGTGCGAATCACATGCGATCTCGCACAGCACACTAATGTGAACCGGCCCTAAGCTCATTCAGTCTTACTGGGTGTAAGTATAAAAAGTGAGAAATCCACCCCTCCCCCACATCCTGGTAATATAATGGAATGTTGCATCTGTGATCAGGTGACCTCAGACACACCACACTGCACTATAATAATAACAAGATCACTCAAGCTTCTACTCTGCCCAGCTCTGACTAAATACATCTCCCATTATCACTTGTCTATGTATATTCTGATGGTTGTTCACTGCAGCATACATTTCCTCGTCACACTGAACTGTGGTTCACATCACATATGATGAGAAACATTTAGTCAAAACACAGTAAATGCAGCCAACCCTGGGAAAGCTGGAGGGGAGGGGAGATGAGGGGAGGGGAGGGGAGGGGAGAGGGATGTGAATTGTGAACTTTTTACACAGGATGTGCATGTCTCCAGGCTAGTGCACAAGATATGTAAATAACCTGTCACTCGAAGCATGGGGGCAGAACGGACTTCGGTTTTTCTCTGTAAGTCCATTTTATTTCACTGAACAATAAAAGAGGATTGCTCAGAGCTGGATTAACTCTGTGTGGCAAGATTGGGCACATATCATAGGAAATCTTATTCTCTACATTGTGACATCAAAAAAAAAATCAGGTTTACATCCACTTTGTGATTTTTTATTTTATTTCTGAATATCCTTACTAGAAAACTTAGAGCTGTAGGGACGGAGTAGTGCCATAGTGGATGGAACCAATCTTTTTTGTGGTTCAACCCGCCATCCTTTTAGTGACGCCAAAACAGCTCTGATTATTTTATTAGGGATAAGTAAAGATAACGGAATCACCTACATTTTTGCTTGCATAACTATCAGCATGTAAAATGGCCATTAAGGAGGTTCTTAAATCTTTAAAAAAAATAAAACTAAACATATATAAATACTGTAGCTGCTGTCTTTTAACAAAGAGACAGGGATCCAGCGATGGCCTTACCTAGGCGGTTATTCACTGGTCTTTAGGTCTCCAGGGTCTCCATGTTGGCTGCCGAAATCCACTGCACATTTGCAAGCTGTGTTGTGCTCTGTGAATGGTCCCGCAGCCTCCTGGTACCTGTGACCTGTAACTGGAGGTTGCAGGTGGGGGGAGAACTTAGGTTCTTCCAGTGGAAACAGGTTTTTGCCAGAAAAGGATACCCCCAAAAAAATGAAACAATGCAAAAAGGGGAAAGAGGAGGATCAACATGACTCCCCTTTTAAGTAAAGGAAAAGCACAGTTCTCTAACAAAGTGGAAGCTGATATGATTGGTATTTTAAACTACACAAGCATTCTTAGCTAATGTACACCAATTATGTTATTCTCAACACTTTCTTTGAAGATAACTCCACTTTAGCTCTTTTTTTTTTTGTTGCTGCATTTATCTATTTTTACATTAAGGTCAAAGCTTTATATAAAAAAGTAATTGTTCAAGTAGACATATTAAATGTAGAAAATAGCTTTATGATCAAACAAATGCAGGTTTTACCACTCTAAACAACACTGATTGTTTCCTAACTTGCTGCCATTTGGTCAATTATAAATGAGTCTCTGGGTAATTCATACCACTTTCACCATTTGTTTCATCCATTAAGATTTGACAAATATTTTATGTAAGCCTTTTAAACCGAGAACATACTGGAACTGTATTTGGCGCTCCTTTGTCTAAAATACAGGACATTTGGAGCATGAAATTAACTTAATGTATATAGGCTTTTGTCTAAAATAGTCAGAGTTTTATTCAAGTAAAGCCTATATAAATTCACCACGCATACCCAATTTTATAGTTCAACTGTTTTGGAAGACACTGTAAAAGGTGTAACAATGTGTACAGGACTGGCTCCTTAAGAAAACTGTAAAGCCCTGTACACACGATCGGTCCATCCGATGAGAACGGTCCAAAGCTGACTGATGGACTGATGTGCCTACACACCATCAGTTCATTAACTGATCGTGTCAGAATGCGGTGACGTAAAATACAACGACGTGATGAAAAAAACGAAGTTCAATGCTTCCAAACATGCGTCGACTTGATTCTGAGCATGCGTGGATTTTTAACCAATGCTCGTGCATACTAACAATTGGTTTTGACCTATCGGTTAGCCGTCCATCGGTTCGATTTTAAAGCAAGCCATCTGTTTTTGGACCGAAGGATAACGGACCGATGTGGCCTACACATGATCGGTTTGGACCGATGAAAACAAACTTTAGTCCGTTTTCATCAGTTTGAACCGATCATGTGTACGCGGCTTAAGAGTAATGCCACGTACACACAGTCGGAATTTCCGACAACAAATGTTTGATGTGAGCTTGTTGTCGGAAAATCCGACCGTGTGTAAGCTCCATCGGACATTTTCTGACGGAATTTCCGACAACAAATGTTTGAGAGCTGGTTCTCAAATTTTCCAACAACAAGACTTGTTGTCAACAAAATATGCTCAGAATCAACCAGAAAAGCCACACTGGCTATCAAACATCATTTTTCTTTGCTCATTGTATGTCTTGTATGTCACTGCGTTCTTGACGTTCGCAATTTCCAACAACATTTGTGTGACCGTGTATATGCAAGACAAGTTTGAGCCAACATCCATCGAAAAAAAAACATGGTTTTGTTGTCAGAATGTCCGATTGTCTGTACACGTCATAACAATGTGCTACCCTAAGCAACCCTACATTTTCATTGTCTAGTGCAAGAACAACGACAGCAATAATCTTTTTATGTCTAAAATTAACACAAAAGCTTTAGTTTTAATAGAAAATTCCTTCTGAAATCCGATACATGCTTCCAAGTGAAATAATATATTGTGATCAGTTTACACTAGTCATCTAGCAAAGTGAAAGTTCATTTGGCCAAGTGAATGTCCATATAGCAATTTTTTAATTTATTTTTTATCCTTTACAGCTTCATGTAATTGGTTATTTAAAGTGAATACAACTTTTTACTACTTATGTAGTAAAAGAAGATGAAACTAAAAAATATTTAGCTTTTCCTTTATTGCATCTCACTAATTGAAATATCTTGCGACCTCTGTGCAACTACTTCCTGTCTATATGCATGCAATGTACATTAAATGAGCTACTTGGGATCTCCATTAGAAGCTCATGTGACAAGAATGACAGCACAGGGGGCAGTTGTCACATTGTAGTAGGAAGTGCTGAAACTAAGACCTTCATTGCTGAATTGCTAGTGATTTTAATGAAATGCTCAGAAAATTACTTAGAACCCCTGAACATTATACATTTTTTTTTTTTTTTGACACCCAAAAGAATAAAATGGCAGTCATTGTAATACTTTTCGTTACACCGTATTTGCGCAGCGGTCTTACAAGCACACTTTTTTTGGAAAAAATTCACTTTTTTTTTACTTAAAAAATAAGACAACAATAAAGTTAGCCCAATTTTTTTATATTGTGAAATATAATGTTGCACCGAGTAAATTGATACCCAACACATCACGCTTTAAAATTGCGCCCACTCGTGGAATGGCGTCAAAATTTTCCCCTTAAAAATCTCCATAGGCATTTTTTTTTAATTCTAGAGGTTGCATGTTTTAAGTTACAGAGGAGGTCTAGGGCTAGAATTATTGCTCTCACTTTAACAATCACAGCGATACCTCACATGTGTGGTTTGAACATCGTTTTCATATGCGGACGCTGCACGCTGCTCCCCCTGGGACAGGGCGCTTTCAATTTTTTTTTGCTTTCTTATTTATTTTACTAGACTTTTAGCAGCGTTTAGAGGCAGGGGTGTTTAAAGGCAGAAAAAAAAACCTATACCAGTGCATCCAGAAGTAGCAGTGTTTGGGCAGAAAAACACTTGATGCTTGTAAACTCATCTAAACATGAATAAATGTGTGTTAATGCTTGGCGTGTTTAGCGCTTGATCATTTATTCATTCATTGGAACATGTCCCCCAGGGCAGAGACCATTTCTCCATGTATTTTGTTTTACAGTCCATTAACCACAAGCCAAGTAAATTGCCATTACTTATTTCTAAGATTTGACTCCCGTTGACTTTAATGTGGTGCAGATTCGGCGTTCAGACTTCTGTAGAGTTCACTGAACTGCCCGTACAGAACCCAGGTACATTCAGCTCATCACTAATTATGATAACACACATTAGTCAATGTTTCAAATGATTTAAAATGTTTGTGCTTTCAATTTACTCCATCATTTATAGCACCAATCACACTGTGTTTTTGAATCATGTGAAGAACTGAAACAAGTGTTCCATACATTTCCAATCAGACTGCCAACAGATCCTAGAAATTTAACAATTTGGAGTTTAGAAAAGCAATAACTGAAAATACAGTGCTCATATCTTCATCATTATACTGTTTATACATATTTATGAAGCTCACAGTGAGAGAACCTTAATACTGTCAGTGCATTGTAACATGATCAAAAGAACAAGGAAAACATGCCAGCCCCTCTCTGCCATTTCCGCAACAGCATGACCTCCCAGGTGGCAGAGAAGAAAGCCTGATCGCTTATAAACAACTAGAAGGCAGGGAAATGAGGGAAAGAGGGAGAGAAAAAAATAGACAACATCATCTAAAAAAAAACAACAAGCAGTTATTGCAGAAAAGTTAATTGTAAAAAGGCAGTTATATTAAAGCAACCATTTCTACACACAAAGTTCTGCAAACCTGACACAGAATTAAAAGCAGGTTCCCTTCAGTGCCTATACATACATTGCAATGTCTTCTGGGGATCTCTCAAACCCAGGGTGCTCTGTTATGCAAATATTGACTTGACATAATCAATAGTTGGCCCACCCCCCTCCCTTTTCACATTAAACATGACAGATGAGCCTGGTAAGCAATAGTAAGGCAAGGGAGGTAAGTGCCATTTTACAAAATGTTTGCAAAGTGTTGTTTTTGGAAAGGGTTACATTTTGTGATGATTTATTTTCTATAAACCAGTAAGGATATTGCTCTACTTTTTGATGATGAAAGGAATTTGTGTGTAAAATTTGACTGATCGGTGGCTAATGCCTCGTACACCCGTCTGGAAAACTGCCATGACAGCTTTTGGCTGGGAAAACTGGCCATGTGTATGCTACGTCGCAGTTTTCCCGATGAGAAAACTGTAGGAAAAAAAAGAGAACATGTTTTCTTTTTTCCCACCAGGATTCCCGTGGACTTTCTCCCGTCGAGAAAACCGGTCATGTGTATGCCTTCTCGAGGGGAAAAAAACATGCATGCTCAGAATCAAGTATTAGACGGGAGCACTCATTCTTGTAAAACTAGTGTTCGGAATGGAGATAGCACATTCGTCACGCTGTAACGGACTGAAAAGCACGAAAACTGAAAAGAGCGAATCGTCTCTCATCAAAATTTTACTAACACGAGGATCAGCAAAAGCAACAAGGGTGGTGTAGTTTGAATGGAACTTCCCCTTTATAGTCCCGTCGTACGTGGTGTATGTCATCGCACTTTGGATGGCCGGCATTTGGCCTGAACGTGTGTATGCAAGGCAGGCTTGGGAGGAATCCCATAGAGAAAAACAACGTTTTTTTCCTGCCTAGAAAAATGGCCGTGTGTACGAGGCATAATTGTTAAGGAATGCTGCACCTTTCAGGTTGCTTTTGCCTTTAAAAGGCCAGTTTTTATCTTTATGCCATTTGATTAAAGGAGTTGTAAAGGAAAAAAAAAATGCCTAAAATTTATGTCTGCAAGGTAGACAGACAGAATAGTGTAATGATTGTGTTAACAAATGAGTAAATACCCATTAAATTCCTTCATCTATATCACCTCTGGCGTTCTAGTTTCTGTTCTCACTTCCTGGTTTGCATCATTTGTTCATGTAAGAATTACATTTCCCAGTATGAATTGCGGCACGCCCAGTAATTCACACCTCTTTGAAGTCTCTAACACGTAGAGAGAGTCCTGCCACACAGATGTAGTTCCCAGGAGTTGGAGAGCACGTTACTGACCACCGCAGTAAAATCTCCCTTCACAGTGGTCAGTAAAATCAGACAAGCAGGAAGTGAACAGAACAGAGAAGAAATAGAGCAACTTCTGAGCAAAAACGAACAATGAGGAAGTGAAAAGAGGAATGTCTGTGGGTAAATGATGCTTATTATGATTTTTTTTCCCTTACAACCCCTTTAGGGCTCCATGCATACTGGCCTAAAAATTGCTGCTTGTACAGGAGTTTTGTGTTCTGCCTGTAGAAGCAGCTCAATGTTGTCCTATGTGTCAATGACGATTACAGGCATATTTTGAGCTCAACGTTTAGAGGCAGAAAAAAAAAACTCTGGTTTGCGTTTCTGATTGGAGCTTTCTGACAGCAACAATGCAAAACTCTCCTAAACATGTATAAACTTTGTACACAAAATTCTCTATACGAGCGTTTGTTTTCTGCCAGGGGAACTGGAATTTTTTTAAGCCCAGTATGCATGGAGCTTTAGTATTTTCAATTATAATGCTACTTGTAAAACACATTTGTGTGCACAGAAGAAATAAGACTCTGTTGCACCCTGTGAGAATCACATCTGTATGTACCAATGGAGATGCTTTGAAATCAATGCCAAAGGAACACCTAATTAAAAAAAAAAAGCCTCCAATGGATATAGGTAGAATTGATCCACAAGTCCCAGTAGTAGCCTCCTTTCTCTCAGCTCGATTGATTTAGTAGTGAACACATTTAGTGACTGAATTATAATTGCACAATCCAGAATGCCTGTGGGCATTTGCACTGCTTCTAAAAAATGGAATACACACCTTCTTTTTCACATTGAGCAAAAAGGGAGGGTTGGCTAGGAGTACATGAGAGAATTGTTAATAGTACTAATGAATACATAAAAATTATCAACATATTCTGGATAATGTAGAGAAAGATCACTAAGGGAAATTTGGATTTGTAGAGGTTAGATTACTTAACTGCATACAATGCAATGTAGGTTGAGATGAGTATATTTCTATTTAGGTCCACTGGGACTTCTGTGGCAAGCTCAAATGCAAGTAGAAGTCCCTCAATTCATGTGTTCCATATTAGATCCAGGGAAATTAGTGCACACATACGAGTCCTCTCACACAGATTAGTTATTTTGTGAAAGATTACCATTAATCCATGAATGGGAACTGAAACTAGTTCACAAACTAGTTCACTGCTCAGTGTTAAAGCGGTGGTTCACCCTAAATCTACTCTGTCCCATCCGATCCAGCATACTGGCGTCAGCGCCAGTATGCTGTTTTTTTTTTTTAATAGCTCTACTTACTGTTTAATGAATAATTTGTGTTTGTCTCCACCGTGGGTGAATGGAGCTGCTATAGCGCGTCACGCCTTCCGAAAATAGCTGATTTAGGACTCGGCTATTCCCGGCGCCTGCGCACAGACCTAGGAACTGACTGCGCAGGCGCGTATATATCCGAGTCCTATGGCTATGGCGCGTCACGCCCTCCGAAAAAAGCTGAAATAGGACTCGGATATTTACGGCGCCTGCGCAGTCAGCACCTAGGTCTGTGCTCAGGCGCCGTATCGCGCCGGGAATAGCCGAGTCCTAAATCGGCTATTTTCAGAAGGCGTGACGCGCTATAGCAGCGCCATTCATCTGCGGTGGAGACAAATGAAAATTAATTATTAAACAGTAAGTAGAGCTATTAAAAAAAAAAAAAAAAACTGCATACTGGCGCTGACGCCAGTATGCTGGATCGGATGGGACAGAGTAGATTTAGGGTGAACCACCGCTTTAAGAGCATGTTTCATGTACATATAAATAGGAGACGGAATTGGATTTTTGTCAGAAGAACTATTTTGGGTCAAATTCTAAAGCAGGGTACATGCATTTTTTTTAAATTGAAAATGAAATAAAAAAAACCTGACAGATTCCCACATCCACACAAATGATGTGGATGTAGGAATCTCACCCACTGCGCTATTGTATTTTGACAGCAGGGACTACTACCCTTACAGAATACACTGATCAGCACTGCTGCCATTGCCTGCAAGCGTTAGGGTCCTTTCACACGTGCGGACCGTTCGTCCGTTTTTAGACGTCCGTTTTTTGATCGCAATGCTTTCCTATGGGTCCTTTCACACGCATCCTCTAATGTCCGTCTCCGTTAAGCTCCGTTTTTTTGAACGGAAGAAAACCCTATTTTTCTTCCGTCAAAAAAACGGAACGGACGAAAAACAGACGTTAGCGGACGATCCGTTTAACATCCGATCCACTAACGTCCGTTTTTCATCAAAATATGTAATAAAAAAAAGTTCTAACCAAAAAAAAAAGCGGATGAAAAAACGGATGAAAAACAAATGAAAAACTGATGAAAAACTGATGAAAAACAGATCAACTGATGATAAAAAAACGGATCTGAAAAACGGCCCGCACGTGTGAAAGGACCCTTAAACAACTGCTTGTTTTTCAGCAGGAACATTCAACGGAAGCTGTTGAACAGACAAGGGTAAACACACAGAGTGAAAATTGACCAGTTGCTACTGAACCAGCTGATTTTTGGTCTGTGCATTCCAAGCTTTAGCATAGTTATTGCCTTAAAATCTATTTGTATCAGACTATGGACATTTAGGTATTTACATTATCTTAACAAGTAGTAAATAAGCTCTTACAGTATCTCACAAAAGTAAGTACACCCCTCACATTTTTGTAAATATTTTATTATATCTTTTCATGTGACAACACTGAAGAAATCACACTTTGCTACAATGTAAAGTAGTGAATGTACAGCTTGTATAGCAGTGGAAATTTGCTGTCCCCTCAAAATAACTCAACACACAGCCATTAATGTATAAACTGCTGGAAACAAAGGTGAGCACACCCCAAGTGCAAATGTCCAAATTAAGCCCAATTAGCCATTTTCCCTCCCCAGTGTCATGTGACTCGTTTGTGTTACAAGGTCTCAGGTGTGAATAGGGAGCAGGTGTGTTAAATTTGGTATTATTGCTCTCACTCTCTCATACTGGACACTGGAAGTTCTATATGGCCCTTCATGGCAAAGAACTCTCTGAGGATCTGAATAAAAGAATTGTTGCTCTATATAAAGTTGGCATAGGCTATAAGAAGATTGTTAAGACCCTGAAACTAAGCTGCAGCATGGTGGGCAAGACCATATAGCGGTTTAACAGGACAGGTTCCACTCAGAACAGGTCTCATCATGGTCAACCAAAACATTTGAGGGCACATGCTCAGCATCATATTCAGAGGTTGTCTTTCGGAAATAGATGCATGGTTGAAGGGGTGGGGGATCACCCTGTAAGTGCTCAGACAATACACCGCACACTGCATCAAATGGGTCTTCGTGGTTGTCATTCCAGAAGGAAGCCTCTTCTAAAGATGATGCACAAGAAAGCCCACAGTTTGCTGAAGACAAGCAGATAAGGACATGGATTACTAGAACCCTGTCCTGTGGTCTGATGAGACCAAGATAAACGTATTTGGTTTAGATGTTGTCAATCATGTGTGGCAGCAACCAGGTGAGGAGTACAAACACAAGTGTGTCTTGCCTACATTCAAGCATGGTGGTGGAAATGTCATGGTCAGGGGCTGCATGACAATATCTACTGTGACATACTGAAGCCGAGCATGATGCCCTACCTTCGGAGACTGTGCCACAGGGCAGTATTCCAACATAATAACAACCCCAAACACATCTCCAAGATGACCACTGCCTTGCTAAAGAAGCTGGGGGTAAAGATGATGGACAGGCCAAGCATTTCTCCAAACCTGAACCCTATTGAGGATCTGTGGGGCATCCTCAAACTGAAGGCAGAGGAGCGCAAGGTCTGTAATATCCAACAGATCCATGATGTCATCATGGAGGAGTGGAAGAGGGCTCCAGTGGCAACCTGTGAAGCTCTGGTGAACTCCATACCCAATAAGATTAAGGCAGTGCTGCTGGAAAATATTGGTGGCCACACAAAATATTGACACTTTGTGCCCAATGTGTACATATTTCCATTTTGGTGTGTACTCACTTTTGTTGTCAGAGGTTTAGACATTAACAGCTGTGTGTTGAGTTATTTGGAGGGGACAGCAAATTTACACTGTTATACAAGCTGTGCACCCATTAATTTAGATTGTAGCAAAGTGTAATTTCTTCAGTGTTGTCACATGAAAAGATAGAATAAAATATTTACAAAAATGTGAGGGGTGTACTCACTTTTGTAATATACTTTAAATAAGCTAGCTCCAGACACTCTTAAGCAATTATTCGTCAAACTTTATAATGGCAATAGAGATACTCTGATCAGGTTTTAGACAAATTCTCAGTGGTGGTCCAGCCTTCAATGTACCGTAAGCACAGTTTGTGGTTAACATTAAAAAGGGTGAAAGGCTACCAAGCCCCTGCTAAGAGAGAAAACATAGTATGATAAAGATGCTAGGAATCCACCTGGCATGCTTCTATGGGACAAGCATGCTGGAAAACCAGCAGCCAATTGGCTCCAGATCAGCGCTCTCAGCTAATGGCTAATGGCAAAGAATAGCACAGCCCGGAGTGTTCTAGCAGAGGAAGGGGGGCACCCCCCTGTCAGAACACAACATATATTAGCATGTACCAGGCTTTAGTGAAGACTTGAGTGTTTAGAGTTTGGGCATAAGTTAACTCTGGTCAATCTGCTCAAAAACAGTGTTTATTTTTTTAGTGGATCCTGGAATGTTCAGAGATCAATTCATTTAAATGTGATATTTTAGTAATAGGTGGTATCTGGTGGGCTAAGGTAGTCTTCAGCTTCTTGCGGCCATAGATGGATAAAAATTGAGTCATTTGAGCAGGGGCTGACTTAATTTCAATCCACCTATCACCATTCCCGCTTAACAGAAGGAAATCTGCTGATTGACTTCTGTTGAACAGAACTGTTGGAAAACCTTCATTCGGTTGCAGTGCTGATTAGAGCATTCCGACAGTGGAGAAGTCCCAGCTGTCATAATACAATAGCATGGTGGGGAAAGGATCATCTATGGCCAGCTTGAGTCTTGGAAACCCAAACCATGAGTTCTTGTTTTTTTATAATCTTAAAAAAATATATATGAATTTAAAACATAGCATTGAATCCTATAATAATTACCACAGCAGATATGCAGAACCAGACAATCAAACTTAAATATCTCACTAATAGAGGCCCAGATTCACAAAGCAATTACGCCTGTCTAACTGGTGTTAGACAGGAGTAATTTCAAATTACGCGCGCCGTATCAATAGTTTGAATCCTCAAACCATGATACGGCGGCTTCGGGCTTCGATCCGAGAGGCTTACGTCTTCGTAAGCCTTCGGATCTACGCTGCGATATTTTTGCGGCCGCTGGGAGGAGTTTGCGTCGTTTTCATGCGTCGGGGTATGCAAATTAGTTTTTACGGCGATCCACGAAGGTACGAGTGTCCCTCGCAATCGCCTACGTCATTTTTTGGCTACGTAATGTTAGAGGAGCTTTTTGCTGGTCTAACAGTGCGTAACCCAAGTAAAGTATGGCCGTTGTTCCCGCGTCGTTTTGAAAAATTTTTTTTTTTTTTAACGTAACTCGTTCGGGAATAGGAATGTACGTAAACGACGCTACTACGACGTGACGACGTGTTTTCACGCAATGCACGGCGGGAAATTTGCGAACGGAGCATGCGCAGTTCGATCGCCGCGGGAACGCGCCTATTTTAAATGCTTCACGCCCCCTACTCGCGCAGATGGATTGCGACGGGAGAAATACACTACGCCGCCGTCGTTTACTGGACAAAATCTACCTGGATTCCACGTAGAGCCAGGTAAAATACGGCAGCGTAGTGTATTTCTGATACTCTACGAGAATCTAATTCTCTGTGAATCTGGGCCAGAGTGTCCAATTGAAGGTGTAAGGTGAGCTAGCATCAACAAAAACTGATTTTATATATATATATATATATATATATATATATATATATATATATATATATATATATATATATATATATATATATAATAACTCAATTCCTAAAATCTTCAAACCTGCCACCCCATTTATACATAAGTCACATTTTCCATATTGGATTTTTTGTACACTATGGAGAATGTAAAAAAGGGGAGTGCTAACACAAGAGTGTCAGGGAATACCCTTTTATAGCACATAGTAATATTGCAAGTTAGGTAGGTAGAATGTCATAAAAACAGGGCTAACCACTAGCAACTTCAAAAATGTAATAAATAAATAAAACACTAGGGCATTTGGCCCAGAGTGGTACATCTATAACCAAAATTATTATTGTTGGCTGGACTAACTATAAAAGACAATTGTTTGACATTCTTTAATAATCTAAGCACTGGAAATTGAAGAAGCAAAGAAAAACAAACTTAGTTTATATTCTTATGAAAGTATATATCCGTTTTCAGTGGAGTCCCCCTAAGTGCTCATATTAGTTTATATAATTTATTATATTTTACTTTATTTTTTTATCCCAATGAAGTTATTGGACTGATATATATGTGTATTTTTTTTCTCACAGGATACAGTTACTTCAAGAATAGCAACATTGCTCCTGATAAATTCATTTTTTTATAAAGTACTAAGAGGAAAGTCTCTTACAAAAAACTTGTGTAATATAATCTTACTTTAATGATTTACTCCATTCCTAAGCCTCTGGTGAAACAATTCTTGCAGTAAGCTGATACAGAATAACTATATACTTTGCACCTCAGCTCTGGAAATGTGGCATGACACTCATCATGCTATTATTACAAGAAATTATTCAACACCCTTCTTTTATATGGAAATAATGCACCATGAAATGTCTTAGCTGCATGAACATTTCATTTTCCGCTACAAATTAAACATTTTGTTCACATAATGAAAAGGACAGGGTACGTAAAAACTTCACCTCTTGAAAACAACTTTTACAGCAAAATGACCTCAGTTGCTGGCAAAAAAAGAAAAGGAAAACAATGTCTAATCAAGTGCAGAAAAGAAAATTCTCTGAAATATATGCATCATATTGTTCAAAGCTTTGCTGGTCTGAAATATTTTCAGGATATTATTAAAATATATTTATCACATCATTAGTTTTACTGTTACGGTACATTGTTACTTTGCATCGGCCTTTTATTTCTAAAGTGGATTCAATAATTGGGATTTTCTTAAATTGTTTTTTTTTTTTTTTAAATCCTGATTACAGTCAAACCTCTTTTGTTTTGACGTTTTTGATATAGTGGGAAAAAGTTTGTTTCATAGTTTTTTGTGTCCCCATTTGAGAGATTTCAATGCATCTCATTTTTGACAGTTGTACAGAACAGAAAGGAAATTAATAGAAAGTAAGGAAATGCTCCCCATGGGGTCCCATATACTTTCTCCCACCTCCACAGCTTTACCTTGCAACGTTGAGTGTAATAAGCAGCCACAATGAGCAATGGTTTTATTTAGGAGATGGTTGTGACAATCTCAAGTTTTACAGAAGAGCTGCATGTAATTTCAGTGTCCTATATTTTATCTATCAATCTATAACACACTGGAATTTCAGATTTTCCTGAGGCTGGTGCAGACCCCAAATGTGTGTTTCAATTCACTGCCATTTTCTGGTTTGTTTAATTGTACAAGCACACATTGGGGGCCCTCAGCTCCCTCAAAATTATCTCTTAGATTGAATATCATACACAAAATCTAAATTCCCTCTCATCTTTTTCCACTTTAATAGAAAGTGATAGGCACCCTTACTTGTTAACAGTCCTGAGTTGATAGCAAATTCTAAAAAGAACCAGTATAACTACTTCATTATTATCCATGTTATTTTGGTGTTTCCTAACAATAATTCTGTGTTGATATTGTATATTCTGCCCTTTGTGACTTAAGGATATACCGTCAGGTTTATACAATCATCCGTCACTGGATATGAAAAACAAACTTCCTATATGCTTTTATGAAAAGTCAGTTTGAAATGTTTTGCTATTTGTGAATAACAGTAAAGAGAATATTTCAACTTGGCCTTAAAAACCTTATGCAACCAAATGTATGGTTGATGGAGAGTGCGATGAGGCTGAAGCATTATGGGTGGAACTGCATACAGATGTGAGTAGTTCAAAGTTAATCATTGGAGTTTGTTATAGACCACTCAATGCTGATGAGGAGGTGGAGACTCAGCTCATTGTACAGATAGAAAGGGCTGCAAGGGCTGAGACGGTGATAATAATGGGGGATTTTAACGGCCCAGAAATTGACTGGAGTAATGGCACTGCTGGGACAGTTAAAGGGCAAAAATTTAAAAAACAATTGCAGGACAATTTTATGGTCCAGTTTATTGAAGCCCCAACTAGGAATGATGCTCTGTTGGACCTGGTAATCTCAAACCATGCAGAGCTTAAAACTATTGTTCAGATAAAGGAACACCTGGGTAGCAGTGATCATAATGATTTCATTTGATTTTAGCTGTAAGCAAGAAATACATACAGGAAAGATAAAAACACTTAATTTCAAGAGAGCAAATTTTCCAAGGTTGAGGGCTGCTCTCCAGGACTTAGACTGGGAGGGAATATTGGCATCAATGGGCACAGAACAGAGATGTGAATTCCTCAAAAAGACTGTTTGTGAACTCACTGCAAAGTATATTCCCATGGGCAATACGTTTAAAAGGCTAAAAATAAATCCTATGTGGCTCACGGTCAAAGTTAAAAAAGCTATAAACAATAAGAAAAGAGCTTTTAAAAAATATAAAAATGAAGGAACACTAGTGTCTTTTAAATGTTACAAAGAATATAACAGGATCAAATTCAAAACGAACGACAGATTGCAAAAGATAGTAGGACAAACCCCCAAAAATTCTTCAAATATATTAATAGTAAAAAGGTCAGGTCTGAGCATGTAGGCCCCTTACGAAATAATCTAGAGTGGGTGACTGGGGACAAAGAGAAGGCTAATTTATTAAATACCTTCTTCAGCTCTGTGTATACAATGGAGCATGGGGGAGCTCGTGCCCATAATGGGGGTGGTAGTGACAAAGCCCCAAATCCACAATGGCTCAAAAGTGATATGGTCCAGAAATATTTAGACAGTATAAAGGTGGACAAAGCACCTGGACCAGATGGCATACACCCACGGATCCTAAAATAATTGAGCTCTGAAATTATAAAGCCATTGTATTACATTTTTAGGGAATCATTAATGACGGGAATAGTACCACTGCATTGGCGCAGGGCCAATGTGGTGCCTACTGTATATTTAAAAAGCAAACAAAGTCTTTACCAAGTAACTATAGACCTGTTAGTTTAACTTCTATAGTTGGGAAGATACTGGAGAGATTAATAAAAAAACACATAGACGAGTTCTTGCTGGAAAAAAACTATTTAAGCAACAGACAGCATGGATTCATGAAAGACAGAAGTTGTCAGACAAGCCTGATTTATTTTTATGAAGAGGTAAGTAAAACCTTGGACAGAGACGTGGCAGTGGACGTGGTATACTTGGATTTTGCAAAAGCGTTCGATACAGTTCCCCACACCCGACTCATGTGTAAGGTAAGGTCTACAGGATTGGATATATCAGTTTGTAAATGGATAGAAAACTGTCTGAAAGACAGAATTCAGAGAGTAGTGGTTAATAATTCTTACTCTAAATGGTCTAAGGTTATCAGTGGTGTACCCCAAGTTATTGGGTCTGAGATCAAAAGTAACATTTCTGTCTTTGCAGATGACACCAAGCTATGCAGTGGAATAAGGTCTTTACAGGATGTCTCCAATTTACAAGCTGGCCTCAATGCTCTGTCTAATTGGGTGACTATGTGGCAGATGAGGTTTATTGTTAATAAATGTAAAGTTATGCATTTGGGGGCTAAGAATATGCATGCATCATACATACTAGAATGAGTATGTAATAAAATTCCTTAGTTCTGATTCTGTAGCGCAGCTGCCGTTATACCAGACAGCTGCGCTCCGTGATTCCACTTCTCTGCGTCACTTCCGGTGCGCGGGCCGTGCGTTCCAGCATGGAACGCGGAAGTGCGTCTAGAGCACACCTTCACTTCCCCGCGAATTGCGGGTATTTAAACTGCTAGGAATGACGGCAGGGTGTTCTGATATTCTGTTAGACACCCGCCGTCATGTAACAGGAGATCACGCAGCCAGAGGGTCCCACTGAGGCTTCATAACGCCCGCAGCACCTCACCTTGGTAAACTGACAGCCAGAGTCAGCAACGAATCTTGGCATCCTGCTCTGCTTTCATTGAATCCTCAACTCCAGCACCAATTCACCTGCATGAAACAGCACCACTGCTTTCTCTGGACTCACTCCTGAAGCCTGCTGAATCGCAAGTATTTCTGTGTGGAAGATCACTAGTTCTATGTGAAGCTCTGCTGCTTATACCTTAATATTTCTGTGAAGGCTGGGACACCTTGTTTCCTTTCTATGTTGATGTGAACTAACATTAACAATTTTGTTCTTTTGCTGATTAATCATATTTACGCCTCCAATTGTGAAGTCTTATGCATAGCTGCTTGCTTTCTGCTTATACGATACCTGCTTATTTCGCGATATATCTCGAATATATAGTCGAATATTCGAGATATATTCGCTAAATACGAATATTCGTGATATTTTTTGGAAATGAAATGATTGCGAATTTTCGCTATCGCGAATGCGAATTGCGAATTGCGAATGCGAAATTTCGAGAAATGCGGAATGGAGCACTCTGATTGGCTCAGAATATTCGTGATATATTACAATATAAAATCATTGCGAATATTCGAGAAATGCGGAATGGAGCACTCTGATTGGCTCAGAATATTTGTGATATATTACAATATAAAATAATTGCGAATATTCGAGAAATGCGGAATGGAGCACTCTGATTGGCTCAGAATATTCGTGATATATTACAATACACAATAATTGCGAATATTCGGCAAATGCGGAAGGAGCACTCTGATTGGCTCAGAATATTCGTGATATATTACAATATAAAATAATTGCGAATATTCGAGAAATGCGGAATGGAGCACTCTGATTTCCTCAGAATATTCGTGATATATTACAATACACAATAATTGCGAATATTCGAGAAATGCGGAAGGAGCACTCTGATTGGCTCAGAATATTCGTGATATATTACAATATAAAATAATTGCGAATATTCGAGAAATGCGGAATGGAGCACTCTGATTGGCTCAGAATATTTGTGATATATTACAATATAAAATAATTGCGAATATTCGAGAAATGCGGAAGGAGCACTCTGATTGGCTCAGAATATTTGTGATATATTACAATATAAAATAATTGTGAAATTTCGAGAAATGCGGAATGGAGCACTCTGATTGGCTCAGAATATTTGTGATATATTACAATACAAAATAATCGCGCGATATCGCTATTGCCGAATAATCGCATTGCGATTTTTCGGCAATATAAAATGAGCGCTGCAGCTACTCGGCCCAAGGTCTCTAATCATACCAGCAATGCTTTTAGACGTCGATGGGGATCTCTAGGATGTGATCTGTTCTAAAAAAAAATTGAAAAAATACGAATATTCGAAATAGCAAATATTCGCCGCGATATTCGCGTTATTCGCGAATACTCGAATATGCAATATTCGTAGCGAATATTCGCAATGCGAATATTCGTGAGCAACACTACTTACTAATACTGAGCTACGCTTATGCCACAATAAGGTAGTTCCTAGTTTATGTTGTATGTTACTTTCAGAGGTTGTGATGAATTAACCCTAACTTTCTGTGAATCTGAAAGTGAACTAGTGGTTACACCTGAGAAACCTCTACAGACATATAGAAGTTGTATTTCATTAGTTACTGGCTTGGTGTGACATGACATAATATCAGAACCATTAAAAAAAAAAAAAAAAATTTAAGAAAAGGAGAATTTCCTTTATATATACATTTTTCCAAAGATGGATCCTGGGGATTTCGCTAATCATTTAGTTGCTCTATCACAGAGAGTAGAGACCCTTACTGCCTCTATGAATGAACTTTGTCTAGAAAATGAAGTGATACGTAATCAAGCACACGCCCAACACCGTGATAGGCCCGAACCCAAGGTTTGTTCCCCAGAACCTTTTTCAGGGGACCGAAAACTTTACCGTCAGTTCGTCAGCTCCTGCCGTCTCATGCATGAATTACGTCCACGTACCTACTACTCAGATAGGATTAAGATTCTTACTCTAGTTTCTTACCTCAAGGGTGAGCCCCGCGTTTGGGCTGACGCTTATGTTGAGGAGCATGGTGACCTTTTAGGATCATTTAATAGTTTTTTAGACGAGATGTCTCTCTTATACGAGGACCCGAATAAACAGCTCACTGCCGAAAATACTATTAGACAGCTCAAGCAAGGGAAGAGGCCCGTCGAGGAATATATATCAGAATTCAAGTGTTGGAGCAGGGACACACAATGGACTGACATTGCCTTACGTAATCAATTCCGCATTGGCTTTTCCGAGGCCATGAAGGATGAGATCGCTCGCATTGAGCTTCCCCCTTCTTTAGAAGATCTAATGCAATTATCCCTCACTATCGATCGACGCATAAGAGAAAGAAAGGCTGAACGTGCTACCTCCTTCCCAGTCTCACCCCCAAGAGGTATAATACTCCACCTAAGGCTGTTCCTATGGAACTTGGAACTGTTAAAGGCCCTCTATCACCCGCAGAGAAGCAACGACGCAGAGCACATAACCTCTGCCTCTACTGTTCATTCCCAGATCATATAGTAGCTACTTGTCCTCTGCTCAAGAAGAATACTGAAGGTACAATCTCTAATATTTGTAAGACCAACCCCCCTCACACCACCTCTAATCAATTTACATTTATTACTCTTGTTTTACAGTGGGAACATAATACTACTACCATTGACGCCATGGTTGATACCGGAGCCTGTGGGAATTTCATTGATTTAGAGATCGTAAAGTCCAATAAAATTCCCTCTGTACTCAAATCCACACCACTCTCTATCACCTTCATTGACGGTTCTACCTCCACTTCCGGTCCTGTCTTATCCCAAACCATTAGGCATGTGCAAAAGTGAAAAATTCGTTTCGTTTCGTTTCAATTCGTCATTTAATAAATTTCGTTAAGTTAGGTTCGTTACATGTGTTGAATTCGTTTTCGGAATTCGTTCGTTTTCGACCGAATTTCGAAAAAAACGGTCGAAATCGAAAATATTTCAACCAGATTAGAAAACAAATAGTCTCTTTTCGAATAGAATTTTTTTCGAATTAAATTCGAAAATATATATATTTTTTTTTTTTTCGAATTCCGATCGAATTTAGTCCGCGGGTATTCGATTCGGAATTCGAAAAAAAAAATCGATTTCGACCATTTTTTTTTTTTTTTTCGAAATTCGGTCGAAAATGAACGAATTCCGAAAACGGTCGAAATTTTTCACTATTATAGCAATTCGGAAATTCGTATGCATCCGAATGTCCGAATAATGGAAAATTCGTTCGAATTTCGATTCGGAACGAAACGAAATGCACATGCCTACAAACCATCCCTATTTTGGTGACTTGTGATAACCACCATGTGGAAAATATGGTTTTCGATATAATTCCTTCTCCTCTATTCCTAATTATTCTTGGTCTGCCATGGCTGCTACTACATCAACCAACTTTCATTTGGCCTATTTCATCCCTTAGATTGGCATCCTCATACTGTAATCAAAATTGCCACACCCATTTCCCAGTGCTTAGCCTCCAGCAAGCTGCCAATGTTCTCCCAAATTACCTTCATGACTTCACTGATGTCTTCAGTAAGACCAATGCAGAGAGACTTCCCCCTCACAGGATTTACGACTGTCCGATTGATTTGATTCCGAATAGTCCTATCCCAACCGCTCACATATACCCACTATCTCAACCTGAACTAGGACACCTAAAGGAGTACATAGATGAGAATTTAAAAAAAGGGTTCATCAGACATTCCACTTCCCCTGCCAGTTCCGCTATGTTTTTCGTCAAAAATAAGGATGGTTCTCTCTGCCCCATCATTGATTACCGGTCCTTAAATAGTATTACTGTAAAAATGGTTATCCTCTGCCACTCATCCCAGAACTCATAGAGCGCCTCCAATCCTCAAAGATTTTTACAAAATTAGATCTCAGGGGTGCATATAATCTGATTAGGATCCGTCCTGGAGACGAGTGGAAGACTGCCTTTAAGACCAGATACGGGTTATATGAATACACTGTGATGCCATTTGGCCTGTGTAATGCACCAGCCACCTTCCAGTGGTTCATAAATGATATTTTCAGAGATTTGCTTGACATCTGCGTAGTTATATATCTGGATGATATTTTATTTTACTCAGATTTCCTTGAGCTTCACGTCAAACACGTCCGTTGGGTTTTAACCAGGCTCAGGACACATTCCCTGTATGCAAAATTGGAGAAATGTCTTTTCAGCCAAACCAGTATCACCTTCCTAGGCTACCACATTACCCCTCAGGGTATACAGATGGATCATTCCAAAGTGGATTCTATCATTTCCTGGCCAGTTCCGTATTCAAGGAAAGCTCTCCAACGGTTCCTTGGATTCTCAAATTACTATCGAAAATTTATTAAAAATTTCTCTTCAATGCCCTCACTAGTTCTAAGACATCTTTCACTTGGACACCAGAAGCACAAACTTCCTTTACCACCTTAAAGCGCTGTTTTTCCTCAGCTCCTGTACTTCAACTCCCCAATCCATTGTATCATTATACCTTGGAAGTTGATACTTCCCATTATGCTTTAGGAGCAGTACTCTCTCAACGTCCGACTCTCTCTGAGCCCTTGCATCCAGTAGCCTTTTACTCCAGAACACTATCACAAGCTGAAAGAAATTACCCTATCGGTGAAAAGGAACTCTTAGCTATCAAGGTTGCCTTAGAAAATTGGAGACATTTACTTGAAGGTTCAACTCATCCAATAACTATACTCACTGACCACCGTAATCTACAACATCTGAAATCCTGTAAGACCCTCTCTGCTCGTCAGGTTAGATGGACTCTCTTCTTCGACAGGTTTGATTTCTTTATAACCTATCGACCCGCCTCGCAAAATATTAAAGCCGACTCTCTCTCACGAATGTCCGAAGATCAATTCACGGAGAACCCACCAGTCTGTATCATCCCTTCACACCGTTTCATTGGCAATATCACTTTGTTTAGACAATTACTCTCCAAAACCCTATCTAAAGAGACTCTTAACCTTCCAACAGGCCTTATCAAACAACCTGACGGCCTATATACCTACCAAAATAAAATTTACGTACCCCCAAGCTACAGATTCCTTTGCTCCGACTTCTTCACGATTCTCCTTTGGCGGGTCATCCTGGTATTACTAACACCATTCATCTTGTCAAGAGACATTACTGGTGGCCTTCTCTCTCTAAATCTGTTCATCAGTATGTAAATTCATGTGACATTTGTGCCCGCAACAAACTATCTAGAAAACCTCCTTTTGGCTTATTGGCACCTCTTCCAGTACCTCAGAGATCCTGGGAGGTAGTGTCTATTGATTTTATTGTAGACCTCCCTAGATCAAAGGATACCAATACCGTTATGGTAACGGTTGACCTCTTAATTAAAATGGCACACTTCACTCCTTTAAAGAAACTACCAACCTCCCTAGAGACCGCAAAAGCGTTTATCGACACAGTCCTTAGATTACATGGCTTACCCTCCCAAATTATCTCGGACCGTGGATCTCAATTCATTTCCAAATTTTGGAGAGCCCTTACTACCACCTTACAGATTGACCATCGATTGTCGACTGCTTACCATCCTCAGACAAATGGACAGACCGAACGTGTAAACCAAATTTTGGAGCAATATCTAAGCTGCTACTGTACACATCTTCAAGATGATTGGAATCTATTACTGCCTTTGGCTGAGTATGCCTATAATAACTCTACTAGTTCTTCAACTCGCTTTTCTCCATTTTATGCCAATTATGGGTTCCACCCCAATAACTTACCTCCCACCTTTCTCCCAAATTCCGTACCTGCAGTTACAGACTATCTATCTTCTATAAAGAAGACACTCAATCTCCTACGTACCAACTTGGAAATTGCACACGCAACACAGAAGAAATATTACGATTCGCACCGCTCTACACCACCAACATACAAGGTGGGGGATTTAGTTTGGCTATCCACACGCAATCTCCACCTTAATATTCCCTCCAGGAAACTTGGAAATCAATTCACGGGACCATTTCCAATTTCTCATATCATCAATCCCAATGCTGTCAAACTTTCCCTACCACCAGACTGGAAAATGCATCCTTCATTCCACGTGTCACTCATCAAACCTTACATCCCTAACCCCTTTCCTAACAGGAAACCACTTCCACCACCTCCTGTACAAGTTCTCGGTGAAACCGAATACATTGTTGAAAATTTTTTAGATTCCAGGAAAAAAGCTTCTAATCTTCAATACCTCATACGTTGGAAAGGCTATGATCAGTCAGACGACTCTTGGGAAGATTCTTCCAATATACACGCTGCACGACTAATCAGACAATTTCATCAGAGACATCCTAACAGACCCGCTCCTACTGGTAGCTCTATAGGAGCTCCCTTGAGGAGGGGAGTATGTAATAAAATTCCTTAGTTCTGATTCTGTAGCGCAGCTGCCATTATACCAGACAGCTGCGCTCCGTGATTCCACTTCTCTGCGTCACTTCCGGTGCGCGGGCCGTGCATTCCAGCATGGAACGCGGAAGTGCGTCTAGAGCACACCTTCACTTCCCCGCGAATTGCGGGTATTTAAACTGCTAGGAATGACGGCAGGGTGTTCTGATATTCTGTTAGACACCCGCCGTCATGTAACAGGAGATCACGCAGCCAGAGGGTCCCACTGAAGCTTCATAACGCCCGCAGCACCTCACCTTGGTAAACTGACAGCCAGAGTCAGCAGCGAATCTTGGCATCCTGCTCTGCTTTCATTGAATCCTCAACTCCAGCACCAATTCACCTGCATGAAACAGCACCACTGCTTTCTCTGGACTCACTCCTGAAGCCTGCTGAATCGCAAGTATTTCTGTGTGGAAGATCACTAGTTCTATGTGAAGCTCTGCTGCTTATACCTTAATATTTCTGTGAAGGCTGGGACACCTTGTTTCCTTTCTATGTTGATGTGAACTAACATTAACGATTTTGTACTTTTGCTGATTAACCATATTTACGCCTCCAATTGTGAAGTCTTATGCATAGCTGCTTGCTTTTCTGCTTATACGATACCTGCTCAATAATGGCATGCAATGCCAAGCTGCAGTTTCCAAAGCGAGCAAAGTCCTATCTTGTATTAAAAAAGGTATAGACTCCAGAGAGAGATAGATATAATTTTGCCCCTGTACAAATCATTAGTAAGACCTCATCTGGAATATGGAGTTCAGTTTTGGGCTCCAGTTCTCAAAAAGGATATCGGAGAGCTGGAGAAAGTACAGAGAAGGGCAACCAAACTCAGGATAGATAAGAAGAACTGAATTTATTCACTCTTGAGAAGAGGAGAATAAGGGGGATATGATCCACATATACAAATAAATAAGGGGTCCATATAGTGAACATGGTGTTGAGTTATTCTCTTTATGGTCAACACTTTACGGTCAAAGGGGCACTCTTAATGTCTAGAGGAAAAGAGATTTCATCTCCAAATACGGAAAGGTTTCTTCACAGTAAAAGCTGTGAAAATTTGGAACAGACTCCCTCCAGAGGTGGTTCTGGCCAGCTCAGTAGATTGCTTTAAGAAAGGCCTGGATACTTTCTTAAATGTACATAATATAACTGAGTACTAAGATTTGTAGGTAAAGTTGATCCAGGGTAAATACGATTGCCTCTCGGATGATCAGGAAGGAATTTTTTGCTGTAGCAAATTGGATCATGCTCTGCTGTTTTTTTTTTGCCTTCCTCTGGATCAATTGTGGGTATGAAGTGGGGTGTATGGGATAGTACTATATTTTTTATTTTGTTTGTTTATTTATTTTTTTGCATTTGAACTGGATGGACTTGTGTCTTTTTTCAACCTATCTATGTAACTATGTAACTATGAACAGGGGGTTGGGTAACCATCTAATCGCAAACAAGGATATTTTGAGGGTCTTATTGGTCACATTAAGTGCCAGAGAGCCTCCTTCCAACTTGAAGGAGAGGGCTGTTACATCACTTAGGTGAGATCTGAACATTACCATCCTGTGATTCACCTTGGGCAAGAATACACTTGATTATAGAGTTACCACTCTTCCCAGTGAATATTCAAGACAGGAGGAACAGGGCACAGAGAAACATCAACTAAGGAATCTTTAATTCTTACACACAAAAAACTCAATGGGAGAGGAGTGGACATCTGACAATACATTGCCAAGCCTGGAAACGCGTTGTCTATTGACCACCTCCCCCCTGACAGTTTTCTGTGTGTGAGGATCTCTAGTGTGCAGGTGGCATGTTGTGCAGCTCTCCCCTCATGGTGTATGTGTGAGCTGCCTAGGAATCTAGCGTAATGCATCTGATGGAGCATGCCTGGATTGTCACAGTTAACCTTATGCTGCATCATCCTTGCTGATATGTGAGTTTCTACATTGTTTTTGTTCAAATAAATATGTGTTCACTGATGCTTCTCGGTGCCCTGTTTCTCGTGTCTTACATATTGTCGGTGCCTGTTTGGATCATCGCTGGTTGTCACAAGAGCTCAGAGAGGAATTAACCCTTAAAGTCCCAGTCCAGGATATCTACTATCTTTCTGCTGTTTGCATCATCTAACCCTGTTTTGCTTTTGTGGGATGATCATTTTATTTATTTGGTCACATTTATGATTCTACATCATGCATATATAGATTCAAGGTCGATTGTCAGCAGAATCATCTCTGTCTCATGCGTTGTAACATTGCTAAATATCTGGCTACTATCTTATCATTTTTAGTTGCCAACACAGTACAGCATTTTCAGAAATCCAAATAATTAGTAAACAAGGTATATGGATTAAAGGTTCTACAGGTCAAGACTAAGCAATTTTTCTACAGAAAATTGTGATTCTTTTGAGGACAGTGAGGTGCACATTTCGGACAGAGAGGAACAATGCTTTTCAAGAGGCATAAAAGAGATCATCTTCTTTAAAAGGGAACAGTTATTGTAGGGGAAGAGGGTCTTCATCACCATCTTTCTTCCACCTATAATACTATTTTAACATCTCTGCCCCGGCCATGTAAATCAAAGGATTAATGGTAGAAGAGATAGAACACTGTGTATATTACTGGAGAACACAAATATATTGATAAAATAGAAGGCATCTAGAGATGAGCAACACAAATAATAGAACATAAAACTGAAGAAGAAAATGGGGTTTGTGGCACTACCTTTACCCTAAAGGGTGATACCCACAGATTGCTCTTCATAGGGTGCATCTCCACTGATGTAAGTGATGTATAGAGGTGTGAGTATACCACCTAAAGAAACTTAGAAAAATCCTCCAATACCATACCATAAACACAATTATGTGCAAAAAATTAAACATTTCATATTAAAGTGCCAGTAAGTCTGTAATTGGTGATTTAGCCAAAATCTACCCTGCCTGGGGGTGCACCTATATCTTAAAGTAAAATTAATAAATAGTAGAGTAATACACATGATTGAGCTTTGCCAGTTAACACAGCTACATCCTATTTACTAATCAAAGGGAATATTCTCTTTACTAAGTGCTTTACTCCTTTGGTATAAGTCAGTCAGAACTACTTTTGCCTGGAGTTCTCCTTCATAGCATTTAAAATTATTAAATTATTTATATATTATTTATATTTATTTATAAGTATAAGGATCGAAAGTTTGGGCACCCCAGGTAAAAATTTGTATTAATGTGCATTACCAAGCCAAGGAAAGATGGAAAAATCTCCAAAAGGCATCAAATTACATATTAGACATTCTTATAATATGTCAAAAAAAGATTTAATTTCCATCATTTACACTTTCAAAATTACAGAAAACAAAAAAATGGTGTCTAAAAAAGTTTGGGCACCCTGCAGATTTAATATCTTGTATTGCCCCCCTTTGCCTTTGGCAAGTATCACAGCTTGTAAATGCTTTTTGTATCCAGTCAAGAGTCTTTCAATCCTTGTTTGAGGTATCTATGCCCATTCTTCCTTATAAAAGTCTTCCAGTTCTTTGAGATTTATGGGCTGTCTGTCACACACTGCTCTTTTAAGGTCTATCCATAGATTTTTAACTATGTTGAGGTCAGGAGATTGTGAAGGCCATGGCAAAACCTTCAGTTTACGCCTCTTGATGTAATCCCCCATGGATTTTGAGGTGTGTTTAGGATCATTATCCATTTGTAGAAGCCATCCTCTCTTTAACTTCAGCTTTTTCACAGATGGCATCAAGTTGCCATCCAAAATTTGCTGAATTTTTATTGAATCCATTTTTCCTTCTACTCGTGAAATGTTTCCTGTGCCACTGGCTGCAATACAATCCTAAAGCATGATTGATCCACCCCTATGCTTAACAGTTGGACAGAGGTTCTTTTCATTAAATGCTGTGCCCTTTCTTCTGATGACTCTTCCATGAAGACCATATTTGTACAAGTATCTCTTTATAGTGGAATAGTGTACCACAACTCCAGTGTCTGCCAGATCTTTCTGGAGGGATCGTGCAGTATAACGTGGGTTTTGAATTGCTTTTCTCCCAATCCTGCGAGCTGTTCTGTCTGATATTTTTCTTGGTCTTCCAGATCTTGCTTTAACTTACACTTTTCCTGATGACTGCCATTTCTTAATTACATTCCGACCAGAGGATATTGACATCTGAAAACGCTTTGCTATCTTCTTATAGCCTTCTCCAGCTTTGTGAGAGTCAACTATTTTCAGTTTTCTAGACAACTGCTTAGAACAACCCATGGTGCTGATTGTTGGGGCAAGGTCAGATGAGTCTGGGCATTTAAAACCATTGAAATTGACATCACCTGGTCTTCCCAGACGATGATTGAAAACAATCCATGACACTGGCAGGTCTTAGCTTTGCAAAGGGGGCAGTGCATGCTATAAATTCTGCAGGGTGCCCAAACTTTTGCAGACGCCATTTTTTTGTTTTCTGTAATTTTGAAAGTGTATATGATGGAAATAAAATCTAACTTTTTTTTACATGTTATAAGAATAACTAATCTGTAATTTGATGCCTTTTGGAGATTCTTCCATCTTTCCTTGGCTTTGTTATACACATTAATACAATTTTTTACCTGGGGTGCCCAAACTTTCAATCCCCACTGTATACAGATGCTCTGATGCTTTAGGATGCTCTGAATGTTTGTACATTTTCTAGTTACCTTGAACATTTTATTTCAAACTGTTAATAGATTGCATAGATTAAGGATTATATTGGATTTTCTTGTATTAACATATTAGAAGATATACTGATTATCATCCTCTTACCACAGCACCCCCCAATAATGTTTGTATATAAAAAATCTCTTGTCTTCCTTTTAATTAGAAGATTTAAAAAAAAATGCATATCTGCAGGCAAACAAAAAAAGTTGCTACAGTTTTCTATCTCTTTCTGGGAAATTTCCTGAATTCAGATTTCCTTCCATGATCTATCTTCATATAAGAAGCAAATTACGCTGCTTTGTTTAGAAAATCATCATACAATAAAAACATTTTGTTTCACACCCTCTTCTTAGTTGGGAAAAATGTACTTGATAAAAGTAATCTAATGGCTATATGAGTTTAATATAAACCACAATTACTGATTCCTGGAAGGCGTTACAGTTTTTCACTTTTTTAGCATTTGTAGAAATGGTAAAAAATGGTGTGGGCTACATGAGTATGTTTTAGAAGAAATATACTCAGAAAATCTGAAAAAAGTACTCATACACAATTCATTATATTTTAATGGGTAATTTCTGGTGGTAATTTCTTTGGAGTCTAATAAAATTAATCTAACTAATCACACAACAAAAATTAGTGCGACTTTAGAAATATTTTGTTCTCTCTACAAATTGTCACACATATCGGCCTAGCAGTGAGGCTTGAAAAAATACATATTTGCATAAAGTTTAGCCCCCAAAAAATCTTGCATCTTCTTAAATTGCAGTTGATCTAGGGGAAGGTTTCCATGTGCTTTAAAGTGTAACTCCAAGAATATTTACTTTATTTTGTATAGAGTGAGAAAAAGTTCTTGACATCAAATGACAATCAGATAAAATACAACATCTCCATTCAACTATGTATTTTAAATGTAAGCACACTTTAGTATATATATTTTTTTAAAACATTTCTTGGATAAAACAATCTACTGTATCTGCCAAAAAACTATTTTTGTGGATTATTAGTTAAAAAATTTCCAGCTTTTACGTCAAATGAACCCTTTAATAGCTGCCTGTGACATCTTTTCGCTCTACTGTAAGGAGTGCCATTTTTTTGTTTGTTGTAACCTGAACATTTTTTATATGGGCAATTTTTATATTTATATAGCTTGATTATATTTCCAATTTTCTCTTTACAAGTTCTCTTTACAAGTTCAAATGGTCTTTCCTTTTAACTGTGCTTTTCAATATCCTACCAGACTGGTATGATATTTCAAGAGGCGTTGCTGATGTTTAGTATAAATGTTTAAAAGCATGCAGGGTCTCATTTTGACTATATGGCTGTGTATAATCTGAGACGCAATGTATCTCCTTATATAAAAGCCTAAAAAAAAATCTATTTTTCTGTTGACTAAATTGCTCCTATAAGAGCTTGGAAGCTTACAATAATTAACATGGGGGTAAGTAAATCAAAATCATTATTGCTCGTATCAAATTACAATTGCCAAGGAAATTATTTAACTTAAACAGTTATTTATGTATTTATTGTAACCTCTGGCCTTTATAAATTTAGAATGTTCTTGATAGAAACAAATAACTATGATTGACCTTAAAGAATAAGGCCCGGATTCACAAAGCACTTGCGCCAGCGTAAATCAAGTTACGCCGATGTAAGTGTATCTGTGCACCTGAGTCACAAACCAATATACGCCTAAAAACTGGCCACCCTACGCCGACGTATCTTACTTACCCCGGCGTAACGTGGGCACATTTTTCTTCTGGACGCATGTTGCTGCTCCCATTAATTAGCCATTCAAATATGCAAATTAGGGAGATACGCAGATTCAAGAATGTAAGTGCGCCCGGCGCAGGCTCTACACAACGTGCATACATTTTCTGTCTGGCGTAAAGTTATTCCCCATAAAGGAGGTATAAGTCAGCACCAGACATGCAAAGGTATACACCAGGGAACTCAAGCCTACATATTTTACGTAGGACGTGGGTCTGGCTAGGCGTAGGTTACGTTAACGGCGTACACAGTGATCCGGCGTATCTTAGGCAGTTGTTCTGACGTGGTTGTGAGCATGCGCGCAGGGATACGTCCACGTCTTGACACCTGCGCAGTTCGTTTAAAGTACTTGTATGGCGCCCGGCCCATCATTTGCATTGGGTCAATGCTAATGAAGCGTGACCCAATGCAAATGATGGGCCAGGCACCAGACAAGTACTTAAAACGAACTGCGCAGGCGTCAAGACGTGGACGTGATCAATCATGCCCACTTCAAGCCCACTTCCACCTACTTCCACTTACGCCAGCCTGTGCCTTCGAAATGTACGCTACGCCGGCGCAGAGTTGGGAGCAATAGTTTGCTGAATTCAGTGCATGCCTCTCCGCGCTCCGCTGGCGTAGCGTACTATGTGTGCGCTACGCCGGCGTAAATATGCGCCCATCTCTGTGAATCCAGGCCTAATTGTTTAGTCTTTCCCCATTATTGCCTTTCTACTCCTCTATACCCCTTTCATGTTCTATACATTATTCTTATTTCCTTCTGTTCTTCATAAAGAAGTCCCCACCCCATCAGCAAGGAGAAATCTCTAAGTGAGGTATCATAATTTAGCTTGACAAGATGCAAGCATTATCAATAATGTGCGTGTAATTTTATAAACATAGCTAAAGCCAACCAACTGAAATTTTAAGCATTGCTTACAAGCTCAGTTCAAAATAAAGAAATAAAATGTATGTTAAAGCAGGCATAATAGAATAAAAAATATTACTATTTAACAAATCATCAATATCTATTAAAGTAGACATTACTTTACATCAAAAATAGGAATGGAAATCTATTAACCACCATTACAAAGAAATTGTCAGAGAAGCTTGTTGTGAAAAAAATCACCATTAATAATGTTCAGATAAATAGTGCTAGTAAGAAGTACTTAAGCTCCATGGTTTTGCAGTACAATAGAACCTGTCACATATATCTATTCAGTTATATTTGTTGCTCCACTGAGAGTGTAGTGTGTTTTACAAATGTAACACAGTAATAGGTCTCCAGCATTAAGTGTAAAGTACAGTTTAATGGAACCTTACCAACTTCCCGGGATATCTGTGTAAATGCTTCCACTCCACTTTCTCCATAGTTCCCCTCTGAAGCTAACGTAGAAACATAATTCCAACCTAGGGATGTTACAATGTCAACCATTGCCTGGGCTTGGTAGGAGTCGGGTGGGACAACACGTGAAAAAAAGTCATATCGACTGTTGTCACTTAGCTCTGGTGCTGTAGATGCATAGCTGATTTGAGGTATCTGTACAAAAGATAAAGGAGAAAGAGAAAAGTATAAACTTTTATTTGATATAGACTTTACTGGAAACCATTTTATATTATGATAACATTTTTTGCTGTGCAGCCATAAACTGTGTTAGTCTACTAAGCATGTTTCATAAATTTGTATTAAGCAGATCAAAATATTTACTTTCCAGTGAAAGTGATTTTTCCATAATTATCTCGATATTATTATTTTGCCATCAAGAAGGTAATTTCATTAAGTCAGAGGAAAACAGTGATTCATACTGAGCGGAATGTAAATGGGAAAGCGGAAAATGTTAAATCAATTGCTTTTAGGATATTCTAGCAAATCGTTTTGTTTTTAGGAAAAATCACCTTTTAAAAAAAAAGATAAGGCCACAAATGTGTAAAATGTATATTCGATAGAAATTTTTGTTTTACATCTGAAATAGCAAAAATCAATGGGCCAGATTCAGATACACTTAATTTTGCGCTGCGTAATCAAAATACTCTACGCTGCTGTATTTTACCAGGCTCTACATCGAATTCTGGTAGATCTTTGCCCGTACGCTACGGCGGCGTAGTCTAATTTTCGCCGCGTAATCGAAATACGCGATTAGGGGGCGTGAAGCATTTAAATTAAGCGTGTCCCCGCGGCGATCGAACTGCGCATGCTCCGTTCAGAAATTTCCCGCCGTGCATTGTGCAAAATCACGTCGTTACGTCATTCGTTGTTTAAAGATGCCGTAAGAGATTGAAGATCGTAATTTCTGGGATCGCTGGCAAAAGCTCATTAGCATACCCCGACTCGGAAAACAACGGGAAGTCCACCCAGTGGCCGCAATTTTATTGCAGCATAGATCCGAAGGTGTACGAACACGTAATCCAGTCGAATTGAAGCCCGCAGCCGTCTATTGAGGTTTGAGGTTTCCGACTAGCTAAAAAACGTGTGTAATTTGAAATTACTCCAGTCTAACACCAGTTAGACAAGAGTTAAGGGCTCTCTGAATCTGGCCCTATGATGCTGCAAAACATATGCACCCACCCCTTACTTTAAAAAAAGGTCCAGAATCCACATAAAAATTTATGAGCATCAATTAACAATTGCTTACACTTTCGCAAGCATTCAACAAAGCCTGTTGAGTAAGAAAATTAGGATCTAAATACATCAGGACTTATTAATGACACTACAAGTTATACTTACCTGCTCTGTGCAATAGTATTACACAGAGCAGCCCCTTACCATCTTTTCTGGAGTACCCTGCTGGCACTGTTCACTCCTCCTTTCCTGGTGGTGAGCTCCTGATCCAGGCTGTGTAACTCCAAAGACACACACGGTGTGGCTTGCCCCCCCCCGCTCTCTCCTCACAGGATTTGATTGACAGAAGCAGGAGCTAATGTCTCCCGCTGCTCTCAATGTACCCTGGGAGACCAAGAAGAGAGAGCAGCAGCACTGAAAACAGGGACATTGCTGGATCAACAGAAGCATCGGGAAAGTGTTCAGGGTGTGGGGTGGGTGAAACAGGTATTGAAAGGCTTATTCACCTTAATGCAGGGAATGCATTAAGAGTAGGGTTGAGCACACCCCCCCCCCCTGTTTGGTTCGCACCAGAACCTTCGAACGGACCGAACGTTCGCGCAAACATTTAGAACCCCATTGACGTCTATGGGACTCGAACGTTCAAATTCAAAAGTGCTCATTTTAAAGCCTAATAAGTAAGTTATTGTTGTAAAATGTCTTTGAGAACCCGGGTCTTGCCCCAGGGAACATGTATCAATGAAAAAAAAAGTCAGGACTCCTGAAAAACGACCATTTTTTAAAACTTTTTTTTCCATTGATACTTGTTTCCTCGGGCAAGACCCGGCATTTCCAAGACGTTTTCACAGGAATACTATAGACACCCAACAGGTACAATATTTAAAGGAATTTTTATTTTATTTTATTTTTTTATTTAAGCATCAGCAGTGATTTTAATGATGCTTAAATAAAAACAAAATCCTTTAAATATCGTACCTGCCTATAGTATGCCTGTGAAAACGTCTTTAACCACTTTCCCACTGCGCCATAGACATTTTACTGCTACGGCGTGGTGGAGTTATCTTGGGACGATGTCCCTGGGACGTCGTCCTGCACTTCCGCGATTGCGCGTCCCCTGGGAAGTGTCCGTGCTCACGGATCACGGTAAATTGCCGCTGATAGCGGCCATTTACCACGTGAATGCGCCGTCAAATGACGGCGCGATCACTTGTAAACATACCGGCGTCATTTGATGACGCCGGTTCCTCCCTCTCCTCTCTGTACCATTATTTACAGTGTGAGAGGAGAGGGGGGGGAAGCTGGTGGCAGCTCAGCCATCCCTGCCCCAGTACTCTGCAATACCCCAGTACCCTGCACAATACTCTGCAATACCCCAGTACTCTGCAATACCCCAGTACCCTGCAATATCCCAGTACCCTGCACAATACTCTGCAATACCCCAGTATTCTGCAATACCCCAGTACCCTGCACAATACTCTGCAATACCCCAGTACCCTGCACAATACTCTGCAATACCCCAGTACTCTGCAATACCCCAGTACCCTGCAATATCCCAGTACTCTGCGCAATACTCTGCAATACCCCAATACCCTGCGCAATACTCTGCAATACCCCAATACTCTGCAATACCCTGCGCAATACTCTGCAATACCCCAATACCCTGCGCAATACTCTGCAATACCCCAATACCCTGTGCAATACTCTGCAATACCCCAATACCCTGCGCAATACTCTGCAATACCCCAATACCCTGCGCAATACTCTGCAATACCCCAATACTCTGCAATACCCCAATACCCTGAGCGATACTCTGCAATACCCCAATACTCTGCAATACCCAAATACTCTGCAATACCCATTTTTTAAAGCACCCCTGTCCCCGTGTGCTCGCATGCAGAAGCGAATGCATACTTAAGTCCCGCCCACATATGAAAACGGTGTTCAAGCTACACATGTGAGGTATCTCTGCGAACGTTAGTGCGAGAGCAATCATTTTGGCCCAAGACCTCCTCCGTAACTAAAAAACATGTAACCAATAAAAGTAATTAAAGCGTCGCCTATGGGGATTTTTAAGTAGCGAAGTTTGGCACCATTCCATGAGTGTGCGCAATTTTGAAGTGTGACATGTTGGGTATCTATTAACTCGGCGTAACTTCATCTTTCACATTAAAAAAAATTGGGCTAACTTTACTGTTTTTATTTTTTTTTATTAAACACAAAACTGTTTTTTTTAAAACACGCGTTCAAAAAATGTCTGCGAAAATACCATGCAAGATAAAAAGTTGTAATGGCCGCCATTGTATTTTCTAGGGTCTTTGCTAAAAAAGCATATATAATGTTTTGGGGTTCTATGTAATTTTTTAGCAAATAAATGATGATTTTTCCATGTAGGAGAGAATTCTCAGAATTGGTCTGGGTGCTCCAGAACGCCTGATGGCGTTCCCTGCATGTTGGGCCTCTGTATGTGGCCACGCTGTGTAAAAGTCTCACACATGTGGTATCACCATACTCGGGAGGAATAGTAGAATGTATTTTGGGGTGTAATTTGTGGTATGCCTATGCTGTGTGTGAGAAATAACCCGCTAATATGACAGAAACAAGATTTTTTTTTACAGAATTTTCAGTCATTTTTCTTTTATAGCGCAAAAAATAAAAAACCCAGAGGTGATCAAATACCACCAAAAGAAAGCTCTATTTGTGTGGGGAAAAAAGGACACAAATTTAAAATGGGTACAATGTTGTATGACTGAGTAATTGTCATTCAAATTGTGAGAGCACCGAAAGCTGAAAATTGGTCTGGTCAGGAAGGGGGTTTAAGTGGCCAGTGGTCAAGTGGTTAAATAGCACAATCACCTGCCTGCCAGTAGATTAGGAAGAACTGATCTAGCTAAACTATACAGTGTATAAATATATGTACAACACCTGGGATGTATATATATCCTCTACACACTGTAACATTAACTGACTAGCCTGCCTGCTCTATCTACCTGCAAAAAATAACAAACTCTCTGTCTCTCTCTGTTCTCTCCAACCACCTCTGCAACACACTACACAAAGCCGACCTGCAGGTGGCCTTTTATAGTGTGGGGCGTGGACAAAACCCCCTGAGCCATAATTGGCCAAAGCCACCCTGGCTTTGGCCAATAATGGCTCTCCGTTTTTTGCACGCTGTGATTGGCCAAGCATGCGGGTCATAGTGCATGCTTGGCCAATCATCAGCCAGCGATTCCGCAGTGAATTATGGTCTGTGAAACGTAACTCGAATTTGGTGCGAACGACCCGTTTTGTTCGTATTTCGACGAACGATCGAACATACGATGTTCGAGTCAAACTCATGTACGAAGCTCATCCCTAATTAAGAGGAAGAAATGTCTGCATTTATAACCACTTTAATAAACATTACAACAAGCATTATCAGTAGCACTATGGCTTCTAAGTCTTATTTTTACAAACTGGGTCCTATATTTCACAATAGATGGAAAACATGTGTCACTTTACTACTGCTTGTAGTGTGTTAACATAGTGTTGAGTTTTAACAGCTTGAAAAGTAATACTGCATAGTAATTCATAAGTAAATACAGTAAATGCTATTCTTGCTTCACATTCCTACTTGAAGTTCATGTAAGTACCTTTTAAGATCATTTACAATATATAATGCCACTTTTCCATAAGAGAGCCTTGAAATACCAGAAATAGTAACCCTGATATCAGACACTGAGCAGTCAGTCAATTACCGTATTTATCGGCGTATAACACACACCTTTTCCCCCTGAAAATAGGGGGGGAAATTACGGGTGCGCATTATACACCGATAGCGTACCTGAAAGGAGAAGGAGGGGGACGAGCACCGCTGGAATCACCGAGCCGCCATGTCCTGTTTGCTCGGCTCTGACATCACACACATGTTCCGCCTCCGCCACCGGCATTGGACCAGTGTTTTGTCAATCACAATAGCTGGTCCAATGGCGATGGCTGAGGCGGGACTGTGTATGTGACTGCCGACCGAGAGCCGAGTACTGTAAACAGAAGATGACAACTCAGTGATTTTGGCGGCACTCGTCCCCCTCCTGATTTTCTGCACTGCATGAGAGATGGTAAGGCTGCAGATAGGCATCAGGCTGCATTGGAAGGTGGCAGATCAGGCTGCAGATGGGCACAGAGGCTGCATTGAAGCTGCAGATGGACATCAGGCTGTATTGGATGGCCGCAGATGGACACTAATCAGGCTGCATTGATTGGCACTGACTATTATTTTGCTTCAAAGTGGTGTATTTGAGAAATAAAACTTTTTTTCCTGAAACTTTCCTCTTAAATTGGGGTGCGTGATATACGCCGGCGCGTGTTATATGCCGTTAAATACGGTACTTAGTTCAAAGAGACTTTATGAGTCATAACTCATAACTATAAGTTGTTTATTGTGCTAACTACTTAAAGCTAATAAAATGTGCTATTATCTGATATTATTTGTTAATTGCTGGGCATTAGCCTTTTTAGTACATAACAAAAAGATGAGATCGCGCTGAAAAACACACACAAACAACTCAAGCCAGCTATTTAAACATGTATACAGGTAAATATTAAAACTTGGAATTGCTGATTAAGCATGTGCACAGGTAAACATTTCCAACATGTAAGCAAATATCTCCAACATAAATGTCCATCAACATATGAGAGAATTCATTGATTGATATTCCACCAGGTGCCGAAGAATCAAAAAATTGGAAAGGTGTAATATAGATGAAAAGCCTCCACCAAAGTTATATGAAGCCTCTTACCAGAAAGACACACATTATGGTATGGTTTCCTGTGAGCGATAGGTTGGTTTCCTGTGAGCGATACTACACATCACTGGGCTGACTCTTCCCAGCTAACCTCACGTTTGTGAGTCCTGGCATTTTGATCGCAGGTGCATTTCGGCTTCTTCATTCGTGCTCTTCGACGGCGGTTCCCGCTCACTGTCGCAGACACCTCACACTTGATAACATCTGACAACCAGGCTGTACACATTGGATCTCTCCTTGATCGATTTAGAGCAGCACAGACTATATTATGCCCATAATGTATGTCTTTCTGGTAAGAGGCTTCATATAACTTCGGTGGAGGCTTTTCATCTATATTGCACCTTTCCAATTTTTTGATTCTTCGGCACCTGGTGGAATATCAATCAATGAATTCTCTCATATGTTGATGGACATTTATGTTGGAGATATTTGCTTACATGTTGGAAATGTTTACCTGTGCACATGCTTAATCAGCAATTCCAAGTTTTAATATTCACCTGTATACATGTTTAAATAGCTGGCTTGAGTTGTTTGTGTGTGTTTTTCAGCGCGATCTCATCTTTTTGTTACATTGGTTTTGTGTTGTATAACACTTTTATGATCGCAGCTATATTTCTTATCACATTAATGAGCGCAATTTAACTTTTTTATTACTTTTTAGTACATAAGCTGGCCACATGCTGTAGAATTTTGCTATTTTTTTTCTGTTTTAGGAATATTTATTTTGTTAGCGGAGCCTGAAAACGTGCGTTAATGGGGTCACAATGAACATTGGTTTTTGACCGCAGTGATAAGAAAATTTAAAGCGGTAAGATGGACATCTTGTCTCCAAAAAGAGAAGACTTTTTATTGTGAATGTAACATTTGATTGGGAGAGTCCATTCTTTCCAAAATTGTTAGTTAAAAGCAAATTAAGTTTTGAAGTATTTTCAAATGACATTTGTCAAGCGATCAAATACATTTTTACATGAATGTTCATTTGAAAACTAATATATGGCCACTTTAGTAAGGGCAACATGCACATTTTTCCTTGCTATAACAACTATAGAAAATAGTGTATTTGCTATAAATGCACTCAGCTCTTAAAGAGGAAGTAAAACTGATGGGTTTACTTCCTCTTTATTTCCCTGCAAAGTTAAAACATAAAACATAAAAGCACTACAAAGCAGCTATTACTAAGCACTGAACCCCAGTGTGAAACTCATCAGCTACATACCCCACTGCTTGCTGTGTGTTGTAGTGCTTTTTCCTTTTTTTACCATTAATGGCTACCTTTCAAAGGTTTTTTCCGGCCATCTATATTTTCTTTTTCGAGTTTTACATGGAACGGGCTATCCAGATAAGAACTAAGAAGGATATTTGGACTCCTTGAGGTTACATAAAAAGCATGCAGAGGATATCTCTAAATTTCTAAAATTATCAACATTTATTTTTATTTTTATTATTAACAGACATAACAAATCTCTTTCAATGGTTAATATACAACACCAAAGATCATTGTTAAAGTTTACATATACGTTTAATTAACTTGGCTCAAACTTTGTAAACTCAGTTCAAATTTGTCTAGGCTGTGTACTGCCACTGTAGCCAATGGTCAAATACAATAGCATAAGTCTTTAAGTTTTCTTTATGGTATGATATGCCCTTCCCTTCCCTGGAAACATTGCAAATGTGACTTGTTAGCTTACAGAGTATCTGTAAAATTTTGGAAAATGCCTCTTTATTGGTCAGCAATGAGCTAGATATTAAAGCCTACATTTTGTTCCTTTTTAAAAAAAAAATCAACACAAAGGGACGGACAGTGCTTACATTTAATGAGAAGTCTCCTAGTGATTGCTGTTCTTGTTGAAATCTTCTATTCTCTGTCCCCATTCCCCTCCCACACCCTTGCAGCAGTAATCTTTCAGTGATACAAGGGTTAAAGCTTCTGAACCTGTCATAGCCACTCATCAAGAGTGCCGACTATGCCAATCCTTTACATCCACCTTCTCTTTTCATAGGAGCTATGCTGTAGTTTCCATCAATGAAAATCACTCTATGAATAGGGGACAGTTGGGTGAATGAATGATAAGTTTTTCTACCCCCTTCATAGAACAGACTAATGCAATGTGTGTGTGTATGTGTGTGTGTGAGGGGGCTGAGCATGGACATTTTTAACCAGATCAACTGACAACAGCAGAAAACTTTTTAGGTTAAAATATTGTCCCTTGTGCTGATTTAAAAAAACATGAATAAACTTAAACTTAGGCTTAGTGGAAGTTCACCCTAAAGCTAAAATCTCTAAATCTACTCTAAATCTACTCAGAGACATCATCTAAGACTCAGCTATCTAGTCCTGTAAACCAAAAATTGGTCTGATCTCTAGGGTCACAAGTTCTGTGCAGGAGACAGCCGACAACGGCTGTGAAATGCCTGGGAACTGACATTATCCATAGAGTTATTATGGGGCTTACTTTGTCGGCTGCTTCTGCTGTCCCACGCAGAAAAGCCTCTGCTGACAGCTCAGTGTAGGACCAGACTGGAGCAGCTTAAGAAAGGGTTGCTTTTTTGCTTTACAGGGCTAGATAGATGAGTTTTAGACTGTGGATGCAAGAAGATTTAGATATTTTAGTTTTAGCCTGAGCTTCTACTTTAATGTAGTCTTAATTTAATTATTTTCAGAACATTCATGTTTCTCCATACTGTTTCAGAAATATAAAGATAGACCAATATAACATGTCGTATTTAATGCCTTCTAATAAAATCATTCTTGTCAATCAAATGTTAGAAACACTTAGCTCAGTCATATAAAATACATAATAGTGGTCATTTTGAGAAGCAAATGTGGTTTTAACAAACAATGTGCATTAAAATAAGGTACACATTTCTCATGTAAACACATTTTCTTCTAACAAGTACTTCATTTCAAAGGGATTGTATTGCATTTTTGTGTATTGCATAACCATGCTCCTATTAAATGTTCAAGTGAAGTGTGTCCTGTGATTAAGCTTTTCAATGACGTCACAAAGGAATCCTTTGGGTTTAGAGACTGAACACTCACTGGGTGACAGCTGCAGTTACTGTCTTCTGGCCAACAGTGACATCTGCAATTTGCCATCTGCCAAAATGCACAAAATATCTGGCCAATAATTTTACCTTGAAGACACAGATGTTTTTATTTTGTAAAGTAGCTAGTGACATCTACGGTTGGGCTCAAGGGCCCTGATGTATTATTTGCTTTTGATATTGTCCGGAGTTTCTCATTATTATCGATGGATGAAATGAAGGTATGGGGAATACTATATTATATTCACTACAGTTTCACTAAAATGCAAAACACTACAACAAAATAACATTGTTTACTTTCTACACAGAGGGAAACCATATACCCATTTTAAACATGTAACACTCAATTCAATGAAATGGCCAATTCTATAGAACTAGCTATAAAACGAAATTATTATAAAACAAGTGTGGAAAACAGTACATTGCTTTTTTAGTGCTGGTTGGAAAATAAAGTTACCAAAAAAAATATTAGTGACAAAGAACTGTTTTTTTATAAAGACACAAGAGATTCATATTTACAAAGGCGCTCAGGAATTCAAGTGTGAAACTGGAAACAGAGTATTACTGGGAAGAGGTAGACAGTGCATATGTTGGCTTTCTGCAGTTGAAGGCTAATGGCATATAGTGGTACTTTTTTTTGCAAGGAAATGGGGATGAGTATAGATGTAGATTATGAAAACAAAGTGGTGCTGGCAAAAAAAAGTTTAACAACTGTTGACAGATAAACTGCTTCTTAAAATAAAAATCCAAACCTACACCAACCAGTCTTTCATTTCATTTTGGGAAGAGTAAGTGGGGCTACAATCCCAGTGAGTTTTTTTTTTTTTTTGCCATCTGTGTCTGGTTGTATTTTACCGGCCAGAGAGGAATCACTAACCTGTGTAACAAAAAGATTGGTATACTTACCTATTTTTAATACACTCCAGTCAAGTGATATCCTGTGTTAGTGAATGGCAGATGCAGGGGATGGGAAATGAGGGTACACAAAAAACACAATACTAGAAGAAAGATGGATTAAAAACCTTTAATTAAACATACTTAGAAGCTGACATAATCCTAAGGAACACCTTATCAAATACATTCTTTTATCACCCCATTACATTATCAGTCATATTATTCAACAATCTTTAATTCAGACTTTCTCTGTTGCCGTCCACCCCCAAGATTAAAAGTTTATTTTATAAATTGTCTGTATATGACTAATTGTGTTTTGAGGTAAAAGAAAAATGTAGATAATAAGGTGTTCCTTAGGAAAATGTCAACCTGTAATTATGTTTTATGATGTATACTTTTTTTAAATGGTTCTAATAAAACTTGGATTTTATTTGATATAATGTTGACCTCTATTAAAGGTTGTGAGTTGTAAAGGCAGAATGTTTTTTTTTACCTTAAAGCCGAGTTCCAGACGTTTTTTAGTTTATTTAAAGTCAGCAGCTACAAAAAGCATAGCTGCTGACTTTTAATAAACCGACTCTCACCTGTCCCACGGGCCAGCTATGTGGCCACACAGAGCCTTGCTCCTCTCCCTCTCCTATCCTTGGCACTGTCATATCTACACCCGGCCATGACAGCTGATGGCTTTGCGGCTGGGCACGCAATGCACATGCGCGAGTTACGCTGCTCTCTGCCATTGGCCAGCAATATTCTAGGACCTGTGTTGTGTCCAAGAAGATTGCTGGCAGGGAGGGGCTGCCTAGGGCAAAAGGAGGAGTCGCCTAGGAGGCTGAGGACCTGGAAGGAGAAGTTGGACATCAAGTCCCACTAAAAAGAGGACACCCCCCCCAAAAAAAATGACATGCCAAATGTGGCATGTCAGAGGGTGAGGAGTGCTTGAAGCGGGTGGAACTCCGCTTTAATGTATATTCTGCATTAAGATAAAAAGCCTTCTGTGTGTAGCAGCCTCCACAGCACCCCCTAATACTTACCCGTGCCCCCTCTCTGTCCAACAATGTCCACAAGTCCCTTGGACATCCCTGACTCTTCCTCCTGATTGGCTGAGACACAGCAGCAGCAGCAGCAGCGCCAATGGCTCCCACTGCTATTAATCAAAGTCAGTTAGCCAATCAGGAGATAAAGGGGCGGGGTCAAATGGCAGCTCCTTGTCTGAATGGATACACGGAGCTGCAGCCCAGCTTGGGTGCTCCCATAGCAAGCTGCATGCTTTGGGGGCACTCAACAGGAGGAAGGGGCCAAGAGCAGTGAAGAGGGAATCAATAAGAGAAGGATCTAGGCTGCTCTGTGCAAATCCACTGCACAGTGCAGGTAAGTATGACATGTTTTTTTTTAAGGAGACTTTACAATCACTTTAAGGACTTTAAAAATCCCAAATATTTGAATTCTACTTTTATGAAAGTCTTATAAAGGGATGATGCAAACCTCACCCCCATTCCTTGTATAGACATGATAGGGACAGGAAGTGAGGGCAAATCTCCTGAAATGTTCAGGGATATACATTATAAATATATAAAAAAATAATGGTTCCCCACTATATGGAAAAAAAATAGTTGGAATTAAGTTTTCAATACATGATCTATCTGCCATTCTACAAATCAAGTGTCACTCCAGGCAAAAGGTGATGTACTGTCCTTTTGATATTTTCTTATTATTTCTGAACTTATGTTAACTTCCAAAGCTTTAGATTTTTTTTTTCATTAAAATGACAAAATTCTTACATTACAGTCTTTAAAAGAAAATATTGCACAGCAGTACATAATGCAAGGAGACATTTCAGTTCACATATTATTCTCAGATTGCATATAATACAGCAATGTCCACCATCATAAAAACAAATCATAGAACATAAATAGAATCTTTAGATCTAGTGGGAGTGTTCTCCAATATAACTTTAGAAGTAGACAGAATACAAAAAGGGTAGGTCTGACAACGCTATTCAGGCACTTTTAAAATGGTTGATCTCCCAGTGTTCTCAGAACCCAAAAGCTGAGCTGCTTGGTTAACTATGCAAGTGGCCTGTTCACATTGGCTTCTTCCTCCCCTTATGCATACACTATTACTTCTGCAACACTATAGTGCTGGTCCACACTGTCTCACATACTCACAGCTTATTAGTCAGAGACACACAGCGTAGTGGTTGAGAGCTGTAGAGTTTAGTTGCCCCAGAAAACCAAGGCCAAGTGGGCAGCATTACTTTCAGATGTGATGCAGTGATGAGCAGATTTGTTATATGCCCATTAGTTGCCTAGTATTCCAATTTGAAGTGGTATTGTGGTAACAAGACCATGTGTAAAAAGTTTTAGAAAAAAAAATACACTTTTTTTTTTACTATTTTGGTCATTCCAATCTGCATAGGAAAATAATTAGCTGCCAGGGACTTATTTGCTCTTAAGGCTTTACAACTGCTTTAATACACTCAGAGTAAGTAAAGTATCAAAATACATTTTAAAACTATAGTTAGGGTTGTCCCCAATAGTATCGGACTGATACTGATCATTTGCACAAGTACTTGTACTCGTTCAAATGCTCCCGATGCCTGATCCGATACCTGGAATTGGAGAGAGAGGCAGAATGTAATGCCTGTGTCATGCTCAGACCGCAGCCATCCAGTGTACAAAAGCCTCATCTCCTTCTCGTCCATGATAGGGGAACACTCTGTTTCCCAGCAAGTGAGTCAGTGTTCAGTGTTCCACTTATCACGGACATCCTCTCATCCTCGTCCCATGGACGAGGATGAGAGAATGTCTGTGATAGGTGGAAAACACTGAACACTATCTCACTGCTGGGAAACTGAGAGTTCCCCTATTACGGATGAGGACGACGAGGAGGCGCGGCTTTTGTAGGTTCCAGTGACAGGTTCCTCGGATCTATTAAAACCTGCTGCATTAGAAGATTGGGGCTGCAGAGGGAGATGGAGTTCAGAGGATTTCAACTGAAGCTGCAGCCATCAGCACATAGATCATTCCGCACTAATAGTAAGTATTGTCTCTTATGCTGATTTAAAAAAAAATATATATATTTTTTTACTAAATTTTGATTTTAAAAGGGATTGCATGGAAAACCCACCACATTTGCATTGTCTATACTGGGATGACCCAATCAAGCACCAACTACATACATGTACATCCTCTCTTATGAAGTAGCAGGCGGTGAAGGCGTTGAGGAACTGTGTTGGCCCTTCTAGACTCCTACCTTAGTTGCTTTATGTGTTGGCCCTTCTAGACTCCTACCTTAGTTGCTTTATGTGTTGGCCCTTCTAGACTCCTACCTTAGTTGCTTTATGTGTTGGCCCTTCTAGACTCCTACCTTAGTTGCTTTATGTGTTGGCCCTTCTAGACTCCTACCTTAGTTGCTTTATGTGTTGGCCCTTCTAGACTCCTACCTTAGTTGCTTTATGTGTTGGCCCTTCTATACTCTTACCTTAGTTGCTTTATGTGTTGGCCCTTCTAGACTCCTACCTTAGTTGCTTTATGTGTTGGCCCTTCTAGACTCCTACCTTAGTTGCTTTATGGGTTTATTTAAGTACCATATATCAGTACCATCCACCTGTCAGTGCCATCCATCAGTGCCATCTGTCAGTGCCAGCCATCAATCAGTGCTGATCTGTCAGTGCCATCTGTCAGTGTCCAGCCATCAGTGCCCAGCCATCAGTGACCAGCCATCAGTGCCATCTGCCAGTACCTTCTATAAGTGCCAGCCATCAATACGTCACTGTCACATGACATTAAAAAGGGTATCGCTAATTGGTAACGGCGGGTACTTGAAAAAAAGTATCGGTACTTAAAAAAGTGGTATCAGGGCAACCCTAACTATAATCATAACATATTTTAAGCAGGAAAAAAGTTTTTCTTTCCAGCAAATCTTCTGGTGACTTTAAATACAAAGCAAGTCTACTTGATACACTAGTCTGTATAATGATCTTTTAAATTATTAAATTGCTCCCTTTCTGCCTCCCTTTCTTCAATAAAACCATACCACCTTTGGCCCAGAAAAGGTTGCTATGACAGTATGCTAATCCTATGTATGAATGCTATCTTTACATTATGTATAATACTTCTTTATCAATAAGCCCTGTGGTAGTGTTAGTGTGATATATTATAACCTTCCACACATTTATGAAACATAAAGGTAAAATTAAAGAACGTATAAGTAAATCTGCTACAGTAACACATTTGTCCTATTATTGATGTTATGTTGCAGACTTTCTATTGCAGATAATAATTGGAGCTATTAAAACGAACAGATTCAAACTATACAGCATGTAAATAATGCATTCACAATGTTACTGTAAGCTTTGACATGACAAATACATGTAGCTACTAGAGCTCTGAATGTGAAGAAAATGAAGATGCTAGACTTTACAGGAAAATCAGCTAAATAAAAAGTTTCTTTGCAAAATCAGTTATAAAGCTTGGCTGCTATAACACAATAAAAATAAATTACTAAGGAGAACAGACTCTGACATAAATTCTGTTAAGCAATTCAATGTACCAACTTTTCCCTGATCAACTCTCGTATAACTATTTTAGAAAATATGCTGTTTTTCTGTGATACAGCATAGCAATAGTCAGTAAGCGGAACAGGTAGGCAGGGAAAAACAGGAAGGAAATAACTCTTGATAAAACAGCCCTCATTAATAAATAGCTTCTGTGACCCCATCATATGGAGGTATATTGTGGATGTAAACCTAGTCACTAAAACCTTATATCAAGTATACGATTTATGTAATTTTAAAATCCTTTTAAATGTTTTTAAATCTACAGTTTTTCTTAAAATTATGTTGATTCTGTCAGGAAATCTTTTTGTAAGCATTTTCTTTATATATTTGTAGTGAGTCCCTGCCTTCAAAATTAGCTACTGTCAGGCCTCAGATTTAGGTTGGCCATTTTCCTTTAGATTTACCAAAAACCATATAATATGAAGCATTAAACAACATTAAATTGTATCCAATTGGGCAGGCCCTTGCACTACATAGTTTAAACCGGAGTTCCACCCAAAAGTGGAAGTTCTGCTTTAAGCACTACTCAATCCTTTCTATGCCACATTTGGCATGTCATTTTTTGGGGAGGGAGCAGGTACCTAGTTTTGACAGGTACCCTTCTCCCACTTCCGCTTGGGCCATCTAGGTGACTTGAACGGAAGTTCTCCTCTCCCCTCCCTCCCTTCAATCTTCTGGGAGATGTCCCAGGTCCCAGAAGATTGGCCAGCCATTGAGGAAAAGCAGCACGACTCGTGCACATGCAGTGTGCACCCGGCCGTGAATAATGCCGGTACTGGGGAGAGGCGAGGGAGAGAACCTGAGGGCTTGGGTGGCCACATCGCTGGATGACTTTTAATAAAACACAAAAACTACTGGAACACTGCTTTAGGGTGATCTAAAGGAATATTGTACAAGAAACTTGAACATGTATAGCCAGCCTAAGACTAAAACATGTCATTTCAGCACACATTATTAAGGCACGGTCCACTAAGGCCTTATGGGCTGAAACGCGTCAACCTTTCCTATTTGCGTTTGTCTACTGTGGCTAGTTAATTTTTAAGAGCAGCGACTTGCGGATCATCTTTTTTTTCATTTACGGTCCACTACTGTCACTATCCGGAAACCAATTCCATGTAGTAGTCATCAATGGAGTGCATGTGTGCAGATAAGAAGTAGGTGCCAAGAGGCTGAGGCTGCATGAGGTCAGTAGTACAGAGATGAAACAAAGAATGAAAGAAATGTGACAGCATGGCAACTGTTTATGATGGTGCCTTGGCAAAAGTAAATTTGAGTTTAGTTAGATTTGTACTTTAGCTAGGTACTAAACAAAGTGTAAGGTTATTCAACCATGGACCATTCTATATCCAGCATGCCCAAATTTCAAGCATGTGATTGCCTCTGAAGACTGTTTTAAACTTTCAGTGCAGTAATGCTGTAGTTTCCTTAAAACATAAATATTAAGTTCTTATAGGTCACACATCTACTCAATGTTTTTATCCAGACCAAAGTATTCTTTTTGATTGAAAATGTGTTTTTCCCAACACTATGAGGTTGATTTGATAATACCGCTGAGTGCAAAATCTGGTGCAGCTCTGCATGGAACCCAATCAGCTTTCAGTTTTTTTTGTGACAGCCTAAGTTGATTGTAACGATCAGCTTGTAAAATAACCCATTCAGTTCAAAATAGAAATGAAAGTCAAAACAATTGTGTACAGACATAATATATATATATATATATATATATATATATATATATATATATATATATATATATATATATATATATATATACATATATATATATATATATATATATATGTATATACATATATATATATATATATATATATATATATATCTATATTTATATAGATATATATATATATCTATATATATATATATATATATATAGATATATATATATATATATATATATATATATATATATATATAGATAGATAGATAGATAGATAGATGGATACAATTGTTTCCCTTTTTTTATACATGATCACATTCCCTTGCAGCTAAATAAGGGCTGGGGGAGAGGGAGAAGCAGCAGCTTGATCAAAGACTTAATGGGGTGAAGGGGGGGTCAGGACAAGTTTGATCAGTGTAGGAAAGCAGACCGAGTTCCCAGCACAGCTAGAGAACTGATCATGGTGTGTTCTCCTGCTTATTGTGGTCAGTTGTTAATAGGAAAGCAAAGGGACTGGTAGAATTACCAGGGATTTGACACACAGGAGGCAATACAAATAGAAAAGGATACTCTCTCATACAAGTGCATGATACAGCAGGCACATATCAGAAATTTGAAATGTCAGGTTTACATATTCTTTAACCACTTTCCGAACAGCCGCCATCATTACACTGCAGTAGGTTGGCTCGTTCCCACAAATCGCCTTAGCTGTAGGTTGGCCCTTTAAACAGCTATAGCGGCGAAGTCCACCGGCCACCCTCGATCACTCCACAGAGAGGCAGAATGGGGATCTGTCAATGTAAAGAGATAGATCCCCGTTCTATTAGGGGAGTAGAGAGAGATTGTTTGTTCCTAGTGATTAGGAACAGCAATCTCTCTCCTCCTTCTGTCAGTACACTGCCCCTACAGTTAAAAACACCTCCCCTTGATCGCCCCCCAGGTGTTAATGCCTTCCCTGCCAGTGACATTTATACAGTTATCAGTGCATTATTATAGCACTGATCGCTGTATAAATTGTCAATGGTCCCAAAAAAGTGTCAAAAGTGTCCGATCTGTCCGCCGCAATGTCGCAGTCCTGCTAAAAATCTCTGATCACCATAATTTCTAGTAAAAAAAATGTAATGCTATAAATCTACTCTCTATTTTGTAGACACTATGGGCCAGATTCAGGTAGAATCGGCTTTCTCTGCGGCGGCGTAACGTATTACATTTACGTTACACCGCCGCAAGTTTTACGGGCAAGTGCTTGATTCACAAAGCACTTGCCTGTAAAGTTGCGGCGGCGTAGCGTAAATCCGCCCGGCACAAGCCCACCTAATTCAAATGGGGCGGGGACCATTTAAATTAGGCGCTTTCCCGCGCGGAACGTACTGCACATGCTCCGTCCCTAAAATTTCCCGACGTGCATTGCGCTAAATGACGTCGCATTCACGGACGACTTACGCAAACGACATGAAATTTCAAATTTCGACGTGGGAACGACGGCCATACTTAACATTGGCTAGACCAAGCGGAAACGTCGTAAATTTACAGCGACGGGCAAATCGTACGTTCGTGAATCGGCGTAACTAGTCATTTGCATATTCTACACCGACCGCAATGGAATCGCCACCTAGCGGCCGGCCTAGAATTGCAGCCTAAGATCCGACAGTGTAAGTCACTTACACCTGTCAGATCTTAGGGAGATCTATACGTAACCTGATTCTATGAATCAGGCGCATTGATACGACCTTCGTATCTCAGAAATACGACGGCGTATCAGGAGATACGCCATCGTATCTCTTTTATGAATCTGGCCCTATAACGTTTGCGCAAACCAATCAATATACGCTTCAATATGTAGAAGAATACATATTGGCCTAAACTGATAAGTAATGCTTTATTTATTTATTATATCAAAAAGTAAAAAATATATATATATAAAAAAAAATTACGCAGTTTTTTTAGTTTATATCGCAAAAAATTTAAACCGCAGAGGTGATAAAATACCAAAAAAAATAAGTCTCTATCTGTGTTAAAAAAAGGATGTCAATTTTGTTTGGGTACAGCGTCGTAAATTGGAATTACTAAATCAACCCCTATGGCTTAAAATAGGCAATGCACTAAAACACGTCAAAGAAAAAATACAAAATCATTTTTTTTTTGTGTGTAATTTTAATTATCCGTAGAGTCCATAGAAACAAAATGTTGTAAAATAGCTTTAACAGAATTTAACTAACTACGATCCCGACAACAAGAACATGCTTTTATGGCAACTATTACCACAATAGCACATTTTACTGAATATCTTTACTAGAAAGGATTTCAGTTTGAATATGTGGAATGCACAAAAAAATTAAACATGTTGACCTTTTACCATGAAGTCATCCATCAAAATGTCTTTTAATTATTGAAGTTAAAAAATCGAGTTATAACACATAAATGCTTTAATACTTTAGCTTCAAATTTTTTACATATTGTAAGAGAATGACTTGTTCTACACAGTAGCAGGATAACATTTTGATTCACAAATGATAGTTATGCAATATAATAATATAGCTAAATGTTAACTGTTATATCTGTGAGAACAAATCAACTCACACCAGATTCTCAAGTAGAAAAATGCGAAATGATCCTATAATATATTATGACTGGAATATCCATAGCTGACTTTAAAAGTAGGCTGAAATTACAAATGGAAATAGCAAAGGTAGTATCATCCTCAGCAAAGTTATGTTCTATGAAATGAGATCTTGTTGCATTTATATCAAAGCAGATTTTTACATGATCTTGAAAATGATTGCATTAACGTGTGGCTGCTAAACCACACAGTGTTCCTCCAGATAACAGAACCTATTGTTAAGTATTTGAAAATATCACAGAATTTCAGCAAAACTGAGCAATTGTTTAAAGTAGAAACCATAATACATCTTACTGTATTGCAGAGAGCAGAACAATGGAACGATCCATATCTACACTTTCTTAATACTATTGCTCATTCTTATATACAGTTGCAGCAGCATAATCCCCCTGAGCATTGCTAAATAAATCTATTTGCTACACCTCAGTGAGGATAGAGATAAGCCTCTCCATAGTCTGCACGGTAACTTTGGCCTGGGTAAACTTCTAGTCTGCCCAATTTAAAATGTGTTTGTGTGTTGTTAAAGCATATTTAAAGCAGAGTTTCCATAAAAATAAAAAAATAAATCATTATAGTGCACATAAGACCTAAAAAAGAAAAAAAAATATTTTTTTACTCACCTGTTAATGCCTGTTGCTATGCGGTCCCACAAAATCTACCTTCGGATTCACCTAGGATTCTGACATCAGCTCCCTGAGCTACTCAGAACACTAATGCTCCTGGGAAATGTGTGTCATCATTTCCCAGGATGCCGTGCGCTTCCCCTAGGGCTAGAATAGCGGGACTTCGAGACCGGAAGTGACTCGATTCATTGAAGATTTCGGCACCATTTTCAGTATTGGAAAAGCCCTTTGTTTAGATCCTACGGACACAGACACACAGCAGCCTGCACCGGAGAAGGACGAGCGATCAGACTCAGCTTTTCTCAAGTAATTCTTCTTTACAAATCTTCTGGCTTGTCACTGTTTCTTCATTGCCATCACAACAACGGCGTGCACATCTGCCGCCCTTTGTGATGGCAACCCGAGTGCTTGACGGGAATGGGTCGGGACGGGCGGTCCATTATCCATCGTCATCATAGAATTCCAGGAAGTAACTGCTTGTGGGCTTCACAATGCCCACAAGCAAAATGACAAACGTCTGGACGGATTTTTATAAAGTATGTTTTGAGAAAAACTCTGCGGAGTGGTGGCAGATTTTAAAATAGTAAGTAATCTGATACATAACATACAAACGCATGATGAAAGGACATACTTTAAAAAAACATTTATTATACACAATGTGGATTTATATCCTTTGTAACTATTGAGGAATAGGCAGTATTTCAATTAAAGTTTTTTCATGCCTATAGTTCAGGTTTAAGCTTTTTGTTTTCTCTATGATATAAAATATCTTTTGAGAAAAACTCTGCGGAGCGGTGGCGGACTTTAAAATAGTAAGTGACCTGATTTATAACATACAAATGCATGATGAAAGGCATAGGTGTGTGCAGCCTACCTATTGCATTAGGGTGTGCACCCCAAATGTATTAAAACATAGACGGTGTCAATAGAGCAGAGGTTAGTGTCAGTAGGGCCATGGACAGTGTCAGTAGCTTTTTATTTTTATTATTTTAATCTTTTTATATTTATTTTTTAGGAGCCATGTTCAGGGGCACTGGTACAATATTAGCAGGGGGTATCTAAACCTCAAGTGGTGATTAGGGTGTGGTGATTTTTCAGCTTACTGGTCCCTAGATGTGGAGGTTGTATTGATATTCTTTTATCTTAGAATTGCTTCACCCACTCCTCCATTGTATATATAGAGGAGCAGTGTAGACACCATTGAACAGCAGCATTGCCCACCTGTGTAAAGGTTAGTGTTAGATGAACTAGTTGGCTTGACATAAGTAACTAATAAATGAAAGCCTAGTTCCAGCTATCACTTTTAAGAAGTTCCAGCAACATAATTTTTCTTTTTTGGATAAACATTTTAGCTTGATTAATAAATTACTGTATGACCACTGTAAGAACTATATAAAACAACTATGCTACAGGGAGAGATTAGAAAAACAAAAACTTCTGTGTTAATGCTAGTGATAGACTGCATTTTTAGATTTTACCTATAGTCCCACTTTATTGATACCATCATTGAAACAAATAAATGCTAATACTTTACATATGAACAGCATGCTTTGATTTTGCATCCTATTCCTTCTCTAAAATATCCTAATTGCTGTAAAATCCTACTAAACCCAGTTCTTAAATGGGTTGTAAAGGTACAATTTTTCTTTCCTTTACCTTAGTGCAGTCCTTCTTCACTTACCTCATCCTTCGATATTGCTTTTAAATGTCCTCATTTCTTCTGAGAAATCCTCACTTCCTGTTCTTCTGTAACTCCACACAGTAATGCAAGGCTTTTTCCCTGGTGGGGAGTGTTCTCCCCCTCCCTTGAACTACAGGAGTGTCAGGACGCTCTCTACGTTGCAGATATAGAAAGGAGCTGTGTATTAGTGACTCTCCTGTAGTCCAAGGGAGGGGGCGAGAATGACACTCCACACCAGGGAGAAAGCCTGGCATTGCTGTGTGGAGTTACAGACAGAAGAACAGGAAGTGAGGATTTCTTAGAAGAAATAAGGACATTTAAAAGCAAAATCGAAAGATGAGGTTAGTGAAGGAGGACTGCACTAAGGTAAAAGAAGCTGTTCAGGGGTAAAAATTGTACCTTTACAACCCCTTTTAAGGCATTTACAAAGCTAAAATGTCACCTTTGTTAAAGCCTCGTGGAAACGGGGAAATGCAGTGCTACAATATACTGTATGCATATATCACCTATTGGCTCACTGAGTAATGAAGTACAGTGTGTTTGATAGCAGATGCTCTATAAGACATTCTGTCTAATACAAACCACGAAGAGTATGTTTCAGCCTCTGCAGTTATCTTCATCAGCTTATCACTAGATTAGAAGTGCTTCATAATGATAAGTATTCTGAAAGGCCCAAACACTATTTTGCCAAATTACTTAAGGATCTCTTTGTTTTAAAGTGTAAACAAATTAGATTTTGAACTGGGGAAATAAGGAAAAAAAGAAAGGCAAAGATAAAGAAAAGAGCAAAACAGTTTCTTTCTCTGTGCAAAAATAACATTGTCAAAATAAAAAATCCACACACTTTACACATACATGCATAATGGGCAGTTAAATGTTCAGATACCTTAGTAAGTGAATGTGTTTACTTTGAATACCCAACCAGGTGCAAGTAAAATTAAAAAAAACAGGACTTCTGCTTGCGTGATTGGTTGCTTAAAGAGACCCTGTCACCAACTTAAAAATGGACAGGTAAAAACACAGAAAAATCAAGTATTTTGCTTACTTGCAGCATTTTTTCAATTCAAAAAACATTTTTTTCTTATCTTGCATGTGTTTTTGAACTTGCTAGCAAATGTTACCTCTTGAAGAAGAGTCAGTTCCCCAGCACTGCTTCCTCCCTTTCTTGCACTTATAACACCATGGTCAATTTACCCCGTAGGATCTCGACACGATTGGGACACACAGTCGTACACACATATATACTGGGCCAATTTGGACAAGATCCAATTTACCTACCAGCATAACATAACATGCAAACTCTAGGCAGATGGTGTGGTGCTCGGGATTCAAACCAGTGACCCTTTTGCTCCAGGGGCGAAATGAAATGTGTTGGAGGCATGGCCTGAGGTTGCCACTCCACTAATCTCTCTAGGAAACCTTAGATATGCGACTTCCAGTGGCTACCCTCTTTTCTTCCTTCCTGCTTCCTCCCTTCTTGCATATCTTAGCCTCATCCTCTTTTGGGAGTGTTTGGTTATTTTCAGTGCTTGTCTAGCTCCTCTACCCCTCACCTCACCTTTCTTCCATCCTTTTATGTAGCTGCCGCAGGGAAGCAAAGTGACTGAGTGTGCTGATGGCAGCACCCAACAGCAGTCTCGGGACTTTTGAATGTCTACACACGGGAGGCTTTTGCAGGTAATAGCATGCATAAACTATTTTAAATGAACATCTTAATGGAAGATCCTTGTTGAAGTAATTGGCCGGATGACTGGATCTCTTCAAAGTAAATACAGCTTCACCTTATTCACTTAACTAGGTAAACATACACTATATAAGATTAATATGCTCCTTTCTTTAGTAAATCAACGTCACTGTTACCTAGGCAACCTCTAAACAAGCAGTTATTTCCTGCATATCTCCTGATGCATCTGTTATTCATCAAGATGCCTGAGCTTTTAGGAGATGCAGAAACTAAGATATGAAAGATTTATATGTATAATTTTTTATATAAACATTTAAGTGTTCCAAGTACATCAATATATTTGCGTGGGGGTGCAAAAAGTTTTTACTTTCCACATCAAAGTATAAAGTGATTGCCTAGCCATTAGGCAAGCTGCAAAACAAAATCAAAAGTTTTATTCCTTGCCTACCTTAAAAATCAATCTGCGCTGAAGTACTACACTCAATTTGATTGATTTTCTAAAGGAACGGTAAATGATTACATAGTTTGCTGAATAAAGTTAGTTACATGCAGGAGAATTTAGGAATGAGCTTCTTTTTTTTTTAACATGGTTGGATATACTTTCTATATATGACAGTTAAAACATTTCATGAAATGCAATCAACAGAGATTGACAACATGGCATAGCAGTAGTTAACACTCTCCCCTAATGCACTTAAATTACCGCCACTGCACCTAAGGCTTAAACCTCACATAAAAAGAGCTGCCACTTTGAATAATGTGAAATGCGAACTGTATTTTAACCCTTATCAAAGCAATGAAAAGTAAGAAAAAATAGTGGCGCTAAATAATTAAACAAAATTTAGCATAAATGCTTATTCAACATTACTGTGAACAAATTTGTGAAAATTAACATAATATCACCCAATGACAAGTGAAAAAAAAAAGTCCATAAAATAATCCAGTGAGTTTTTGTTCAATGTAGTATCCTCCTATTTCATCCACCACACCAGTGTGCAAGTGACTCCACTCCCTTCTGGAAACGCACTCACCAGATTCCAACGTCTACCACTCGTGTTAGGTTAAGATGCTTTTAAACCACACAGAAAGGGTTAAATGAATATCCAATATCCAACCGTGTATTTAGGGAATCTCTCCTCATGTAAATAATAAAGGTGCTCCAATAATGTGATAACGTATAAACCAGTTTAATAAAAACACTTAAAATCTTCAACCTTTAAAGTCACATTTCAAACTTTCAAAACCAGCAAAATGAATATCACAGCAAGACTTCAAATAAATAGCACAGTGGTAAACTGTGGTCACGGCGGACTCGAGGTGTGTAGGCGTTATCTCACTCTCACCCACTCAATGGTGCCGGATCACAGTATCGGATCTCCGCTTCCTGGTCAGCAATGATGATTGCCGTACAGCCACGCCCCAAAATGTTTCGTCACATAGACTAAATCATGGGATTGGCTGCATGGCACGGCAATCACTCCTTTTATATCCCCTTGTCAATCAGAACCGAAGCTCTCTACACTGCACCTGTGCACACTTTGTGTCCCCACAGTCGCAATGCCCCGACTATTACATTGGTTATAAACAGTCATAGGGGTATTTTTATTTATGTAACATGCATATGGACCAATATCTCTTTGATTAACCATATATTGCATTAACCAGTTCGGTCACTGAAGATCGCACTACAGTGACCCCCTGCAGGTTAATATGGTTATATTAAGCAGCATGCCTGCAGGGAGTCACTGTAGTGAGGTTTCAGATTTGAGTTACAGGGGAGGTCTAGAATTATTTCTCTCACTCTAACGATCATGGTGATACCTCACATGTGTGGTTTGAACACCGTTTTTATATGCGGGCGCTACTCATGTATGCATCCGCTTCTGCGCGCAAGCTTTGTTGAAAGGGGCACTTTACATTTTTATATATTTTTTTCTTATTTATTTATTTTAAACTGTCCCTTTAAAAAAAAGTGTCACTTTTATTCCTATTACAAGGAATTTAAACAGCCCTTGTAATAGAAAAAAGACATGACAGGACCTCTTAAATATGAGATCTGGGGTCAAAAAGACCTCAGATATCATACTTACACAAAAATGCAATAAAATAAAAAAAATTAGGCGGAAGTGACGTATGACGTCACTTCTGAGAGTCAATGCTATGGAGCCTTGCGAGGGCCAACTTTCCCTCACTCGGCAGCCAGTCCACCACAGGAAAGGACGTGATCATCTCTGCGGCTACCAGTGGGTTTGGTAAGCGGCGGAGACCCCCAGAGCGCGGCTGGGGGGGCACCTTTCCAGCTGATGATAAAAGTGATCTTTCTGGCAAATCCGCCGTAGAGACAACTTTTATCTGAAAGCAGACCGCCCACTGAAGAAGAGGATAATAGGGTTAGCTAGCTGCCGCCATGACAATGATATCCCTCTTCAAAGAGCTGCCATATAATGACGGCGGGTGGTACGTAAGTGGTTAAACATATGATGTGTACTATATGTACACTAATGCAGTTTTCTTCTTTGCTTTAATATTGTTATTTTATGACCCCCCCCCTCTTCTTCCTGGGTTGTTTCTTGTCCGTACAGTTTTTAGTTAGACACTTCCAGCCTCTCTATTCAACTTAGAAAAGTTTTGTCTTTTCACCAGAAAAACACAATGCATCCTTTATAATGCCAAGCTGGAACTTTATGGATTTTACTTTCAAGTCTTTTTGCTGAGTTGACACTGTCTGTTGATCTTGCCATGTCAACACGTTGCTATACTGCCCATACAGGCCAGGTCTTGAAAGATTTTTTTTTTATTATTATTTGCATAAAGTACCATTTGAGACGTAACATATATGCTCTTACATACTGTATACATTTTGTTCCTTGTCCCAACTAACCTACCGTATATACTCGAGTATAAGACGACCCGAGTATAAGCCGAGGTACCTAATTTTACCCCAAAAAACTGGGAAAATGTATTTACTTGAGTATTAGCCTAGGATCAGAATGCAGTGGGAAAAACGTATTAACTCGAGTATAAGCCTAGGGTGAGACGGTCAACGATGCCCATTTGCACGCCTCACTGTGCACATTTGCAGACCTCATTGTTCCCATTTGCACGCCTCACTGTGACCATTGCAACCTCACTGTGCCCATTGCAACCTCACTGTGCCCAACCTCACTGTGCCCATTGCCACCTCACTGTGCCCATTGCAACCTCACTGTGCCCAACCTCACTGTGCCCAACATCACTGTGCCCATTGCAGCCTCCCTGTGCCAGAGTCAGTGCACCTGAAATTCTTGACAGGCTGGGGGCGTCCATTCATTGTTTAAAAATTGCGGTCTCCTCCTGGTCCCATTCCGTGATAGGCGTTTCCCTGCAGCCTATCACGTCTTCTCATCCTCGGACTCAGTTTCCCAGCAGACACTGTGTTCAGTGTTCTGCCAATCATGGACGTCTTTTCATCCTCGGACAAGACAATGTCTGTGATAACCGGAACACTGAACACAGTGTCTGCTGGGAAACGCCTATGACGGAAGGGACCAGGGGGAAGCTGCGACTTTTAAACAATGGCTCCTCGCAGCCCTTCAGGTACGCTGACTTGAGTATAAGCCGAGGGGTGTATTTTCAGCTCTAAAAAAGGGCTGAAAAACGTGGCTTATACTTGAGTATATACGGTACTCAATAGTTTTAATAGAGTACACTACAAAAAAATTAAATATTAATAAGAACTTTCTTGGATTTCAATGTTTTTAAGCTCAAAATCTCACATGTATCTTTTGTTTTAAAATAGAAAAACAACTTTTTTTCGACTCTGTTCCACAATCGTACACATCTTCAATATAGTAAACAATGCTCCGACAGTTACTGGGTAAAAATTTATTGCACAAACCTTATTTTATTATGGGTTTTTTTTTTAAAGTAAACTGAGTAATAGTGTTACATTGCTAGTTGACATCGCTTTTGTATAATTGATACATGGCTGACCGCTTTTCATGAGTCAGATTGGATTCTAAACTCAATTGCGCATATCAACAAGATTTGTAGTGGCCTGTCAAACAATTCCACAGAAAGGTTTTGGCTGTCAAAGTAAAATAAAGGAGTGTGAATATGTAACATCAACTTATTATTTCTGTACATCAGACTGTCAGTAGCTAATGGAAAACAGCTGGAGTTGAATTTTTGCTATTCATGAGTTAAAATAGGACTGTCATTATATCTTTAATTGTCCATTTTCAAAACTGTTGTACCTATTATTGGGAAAAAGTGCACATACAGGGTACATATTTGTGAAGCCTCATCTCATTTAGGCTTTTTTTATTAGACATCTTTAAGAGGAATGGAGTCTATAAGAGCAGTTTCTTCTCTGCATACCTCAATATGCTACAATGTTATGAAACCAGATTTCCATCATCTTCACAGAATAGTCCTTTTGATTGGAAATTATGTGCCAATCTTCATGAAAAAATGTGTAGGACAAACCCTTAATTAATCCCTGCAATGATTAAGGCACTTGGGGAAATTTCTTATTTGTCAACAAGACAACCAATTGATGAGCATGCTTACAAAATGTTAATACTAAATTATCCAATCAAACTGCATCCAAAAAAAAACATACCAAGTATAGGTCCAATTAGCCACAACAGTGAGAAAAATATTTGTTTACTACTAAAAGACAAACTAAGATGTCTCTTGGTAATTGGCACTATATCATTTTTGCACAGTGAACTCTTCTTCTTGTGTTTTTCCATAAAAATAAAAAAAATCGGGCCCAGTGTCTATAGCACAACTGTGCTTTAATAATTATCAACTAGATGAAAATCAAGCCAAATCATATTTGGCTGGAGGCAAGTAACCCACTGAAAATATGACATATTAACACAATTAACATATAATACAATTACTATTTAGCACTGACTAAAGAGTAGGTATTATCAGATTGTTTCAATTACACTCAAACTATCTGACAGACAGAAACCTTTTTTTTTTGTTCTCTATATTACAAATTACTTTTGAATTAGGTAAAATGCCTTTAATTATTGTCAGTTAAGCCAATGTATGTAAATTGCTAAACAGTAATTTGACAGTATTTGATATCTTAAAAGTTGCAGTTTCCTTGTTATTTTTGACAATTGTTGAAGGTAGTACTGATATCGCTCTGGAGGGGGAGAAGATTGCAGTTTTATTATATGTGTATACCCCTTATTTATAAAAAAAAAAAAAAAGTGAGGGTTGACAATATTTTCTATACAAAATTCTCAAGAGTAGGTTTCAGGGATGTTAGGTGATCCCTTAGCTGTTACCCATAAACTTGACTGGCTCAACAATATTTAAGGCCCATATGCCAAAATGGAACATAGAGTCCAAAACTTTGCAGTTCACAGAATTTAAAAATAAAATTACCTGTACAATATAAAACATTGTTTGCTTGCAGTATAACATTTCTCCACTGGCCTAAAGGTATACATTTGTCAAGACTGAAGACGTAAAATTGGGATGCATTTGGGAAGTAAAGCTCACCTGCTGTGTAGCTCAGTTTTTCAAAAAAAAAAATGTAGTACCCCAGTTCATGCTACACTGGTGTTCTTGGAATGCACCTGCTGGTGAGGCTTAAACAGCCTCATTCCAATCTCTCAAATGAAGCCAGGTTGACTGGCCAGGGGAGCTAAAATCTTCTGGCGGGTGTTCCATGCACTTAAATGGGTTGTAAAGGTCTTCCATGCACTTAAAGGGGTTGTAAAGGTAAAAAAAAAATCCCTAAATAGCTTCCTTTACCTTAGTCCCCTTCACTTATCTCATCCTTCAATTTTGCTTTTAAATGTCCTTATTTCTTCTGAGGAATCCTCACTTCCTGTTCTTCTGTCTGTAACTCCACACGGTAATGCAAGGCTTTCTTCCTGGTGTGGAGTGTCATTCTCGCCCCCTCCCTTGGACTACAGGAGAGTAAGGATTTTCTCTACATTGCAGATAGAGAAAGGAGCTGTGTGTTAGTGGGCATCCTGACTCTCCAGTAGTCCAAGGGAGGGGGCAAGCACAACACTTCACACCAGGGAGAAAGTCTTGCATTACTGTGTGGAGTTACAGACAGAAGAACAGGAAGTGAGGATTTCTCAGAAGAAATAAGGACATTTAAAAGCAAAATCGAAGGATGAGGTACGTGAAGGAGGACTGCACTAAGGTAAAGGAAGCTATTTAGGAAAAAAAAATTGTACCTTTACAGCCCCTTTAAATCATTAGTCTTGAAACACTTTGAGGACATTTGAAAGCACCTTGTATCCCTTTCTTTAGCAGTGCCTCTGTTCCATTTACCAGCTGCCATTCATGAACAGAACATAAACTGCTCCTGCGCCCACCTATGCACAGTGGAAATTGTGTAAAGGATCAGTTGCCAGCATGAGAAAATAAGTGTGCAGAGGTTGGCCCTCCCAGTGTAGTCTATAAGAAGAGATAGATTTTTTGGTCCTGGTAGGGAAGAGTTTGCACACTTATCCCAGGAACAATTCTGTCTACACTGAGGCTCAAGCTGACACATATTTCTGAGAGTGTAATGGTGGCTTGGAGTGACTTATGCTAGCTGAGCAAGTGGTTTACAAGGTACACTTGGGGGTTTATTTACTAAAGCTGGAGAGTGCAAAATCTGGTGCTACTCTGCATATAAACCAATCAGCTTCCAGGTTTTATTGTCAAAGCTTAATTGAACAAGTTGAAGTTAGAAGCCGATTGGCTTCCATGCACAGCTGCATCAGATTTTGAGTGCACCAGTTTTAGTAAATCTCCCACTCTGTGTAGTTGTACGTCGTTCACACTACAGTTTAATCTATTTGGGTAGCTGACAGTGGCTTAGTCTGTCCTCTTGCCTGCATGTCAAGTAAATGTATATTGCAGGATGGGTCAGCTACGCAGTCAATAAAATGCAAACCAAAAACATTTGGGATCAAGAACATCTTTTCCTCAAGCTGGCCCAATTTTCCTATACTCCAATATCTCTCTTGATATTGACTAGTTAACTATGTCTATTCCTTTTAAGCCATGGCAACATTTTGCCAAACCCAACTAGACCAAAATAGTGCTCTCACATACTCTCACATCCATCCTTATAGATTCTTACATGGGAAGGGTTTCATGTATTTAGAGGGCCAGGAAGCTAAGATACTTCAGAAAGTATATTCTAAAACTTGTACTGTTCCTGATATAAAGTTTTTTTTTATTACTCAGTAAAGGTATTTTTTATTAAAGGTATAGCGGTGTTAATTTTACACAGTGCTTTGCACATTTGTACAATTACATCGGTTCCTACCCTTGAGGACCTTTACATTTAGGGTTCCTACATCACATGCATACATAAACATACTAGGGCCAATTTATAGAGGAGACAAGTACCTATCTGCATGTCTTTGAAGAGTACAAAGAAACCTACGCAAGCACAATGAGAACATGCAAGCTTCATGCTGGTAGTGTTCGAGTTGGGAATAAATCCAAGTACCCTAGTGTTGCATGATAGGAGTGGGAACTATTTAAGCCACTGTGCTAGGTATGTGTGTTAAGCCTAATATACACAGGCCAAATGTCAGGCAACATTTGGCATGTGTGTTTGGCACCTGGTCCAACAGAAGCCAGCTTCTGTCAGACAAGCATGCTGGAAAACCAGCAACCAACCAGCTCTCAATCAGCTAATGGATGAGAGAGCTGACCGGAGTGTTCTGGCAGGGGGCTGTTCCCCTGTCAGAACATAACATTACAGAAGGGGAGATCGCTATACTAACTTCAGATTGTTATTACAGTAGCTCCGACCAGAGCTGTCAGTTTTTTTTTTGCTCAGTCTCCTGAGTTGAAAGGAAAAAAAATGTGTACTCTTGAGAAGAGGAGAATGGGGGGGGGGGGCATGATCCACATGTACAAATATATAAAGGGTCCATATAGTGAACTTGGTGTTGAGTTATTCACTTTGCGGTCAATACTGAGGACAAGGGGGCACTCTTTACATCTAGAGGAAAGAAGATTTAATCTCCAAATATGGAAAGGTTTCTTCACAGTAAGAGCTGTGAAAATGTGGAACAGACTCCCCCCAGAGGTGGTTCTGGCCAGCTTAGTAGATTGCTTTAAGAAAGGCCTGGATACTTTCCTAAATGTACATAATATAACTAAGATTTTTAGGTAAATTGATCCGGGAATATCCGATTGCCTCTCGGGGGATCAGGAAGGAATTTTGTCCCTTGCTGTAGCAAATTGGATCATGCTCTAAATGTTTTTTTTTGCCTTCCTCTGGATCAACTGTGGGTATGGAGTTGGGTGTATGGGATTGTACTGTGTTTTTTATTTTGTTTGTTTATTTTTTTGTGGTTGAACTGGATGGACTTGTGTCTTTTTTCAACCTGACTTAGGGTCCTTTCACACGGAGCGGACCGTTTTTGATCCGCCCCGTGTGTGTCCGTCGCCTCAGCGGGGATCATCCGTAAATCCCCGCTGAGCTGTCGGCGGACAGGGCGGTCCCCGCACACTGTGCAGAGACTGCCCTGTCTTTCCTCCACTCTCCCCTATGGGGAATCGGATGAATACAGACCGTCTGTCCGTATTCATCCGATCCGATCCGTCAGATGGAAGAAAAATAGGGTTTTCTTCCGTCCGAAAAAACTGATCTTTGCGGACGCGGATCTTTGCGGACGTTAGCGGATGTAAAAAACGGACCATTTGTCCATACATGTTAAAGGGCCCTAACTATGTAACTATGTACTAGGCTTTATCCATAGAGAATTAAAACTCAGATTACAGCAAATTATGGTTACTTTCTAACGTTAGCACAGTTTCCATGCTTACTGAATAACATTAGCTGGTATCTGAAAGCTGTCAGTTATGGCCTGGAATTGCTTTCTAACACATACCGACTCCATTTATTTGCTCAATTCTATTCTAGTTAATAGATATAGATAATTCTTAAAAAAAAAAAAAAAAAAACTGGAAACATTATCTAGTCTATAGGTGTAAAGACAGAATAGTCACTGCAGACCTATACATCTATTCAAGTAAAAAAAAAAAGCTACAACACTTACTACATTTATCATTTATTACAGATTACAGATCATTTATTACTAAAAATAGTTCTTCTATATGTGCTACCACAATAGACCATATGTCTGCTGGAAGGCAAGTAACTAAATAACTGGTCTGTCAAGTGCCATTTTAACTGATCTTTCCCAATTACAGTGAGTTTAAAACACAGTATGCTAGCCCTTAAGGATCATAGGTTAAAATTGAAGTCCCGAGATGGAAATAGGTTTAAGTTATGTTCAGTGAAAAGCCCACGAGCTGAGTTAGTATAGAGCTCATCACTAGATGGCCCATGTGTGACTGATGAGAACACTTCTAAAAGAGGGACAAGCCACAATTCCCACAGGTAAAAAGGATGACGGAGTACTTGGCAATCTGTTAGGAAGCAAGCTACAGTGAACAGAATTTTAATGTAAAGTGCAATCTTCTTGGCAAATCATTTCATTTTGTACTGTATATACTCTGCTAGAGAACATGAAAAGCTCTGACATATCACAAGAGAAATGACCAATGTATCATATTCTGGGAGGAAAGGGTAATACTAATATTACACTATTTTAAATGAGAAGTAAATTCTTTCTGACATATTTCTCACTAGTTTTCCCTTGACAAATATGGTTGGAAAAGAATGTCATTTTCAAAACAAAATGCAGCATCTATAAATAAAATGTGCTTTGAAGCTCAAAAGAAGAGTCACAAGAGAGAATAAACAGCTTGTCGTTAAACCTTTTCCTATATGTTCCTAAAGGATAGGCAGGATTCCGCGACAGGAAACCACAAAGCAGCAGCGACACATAAGTTTGGAATGGATAAATATATGTAGTATTGGGCACATGTTGTAGACAATGGACATAATTTTCCTAGGAAAACAAACAATAGTAGAGATAAATCACCATGGTTTGCTTACACTGAAGGCTTGCATAAGAATGCAGCTGTTTGCATGCATTGTGAATGCAGTCCTTGAACCTATCTAGCATATGGAACATTAATGTTCAATGCGTATGGTGTAGTCTTAGTTTACGGTGAAGGCTGAACATCTAAATAATGCTGCTTTTGTACTTCTGTTCTGATAAGGTGAGTTGCAGAATGTGTGTGTCAACTAGAAAATGCATTCAAATTTCAAATAAAATAGCATGTGATCAACTCACCAAGAAAGGAAATGCTCATGTGCCAAGCCATGCAGCAGGCCTTCACACTATGCTTTTGTTATTTTTTTCTTAATTTCTCAAAATCCCTTTTAAATATATTCACTTCTTGAGTTTTGATTTTCTCCTACATAAGGTGTGCATGTAAAACTGTAGCTAGACTCATACATATTAGAAAAAGAAAACTAGATTTTATTTTAAGCACACCACTACTCAGTAGAAAGTCAAATGTCATTGAAGGCTTATGGTGTCTGTCGAATGTTCTAAGAAGATTCAACGAAGCAGCTAAACTGTACGACGCCACAATCGTACATTTCCGGTCAAATGTTCCGCCTACAAGCTATAGAAGAATTCTAATGTTGTATGACTAGTATTAATTATATTTGTTAATTATTATTACTAATCAACCAACATTTGAATTCTTCTATAGCCTATGGGCGGAGCTATGGAAATGTACGGTTGCGGCATGGTACAGTTTAGCTGCTTGTCGAATCTTCTTAGAACTTTCAACAGACACCATAAGCCTTCAATGACAGATTCAACGTTTGTATGTTTTTTGCTGCTTCGTCAAATCTTCATTGTTCATGCCGTATGGTCTACCCCAACACTGTCTCTATAATGTTGAATCTTTTCTCTCTATGTTGGTTTTTTACTCTCTATGTAGAATAATCTTGGACTAATAGAGTTAAGGACATTCGACCACAGGTTCAATAGACACAGTTCCGTATTATCAGCGTCATGTTGAATCTCCTATCTATATCGAACTGTTGTCGCAATGAAAACGAAAATAAAGCATTTTTTTTATGTCGGATCTTTCGGATTTCGGATTCTGAAAGTTCGTTTTAGTTTGTTAAAACGATAATGAAAATACCCGAAATTCGGACAAAAATGCTTTCGGACAAAAACAAATGCACATGTCTACTACTCAGTCGCTATACTGTACTCTGCATTACAATGCACAATTCTTAGTCATTTCTTAGCATGTTTGCTGGAGCCTGTGTGCATGTGTTTATGTGCTTTGTGGGCACATAGTAAAGGACATGATCTGGTTGTAAACATAGGATCATTGTACTCGCATACATGCATTAACTTTGGTAAATCAGACCCATTGAGGTTGATTTACTAAAACTGGAGAGTACAACATCTTTTGCGGCTGTGCCTGGTAGTCAATCAGCTTCAAACTTCAGCTTGTTCAATTTTGACAAAAACTTGAAGCTGATTGTTTTTTATGCAGAGCTGCACCAGATTTCACCCTCACAGTTTTTTTTTGTAAATCAAACCCATTGTGTTATTTAGGGGAAAATAGGGGAAAATAAAATAATTGGAAGCTACCAATATCCACACTCTGTGTCAACTTTCCTTTGCAACAGAAGTCCTTTTTAACACAGGGGGGCAAATAGGCTGTTCATTTTGCAAGAAAAGTTGCACCGTGTATGGACATTTTCCCCAGAGTTTAGTCTGATCTATGGGACTACAAATAACAGCTTGCCTGCTGGCCTGTGGAACCGTAAGTAACAGATCAGAAGAAGCTTTACCTGATGATCTGTGACATGCAATTTACGAGGATCATTATTCTGGAACTCTCTACCTTTACATTTAAGACGGGAGAAGGATTTGTTAAAGTTCAGGAAGTTTTTAAAAACGTTTTTATTTTCTCAGGCGTATGGTCTTAATTAGGGTTAGATATTAGCAGTTTTATCAGTTTTAGCTGTTGATGTTATCATGTGATTTTTAAGTGATTATTATACTGTATGATGTTTTATTTACATGTATCTGTGGTTCTATGAGCGCATCGAGGCCTTCGGGTAATGACTGCGCTCCCAAAAGCATTTTTATAAATAAATAAATAAATAAATTTGCAGGAGAATTTTCCCCCGACCTTAGTAAATATGATGAAATTTCATTTTGCCAAAATTAATTATTTAACATTATTAATTTAAAAAAATTATCACACGCGATTGGAAGTCTCAGAAGAGCTTCACCTCATTCACTAAGCTCCAAGAAAATTTTTCTTTGCAAAATACATGTCATAGATCATCATTTAAAGCTGCTTCTGACCAATTACTTATGGTTCCACAGGCCAGCAGGCAAGCTGTTATTTGTAGTTCCACAGACTAGCAGGTAAATCAATATGTCACTTGTAGTTTCTCTGCTCCAACATAAAAAGCCATTTGGGTTCTTGTAGTTCCACAAGATTCTTACCTTGTTTATGCACAGGGCTGAGTGCTATATGCGCCATCTCAGCTCACCTGCTGAGTAATAAAATTAGCTACTAAGCTATCTGTCTCTCAGTCATGCTGCAACTAATAAAAGCACCATCTCTCGCCTCCTAGTTGGCTGCAGTCAATCAGGAAGGTTTACTCCTCTTGCCTTGTCTATTTAAACCCTGTACAGTTCTCGATTCTTTGCATGAGAACCACTTTTACAGGATATCTGCTGAGCCCTGTACCTGCCTGCTATCTGGATTTTTAGAAAACAATAAAAACCACATAGGTGATCAAATTCCACCAAAAGAAAGCTCTATTTGTGGGGAAAAAATGATTAAAATGTCATTTGACTAAAGTGTTGCATGATCGCACAATTGTCATTCAAATTGTAACAGCGCTGAAAGCTGAAAAATGGCTTGGGCAGGAAGGGGGTGAAAGTGCCCAGTATTGAAGTGGTTAAAAATATATTTTTTTTTACATGGTTGCTTTAATTTTATTATCTAGTAACTTTATTATTATCACAAGAGATGAACAACATCCATTGTGACAGCATGGGCCTTGACAGTTCCTCTTGAAGGGGAGATCTGCAGTCTATTAGATCCCAGACCTCTCCTTTGGCCTCCAAAGCAGCCGATCAGACTCAGATTGGTCTGGTCAGCTGTTTTTCTGGCCGGTAACGATTAGTCAAACAAACAACCAAAACCGGAAGTGACAAAATCCTCATCACTTCCGGTTTCTGACATCAGACAGTGCGAGGATTGGTTCCTCTGACTGTGTTCCTGGAGCCAGATACTGCTGGTCTTTTCCTTACCAGGCTCCCCGATTGCTCAGGAGGCCCAAAAAAGGTGGCAGTGGCGGAAAGGGGTCCCCCTTCTCTCCCTGTAAAAGTACTCTCTTTAGCCCCTCGGAATACTTTTGCCAGCTAATATGTGTATTGCAGTGATCAGGATTATTGTCTGAATTATGACAGTGATCAGGATGCTGGTATTGTGCATGGAGGTGATCAGGACATTGGTATGGTTTATGGCAGTGATAACGATGCTGGTATGTCATAAGACAGTGATCAGAATGCTGCTTTGAGGCATGGTGGTAATTATGATGCTGGTATTGGGTATGGCAATGATCGGGACATTGGTATAAGGTATGAAGGTGATAAGGATGCTGGTATTGTGTGTGGCAGTGATCAAGGCACTGGTAAGGGTTATTGGAAAAAGTGGATATATCATGCTGTGCTACTGTGTCAATGAATATATGTGTAGCAGCCAGCACAACCAAAGACCATTGGAAAACTCAGTGAAAAAACGAAGTGCAGCGCTCATATATAGATCACAAAGTGTTGATTAATTACGTTGTGATATCATTATGGGTGAATGTTAAAATCAATAAACAATCATAAATATGAATGGGCATTCAAGAAGTGAACCGGAGGTAATTGACCTAAAGAGGTGTATACCACTTAGAGCAAACAGGCTTGTGGTGATGATCACCGTAGAGTCAGGCCACGTACACACAATCAGACATGTCCGATGAAACATGTCCGACGGACCGTTTTCATTGGACCACGCTGAAGTGGGCTGTTGGTCTGATGTGCATACAGACCATCGGACCAAAATCCCCTTGGAACAAACCGCGATGATGTAGAACACAACGTGATGAAAAAAAGTTCAATGCTTCCAAGCATGCGTTGACTTGATTCTGAGCATGCGCAGGATTTTCGTCCGATGCTTTTGTGTACTAACCATCGAACCTGTCCGACGGACAGGTTTCAAAGCATGTTTTGAAACTTTTGTCCGCTGGAAAACGATCCGATAGGCCGTACACACGATCGAACATGTCCGCTGAAACTGGTCTGCGGACCAGTTTCAGCGGACATGTTCGATCGTGTGTACGCGGCCTCAGAGGTAATGGTGCTCACACATCCAAATATCGACCACACGGATGCATCAAAGGGAGAGGGGTAGATATTCCAATACATTCAAAGGAAGTCTCAATATTCATACGTGGTTACCAAAAATTAAAAAGAAGGTCCACATAGCATAATACCGTAAAAATATTTATTATGTAAAAAAAGATAAAGGTAAGGGTAAGGGTTATGACAGTGATCAGGGAGCTGGCATGGGTTATGGCAGTGATCAGGACATTGGTATGAGGTATAACAGTTCTCAGGACACTAGTGTGTTGTGTGGAGGTGATCAGGATGCTGGTATGTGGTATGGCGGTGATCAAGGTGCTGGTATGATGGGAGGGTGATCAGAATACCAGTATGGTGTATGGAGGTGATCAGTGCACTAGTGGACAGACCGATTTGAACAAATCTGTCTGCTGGGGACGTATTGGTTTGATCGTGTACACACGATCAAACCAAAATCCCCGCCGGTAGACGGCGCGCTGACGTGGCGGTGACGTTGACGCCGCCACGTCACCGCACCAGGAAGTAAAACACTTCCGCGCATGCGTCGAAACCATTCGACGCGTGTGCGAGAAGACATGTCTGCTGGTTAGCGTACTAACCAGCCGACATATCGGGCGGACGGGTTCCCAGCCGACAGATTTGAAAGCATGCTTTCAAATCTGTCGGCTGGCCAAATCCGTCGGCTCGCCCCTACACACGATCAAATCTGTCTGCTGGGACGGTCTGGCAGACCGTTTCCAGCAGACAGATTTGATCGTGTGTACGCGGCCTAAGAGCAACAGAGACACCTTTACACTGTATCATTGTCAATCTTGTTAAGTGCACTAGCAGATTTAGATGGACTTGACAAATTAAATCCAAACTCCAGCTAATAATTTCAATGCAGTTACTGCAACCGTTGTTGTACTTTTAAACTTTTAAGATAAAGGTTGTACATAAATGAATAAAGGCTCACCATTGTAAGCCCCTCTCAGTGTTAAATGACCTGTCCCAACAATCTAACAGACACTTTGTCTGGACAACTTGGTCTGTTAAAAGAAGTTGAAAAATAACAGATTTACCGGCTAGATCAACAGATAAAAATAAAGAAAAGACACCTAAGAATAAAACACAAATGCCACCACATCTAAGAATCGGTATGCTGTAATATAATACAGTTTTGTTTCTTTGTTTATTACCACTTTAATGTTAGCCTTCTGAATGTTTCTTTATTTCCAGAATCATATGAAGTAAAAACATTCCGATTCCCCAGTTTTAAAAACTGTAATAAAACAAGTAGTAACATTCATTTTCGTAATTTATGTATGCTAATTTGAGCCAGGCAATTTATTTCTATGGAAGCTTGTAATATAACCCTACATTCCATTTTATGCGCCAGAGTAAGTGCTGAAACTCAACTGCAACTGCTAGAGCTACTCTTGCGGTGGAGTTGAAAATTATGGAGTACTGCCAAGCTTAGTTTTACCTTAAAGTGGTTGTAAACCTCAGACATCAAATATGAACAAAGCATATTTCTCTATGGTGTGTAATTGTCTCAATTAAGAGCACAAAGTGTCATTTTTACCTGATGCTTTGTGTCTCTTCTATCAACATGAATTATTTTTAACAAGTTTTTCTGACACCAAGAGCTGTGTGGAGGAGGGGTGATGTCTATATTAAGGCTTACATGTAGGTAAAAAATATCTCCTAAACCTTTAAGGCCGCGTACACACGATCAGACATGTCCGATGAACCAAAATCCCCTCGGACCAGAACGCGGTGACGTGATGAACACAACGACGTGATGAAAAAATTAAGTTCAATGCTTCCAAGCATGCGTCGACTTGATTCTGAGCATGCGCAGGATTTTGATCCGATGATTTTGTGTACTAACCATCGAACAAGTCCGACGAACAGGTTTCTAAGCATGTTTGGAAACTTTTGTCCACTGGAAAACAGTCCGATAGGCCGTACACACGATCGAACATGTCCGCTGAAACTGGTCCAGTTTCAGCGGACATATTCAATTGTGTGTACGCGGCCTAAGGTTTAGGAGATATTCCCCTCGCAATGAGCCGCCAGATCCCCCGCCAGACATGCGGGCCCGGCAGCCGCCAGATCTTGCCGGAAAGAAGTCTCCTGCATGCATGCGGTCATTGCAATATTTTATGTCACACTGTATTTGCACAGTGTTCTTTCGAACAAAATTTTTTTGGGGCAAAAAATACATTAACGAATTAAAAATAAAAACAAAACAAAACACTAAATTTAGCCCAATTTTTTTATATAATGCGAAAGACAATGTTAGGTTGAGTAAATAGATACCTAACAGTTCATGCTTTAAAATTGCACACACTCGTGGAACGGAGACAAACCCCAGTACTTAAAAATCTCCTTAGGCAATGCTTTCAATTTTTTTACAGGTTACCTGTTTGAGTTACATTGAGGTCCTGTGCTAGAATTATTGCTGTTGCAATCACGGCGATACCTCACACGTGTGGTTTTAACATCCTTTTTAACATCGTTTACATATCCGGGCACGACTTACTGTACGTATGCGTTCGCTTCTGCGGTGGGGTGCTTACATTTTTTTTTTAATATGTATTTTTATTTTTTAACTGCCTCATAATTTTTATTTTTTGTCACTTTTATTCCTATTTCAAGGAAAATAAACATCCCTTGTAATATAAATAAGAATGGCTGGTCCTCTTTATTTAGAGATCTGGGATCAAAAAGATCCCAAATCTTTCATTTACCTTTAAAAGCAAAAAAATTCTAATTTTGACTTCAAGAAAGAAAATATGCCTATCTGACCGGAATCAGAGATCGCTCCGGTCATCCAAGGGCATAGACCTGAGAGGGGGCTATCTTGTCCTCACTCGACTTCCTGCCTAGCCATCGGCCGCATCCGATCAGTTCCCGGGCTTACTGAAGGCTCTGGTAAGCTCAGAAATTACAGAAATTTATTCTAAAAGCCAGCTGCCTAAGGCCGCGTACACACGATCAAATTTGTCCGCTGAAAACGGTCCGATGGACCGTTTCAGCAGACAAATCCGATCGTGTGTACGGGCTAGCGGACAGGTTTGTCCATCGGACAAATTTCAAAGCATGCTTTGAAATTTGTCCGCTACAAACCTGTCCGTCGGATATGTCCCCTGGTTAGTACGGCAAACCAGCGTACATATCTTCCCGCACATGCGTCGTATCCTGTGAATGGATCCGACGCATGCGTGCGGAAGTGTTTACTTCCTGGTGCGGTGACGTAGCGGTGACGTGGCGCCGTCAACGTCACCGCCGCGTCACCACGCTGTCTGCCGGCGGGGATTTTGATCCGATGGTGTGTACACGCCATCGGACCGAAATCCGATGAGACATGTCCGCTCTAAACTGTCCGTCGGACAAGTTTGAGCGGACATATCTCATCGTGTGTACGAGGCCTAAGACATAAAACAATACCGGGGTTAGGGCATCTAGCTGCTGCCATAACAATGGTTTTTAATAGCAAAATCATGACGTACATTCCCAGTAAGGCGGTTGGCAAGTGATTGCTCCTGGTGCCCTGTTGGAAATTAATTAGATGTTAGAGAGACATCATTGTTCCCACAATGTGAAAGCATTATGGTCATAATGAGATTTGTTTATTAAGGAGATTGACTTCAACTGGATAACTGAAGTGCATCTTCAGTCTTTTTTGTGTTAAACTTTTCAACTTCTTTTGTAAATCAGAGGGACAATGCAGAGAGTTCTGTAGCACAAACTAGGAACTAATTGATTTTGTTTTTGGAATTACCTTTGTACCCTGTATGCTACTGAGAGTGAGTTTTGCTAGTCCCCATTAAACAACAGAGACTGGTAGAATAATCCTGATGTTTCAAAAGTTTACAGACATTTATGTACTTACCGTAAATCTAGTCTTAATCTTATTTTGCAATGAAACTTGTTTCAAATGGTCCACCTCTACAGTTTAAAAAGACCATGTATTTGGTAACAGATGTCTTGTAAAACAAAACCAGGGAGAAAATCAACTACCAAACCAATTAACATATAATTAAAAAATGCATAAATAGGTTGGCATTGCTTGAACATGTTTCACCACTCTGAGGTACTGACTGAAAGAATGACAGGTTTTAACTACACTTCATAAAGCAATTCAGTTTGTAAAAAGCACTGAAATAAAAAAGCTCAACATAAAAGTAAATTCATTCTATGCACTCAATGGCCCAGTACTAAATGGTCCTTAAAAGATAAATACAATGCAGTTATTGTGTGGATATTTCACAAATATCTGTCTGCGCATAATTGTCCCAGCATAGCATTCTTATTCTGAAATCGTCAAGCTCTTGAGAAAGCTTTTCACACAAGGCTGCTTTCAGGTGATTTATCATAACAGGCAATGCCTTGTCTGTACGTATTCGAAGCTTTATGTGTGTAAGGGAAAAAGTAAAAAAACATAAGTTGGGTACAAGTAAAAATGTACTTTGTATGTTCAGTGCATGAAGTAAAGTAGTGTAAACAAAAAGTAAACAATATTATACAAAGGGACAAAAAAAAACTATAAAATAGGAAAAAACAAAATGAAGATACACAATTGTTCTTTTAAAGAAAAGCTGAATAGATTACACAATTCTCACAACTAATGGCATACACAAATATTTTAAGAACTGGTCCAGCTTCCTCTAGGGTCAGAAATAAATTAGCTATTCATGTTGAGGAGGAAGGTTGGTTGCTAATACTGTTGGATTTAAAACAAAATAAAAAGAGCAGTGAAAAATATAAAGTGCTCTAACCTAAAAGCCCAACCGATTTAAACTCAGTTGGCATCCAGCGCGATGATATCACTTCCCTGCTCAATGCTTTTTGTCTACCTGGGACTTTGTCAAGAGTATTTTGTCCTAATGCTGTTTGGCACAGAGGCTGAACTTTATTATTGCAACGACTTTTTATGTAGAGATAAAAGATCAGACCATTGTGTCTTTGTTGTTATAGGATTTTAATTTCTTACATTTATTAATTCCTTAAAAACTAAGATTAAAACATGGTAAAAAAAACTTCCACAACCACAAAGCACAATCTAAGACAAAAAAACAGCTTTAAGTAAATATAGTTGAGAATAGATAGATGGATGGATGGATGGATGGATGGATGGATGGATGGATGGATGGATGGGAAGAATTCTACAGGATATCGCTTAATTATTGTGCCTCTGCAAAATCTTCCAACTTGCCAATGGGTCAAAATAATAATAATTAAAATAATAAATATTAATTAAAAATATTAATATTAAT